>OY979718.1:31314981-32514981 GCA_963855995.1 Muricea muricata
TAAAGGCTGCTGGAGAAGAAATGGGGAATGTTCAAGCGTCCAGTCCTCCCTCAAGTCCGTTTTCTGGCTCCCCTCCTCTTTCCCCGCCGCTCACGGCACTGCCGCCGCCAACAACGGCGTCACCGGATAAAATTATCCCAACACCTGTGATTGGAAACCCTGGCACATTTGAAGAATTGCATAAGAAATGCAAAGGTAGGTTGATGTGTATTATTTAATATGCCGTTCACATATTCATATGTATTTGTATACATTTTGTTCAAAAATGGGGTTTTTGTATCAATGGGAATTGCTCATCACTGATGTTCGGCTACAATTGCAATTTTAACCCCCTCCCTGTGGTGGGAGATTGACATTCCAAGAAAGAATGGTATGAAGTTGTGGGAAGTTTTGCACTTTACCATCCTCTAGTAATTTAATACGAAATATGTACATTGTACACCATCAAAAAACATTAAGGAGGAGACAGGAATCACCTCATTGGATACTGACATTATTTGGGTATGGTAAAGTGTAAAATAGAGTAAGAAAGGAATCATGTCATCGGATAGTGGCACCATTCGGGCACAGTAAAGTGTAAAGTACCCAAATTTTTGTCATTCATTTCTAAGCAAGGGGTGTAAATCCACAGGGGAGGAGGTGGTTAAAAATAATTACATTCCTTTACAGGGTTGTGTTCTGGTTGGTAAACAAGGAGTATTCAGCATAATTTAGTTTACTCCACATAGAGTGTGTGCCAGACTGGAAAGTTTTAAAATTACATGCCCAAGATTTAGAAAATTCAGTGCAAAATACATATAAGACATCAAAATTGCATGCCAGATATCACTGTTGCACAGTACAAACTTTCCACTTTGGAGTGTGTGTATGTCATTTGCAAGATAAACAATCCATAAGTTCATAGCAAATCTTCTATAAAATCATACATCAGAGAGCACAAAATAAGGATACAACTAGTGTTGTAAAAAAGCATAATACATTTTAAATGACTGTGGAAATAAATATTGAGTTTCAATTACCCATATTACATCCTAAGTTTTTTTTTACTCTGCAGAAATTTCATAACATATACTGTACAATACATGATTAAAAGCTAAATGATTTGTTGCCGTCTAATGCACCATAGAATGAATCATAACTAATTCCACCTTTGAAGGCATGCACAATAAGTCAGCTACCAGATAGAGCATGCACTGGCATCTCACAGGCTTAGGTTTATTAATTGTTGCCTCAAAAAAACAAGCTGTTATTCATTACATGTTGAATTTAACATTGTAGTTTTTGTATTGCAAGAAAGAGGAGTTACATAGCTTTTGTATCCTAACAACATGAAATGATCAAATACACTTCAAATGAAAATTGTCAGTTAAAATCACATTTTTGCACCTTTGGATATTGAATCGAAAACAAAGCAATGTTGTATTTTTGGTGAACTAATATTAGAGCTCAATTCCAGAGAGTAAAGCCTGTTTCACATACCATTAAAATGAGCAACAACCATCGTCTTGTTAGAAAATCGATGATATAGAGGCCAAAATGAACAATACAAAACATATATTTCAAAGCTTCTAAGAACACATGTGGAACAGACCACGTGATACACATAAATTATGCTAATGTAATGTTAAGTAATTCCTAATGCTCCCACTTAATGATTATTTCATCATTACCTACATATATATGGTTCAAAGTATTTAATAATGTCAACTTATCTTAACTTAATCTTTTTAACATGAACAAACTTTTAACGTGCTTCGTAATCGTTGAATTCTTTGTTAATCCCTTTGTCATTATGTCCGCTAACATATCTTTGGTAGACATATACACAACTTTAACTTTATTTGTCAATACTTTTTCTCTGATAAAGATAAATTGTACGTCTATGTACTTTGTCCTGTTATGAAATCTAGCATTCTTAGAAATTTCAATAGCACCTTGGTTATCTTCGTATATTGTTGTTGGTTCTTCATCTTTGCAGCCAATACCGTATCTGATAATAATCGTGTCATCCAAATCGCTTGTTGAGTCGCTTGACTTAACGCTACGTATTCTGCTTCGGTAGTTGACTTCGTAACACTTTCTTGCTTTTTACTACACCAACTCACTATACAATTTGGTACTTTAAGCACATAACCCAATGTTGAACGTCTTGTATCAACACCACCTGTCCAGTTGGCATCTGAATAGCCATACAATTCGTTTCCATTCTCATTCGCTTCAACATCTTTACTTGCTGTAAATTTCAATCCAAAATCTCTATTTGTATCTCAGAAGTCTTTTGATTCCATTCCAGTGTTCCTAACTAGGGCTTGACATGTATGAAGAAGACAACACACTAACTGCTGTAGAGATGTCTGGTCGAGTCGCTGTTAAGATGCACGTCAAACATCCTATAACCTGTTGATATAAATTCTTATCGAATTCTTCTTCTTCCGTTCGTTAATGGTAGGTCGTTTCAAGAGGGGTAGCAACCGGTTGGCAATCGGCCATACCAAATATTTCCAACATACTTTCCAAGTACTCCATCTGGTTGATAAACAGTGTTCTGTTTTCTCTGTCACGCTTAATTGTCATACCAAGTATGAAATGAATTTCTCCCTGATCTGTCATTTCGAAATGCTGGCATAATAACTTCTTCTCTGCGTTTAACATGACAATGTCATTTGAGACAGGAATTATGTCGTCGACGTTACACAGCTAAAATAATGAAACTTATGAAACCATCTTCATTCTTTATGGATTTCACATAAATGCAGCTGTCCGCATTACTCTTTCTGTAACCATTCTTCTTCAAGAAACTATCGAGTGTTTCGTTCCAAAATCTTGCTCATTGTTTGAGTCCATATAAACTCTTCTTCAGCTTGCAAGCATATTCTTGGTGTTCAGGATCAACAAATCCATCCGGTTGGGTCATATAAATATCATGTTCAGTGTATGCATTCAAAAATGCTGTTTTTACGTCATCTGGTGAATTTCTAATTCGTGCTTGTTGGCTAGGGCTAATAGTGTTTTTATACTCGAATGTTTTGCTACAGGCGAATATACCTCCTCGTAATCAATTCCCTGTGTCTGTGAATATCCCTGGGCAACAAGTCGTGCTGTATGTCGGTCAACATCGCCGTTCGCGTCACGTTTGACTTTCACAACCCATTTCGATCCAATTATGTTGCATCCTTCCGGTGGTGGTACTAACTCCCATGTTTCATTTTTGATTAGTGAATTATAATCTTCCTCTAACGCTTGTTTCCATTTATTTGCATCTTTGCCATTTAAAGCATCATGTATGGACTGTGGCTGTTCACTTTCTGCGGTCAAGGACTCAGCGAAATTGCACTCATCAGGGCTAAATTTCTTTGGGGTTTTTCTCTGCCTTTTTGTGCCAATATTTTCTACTTGCTTCATAAAATTATCTTCATGTGACGCTCCCACTGGTGGTAAATTCTCTTCGTTCTCTATTGTATCTCGGGTAAGTTCTCTTGGTTTTCAGCATCATGGTTTGGCACATGATTGGTGCTTAATTTTTCTTCTGAAGGATCTTCTCGTATGACTAGTTCTTTTGTAACGTTTTCAAAATCATAAAACTTGTTCTCATAGAATACTACATCTTTACTTCGCATAAACTTCTGTGATTCAACATCATACAGTTTATAACCTTTTGTATCTGGTGGATGGCCAAAAACACTGCTTTTCGGGATCTAGGATCAAGCTTTTGTCGTAGATTGCTAGGTGTATGGATGTAACAGACTGATCTGAATACTTTGAGGTTTGATACATGTGGCTTTTTACCAAACCAACATTCATTAGGTCTTTTCATGTTCAAGGATTTAGTGGGACTTCTATTGTGCAAGTGTACTGCTGTATTGACAGCTTCTGCCTAAAAATTAGTAGGCATGTTCACATGAAACATCATGCACTTGGCAGACTCTACAAGTGTTCGATTAAGTCGTTCTGAAACACCATTCTTCTCTGGGGTGTTAGGATTAGTGTACTGATGTATAATCCCTTTTCTTGCACAGTATTTGGAGAACTCATTAGAGACACACTCTCCACCGTTATCTGTTCGTAACATTTTTACTTTTAGTCCAGTAAAATTCTCTACCATGTTAACATATTCTTGAAATTTCTCGTATACTTCTGATTTGCTTTTCAGAAAATATACAGTTACATATCTGGTATAATCATCTGTGAACGTTAAAATGTACTTACTTCCACCAATTGAATCAATATTCATTGGTCCACATACATCACTGTGAATTAAGTCCAGCGGCTGAGTTGTTTTACTTGAGCTTTGTTTTGGAACAGGTATTCGATGCATTTTTGCTCTTGTGCATGCTTCACATTCTTGATCAATATCGCTGTTCACATACTGTATTTCATTCCAGTGACTAAGTTTCCTTCTGCTAATTTGTTGATGTATCCAAAGTTCAGGTGACTATATATGCAATGCCATTGCTGCAGTGATGGGGCTTTGGTTGTTGTGACATTAACATAGTCTGGTTGAGTGTTCATGACAAACAACTTACTCTCATTGAAATGCCCAATGTTGATTCTCTTGCCATTCTTAATAATGTAGCATTTCTCTTCATCTAATCCAACTTCAGCTTGCATTTGTGCCATTGCCGGGACTGACAGTAGGTTCTTCCTAATTTTAGGAACGAATAACACTTTATGTAAATGCAATGTAACAGTTTCAACTCCATCATAACAGTCAATCCTGACATTTCCTTCACCATATGCTTCAATAACTCTGTTGTCACAAAGGCAGATCTTTGATGGTTCCTTATATTTCTTGTAATCAGTTATAGTATTTCTCTGAAATGTCATGTGTTTAGTTGATCCACTATCGATGAACCATTGATCATTTCCTTCTTTAATTTTAGATGTAGAGGTTTGGGCTATCCCATTATTTCCACTTTTAACTTGCTCTCTTTCTTCAGTAAAATTTGATTCATTCGATCTTTTTTTCAGAGGACAGTTTTTCACGATGTGTCCAAATTTTTTACAATTGAAACATTTTACCTCTTGCATCTGACTAAGTTGATTTGATCTTCTCGGATTGTCTCTGGCTTTGTTGTTATACCTTCTGCCATCATAAAACTGATTCTTTCCACGAGATGAATAAATATGACTACTCTTCTGTGAAAATAATGCATCATTCTGACCTGGACTTTCTGTTTGCTTTTCTTTTCGCTTCACATACTCTTCAATCAATAAGCTTTTCACATTTTTCCATTTAAGATCTTCAACTTTCTGAGCATTAAGACTTGAAATGAAATTTTCATACGATTCAGGAAGGCTTTTTAACACTACTGTTGCAAATTTCTGGTCTGAAATCTCCTCTTTCATGTCTCGCAATTGCTCTGCCAGTGATGTCATGTGCGTAATACGTTCCATTATACGTTCCATCTTCTTTCATTGTGGCAGCATAAAATCTACGGTTTAGTCGTGCTATCTGGGATTTAGTCGTGCGAACTCGAATTGCTTTCGAAGTATCTCCCAAGTTTCCAAAGGATCTGTTGTTGTACTAATATGAATTTGTAGAGTTTTCTCAACACTTAGAGCAATCAATGAATATGCCTTATCAGATCGTAGTTGATACGCACTTTTTACCTGTGCAGTGGCGGTTTCAGCGGGCCGTTCCTCAGTTCCATTTATAAAACTGTACAATCCTCGTTCCATCAACACTAACTTAATGTTATACTTCCATGTTTGGTAGTTCTTTCCATTCAAATGCTCAATCTTTGCTACTTCACACCTTTATTTCAAACGTTTACGCCTCAGTAAACACAACAATAATTCCACGTCACTTTGGACACACGTATCGCACATTATAAGCAGCACATGGGCACATAACCTGTTCGAAAACCAATGATATAGAAGCCAAAATGAACGATACAAAACATATATTTGAAAGCTTCTAAGAACACATGTGGAACAGACCACATGATATACATAAATTATGCTAATGTAATGTTAAATTATTATTATTCCTAATACATCTGCAATCACTCTTGAGTAAATTCTTTTGTGAGTTTTATCCTTGAATGATTACTGATAATGACTCGCCAATCATCAGTGACATATAAGGCTACCAAAATTTGCATATTCAATTTTCTATGGTGCAAGAATATAATTTCGACCGGCAATTCTCATTTGAAGTGTATTTAGTGACTTCATGCTGTTAGGATAGAAAAAAAGTATCATTTGAAAGCTAAAATGACTCGTTGATCTGGCTGTGTCAGAATGTAATGCATGACAGGTTATTGAATTGTTTCAACTTTCGAGACACCCTCTATAGCAGCTACGTTTTTTAACTACCCCTGGACGAGCTTGGATTTGTGTATGACTTTTATGTGAAATTAGGAAACATTAAAAAGTACTTTGTATTTTCTAGACATTTTCCCACAGTGTTATGAGGGTGCCAAGCTGCTTTTGAATAAAGGAATTAGCAGTCATTTTCAAGTTAGCCACAATTTAGCTCTGAGTTCACAGTCACCAGGAACATACCATTTTGGTGCTACATATGTTGGAGATAAACAAACTGGGCCACAAGAGGTACTGTATATATTGTATTTCTGAGCTCAAAATAGTTGCTAGTAACCGATCATTTGCTTGCCAAACTGTTAAGTTGTCTGATATTTTATCCACATGCTGAAATCAATGTTACTGTAGGTAAAATAATATTTAAAACGTCTTAAAATATTATGAGGTTGCAATATTAATGTATTAAAAGAAGCTACCTAATTAAGCTTGTAATATTTTATTTGCATGCCTTTTTCACAAGGTTGGGGGGTCACCACTGACATATGCAAATTACTGTGAGCCCATATGACCTTACGTACCCTGAGCCCATGTTGCTTAACACACCCCGAGCCCATGTTGCTTAAAACATCCTGAGCCCATAGTGCTTGACACACCTGGAGCCTAAATTACCTAGCACATCCTGAGCCCATATTGCTAACACCCTAAACGCATATTGCTAATAACACACCCTGGGCCTATATTACGTAATGCACCCTGACAACTTTCTCTGTTAAAAAGACATGAAAGGCAAGTGGTTTGACCATATCATGCCTGGAGGCAACTTGCAGTAATTAAATGAAAGTTTCACAAACTTTTATAATGTTCAGCAAAGCAAGCAGCCATTTTTTTACAAAATTGAAAGCAATGCACCTGCTCATAGTGTTATTTGTACATAGTTCTTTGAAGGTAAGTTAACCAATCACAATTAAGATTGCATATAAAGAGAATGATTCATATCATTTATTTACCTAGCTGGATTTGAGACATTTTTTGTTGGCTCTGGCTAAACCCACAGGTGTGTCTGGTCATAGTCACTTTAGGGGCTGGTGTGGAAACTCTTAAAACTTCAAAGGGCGCCGCCACGCATGTTCCACCATTACATTTATGACGTCATCTTGATCGGCACCGTGCACATGTTTCAAGGTCATGGCTAAAGGGGATAAGCGAGAGGTAGGTTTTCAAGATGGCGGCTGTTTTTCAAGATTCTTTCAAGATAGCCGGCATCTTGAAAACCTACCTCTCGTCCATCCCCTTTAGCCATGACCCATGTTTCAACGTGTACATACACAAGTGATATTGTTTTGTGCAAAGATTTGGATATCTAGAGTTAGTGAATTACTAGAGAATGATTTTTTTGAGAAAAAAACAGAAATAAAAGAAGACTTTGAAGATGCAATCGAGGAGGTAAAATGTTTCTTTTTCTTGCAATCCTGTGCTTATGAAAAGTAATATATTTGCGAAGTATATATCACCTGTTCTAGGCTTTTATATTTTGTAGCCTTTATTTTGCAGTATATTTTTAAATTACTAGTCAATGATATATTATTAAAATTTGTATTTTGTTTTATTTTGTATTAACATTGAAGATGGTGAATTGTTAATGTGTGTGGAAAGATACAGTATGCAAAAGCAAAGGGGGGGGTTAACAAGACACGCCAGTGCTAAGCATGAAACAAATTAATGTAAATGCTACTGGTCAAATTGATGAAAATGATTTCACTGTTGATGATTATTGTAAGCTAGTCAGCGAGAGTGTCAAACTGGTGCTTTTGTTTGCGGATACCAAATGTCTTGCTTGTCCCTTTTTGATTGCTTGGTCTTGATAACACTCTTTTTAAGCACAATATTTGCAATTGTGCTCACTTCCTTCGATAAGAATCAGTCTTTTGCTCTGTAGTATTCTTTGGAGGGAAAAGGACTGGAAGATTTATTTCGGTCAAACGAGTCAATTTCCATTGGCAGAACATGTCACAAACAACCACCAGAAAAAGCAGATTCTGTGACACCTATACATAATGCTAATTGTTCAATTTCCTTGATTAGACTTGAAACAGTAATGTTTCGGAGGCTCCTTCTTGTAGACTTATATATATTGTGATTTTCACAAAGGAACCAGCCAAACACTCTTACAGTAAGTCCCAAACTGTCATCTACCTCAATATCTAGTCTTTGAATAACATAGTGATCTTCAAGTTTATGCAGACATACTTGACTGTAACAGTTAGACTCCATTCTTTTAATACAAGTTTCTGCACTCTAGTAGAGAGTTCGTTAAAAAAAGTTTTGTTGCAACATTTTTCTTCGCTGGCAAATGACTAATCTTGGACAGCAGGTTTAGCAACTCTCTCCACCTTCTTAGCCTGTTCAAATCTTAAATCAAAATCCCTGACAGGTAAATTTGTGATGGTATAGCTCCTTTTACAAGCACTTTCTTGGTTTGTTTAGGGCCATTACTTATAGTAAAAACTTTACTCGTATGAAGCTATGAACACGACAAATTTAAGTGCATGCATATATAAATATTAAATAACATATTAAACCTTCGAACATCTCGACAATTTGTCAAAATGTCACACGATATATTTTCTCCATAGAAGTGTATTACAAACAGCAGTATATGTAATATGTAACCTGGAATTTATATGCAAATATTTGTTGCGTAGTTGCAACAATACTTGTTTCTAGTAAAAAACTAAGTCAATATTAAATAATGTAATCGCATTCAAATTAAGTCTCTCCTCCATTTAGTGCTTTCTTCGTCTTTCGCTGTTAGCAGTTTAAAAAAGCCAACTCCTTTGGTTCTCCTACTTTAACCGCATTGGTTAAATGCACAGTTATCTCCTGGCATTTACATTTCATTTCATTTAAATATATGAATAGTAATTAAACGATGTATAGCAATAAACAAAGCAAAAAACAATATGCACCTCATGAACTCAGCTCAGTCAGCTGTGAAATGTGCACGGTGCAAGAGACGTCACGCCGGAAATCCGTTACAAAAGGATAATGCCGACAAACGACTGAGTTTCCAGACCAGAACCCTTAGAGTGGCCATGGTCTGATCCGTTCCTGTCACAATATGACAGGGTGTATAAGAAAGAGGTAATCGTACATTTGGAGTGCTCTAGGGTGCATAATATTTAACATACAGAAATAATTCCTTCACAGTTCAAAAGACCAGGCTTTAGCAAAAACATCAGTAAAAAATTGCCGGCTGAAATCGCATATTTTCACCTTTTGGAATTTATTAAAAATCTGTTGCGATTTAATGTCATTCGGTAATGAAAATTAACAAATTTTAGCTTAAGTAGTATAGTTGATGCATTTTATTGGCCACGTTGGTTGTTAATGGGATTTTCTTTTCTTACTGGCTACTTTAATGATTTCGACCGGGTATTTTTAGTTGATTTGCATTGTCTTCATTTTTTCTTCAAATTTCACAAAAATGGTCACAATCCAAAGCTAAAGCCTAATAATAAATAAATAATAATAAACGCGTCAAAGCAAAGTCTTCAACGTCCGATTGCCTTTTTTGGATATACCCTGTATATTTATTTGATTTTATGTGGCTAATACCGCCATGCCCCATTATTACTCATAAAAAATGTGCCAAACTCGAAATGCTTTATTTAAACCGAGTCAAGAAGTTTTAAACAATGACATTGAATGTGTTTCTTGTGCTAAACAAGTAACACAGTGAAAATTATCTAGTAGCAACAAATTTTAATACAGTGTACTGGTGAAAATTGTATGCGCAAGGATTTACCGTATACAGTAACTATAACTTATTCGTATTGATTTATACACAGTTACATATATCAGCACTCGTGAATGAAAAATGATAAACTGTATCAAGTTGTTCATCGGTCGCACTGCTAAAGACAAGCTAACTATATAGGAGCTATAATTATATTTTTAATATGTATTTTTAATAGTCATTTCCTGTTTTGGTTGGAGATATTGACCTTAATGGGAACCTAAATGCACAAATTATCCACCAATTTACAAATGCTATCAGAGGAAAATTCATTCTTCAGGTAAGATTTTTCAGGTACCTATGTTCTGGATAACCATTTGTCCAGTAAATAAGGTTTTGCAAGACCGAGTATGAGATGGACACAAACTTTCTCCTGAAAAACACATTCAACCAACGTAAAGTTCTTTAACGTGAAAAGAAGTTGAGTTACGAAAGCTTAGTGCCAAAAATGGAAATAAATACTTTTAAAAGTGTTAAACGTTTGTACAATAATATTACTATTTTCATGTTTTTGGGTATTTATTCAATTCAAAATAACCAAAAATTTCTAAAGTCCGTATACTAATCAGTTACTTGCTGTAGTTGGTTCAACTTTTTAGACACCGTACAAGTAGTTCTCGTTCTACAAATATTACCATGAAAATGTTTATGTCAGTCATGCCTTTACGGTTTTTCCAGACGCAAAAAAAATTCTGGGCCATGCAACAGTTCGATGCGGAATATCGTGGTCGCGATTTTACCACGAGCATAACCTGTGTAAATCCGGACCTTTTTAAGTCGTCTGGAATCGTTGTCGCTCATTACCTTCAAAGCTTGTCTCCGGAGTTGTCTTTGGGAGGTGAATTCTTGTACCACAACGCAGCTGGTCAAGAAGCCGCTGTCGTCTCGTTGGCTGGACAATATAGGACAGACAATTGGACGGCGTGTGCCACACTCGGTCAAGCAGGATGGCACGCGAGTTACCATCATAAAGGAAATGAGAATGTGGATGTGGGAGTTCAGTATGAATACAACACACAACAGCAACAAAGTTCCGTTAGTCTAGGATATCAATTCAATGTTCCTAAAGCCAACTTAGTTTTTCGTGGCATGATGGACACTAATTGGGTAGTCGGAGCTGTTCTTGAGAAACGCTTTCACCCTCTGCCCTTTACATTCTCGTTGTCGGGAACTATTAATCACGCTAAAGGGGAATCGCAATTTGGATTTGGCCTAACCGTTGGATAAACTGAACTATTACAAAGAAAGGGTATGCTTGCTCAAGCATTTAGAGTTAAGCAATACTGCGCGACCTTTGCTTCTGAGTAAATATTTTCGAGTATCATTCGTTGCTCACTTTCGACGTGAGCTAACATACAGATCTGGAAGCGCAAACTGTAAAATCCAATGGAAAGGTGAAAATAAAAAATGATCTAAGTGTTATTTTAACCAATTTCTTCAATTTGCGCAGTTGAATGATATCATTTTAATGTGTTTTATGCATGTGTTTATCTGGCCTACGTGTACGCCTGTGCGAGCCGGTCCACTACAATATACTACTTACCGCTATATATAGAGGATATTACACGGCGGTGCGAAGATATGAATTTTATCTTCGAGTGGTTAAAACAATATTTTACGAACGAGCGCAGCGAGTGAGTAAAATATTGTTTTCACCGCGAGAAGATAAAATTCATATCTTCAAACCGCCGTGTAATGTTCTGTTTATTATATAGTTGTAAACAATTTAAGACCCAAGTCAGTAATATTAATTTTCGATCAATAATGCTAAAAACATGGCTTTATTTCAATATTATTTAAGCTAAAACAATACCTGTTCATCATTTTAGTGTTTTCTGGTATTATTTCCATTTTTCGGCACAAACATGTAGTTTTTTTCTTTAAACAAAGGTGAAAATATGTTCGCTGCTCTTACAAATATCGCCATTTTGAAAACACAAAATTATTGGCGGGAAATGATCACGTGATCGATATCTTCACTAGTGAAGATATGGAAAATATCTTACGGTGTATTTTCAGTATCTTACTGTCAACTATATAATAAACTAGGATATTACACGGCGGTACGAAGATATGAATTTTATCTTCGAGCGATGAAAACAAATATTTAACGAATAAGCGCAGCAAATGAGTAAAATGTTTTCACCGCAAGAAGATAATATTTATATCTTCAAACCGTCGTTTAATGTTCTGTTTATAGATAAGCCATAAAGTCAGTGATATATATTTTTGAAGGATAAAAACTTGCCGTCATTTCAACTAACTACTTTATATCATATTATTTAAACTCAAAGAGCACCTGTGCATCACTAGCTTGTACTATTTGCATTTTTTCTACACAAATATGTTGTTACCTTTTCTTTAAACAAAGATGAAAATTGGTTCGCTACTGTTACAAGCATCGCCACTTTTAAAACAGAAAATTATTGGCCGGAAAAATATGAAAAATATCACTTCATTGATTGTCATCACCACCCAACGATAATTAGAGTTTTAAAATATATTTTTGTATTTCGTTATGAAATATAAATAACCACCCGACGGAGTATCTTTAAACTTTTAGTTACGTTATGTTTGGAATTTTCACGATACACTGCGATCCAACGTATAGATTATAGTTCGTTAATATCCGTCGTCACCATACTTACCCGTGTAGATGGTTAGGTGCAGACGCGGTCAGTTAAAGTCTGGCATTTGTGTTACTTGGATTCTGACCACCGAAAAGTCTACACCTTATCACACCGAACTGAGTTCGATTGAACTCTATTTCCCGCAGATTGCTGCAGCTGGCTTTATTAGCTAGCGAATGCTCCCGCTGCACGTCTGGTGCTCTCATATATCCAGCTCAGCTGGAGGGTCATATCAAACCAGATGGGCGTGTGGGAGAATCTCCCTGACATTTTTTGTCGATACTTTTCCCAGAGTTGCAAAAAGCATTCAACCTTCCTCCGGGCAAAATTTTCAAAGTTTGCAAACCTTCCTCAAAATATTGTAAAGTTGGGCTTACCAACCAGGGGATCAATGAATCACTATTGTATCATAAATCACTATGATTTCTGGAATAGATCATCACCTATTATTTTTTTAAGTTAATGTTTAGGATACATTATGTAGTGTGTTGACGTGAAACCTTCCTCACTGACTGCCCATTTTGCAAACCTTCCTCACGGGTAATACCCGCATACCCGTGGCTTTTTTGCAACTCTGACTTTTCCAGGAAGTTAAAACAACTCTTAGGAGTTAACCAACATCGAGTAAGTGCCACAAAATTATAACTGGTTTACACTTAATCCAATCTAAACTTGAGACAAATTCAAGGTGGTCTTATACGTTGAAAACTTTTTTTTTACTTTTATACTTTTTCCTCAATTTTTTTCTCAATTATCATTAATTATTAATAGCTGACTCAAAATCACTCACTTATACATTGGTTGTTGCCATAGTAAATATGATAAGGCCCCCTATGGAGCAAATTATGGCATTTGCGCCAGAAATGATTGGACACATGGGAAAATGTCTATGGTCTCTAAAACAGTTTTAATTAATACTACATAGACCAATCTATGATGTGAACCTAAAAAATACTAAACCAAAGGCATACAGTGTATAAATTTTACACTTCTTTGTGGACGAGCCAAAACATGGGGCCGCAGAGTACAAAAATAGGGTTGCCCTGTGGTGAGTTAAACTGATTCATGATATTTTTAGGTTCACATCACAGATTAGGTAGTAATGAGCAAATGCTGAAAATTTCGTCTTTATTGGATAAATAGCAAACCGAGGAGAGTTTTTGACATCTCGTATATCGTCAATTTGAGAAAATTAAAAGTATCTTAGTTTCATGTCGTTCTTCCTTTTTTTATTACATGGCCATGTTTTTTTCTTTCTGTAGCTTTGAAGGACTTGTTCTGGTGTCTTTGTTGTATTTTCACTTGACTTCGTCTTTCGAAACATGTTTTTTGATGTATTCTGTCACTTTGTCGACATAATATTCGCTTGGATCTTTATTCATACAGAATGGGTAATTCTGTATTCTCATTCTTCAAAAAGCATTTATTACAGCTCTACCAGCAATATTCATCACACGATCTTTGTATTTAACCAGGTTTTGCATGAATTTTAAATGTACAACATCCCAATCAAAAACGTGCTTTTTCTGCTTGTACTTTGCAATACTTCATCTAAGCCTTTTGAATGAGAGCAAAAGATACTACGACCATAAACAATTATGGGTAATTGTGAAAAATTTTGGCATGACCCATAGCCCCCTGCCAAAACAAAGAAATTATAGAGCGCTACTTCAACACCTCTAACTTACGGATATGAAGCCAGTTTTCATGTAATTTCAAATGCTTGTGGACATGCAGATTTAACATCAGCCTCTCAGTACTACCGAGTAAGTCGTGCATAAATTCGTAAAATATTCCACGACTTACGTAGTGTTTATATCACACACTTCTTCGTGCAACAGAGATTGGGGTCCTCGGACTTTATGATGTCCTCACCCAACTGATTCTGGTTAAATCTAGGCAGTAAACACTTAACAAGCTTCACGCTTCGAAAAGCTTGTTTTCCTAACCGCTATTTTGTCTCTAGTACCGGAAACAGAAACTAGTTGCCACGCGGTCAGCTCAAAATTATTTCTAAGAGCCTTTAAAAACATATTAAAAGTTTTCTTTCCGATGCAAAACATTCATAGCATTATTTTTAGTTGCTTAATGCTTTATAATAGACAAAAAAAAATTTTGAGTAAATTTCTAAATTTTTTGTATAATACCTCCTTAAATTTGAGCAAATATATATTGAATACCAACAATATATTTTATACCAACAGTTGGAAAATTTATTTTGTGGGACGATTAAATTTGATTATAGGCGTCACTGTAAATTTGTGTCGAGTTTTAAAGTTTTCAAGTAGATATTCCTGGGCGTTGAGGCAAGCTCGTTGCGTCGATTAAGCGATGTCATATCAGATTTACAAACAATAACATACTTCTCCGATCCCAGATATATAAATTGCATCTCTTTGTAAACTTAGCTCGTTTCAAGATTTGTCAGGTAATGGAGTAATTAATGTTATTATCTTTGAGAACCCAGGTATATCCGGGTCAATATATACAGCTAATTCAATTTAGTTTGCCTTTCTAAAAGCGTAAAATGTGATTGTTTGTTTAGACCCTGATACTTAAAGAATTAACTTTGTGGTAAGTGAATTTGTCGTCATAAGTATCCTATATTCCCTCGATGCTGTTTCAAAGAAATCATTCCAAGTTCAGAGGTGTAATTAAGGAATAACCCGTCATCCCTTGCGCGCTCATAGTTTACAGTTTATGCTTTTGAAAGGACTTTTGCGACCCGTAATATATTCCAACCGGTATTTTGTGTGTTGTTTGCCTTAATGGATTTTCAATCATTAATTTTTTTTTCAGTAAAAAATGGAACCATAGCGAACAAGACAGATAAGGCGAAGCATTCTGTCAGGTAATTTGTTATGGAGTAAGATACAACATACGAAAATGCTGCCCTTTTACGGAATTTGCCATATAATAAATAGCTTATCAACCTCTAATGTTCGGTATGTACAGTAGGATATTTCGGATTGAGGTTAAAAGCTCATTTCACTAAACAGACGTCGCTCTGGGGCCAGATTTTCTTATTCAAGAAATTATGTCAAAGTTGGACATATATAAGCTATTAATATTCCTTAACTAATTTTAAGTACACAATTCTTGTTCAAAAATTCTTGTGGACATGCATTTTTGATAAAGATTTCAAACATGACTGTTCAGTGGATAACGCTATAATGTCAAATATCTATGGAATGGAACTTTGCCACAACAATGAAAAGGTGCAGAACGTTTCGTGTAAAATTGTAAAATGTCAACATAAATGTTCTATCTCTTTAGTTTGTGTGAGACAGTGAGTTAAAATCGAAGACAAGCAGTAACAACCAGCCAGTTACTGCTGATAGAACTACAAAAAATAATTCATGTATTTCATGAAATGTGCGGTGCTTGGAAAGAAACCAAATAATAGATTGTATACAAAAAGGAAAATTTAATACAGCTGTATCAGGTGAGTAAATTGATTAAACAACTGAGCTATCATTCCCTGTGAAGACAATATAAACAACATGCATACGTTGTACAATCCATTGAAACCTTCCCAAAATTGTCTATCTTTGGTTCCAACTGGTCCCCCTGTAAGAGCAGCCCTATTTGAAAAAAGACCTTTTAATCTAATATTATAAACTTCGTCGTTGATACGTTTAAGCGTGTGGCAATTGTATTTTCTTAAGTGTTGATTGGGCAGGTAGTGTGTCTTACCAAGGAGGAGGTGGTTGAGATCAAAACAAAAAAAAAACACTAGCCGTGCGTGTACGTATGACAAACGTTCCCGTGAAGTTTTGTATAACCAGTATGTCTCGCGTTGATGGGACGATAAATGCACAGTAAGGCGTTGGATTATGCAAAGCCTGCATGCTGAACAAATATTGAGCTTGTCCAGTTGTTTAATTGCATTGCTTCAATTGCCTTTGTCATTTGACAAACTCGCTATCTTTTAAAAAAGCCGTCTTTGTTTTGGAAATGAAGATGACACGGTCAGTTTGCCTAATGTCTGAAATCAGCTGTACAGGTGTTAACTTCTAAAAGCATAAAATGAGCGAAGGCCTGCTCGGACTGGTATAGAAGACTTGGTGTTCTGTATTCTCGTCATGATTCTCATCTTGATTGTAGCCCTTTTGGGGCCGTCGCTCATTGAAGGTATATGTTCTTCGTATTTATAATGTATAAATATACAGCGGATTAATCTTTGGACTGGAAGGGCAGCTAAGGTACCTTTCCTCCGATTATTTGCTGTGGTGCGGTAGGGCTTATCCCATGCATCAAGGCGTAAAAAGATAGAGAAAAGGATATTTCCTGAAACAGACGGAGCTTTGACGAAAGGTCTTTGCAGAAATTTATCGAAAAATTTTAAAATTATTTCAAATTAAAATTAAAGTAAACCGATAAAAGTTAAAACTAATTAAAGTGCCACCAGTTTTCAATTTCATTGGGAACCATCGACGCATTTGGAGGCGCACAATAATCATTTCTTGTCAAAGAGAAAACTACGAGGCCACATGCACTACACAGAACACATGTCAAGGGTAATTAATGATGGCGGAGCTCCCGCTATGTCGAGACAAACTCGAAAGATTTTTAAATGAGACAAACTAAATCTTTATATCCAAGATCTTAGTATTGAGTACATATTGTCTAAATAGGCGCTAATTACCATTTACAACTAAGCAAATCATACAAACAATGATTGGAGGTTTTTCAATTTCTTGCAGCTTGTGGTAATAAGCCATTCAGTGGTCGCGTAGTGAATGGGGAGAATGCTTCCCCTCATTCGTGGCCTTGGCAGATCTCTCTTCGTGTTAATGGGCGGCATATTTGTGGTGGCTCGTTGATTCGACCTGACTGGATTGTAACCGCAGCTCACTGCGTGGATAGGAACCCTAGACCAAGTGGATACACGGTGGTTGTTGGTAGGTACAAAACCACTTCGATCTGGAGCACGTCGGAATCCGACGTCACAACCAGCCAGGGATTATTCTAACATACACTGATACAAATTTGTGCAGTGGTAAATGAGATTATGAGCAATGATAAAATGAGATACTCTTCGGAATATAATCGGCAAATTATTGATTATTGATTAGAATTTACAAATAAGGTAATACGCTTTCAACATTATTTAACGTGCCGAGTCAGTGCCGTCCGTTGTGATGTCTGGAGTAATTTATTCATTTATTGTACTTAAGACCAAAGTAATTTCGACTCGGATTGATAAATATTCTATTAATATTATATAAGTTAAAGTGCCTATGAAACGAAAATTATTTATTGAAAATATTTTAGGACTTTTGATCGGTTGAGAGCTAAAGGTGAAATCGTCATATCCGCTTGGTAGTTGCCCAAATTTGGGGTTGGAAATAAATATACGACATTATGACTCATTTTGTCGTATATTGAAAACAAATATACGACATTATGACTCATTTTGTCATATATTGAAACAAGATATGACGTCACGCTATAATTTATACGGCTTTTGGTGTTTTCTTACTTACAAAGCAAGCGTTTAAACTGAGTTAAACATATTTTCAAAAAATTATAAAACAATTATTGAATTCGGTTCTCTATGCTTAACTGCATGAAACTTCAAGTTGTAACAAATATCGTTTGAGATTAAATAAATATTGTAATAAATAGATTAAATGAATACTCATTATGCAGTGTAATGTACGTCACATGTATTATTGCACGTTGTATAGATGGTGATATACATGGGGTGTATAAACTTCAAGTTGGAAAATCGGAGTACGCACACATGTCAGAGCAATCAGAATTTTTTGCATGCTTTTTCTGCTGTGGTAAAAATATTTCCTTAGAATAATCCGTGTGTTAAAAGATGTGTGTTATCCATATTTTTTTCAGGCGCACATAGAAGAACTGGATACACAAGTGTCCAACAGACCTTTAGAGTTCAAAAACTCTTCAAGCACGAGAGCTACAACATGAGGAACCTACAAAACGACATTGCCTTACTTCAACTTCAAGGATCCATTCAAAGCAGCAATAAGGTCAATACAGTTTGTTTGCCCTCATCTGGCAGCAGAGTCAGTTCGGGCACGCAATGCTACATCACGGGTACGACACATTATTTTTTACTCGTAACCACGAGTCCTAAGGATGATATTGAATTTTATTTTTTATTTGTGAATGCCCATTGATATGTTTTGATTTCCAGCAATCTTATAGCGACAGCAGCGGGCGGCTTTTTATCTTAACCGAGGTGCAAAAGTATTAAAATATTTTTTAAAACAAAACATGCAAGGGGTGGAGCTATTATGAATTGTCGAACTTCAATATAAAAGCGTACAAATGCTGAGAAAACATTCTAGCGACATTAAAGATAAAAAATTGACTTCAACAGACGTCTTTTGATTTAAGCTTTATACTTTAAAACAACAAAAAAAAACGGCGGGTCAAACCAATTTTTTACAAACAAAGCCGTACAAGTCACACGTATTATAATCAACCAAAAGTACTCAAAAAGCACACCTTGAAGTAAATAGTAGACATGAAATTTACTCCTACTCACAAATAACATTTTTTTAGCAATACGTTAACCACTACTCTGCAGTTTAAAGATGATTTCTGAACTTGAAATCATGTTGTCAACAACTGGCTAAATTAGCTATACTATAGCTTCGCAAATCGCAAATAATGTTTGCCATGACCATGCAAAACGCAGGTTTCAACCATCTTCGTTAGGTAAAACGAACCGTAAAATAAACAATTGTGATGATTTTACCTTTTTCGTTCTGGTATCGAGTATGAAAATCATCAGTTGCGTACAAAATCGTGGGTTTTCCAAGTAGTTTCAGTTGTTTGGCAGCCATGCTTGAACAAACATTGAAATAAAGAAACAAACTAGCTGATCTCAAAGCCTGACCACGACACTGGAATTTTTTTAAGAATTTCACTGGACAAGACTAGACATGCACAAACAAAAAATAAAAACGCTATTTAACGTTCAGGTCGGTCCGTACTGGGAAAATATTTTGTCTCGTCTCAAAAACGCTGGCCATTTTTGAAAACTCTTTTGAGAACAAATTTTTTAATACGGACCTCCCAGCCGGTCAATAACATATTTGCCATTACCACAAATTGGGGACAACACGGCTACCGCATTTCACTACACTAACTTGCATTTGACTAATACAAAATGGCCGCGACTATACATCAGGCATGGCTATGACTGCTAACGAGGTAACACATCGAAGGCAACCCGAGTATCAATTGAATACGATTGCTCAAAGGCTTAATAAAATAATGCCTAACTTCCTAAGACTTACATTGGGTAAGAGTAATTAATTATATGGCAATAACCAGGTACCTCTAGTACAGTTCGCGGAGCTTATATAGTGCAGATATTTTATAATTTCTGTGCATCTCTACGAGGTTCCTAATCGTTTAGAAGACATATAATTATCCTCTACATACTTATTTCAATTACTGACTTATTTTAATTAAAGTAACTAAATGTAAGTTAGGAAAACCATAAAGTTTTAACGGAGTAATGTGATAAAGTTGCATTTTCTCGTAGTTGGATATCGTTGTTCATATGTTATATCCCCTGCATATGCATAACCGAAATGGCCTATCTATATGAAGAAATGAGATCAGTTAAATTTTTGGAAAGAACCCCATTCCCATTTACTGCACGGCAATGTATTATTAGTCATTTTTCTTTTTAAGGATGGGGACGAACAGTTGGTGGCGGTAATGCTGCGGACACTCTCCAACAAGCTATGCTGCCAGTGGCTTCACACAGAGAATGCTCGCGTGTCAATGGCCGACTTGTACCCGTAAGTGAGCAGATATTAACTAAAATTGTACATTTTGTAATACAAGCACAATATTCGCAGTGTGTTTTGGCTTTAATATGACAACGGGTAACGGGCCTCGTTAAGCGCCTTAAAAAATACAGAAATACAAGGTGACAAAAACATGAAAAACTTAAGTCGCCCTCGACTTATGACAGCTAGTAGCTCAAGTTAGGAAGTTTGAAATTTATATGGATTATTTGTAATAATCAATATTAATACTTATATATAGAAAAAATAAAGAAATTGAGAAATTTAAATCTTAAAGATAATTACTCTCTTCGAACAAAATAAAAATGGTTGCGAACAAAATTCCAATGACTGCATGCGCAAAGTCATACCAGTCATGATTTAATGGATGGAAAATTTGTAGTGTCTTGTATTCCTTGAAAATGCTTAAAGGTTCGCAACGCAATGAAACATAAATACCCCAGCTATAATTTCAGAATGAATTTAAAGCTTTCAAATTTTGTACGCAAGTCGTTTTAAAATTGCTGAGAAAGAAACAAATTATTGGCTTTTCAAAGTCAAAATACAAATTTCAATTTTTTGTCTTTGAAGTACCTAAATGCGACTAATAAATAATAATAATTAGACAAAACTAAGGGAAATTTCATAAATGGTTGCGTTACTAACCCTGTTCTTAATTAAGGAAAAGCAGAATTGACTAATCAGCTACGATTTTGGTGGCAAGCCATATTGGCATTAACTAGGGCTCGCACTATTGTAAGGTCCGAGTAAAGCAACTGATCAATTTGTTTTGAATCATTTACAAATAAGTCTTTTCTCTCTGTTAACATGATTACTGGAAACGAGCACTTTGCTCTAACTTTGCGTATTTCATCCCGTTGTCTAGGTCGAGGAACGTTCCATGGTCTGCGCAGGTGGCCAAGGCAAAGGAGGTTGTCAGGGAGACAGTGGTGGACCATTTGTGTGTAACGAGGGTGGTCGATGGGTACTTCGGGGTGCAGTGAGCTGGGGTCATAGAATGTGTCGCACTGATCATTACACTGTGTTTGCACGCGTCAGCAATTTTGTTGGATGGATCAACCAGAAGATGCAAGGTAATTTTTAAACACAGTTACCTCTTAAAAGATGAGATTTAGTCGAAGTGAAAACTGAATTATTTTTAAAAAAGTTTTGAATTTTTTTCTTGTACTTTTCAACATGACATGTTCAGTGATTATTTTAATTTCTTTTAAATGACAGGAGGTGGCGGCGGTGGAGGAGGAGGTGTCTGTGAGTATTTTTTATCTACAATATTTTAGTAAAGAGACGTCATTATCTATGTTGTTTTATCTATCAAATTTAAAATTTGTAAAAATTTAAAATATTTTCGGGCAAAATGTAATATTCTTGCGATATATTTATATTTCATTTTATAAAATCAGATTTAATAGCTGGAATAGCTTTTATTTCATTATTAATTATATATCATTTTATTAATATTATATAATTAGTAATTAATATTAATTTATATTGCGCATAACAAAATGCTAACAACTTGAAAGATACTTAGCTTAGAAACAACTTACAAGATACAGTATACCAAAGGATTGTTTCATTAACAGCAACGAAAAACTTGACGTTAGCTCTTGTGGGACGTGAGTTCGCACATTCGTTTGACCAAGCGGCCGCTTTACCCATTGAGCTATTCAGTCAACCAGAATTACTGTTGACAAATGTTTAACATAATTATGGTGCCAAACAGATATTCTATTCAAAATGGCAAAGAACTTGTAAAGAATGCATAATTATTTTATATGGTTAACGTAAACCGGAAGTCATGAATACAACCCATGATAGATTTTGTTCTCTATTTTGGATTTTGTAATTTTCAAATTTTAGACTTTTGAAAGACAATCTTTTTTTATTTTGCTGTACATAAACGAAAGCAGTAATAATTCAACTCGTGTTTTATTGCCACTTCAAAAAATCAGATGATTGCTAACTATAAAACTGTCATACTCGTAGTTATTTCGAAACGTTATAGATAGAGAGCAATAGTTTACGAGTAATATTTATCAAATGATACACGTTGCAATCGCATAGACGCTGGTCGTTAAAGGCCCGCCTGCTTAAACCTGGGTTAACTCAAATCTTCAAATTAAACTCTTTAACGGCTTCCTCATGAACTGGAATATGTTTCAATAGAACTTTCATTTGGTCAATAGAACCTTCATTTTTTAAGATTTGCGCTACAGAAATGTATAGGTTACAGGAAATAAGTACAAGTATACGTAGAAGTGTCCAATGTTTTGCAGTGTCTTAGGGGTCCGCATCACCCTTCCCTCTCCTTTTTACCAACTTTTGAAACAATTACAAATTTTGCTCTGAGGCAAATTTTACACCACATCCTGCTCGTGGCTGCATCTCGCACAATTATTGCGACAGTTGTTTGAAAACAATAAGATACTAAAAATACATAGTGAGGTATTTTTCATATCTTCAGTAGTGAAGATATCGATCACGTGATCAATAATTTTGTGTTTTCAAAATAACGATGTTTGTAAGAGCAGCAAACCAATTTTCAGATTTTTTTAAAGAAAACAATCTACCTGATTGTGTCCAGAAAATGGAATGGCCTCGAGTAAAGCACTAAAATCATGTGCAGATACTCTTTGAGTTTGAATAACTTGATGTAGTTAATTGAAATGGACTAAGTTTTCAGCATTATCGATCACAAATTAATACTACTGACTTGGGTCTTTAAAATACGACTGTATATAATAAACAAAACATCACACCGCAGTTTGAAGATATGATTGAGTTTTATTTATGTTCTCGTGGTGAAAACAATATTTCTTTTCACCACTGGAAGATAAAAATCTTCGCACTGCCTTGTAATATCTTCCATTTTTATTCTATTTCAGGCGTCGATCGTCTTAATTATTGCAGGGGTTGGATAGCTTACTGCGCGTCTAACCGTTACGTGCAGCAAAACTGTAGAAGGACATGCGGATTGTGCAGCATTGGTTAAAAATCACGATGGTCGATTCTCGTCGTCGTAAAGAATGTTGAATAAACCAACTGTAGTTGATTGAAGCTCATAAATAAAGCTGAATTAAAAGCAATGTGTTTGAGTTGTTGCATTGCCTTTTCAGTGAAACAGGCAAGACAAAATGCCGACATTTTTATTCGCTTAAGCCACACCCAATAGTATATTTACACTGAGTGGTACACTGTATTGTTTTGGCACGTTTTCTTTTCGATCGTGTAGGAACTTTGTTCACACGAAAATCGCATTTTCACTTTTGTTTTTAATCTCGGTTCTTGCGGCCACGATTTGCGTAAATTTTGTGGCTTTGGCAGCATTCCCTACTGATTTCTCCCAGCCCCGACAAAAATCACAAAAACGATTGGTCTTATTATTTTTAATCTGCTGTTTTCGATGCTGAAAATGTTTTTGTTATCAAAATCGTTTTTAAACGTTTTTTTATAAACGCGCAATGAAACATAAGTGGCACAGTTTTAAAAAAAAATTACAGCCGTGGCAATTGAAGTGTTTCTAAAATGTTGTTTCAATTCATTTGCTTACATGAGTCAATTCATTTGATCAAATTTAGCTCATATTTATGAAGTTCCGGTATTTGAATATTTTCAACAACCAATAGTATCGTACCATTAAAAATTGTTAACCAATCACGACACGCTCATATTGAAATACACTACAGGAAGTGGCGAGATAACTGGTTTTTGCACCGAAACCAAATGTTGATATTATTGTTACACTAAAATATCGAAAGTTGGTTTAGTTCGTAACTTCGTTGACATGTTTCAGCAAAATAGCTTGGGAAGAATTTATGTTCGAGGGAAGCCTACACCTGAACTTACAAGAGCTCGGATTATTCAGTTACACGTCCAAGGTTTAAGTGTGTCACAAATAAGCGACGATGTTACAGTCAAAATACAAAAAGTGTCCCACTTCCGCTTCTGTACTCTGTTGCGATTTACTGTACTTTGTTCTGTTTTTCAGTAGCGAGGAGCGATTTATCTGCAAATATCGCAACTATCGTTTTTGAAATAATATGTTTCAACAAAGTAAGTGTTTTTCGATGATAAATGGTGCAAAATATATATTTTATTGCGTTTAATCGATATCTAATACGGAAAAATACAACAAACTACAGTAAATCGCAACAGATTACAGAAGCGGAAGCGGGACACTTTTTGTATTTTGACTGTAAACTCACAAAACAAGGCGTTTCTAAAACTATTAATTCGTTTCTGGAAACTGGATCAATTCTTCCTAAGGTTCAAGGCGGGAAAAATAGATCTGTTTTGACTGACAACGTTCTTCGACACGTGGAACTTTACAAAACAAAAAAACCTAGTATTTACAGCAGGGAGATTAGGGAAAAGCTTGTGACCGACAACATTTGCAATGTAAACAATGTCCCAGCTCGTCGAACACTGGCTCGCGCTATAAGTAATGAGCTTATGTACCGATCAATTCGAAACTTCAACATCCCCCCCCCGGGCAGACGCCGGGAATTTGAACTTTTTAAAATCTGACTTTTCAAATTCCCCGCCCCCTGGGCAAAAAATGTGTTCAAATGCCCCACCGTCATACAGAAAATTGCGAGAAATTACAATATAAAAGACAAGACCATACAAGGTATATAATCATGAATCAGGTTCACGAATCAGGGAGACTATACATGTCTAGGGAGACTATATAGTCTTTATACCATGAAGTAATAATATACCCCATACAAAAAAGTAATATCTTTCATACTTTCAACAACAATATATTTAAAGTCTGGCACAGCTATTTCAGAAAAGGTTGTCCCTCAAAAACATAAAAGCTTAACGTCTATTAAAGCGCGCAAGGAATGAATAGAGTCATTGATGGGTCAGTAATCCGGTGAACAGCTTGCATGGTATCAAATGTGTTTATTATGTATTCTAGTGTTATAGCAAGGTAAACGTTACTCATTTCAGACCCTAAATAGCAACTTACCCATCATCCTTTGCGCGCTTAGAGTTTAAGGTTTTATGTTTTTGAAGATCAACATTTTTTGAAATAGCTGTATATAACTACAATCAGTACATTAAACTAAAAAGTGTAGAAAAAAATCTATTTAAAAACGTTTTTGCTTTGGTTAAGTGCTAAACGTGCTTAAACAAATGTGTAATCAAGAAAGTCAATAAGCAGGATAGACACAAAATATACTAGACTGCACAGAAATAGAACTGTCTTGCTTTTTGGGTAAGCGGGTTCATGACAGGGACCGTCAATGTTCATCATGATTCCCCATACCGTCATGTTTTTAGCAAGTGCCTCAAGTAGAGACCGTCACCTCTCTGAACGTCTTTCTATATGGCAATTACTTAAAAGATAGCGTGCTATGTATTTCTCTGCAGGAGTTCCGTTTCTGTGTAGTCTATATTCTGTGGTGTAGAACCCCGCTTTTGAACTATAATAACAACAACATTGCAAATGATATTTCTGCTTGTCAAATAGGCTTATTATCCTTTTTCAGTTTCTTTTTTCCTTTAAAATCGTCTAAACATATTATATCAGCCGCCATTTTCAGTTTTTGCGCGAGAAAACGGACAAACGGACATTTCCGGTTTAACCGAAGATACTTCCGGTTCAAATTCCCCGCCCCATCCGGAACATAGTCAAATTCCCTACTCCCGGAAAGAATTTGGAGTCAAATTCCCAGGGTCTGCCCGGGGGGGGATGTTGAAGTTTCGAATTGATCGGTACATTATATTTACTCGAAAAAAATTGTCTGTAATTCCAAGCGAGTCTCTTACAGCTGCATCGCAAGAAAAACTCATGGAGTACTTTGATAATATTTCAGAATTTCCTGCGCGTAACATCCACTTTATGGATGAAGCAAGTGTCGTTTGCACGACAGGAATCGACGTTATGGGCATGCTTTTGTTGGTGAACGAGCAATGGAAGTATGCCGATACAGCTCCGATGCAAATTTTACAGTAAATTTTCTTTGTGGTTATTTTGGAGTTGATTATTATAATATTGTCGAAGGACCATCAAATGGAATGGAGCTTCTGCAATTTTTTGAAGAAGCACTCGAACAGACTTATGAAAATGGGAATCCAATACTAGGTGCAGGTGATGCTGTTGTGCTAGACAACTGCGGGTTCCATCACACAAGACATGCTGAAGGGGTCTTGCGTGAGATGCTACTTCAGAATGGGGTTACCCTATTGTATCAGCCGCCATACTGTCCCGAACTAAATCCGTGTGAGTACTGTTTCGCGCACATGAAAGGCTCATTAAAAAATAACGAACGATTTACTTCGCTGTTTACTGAACTAGCTATCGTAAATGCTTTAGAACTAATCAAGCCAGCATTTTGTGCCGCGTTTCTCGAAACTTGTGGTTACGTTCGTTGAAGACTATGGTTAAAAAACATAAACATTTAAAAAGCGTTCAAAATAACATGTAAGAAACATTAATTTTATATATTTTTAATGATTTATAGTAAATCAGGGAATGTGTAAACTATAGTAAATGTAAATGTTATAATGCTGCAGTATTAAAACGTAGTATCAACTTTTTTATAAAAACAACGACAGCCAATTCCTATTTCGTCGAACCAAACAAAACATGTCCTATACGTATTTTGAGTTAAGATACTGTAAAGAACAGAGTAGCGTGTAATATGGAACTACACGAGTCTGTCATCTGTAAAGCAATATTTTAATATATTCTGATGTAAACAAACCGCAACTATACGGTCTCCATCTTGGAGAATTAGAATTAGCTAGCGTTTCTTAACGTACATTTATTGGTTTAATGCAGCATAGGCAAGTTCCAGTAACGGCTGATTAGAACAAGTCTCGTTTTCTTCCATAGAATTAGTAGCTTCAGGCGTAGACGTGCTTGACACATTGGCAACGACTTGCGCATTCGGAACAGCTGAACGATTCTCAATTAGTGTATTTTGAATGGCTGGTGGATGTTGAGTTTGTAAATAGTGTAATGGAAAGGTATTCCCTTGTACAAAATTGTAATTTTGATGTGGAAAATAATATGGCTGCGGGATATATCCCGTGGCACAAACTCCAGTTTCTGGATTAAATGGGTGGGTCTGCATGTTGAACATTTGCTGTTGATAGGCTTGTGCATGTGGCTCAATAAAACTAGGAATGATACCAGTGCAAATAGGTGTGACTTGTTGGTTAACATGTGTTGTACTAACCAAGTGTGCATTTGCATGTGCATGTTGTGTAAAAGGCTGTGTCTGCGAAGCATTTGTTTGTTGGGAAACCTCGGGTTCGGGGGGTTGCAAAAAGTTGTCAGATTCGGGCCGTAATCCAGTTGTTTCAACTACCTTTCCTTTCCCTTCGCTGATGAGTTTTTCAAACTTTTCCATGTCGTCCTTCGTTACAGGTGGGATTTTTCTTTCGCAAGAGATTTTTAAGTAACGAACATCTCGTAATAATTTCTGATTACCTTCCTTCCCTTTGTAGACGTTGGGAAACAAGCTACACAGGCGTGGACGAACATTTCTCACGAAATTCGTTACGTTTTTTTCGTAAAATTCTTTCAACTGGGCAACTTCTCGCTCCTTAGTTTGAATCTTTTCTTCCATCACTTTTATGTCTCTCTCTTTCTATACAGAAAACAGCACATTTGGTGTTGAAAATGAAATGAAAAAATTTACTGTAGCTATAAAACATTTAAATGCGCGGACTATAAAAGACGAAAAAGCAGTATTGCTCATTGACACATGAAATTTACAATAACGATTTAGTGAAAATACAAACGGGCAGAATAAGCATGGAAGTGTAAATTTAGATGAATTGGGAATATATAATCTCAAGAGAAAGAAAACCCATGCATGAAAATATTTAGAACACATCTGCACAATTACAATACAATGCAAATGAACTTGCAAATGTCACAACAGCTAACTTGATTACTCATGTTGTTTACACAAACAGTTGCAAAAGTTTTTGGGTAAAATATACGCATATAAGTACGTACCTCACGTCGTTCGGTTTTAAATTCTGGGTGAAACTTTTCATGCCCGCAATAGTGATAGCCAGGACAAGCCTCAAATTCACAAGACACTCCGTTTTTGTTACCATCCTTACGATGACCTCTGTGATGACATCGCGTGCACATGACTGATATTATTCGATTTCCAGGGATCGCCAATGGTGTAAGTTGTGCAGGTGGGCTATTAAACTCTGCTAACTGTAATTTACATTTTGCTAATTTTTCTTCCAACTCCAATTTTTGTCGCACCAATATATCATAAACGCTATCAGTACCACGTTGCTCGGGCAGTTGGGCTTCAGAAAACAGTTTCTTCGGCTCCAAACTTCCAGAACGGCTAGAACTTTCGCCTGTGGCATTTTCTGGTATATCACGAAAATTTCCATCTGTCTTCTGTTTTTTCTTTGGTTTGTCATCAGAACATGGACTTTCAATAGCAAGTTTGCTTTCGGGAGACTGCATTTTTGCAACTGCGTTCAGTATCATCCGTCTGTGTGCCGTCGGAACGACACACGCAATGTCCTGCAGATCTTTTCATAGCTTCGAGAATCTTAACATTGTATTTGAAGTAAAGCCCATTTTTCTTAAATAAGGCGCATATTTCTCTAAATCTGGATCCAATTCCAATAGGAATTCTTCCACGGCTTTACGATTTTCGGAGGTTGAACACATGATTACATTACATACATTCACGATGTTACAGTATTACAGCAATTGAGATAATACCTCGCAAAAAACATTTATTTGCCACTTCCTGCGCGCCTGTAATTCGTCAATTGCACTATGCTAGAATGTAATTATATTGGTTAATTTACTGAAGAACATTTCAACGGCCTTAATCAAATGAATTGATTCATGCCAGCAAATGAATTGATACAACATTTTAGCTACACTTCAATTGCCACGGCTGTAAATATGGTCAAGAAACGTGCGATAGTGCTAGTGGAATATTTTGAATCCGTCTTTATGTTTGCAGTGATCAGAAGCAGAAACGCAAACTGTTACAGCTAAAGTCTCGTGTAAATCACATGATCATAACCAAAGTGAAGTATGGTTTTGAGTTTTAAACAAAAAGTGCATAAAACGAGCATTGGAGTTTGCAAGCTTCAGCAAACGAGAACAGGTAATATAATTTGGAGAACATCGCCATCATTGAGTATGTGAAAGACGATATTTTCATCTGAATATCAGCGTGAGGATATGACTAGGTAAATTGAATTGAAAATAATTCATTCATAATAATAAGTAGCTATGGATGTAATATCACTGACGTAGATACATGGTACATCTTTTATCTTCTACGAGGAATTTATTATTATTATATATATATATATATATATATATATATATATATATATATATATATATATATATATATATATATATATATATGTATATATGTATATATGTATATATGTATATATGTATATATATGTATACACACAATCCTAGTCCCGCATTTTATAAATCAGGAATATCAGAAATAAGTTAGCTATATACAATTCTGATAGTTTTTTTTCTGTTCGTATACTGAATTTTTTTAGACAGCAGTACTTTTAAATTAATGTCGTCGCACGCCTACAGATTGGCGAATTCCGACCCAGATTTTGAGTTTGCCCTTTTGAAATTAAAGTTTTCATTGTTGGTGATCCGTTGTCTAGAATACCAATTCTATCTATACCAATCACTCACAACGTATATTAGTATATCTTGTTGACGGCCCTTCTAAAATGCCATCTGGTACAAGAATCCTGTTTGGTGACAGTTATTAAGACCAGTTAGAAATAAATATATGAAGAAAGTCATGTTTAGGAAGACCAAATGTTTAATCAGATTTTATTAATTCGCAGTATTTTTTTTAAATGAAATCATTCCGCGCGTCCGCAAGCCTGATTTTGTAAGTCTACCAGTCTGCGTCTGCATTTTATTTATACCCTTTTTCAATATTAATCACTGTTTTATAACTAAAACTAAAAATTGAAACAGTGATTAGAAAGTGATTAAGAGTTTTATGTATCCGGCTCCAAGCGATGAAGTCATGAAGCCGTGTGAACTTTCTAGAACATATAATTAGCAAAAGTCTACTTGGACTGGTACAGGAGACTTGGTGCTTTATATTCTTGTCATGATTCTCATCTTGGTTGTAACCCTTTCAGGATCGTCGCTCATTGAAGGTGGGCACTTTATAGAGTATAAATCATATACACTTAGCACTCTCACTGTTTAGCGGAGTAATCTTTAGTGGCGGCTGGAAAAGCAGCGTAACACAACCTTTTCCCCGTAAAAATTTGCTGTGGTGCGAAAAGGGTTCCCATCCTATGCATCAAGGCGTAGCTACGTAAGGAAACGATACTGCCTGAGACGTATATAGAGCTTCTCAAAAAGTTTTTGCAGAAAATTATTGAAACATTAAAATTACTTCTAAGTGGTTGATCTTCAAGGTATTATTATTATAAAGATCAATGCCCAACATAATGCTTTGAGTAAAGCCATAAAAACAAGATTTAAAATAGAAATTATTTATTGTGACGTTTCGTCTTAACTTAAGACATCTTCAGACAAGTGGATAATATTACATACAAAGTTTAAATATATATCTATGCTATCGTCATCATGAAACCGGACAAAGGCAATGGTGTGGTTATACTCGACAAAGATGATTATAATCAGAAAATTGACACAATATTAGCAGACACGTCTAAATTTCAACTCCTTAACGAAGATCCTGTCAAAGTAACTTTACAACGTGAAAATCAAGTGAAATCGCTGTTAAAGAAACTAAAGGCTGAAAACGCATTAAGTGAGAAAAACTACAATGAACTGTATCCCACAGGTTCTCGCATAGGCATACTGTACGGCCTTCCCAAAATCCATAAGCCAAGCATGCCTCTTCGACCAATTCTATCCTCTGTAAATCACTACTCCTATAAACTCGCCAAATTCTTCATACCGCTTCTAACTCCTCTCACGACAAACCCTTTTATCATCACTGATTCCTTTTCTTTTGTCCAGGAACTCCTAAACAGTGACATTGACTCCAGAAACGTTTTCATGGCTAGCTTTAACGTTGTTTCCCTGTTCACCAACATCCCTGTGAATGAAACTATTGGAATAATTTCTAATGCTTTATTCTCTGATCACCAATTCTTCCACGGTTTTAATCGCTCTGAGTTCGAAAAACTTTTGTCCCTGTCCGTCAAAAATTGTCACTTCATTTTTAATGGCCGCCTATACCAACAAGTTGACGGTGTGGCAATGGGCAGTCCCTTAGGTCCTCTTTTCGCCAATATTTTCATGTCCTTCCATGAACAAAAATGGTTAAACAACTGCCCTTCTTCCTTCAAACCTCTACTCTACAGACGCTATGTTGATGACTGCTTCCTTCTTTTCCGCTCCTCAGACCACGTACCATTTTTTCTCGACTACCTTAACCAACAACACACCAATATAACCTTTACCACTGAGATCGAACGCGATGGGAAACTACCGTTTCTCGATATTGACATATTTCGTTCCGACAGAAAGTTCGCTACATCTGTTTACCGCAAACCTACGTTTACTGGTTTATTCACCAACTTTAACAGTTTTATTCCTCTTGCCTACAAACAGAACTTAGTTTCTTGTTTGATTCATCGCATTTTCAACCTTTGTTCTAGCTATGAAAATTTTCATACACAGCTTGAAGTTGTCAGAAAGTTAATTAACTCGAATGGTTTTCCCTCTCACATGTTCGACCGCATTGTTCGCCGCTTCCTCGAGCACACCTTTGACCCTAGACCACCTGTTCTGACCGCCTCTAAGAAAATAATCTATTTTTGCCTCCCATTCACAGGGATACATTCTCTACAGATACGCACTCAAATCAACCGACTCTGCAACGCTGCTTTTCCTCATCTTGGCATTAGATTCGTCTTTCGTTCTTCCAGACGAATCTCTTCCTTTTTTCCCTTCAAGGATAAAGTTCCCAAATACTTGAGATCCAGTGTGGTATACTTATTCAAGTGTCGATGCTGTTCCGCGTCGTATGTGGGTCAAACCACGCGCCATCTACACACTAGGATATCTGAACATCTGGGTATCTCTCCAATACGGGAAAACATTCAACCAACCCAGCTATGTCTAGTATTCTGTCCCATATAAACGCCTCTGGGCACCCTGCTAGCTTTGACGACTTTCAAATTCTTTCTTCCTCCTCAGACTCATACGAATTAATGATACACGAGAGTCTCCTCATTAATAAATACAAACCTAATCTAAACGTTCAAGGCCACTCTATTTCTCTTAACCTCTTCTAATTTGTCGTTTATGTTGTGTGTGTTTGTAATGTCCTATCCACCTTCACATGCGTCTATATCCTTAATTAACCCTTGTAATTTTACACCTTGTAAATATGACAACACTATTAGCATAGATATATATTTAAACTTTGTATGTAATATTATCCACTTGTCTGAAGATGTCTTAAGTTAAGACGAAACGTCACAATAAATAATTTCTATTTTAAATCTTGTTTTTATGGCTTTACTCAAAGCATTATGTTGGGCATTGATCTTTATAATAAGAATACGTTTTCCGCCTGGCACGTCTCTGGCTACAGTATTCAAGGTATTAAACTAACTTAATTTATTTTGAGCAGGTTTTCTAGCAGATTCATTTGGTGAAAGATGAAATTTCATTTTTTACCGAAAGAAAATATTGCACTCATAAGCATTCATTTTTGCAGAATATATAACGATTATTTATTAACCCATGAATGGAAGTTGGCGCTAATGCTTGTGCAGTCACAATACTTGACTGTACTGGTATTAATTAGAAAAGAACAGGAAAGACCATGCAAATAAATGCGACCACATTTGTTTTGTGGATTTGGCTCTACAACATGTCAGTCTTTAACGATAGTTTCATTGCCATAGTATTATTATAGCCGAGACCAGTTTTCCAATTTTGCAATCTGGTTATGCAATGGTACGATACGCTGTATTCGACTGATACCAGCCACGTAATGCTTCGAAGAGTTCGGTTATTATGGCTTCAAACAGTTATTATTTGACGTTAAAATGATTATCCCAATAATTATATACAGTTACAGATTGACGCGCAAAAAATTGTTAACATTATCATAAGCCTTATTGGCTGTGGTAGCTATTTCATGGTACTTATGCGCATGCTCCATCACAACCATTGTCAAAATCCAGCTTGTCACATAACTGTCAAATAAAGATTTATATCTAGCCTATAATTTGCAGAGCACTGTAGATAACCACACGCGAGACCCATATTCGTGATGAGTAATTACCCAATTTTGATTCAAAATATTACGAAAAAGTTTATACTAGTGACTTTGATTTTAAATGGATAAACTAAAATTTTGCATTCAAGATCCTCGTATTTAGTGCATTTTATTTAAATAGGTGCTAATTCCTATTTGCAATTAAATAAATCTTACAAACAGTGATTGAACGTTTTGAAATTTCTTGCAGCTTGTGGCAATAAGCCATATGGTAGTCGACGTGTAGTGAATGGTGAGAATGCTTTTCTTCATGAGTGGCCTTGGCAGATCTCTCTTCGTGTTAATGGCCAGCATATTTGTGGTGGCTCGTTGATTCGACCTGATTGGATTGTAACAGCAGCTCACTGCGTGGAGAGGAACCCCAGCCCAAGTGGATACACGGTGGTTGTTGGTAGGTACAAAACCACTTCGATCTGGAGCACGTCGAATTCCGACTATATCAACCAGCATACGCTAGATAGCCTTAAGCGAAAAATCTAGAAGGTTGTAGACCCTGGATTCCTGTTATCGGATACTATTTATCTGGTATCAAGTTCGTAAAAAGGACAAAAATACCAAACAAATTAAACAAAACTGTCAAAGTATCCACAGTATTAATTAGATAACTACATCGAATAACTCCTTCATTGGGGCCATGTCGAAAACTGATTTCTTTTAAAGCTTTTTCCTTAAGACGTAATTTTTGAAAACTGTACATCATGTAATAGAAATCTTTAGCATTGCTGCTCAAGTGGGGCCATTCAACATGGCCGCAAGTCCAAAAATATGACGTACTTCCAGCTTCAAAACTCAACAATAGATGTGTTATCCAGCTTTAACTGATACATATCAATGATATCTAGATGTCAAGCGTACTCAAATCTATAGCATATCGATGCAGGCTCTCTTTCTCACCCACAGAGAGGCTACTCTCATGCTATGTCATGCATTTTAGACAGCTCAGGGGGGGGGGGGGTATTTTAGTGTAAAGAAAATTGCAAGTCTGGATCGGGTTATTATCTTTGCGTGATTATTTTTAAATCACGACAATTATAACCTTACAACGCATTGATCGCCACTGAACGAACTGGTTATCAATAAACTTTAAAATAAACCATGATATTTTCAGGTGCACACAGAAGAACTGGGTCAACAAGTGTGCAACAGACCTTTGGAGTTCGAAAACTCTTCAAGCACGAACGTTTCAAGATGAGGCATTTACAAAACGATATTGCTTTACTTCAACTTCAAGGATCTATCCAAAGCAGCAATAAGGTCAATACAGTTTGTTTGCCCTCATCTGTAAGCAGAGTCAGTTCGGGCACGCAATGCTACATCACGGGTACGACAGATTATTTGTTTGACTCGTATCTATTAGTCCTCAGGTTAATATTTTATTATTCGGTTGTCTACGCTGAAAAAACCTTGGAAAATAAGGAATCACCTATTTACAGCTGACTCAATATTTATATTTTGGGTTTAAACATCGGACAATTGTAGGTTATGTATCTCATTTGAGGGATCATTCTAAAATAATGATTGAAAACATCATTACCAGAAATTGGGGACACAGTGGCTCTCGCATTTTTCCTAACTACGCAGCCTGTCTATAGGGCGTGGCGTAGCATTGGACCTTACTTTTGAGATCAGTTAAAAGTTGTGGGGAGGGGGGCACTGCTCCCCACGTTGCCCTTGCTAATGCCATGTTTTTAGCAAAGGACTGTGGTTGTTTATTACTTTTTCAACTCCCGAGTCTGGCTTTCTGTCAGCAGGATCTCCTGCCCAGTTGACGAGTGAATATCCCGCGCATGCAGTTGTCATCTCGTTCCCACGTGACGTGGACCCATATCTCGAGTTCCACTCAGACATCGCATGTTCCTTTCAATAGCTGTTCAATGCTCCTCCGTAGGATCGCCGCAAAATCGAGCGACATCGCGCACTGCATAATATCCAATGCCAGGTCTGGTTTAGTTTAGTTTTTTCTACGCGCTGACCTTATTCTGTTCCCTTTGCTAGTTTTTCTTCCGGGATTAATTTGGCTTTTGAAAAACTTCGATGTGCAATTTTTCTTACTTTCATGTTAAATAGTTCAGCCTGTACTTGCTTTGGTTTATTTATTTTATTTTCAGTTTTTTCCACTAAAAGAATATCATCAACATACACGACAATAATTTAGAACTCTTAGCAATACTATGCCGACTACAATTAATAAACTTCCTAAAGAACTAAATGTCAATAGATTATCTTCAAATGCCGGCCTCAAATCTTTTAAAATTAGTCATTTAGAGAAAAACCGTTTTACAGCAAAATAAAGTTCAACAAAAGTTGTACAAAACGGCTTTCGAAAGTCCATGACCGTCGACAATGTGATTTTAACACGTGATGTTTATAATGTGCAAGCAGAAGTAATCTCTTTTTATAATGTGCAAGCAGAAATAACTCGGCTATCGGCTTGTTGAATGGAACAATCAATCTTTCACCTCATGAAAATATTCTTACCATTGCACTCATAAACATTCATTATTTTGCATATTATTGCACAATGTATTATTCGTTTTTTTCTTTTAAGGATGGGGGCGAACCGTGGGTGGTGGTAAAGCTGCAGACACTCTCCAACAAGCTATGCTGCCAGTGGTGACGTTAGCGACACACAGAGAATGCTCTCGTGTCAATGGCCGACTTTTAACGGTTAGTGAGCAGCATGTTGACTGAAATTGTACATTTTGTAGTATAAACTCGATATTCAAAGTATATATATATATATATATATATATATATATATATATATATATATATATATATATATATATATATATATATATATATATATATATATATATAAAAGATATGTTACGAAAAGTAGCATATATATGATTGGAACTAAAAGAGCGCTCAATACCGGAGAAAGTAGAGCGTAAAACACAAGGAACAGACAAGTTTTTGCTGCTGTCGCTACCCTGGGTTTCACGCACTAGGCGATCATCAGGCGACTGACAGATAAGTTTAATTTATTCATTGTATAGGACACTGGAAATGTATCAGGTATTATGTTACGTTACATGACTATTGGTTATATGTTTACATAAAGTGAAAAGTTCTGAACGTTTATTCAGGAGGTTGTTCGCTTTGTTTCCTTTCATGATCAAAAGCTTTTCTTCAAGACAGAGATTGCATTTTCGGGAACCAGCTTTGCATGAGGGTACGCGTTTGACGATCGACCATTTTATGTCATATGAGCGTTTCGCGCGTTTGAGCTTCCAAATGTACTTTGACAATTCTGTTTCGTTGCCATGGCGTTCGTTCTTAATGGACTTCGTGTGATTTCTGAATCTTTCCTTAAACGAGTTAGCCGTCACCCCGATATACACTTTAGCATTATCTTTGTCAGTGGAGACTTCAGCTTTGTACACTAAGCTCTTTGCCAGGCATGTGTTGCTCACAGGACATTCGTCGGGTTTTCTGCAGTTGCATGTCTTTGTGTCATTGTTCGTCTTAGCATTTTTGGCCTCGTCGTTATGCTTCTTTAGCACGTATTTGTTGTGCTTAGATAGGAAAGATTTCATGTTATCGCTACAACTATAGCTAACGCGGACGGTATGTCTGTTGAATATAGAGTGTAGTCTGTGGTGCGGTGGAAAATGTTTGTCGAGGAGCAGTAGGATACATGGGATTTCTGGTCGTGGGAAGGTGTTTCGATTGTAAATTGTATGTTAGGATTGATAGAATTGAGATGGTTAAGGAAGGAAATTTCATCATTTCTTTTCAGGCACACATTCGAATCATCCACATAACGTTTCCACCACTTAATTGGTACTAGTGATGTTTCTAACGCAACTCTCTCTATTTTCTGCATGACCAGTTCAGCGAGTACCGCACTAACTGGCGAGCCCATTGCACATCCGGAAATCTGACGATAGTATTGTCCTTTGAATTTAAAATAAGTGTTGTCCAGCACAAATAATAACAAGTGACAAACATTTTCTTCAGTTAGCTTAGTATGCTTCTTCCACTCTTGTGTCTCACTAAGTTTTTCTCTTACAACATCAACTGCCATTCCAACTGGTACCGACGTAAAAAGTGAAATGACATCAAAGGACACAACTAATTCATCTTCCTTCAATCTTTGACCACTAACAAATTTAACAAATTCCTCGGAATTTTTGACGGCTAATTTATTGTCATATAAATGCTTTAACAATGATGCCAAATATTTGGAAACAGCATAGGTAGGTGAGCCAATACAACTGGTAATAGGTCTCATAGGTATCTTTGATTCTCTCTCTTTATCAACTGTGTAATGATTTTCTTTTTCAACAAGTGGGACTTTATGTACTTTAGGTAAGCAATAAAACGCTGCTGGATAAGAATCAAAGGGCCTTAATCTCCAGTATTCACTTTCCGTAATCAGATACAACATTGTTTTTATTATATCATGATAACAACTGATCGCCCAAGTAGCATATATATATATATATATATATATATATATATATATATATATATATATATATATATATATATATATATATATATATATATATATATATATATATATATATATATATATATATATATATATAGAGAGAGAGAGAGAGAGAGAGAGAGAGAGACCACGAAAATCTCGTATAAAACATTAGAGACTAAGAGAATCTCCTATATAAAAAGTTACTGTTGAAAAATAGTGGCGCCGGAAATATACGGACTAAGATGTCCAAAAATGAGGAACATATTAATAATATGTTCTATTCAAAATGAGAAAAAATTGTAAATGTACATAATTAATTTCTTAATGGTTCCGCTTTTTTGAGGATACCCGGTATTTATACTGGTGTATTAATAAAAGTAAACCCTTTGAGGGTTTGCGAAATGCAAATTAACCTCAATGTGTTGTATTAATTTGCTTCACAACTATTGAGTAAGATCGATCCCACGGGCCTTCTTTTAAATGACTGATATGTCATTTGCCATACAATTTAATGAATCCGGACATTTGGGATTAAGCCCCAGCATACTGGTTTATGCAGAGCCGTAGTTGGCCAAATTAGTTTAGAAAGTGATTGTAGTACTAAAATTACAAGCGACAGTTCCAAAATTTCTTTACGTGATTAGGAATTTTGAATTTTATGCATGCTTCGATTTTTCCGTTAATTACAGTGGGAAATTCGAAGATAATAATAGATGTTTAATAATAACTTAGACAAACGTAGGCGCCTTTAGGGATTAGCTTCCGTATTTCGTATTGTGACAAAAAATTGCCGGTGGAAATCACATTTTTGCACCGATGAGAATTTATTGAAAATCTGTTGAAATTTAGTCTGATTGGGGATTAAATTTCAAAATTAATTGACAAATTTAACTTAAGTTGTATAGTTAATCATCTTTTTAGCGACGTTGATTGTTTCTAAATGATTAATGGTTAATAGATTCGATAAATGATTAATCTTTTCTTATTTGCTGTTTAATAATGCTTCAAGGTGAAAATATTTTCATTTAATTCGTATTTACCCAGTTTCTCTTAAATTTCACAAAAATGGTGAGAATCGAAAGCTAAAAGCCAGGTCTTTCCGACTGCGAAAGAATCATCTCCGTACAGATTATATAATGAATGCGATAGAACACTTCAAATTTCGTTTAGCTTTTTTATACACCCTGTACAAAATACTTACATGTTGACCCAATCAATTCAAATATTGTGTTCAATAATTCGTTTTGCGTGCAAGCCATTTTCTTTAAAGTGTCGTTCAGCAACACATTTCGTGCTTTAAGAAAGATGAAATTCCAAATAATTTCAGTTTTAGCTGTACCAAAATGTCTTGAACTAACCAAAATTTTTCACAAATATTTTTTAACTGCAAGATTTTTTGATACACCCTGCATATGATGTAAAATTGTGCCAATCACCAATAGTAAAAGTTCGTTGCTCTCATTAATAAGCACGTTTCTTTTCTTTCTGTGAACGTCATGATCACTCAAAGCGAGCACTTTTCGTTAAGTCTTTTTTTATTTTATTCTTTTTTTAAGGTCGATGAAAGAACCATGCTCTGCGCAGGTGGTCAAGGCAAAGGAGGTTGTCAAGGGGACAGTGGTGGACAATTTGTGTGCAATGAGGGTGGTAAATGGGTACTTCGAGGTGTAGTAAGCTGGGGTCATAATGCGTGTCGTACTGATCATTACACTGTGTTTGCTCGTGTCAGCAATTTTATTGGATGGATCAACCGGAAAATGCAAGGTTAATTTTTTTAACTCCTTCGACTCCTAAACGATGAAATTTAGTGGAAGTGAAAGCTGATTTTTTTGAAAATGTATTTTAAATTTTGTTGTTCTTTGCAAACCTCGTTCTTTACCAGTTCAGCATTCCAACTTTGTTGAATTCAGTTTATGGAGTTGCTTGCTATTGTTTTTTCCCTTGATGCTCGCTAAAGATATTTCAATAAACTATTTTTCTTTAAAAACAGGTGGATGCAACGGCAAAGGCGGTGGTGGGGGAGGAGGTAATCTCTCTGAGTAACTTTTATCTATGTTGTTGTTTTATCTAGTCTAGTTTGAAATTCGTAAAAAATTGAAATAATGCCTGCCCGTTACATAAGCATCTGGAAACAAGTCATAACAAGATGTTGACAAGTTCATTTAGCGCTGTTTGTTCTGAGTTGTTCAAAGAAGCTGTTAACAACTTGTAACAATATTTACTCGAATAAAGCTTGTTATAAGAGTTACAGCATGTTAGCTGCAAGTTGCTAAGTACTATTTAAAGCACAAGCAGGAGTACTTTATTACTACTATTATTTGTAAAACAATACGCTACCGCTCGCTACTGATCTCTATATGAAACTACACACTGAATTGGGTTGCCTATGATTTTACACCCATCTTGTCAATTTGTTTACAAAAGAATTTTCGATAGAGATCCTGTATAAACCGACAAAATCGAGATAAAAATTTTGTCAAGATCTAATACGTGTGTTTTGTCACAGACAAATATCATTTACCGCTGGGATTTCCTTTGTGTTTTGCTCATGAATTATTAACTTCTTCATAACACAGAAAATCAGACTTAGTAGCTGGCATACTGTTATCACCAGTTTTCATAATAAAAATGTACACAAATAATGAATGCTTATGAATGCAATGGTATATAAGAATATTTTTATTCGGTAAAATATCGAATGGTCTAATCAACGAGGCGAATTATTTGTTTCATATGAGACAAAAAAAATCATTGACACGAAGTTAGGTCGCCATTTTGTTTTTTTAGTTTTCTAAATAAAATTGTATCGCTCACATTGTGGCGCCATGTGTGCGATAACAATATGGCGCCATGTGTGCGATAGCAATATTTTGAGTGATTCAAAATAATGAAATCTACTGTGCAATGGAAAAAAATCTATTGCACGGTCTCATTGCACGATCGTGAAAATGGAAATTTCTATTTATGTCACGTGATCGTAAATAGCCAATTGAATCGTGATAATTCAACAAAGTGTTATACAATAATTTTTTGCACATAATTATCTTATTAAAACTGTGACTTTAGTTCTGCGCGGCTATTAGTAAAACCAGTAACACCGGAACAGCATCAATCTGGAACACGGAACACCGGAACACTAAAATTCTTAATTTGTTAAAATTGAAGAAAAAAATACCGGGGGGTGCAGAATTACTGCTGGAATAATTATTGCGTAAAACATGCAGCGCTTCCACTTTGAATGAAATTTCCTTTTGAAAGGAAATTTTTGCAAGATGAAGGAAATTTGAAGGAAATAAATTTTGAGGGAAGTATGAAGGAAATTCCAGAAGAACAAAGGTAATTTGAAGGTGTTGATGTAGCTCATCCTGGAAGATGGAAAACAGTACACACGAACGCTTTCTGAGCGATTGAATATAACTCAAAAGAAAACAGACAGGTTGTAAGGTTTTCGCGCTAAAAAACAGTGACGCGAACAGGCTTTCAAGTTCAACGGTTTATATTATAGAAAGGAATAACGTTTTTATTAAGATTCACGATTGCTAAAGCTATAGAAGTGCAAACTTCGTGTAAATACTGTAGAAGCTCGCCACAGAAGTAATTTCAATGTAATAATATTCGTATTTGTAATCGGTGTAATTTGTAATGTATTATACTATTTGTCTCGTTTGTTTTTAGATCGAATAAAATAGATAATTCAACAAAATTATACGATTAGTGAGTGTTCTTATTTCTGAGGCTAACCTGGGCTAACCTGACAAAACACAATTCGATTTCTCGTGAATATATGTGGAGAATTTGACTATTAAACTGTGAAATATTTGGATTTATATATTGGTATTTTGATTCAACCGTGCGTGTGCGAAAACCTCATGTAAGAACAATACAGTGCAACTATGGCTGAAGAGAACATTAAAACAGCGAAAATAAAAAGAAGAAACGGGAAGGCTGCTTTGACAAGATTAGGAAAAACTATAAATTTGAAAGTAGCAGGAAATCGGTCAGCTGAAGAAATTAGAAAGTCCCTTCACCTTTATGAAAAGGCATTTCTGGATTTGACAGCCAAACATGAACAACTAACATTGCTTATCGAAGATGATGAACAATTTAAAGAAGAAGAGAATTGGTTTGAAGCTGTTCAAGATACATTCCTGCGCCTGAAAATTGATACTGAGGATTACATACGGACCCAAATCGAAAAGGAGAAACAGAACAATGAGACTGATCCGACAAGTACAAAAGTGGTAGAAAAGTCACCACCCCCAATACAGGTGAAATTGTATCAAATACAAAGGAGAATAATCAAAGTGTGCTACCCGAACCTCAGAATCCTGTAGTCACACCAGTGCTGGATGTTCCACCTGCATCTACACCTGAGTCTCCAGTTCCACCTGCATCCGAGACCCCTGCCACATTAATAGCTACACCTGAAAACCCAGCTGCACCTGCATCCCAGACACCTGCCATAATACTGACACCTGAAACCTCTGCCCCACCACCTGGAATTCCACCTGTCACCGCAGAAAACACAGCAATCCCTGGCACTGTGAACAATCAATGCAACTTTCAAATGGAAAAGCCCAAGTTGCCAAGATTCGCAGGCGATGTCAGAGACTATGCAATATTCAAAGCCGACTTCAAGCACATAGTGGAAGCACGATATGGAAAACGTGAAGCCATATAACAATATTGCGTGCAAGTCTCCAAAGGAAACCACTAGACATGATTAAAGGCATTGGGCAGGATTATGAAGCAGCTTGGGATTATTTAGACTCAGTATACGGCGACCCACGGTTCGTCGCGGATATAATAACACAAGATATTTGTCGGTTCAGACCCATAAAAGACAACGAAGACTCGCAGTTTTGTGATTTGGTACATCTTGTGAAGAGAAGCTTCAACACACTGAAAGAAGTCGGTCACCAAAAGGATATGGACAACAATCACATGCTGGCACTCATCGAACAAAAAATGGTTCCTGATGATCGAAAGGTGTGGGCACGTCACCTAGAAACCACGAAGAATGAAGCTACCCTGGAAAATATGATGTCATGGATGACAAGCGAAATGAAATCAAGGATGAGGGCCAGTACACCATTAAGAAGTAACTGGCAGTCTGGCACTACGCAAAGGGAAACGCTGGAAATATAACGGAGACGGGGAATCGGCAGTCTAAGTGTTTATTGTGAAAAGCGTCGACCCATTGGACCGATCAATGCCACAAATTCCTTGCTATGAGTCCCGCCGAGCGGTTGAACCTGGTAAAAGAAAACCACGCATGCTTCAGCTGCCTAAAAGGGGCTGGACGGAATCATAATGTATCCACCTGTAGTCCTGGACGACAATGCCCTGAAACCACCAAAGGTCAGCAATGTAAGTTCTATCATCACCCTCTGCTGCATGGTGCTAATATATCTACAATCTCTTTAGTTACAACTAACGGCCAAGCTCTTCTACCGACAATCACAGCAGATATCATTGGTCCTAAAAAGGTTAAAGAGCAAGCTAATATATTGTTAGGTACTGGAGCTCAAGTCAGTTTGATAAGAACATCAATAGTCAAAGAACTTGGTCTCAAGGGGACAAATGTGACAATAACAATTGCCAAGGCTTGTGGAGAAGAAGAGCAACTGGATACTAAAGTTTATGAAGTTCGAATCCGCTCACTGGAAAACAGATCAGCTCATGTTGTGATGGCCGTAGGAATTCCATCTATCAGTACTAACACGTCCACAGTCAACTTTGATGAAATGGCGAGAGTATTCGGCATCACAAAGAGCAAATTCTGGCGGAATGACGTTCCTGTTGATGTCTTGATAGGCATTGACAATCTACTGCTGCACACAGGAGAAACTCGTGAACGAAAGAGTTTAATTGCGCGGCATTCACCGTTAGGCTGGGTTCTGTTTGGAACAACACCAGGAAGAAATGAACCTGCCCACCAAGTTTTCCATATCAAGACTGTGACACCGCCAGCAGTAGACATGGCAGACTTCTGGAGCACAGAATCAGTGGGAGTAACTGTGAAAACATTTTCCTGTGACAGTGAAAAGCTGAGTCCATTGAACTGCAAGAAGCTAAACTTATTAAAGCATCCTGTCGAAAAGTCGGCAACCAATGGGAAGTATCATACCCGTGGAAAAGGGATCCATCTACCTTGCCTGACAACAGAAACCAAGCAGAAAGAAAGCTCGAATCAACCGAACGACGACTGGCAAGAAACCCAGAGTATGCACAAGCGTATGACCAGCAAATGAGAGAAATGACGGAAATGAACTTTGCTCGGAGGCTGTCAAAGAAAGAGTTGGAATCCTACAAGGACCCGGTGCATTATATATCTCACCACGCTGTTGTCAAACCTGACAAGAAAAGCACTCCAATACGCATCGTGTTTAACTCGTCTTCATCCTATCATGGTCACTCCTTAAGTGATTATTGGCTCAATGGACCCGACTTATTGAACAATTTGTTTGGCGTAATCTTACGTTTCCGTGAGAATGAAGTGGCTCTTAGCGCCGACATCTCGAAAATGTACCATCGAATATTAATTCCAGAGCGAGACCAACACGTGCACAGATATTTATGGAGAGATATGGAGACCGAAAGAGAAGCAGACGTGTATGTCAAAACCGTATTAACATTCGGGGATAAACCTTCACCTGCAATGGCACAAATCGCTCTGAAAATGACTGCTGAAGAAGCAAAGAGTTGCTATCCGGATGCTGCCAAGGTCCTTGACGATAACACATACGTTGATGATATATGCGAATCGGTCCATACTGTTGACGAGGCGAAGCGACTCACAAAGGAAACTGATAAAGTGCTTGAGAGCGGCGGATTTCATGTGAAAGGATGGCTGTCGAATGAGAAGCTAGAAGACGCGGTAATGGTCAACATGAGCGAGAGTGAACCAACCATGAAGTCATTGCAAGTGTAGCATTAGTGTTAATTCATTTGGTTATGTTTGCTGGTTTGGTTAATTTGGTTAATGTAGCATTTGTATTAGTTAATTTGGTTCAGCAGGTTTAGACTGTTTAGTTATCTTTTCAATAGCATAAATGTTAAATATGGCGTATCACGCAGGTTGACGTGAACTGTCGTAGAAAAACGGTTAGGTTGTCGTTGTTGACTTGGCCTGAGGACGGAGTTGGTAAGCAGAAAAAGAGCTGTTGTATTTACATTGTAATATTGTTACAAGTTGAATTATATTATAAACAAATAGTAAACAAACCAGTGTGTGGGTCACGTTACACAAGGTTCAGCAGAAGAGAAAGTTCTGGGCGTAGTTTGGAACCACCAGCAAGATGTATTTGTGTTCAAAGTACATCCTCCTAACGAATCAACGCTAACCAAAAGAACAGTTCTGAGTAACATAGCAAGAATTTATGATCCAATAGGAATGGCCGCAGCTTTCTTAAACGTGCAAAGATAGGGATGCAAAGATTATGGCTAGAAGGACTAAATTGGGACGATGAATTATCTGCCAGCAACCAAGTTTTGTGGAAGAACTTTTTCAAAGAAGTGGAAGCGTTGAACCATGTAACGTTCGAGAGATCCCTAACGCCTGGCAATGTCATCGGGGCGCCATCACTCATTGTTTTTGCTGACGCATCAAATCAAGCATTTGGAGCATGTGCATATGTAAGATGAGAAACGTCCGACCGCTTATTTGCCATCCGATTTGTCTCAGCAAAATCCAGAGTTGCCCGCGTATGGAGTTACAAGCTGCTGTTTTAGCCGTCCGCCTAGCTCGATCTGTTCTTGATGAAATACGAATGAAATTTGAAAAGGTAATCTTCTTATCGGTTAGTAGCATTGTCATATCGTGGATTCATAGTCAAGCGCGAGAATTTAAACCATTTGTTTCTGCAAGAATCGTTGAAATTCAGAGCAAGTCTGAGCCGTGCCAATGGAGACACATCCCGGGACAATACAATGTTGCTGACGAGGTGTCGAGGGGTATACCTGCGCAAGAGCTAACTGGAAGATGGAAACACGGTCCTGAATTTCTCAAATTACGAGAGGATCAATGGCCTAAAGAAGCACCAGCTACCAAGGGTCGCTCAAAGGAAGATCAAGCAGAGCATCGAAAGACTCGAACTGTTTTTCAAGTTACCCAAGCAAACGAAATTGAAGTAATCCCATGCAAGAAATTCTCTAGGACACTAAAGCGCAATTAGTTTTGGGCCCACTATCACCCAAAGAGCTGACGAGCGTGGAGATGTATTGGATTAAGAGAGCACAAGCATGTTTGTACGAGCGTGCAAAGTCAGGACAACTTCGACAGCTAAGTCCATTCACACGTAAACGGAATCATGAGAGTCGGCGGTAGAATTGATCAAGCCTTGGTCTCCTATGATGCTAAGCACCCGACGCTGCTTCCACGTAATCACTGGATATCTCAACTTATCACACGGCATTCACACGAAATTGGACACACGGGAGTCGCCACAACAGTAGCAAAGATTAGAAAGAAATATTGGATCCTGCGAGGTTACGATTTGGCGAAGAGCACGAAATTCAGGTGTGTCGTTTGCAGGACGTTTGACGCAAAGGTTGAGGAACAATATATGGCCAACTTGCCACGAACTCGTTTACAGCCGTTCACACCCCCATTCTTTCATACTGCGTGTGATTACTTCGGTCCGTACCCTGTCAAGATTAGTCGGAACAAATGTGCCAAGTATTATGGTGTAATATTTACTTGCATGGTTACACGAGCCATCCATTTGGAATTAACGGTGGATTATTCCACGATGGAGTTTTTGCAGACACTGAGACGGTTCTTCGCGATCAGAGGACAGCCAGCACTGTTAATGAGCGATAACAAATCCCAGTTGGTAGGCGCTGAACGAGAATTGCAAAAAATGATAAGAGGATGGAATCCTAAAGAGTTGAAGGAGTTTGGAGTAGAGCGAGAAATGGAGTGGAAATTTACAACGCCAGGCGCTCCACATCAAAATGGTGTAGCAGAATCATTAGTAAAGTCTACCAAGAGAGCCTTGAAGAAAGCTATTGGCAAACAGATTCTGAGTCCATTTGAATTTTACACGCATTACCTGATTAACCAAAGGCCAATCGGTCGAATACCCAATGATCCTAACGATGGTTCATATCTGTGTCCCAACGACCTTCTTCTCGGACGAGCGTCATCCACAGTACCGCAAGGACCATTTCAAGAAACGCGCAATCCACGACGCCGAGTGGAATTTGTCCAGAAATTCGTCGACGCTTTTTGGAAACAATGGAAGCGAGATGTTCTTCCGACTCTAGTCCCAAGAAAGAGATGGACAGTCGAGAAGAGAAACGTAAGAGTAGACGACATAGTTATTATGCAAGACACTAATACTATACGCGGCTTATGGACAGTTGGTAGAATTATCAATGTATACCCAGGAGAAGATGAAAAGGTGCGCAACGTTAGAGTGAAAACAGCCACGTCAGAATATCAAAGACCAGTAACGAAGATCGTAGTCATACATCAGGCTGAAGGGTACGAAGAGGACGAGTAGCAATGAGGCTTACTGCCTCATTGGGGGGGGGGGGGGGGGAGAGTGTTGATGTAGCTCATCCTGGAAGATGGAAAACAGTATACACGAACGCTTTCTGAGCGATTGAATATAACTCAAAAGAAAACATACAGGTTGTAAGGTTTTCACGCTAAAAAACAGTTAAGCGAACAGGCTTTCAAGTTCAAAGGTTTATACTATAGAAAGAAATAACGTTTTTATTAAGATTCACGACTGTTAAAGCTATAGAAGTGCTAACTTTGTGTAAATACTGTAGAAGCTCGCCACAGAAGTAATTTCAATGTAATAATATTCGTATTTGTAATGTATTATGGTGTAATTTGTAATGTATTATACTATTTGTCTCGTTTGTTTTTAGATCGAATAAAATAAATAATTCAACAAAATTATACGATTAGCGAGTGTTCTTATTTCTGAGGCTAACCTGGGCTAACCTGACAAAACAGAAGGAAAAAGTAAAATATCACCAAAATCGTTAATATTTAATATATTCTGAAAATATAGCGTAAAATAATCCTCAATCAGACTTTATTTAACCGAAGGTGGAAATTGTAGAAATTATATTCAGTTATTTAAAATGATCTACACGGCAAAAAATTACGATCGAGTAGTTGAAAACAGGTTGAAACAATGTTGTGCTGCCAATATTGTTCAATGTTGTCAACAATATTGTTCAGCATTGTTACATCCGGCTCGACGACATTCAAGCTCAACAACTTAAGTATTGTTAACAACATTAAACAATGTGGGCAGCCCAACATTGTTCAATCCTGTTTTCAACGACCTTCAGCAACTCGTAATTTTTACGCGTGTAATAATGAATTATGAATATGGCTCGTCCAGAATAATTTAAAAGGAATACTTCATGTAATATCAATATTAAAAATACTTCCATAAATCAATAATTAAATCTTTAATTCGTCGACTTTAATTTTGATCTTTCAAAGAATTGAAGACAAAGCAATAATATTTTCATTCGGGTTAAAATATTAACAAGGATGTGAAAGTAAAAAACACACAAATCGCCTACGAAGAGCCTATTTAAAGTAAAACATGGATAGTGATGTATGTTGGCAATGTATCCCGAAAGCGAGTCTGATAGAGATGTAAATGAAATCGAAAGCCATGAGCCTGTTCGGCCGAGCCATGGGCTAGCGAAACGTAAATGTCCACCTCGAGGTCAACCGTTCATGGACAATTGGCTAACAATTCCCGAGTTTAATGGTTGGCTTCAACCTGATTCTCAGAGTCTTCACCTCCGCTCTCCGCGCTACGGCGAAGACCTTGACACAGGCTGGTCACGTGGCACCCAAATTTTGGGTGCTTGACATTCGTACTTAGCAGGGATAGGTAAAAACGCGTTATCACAAATTATTGTCAAACTACAAGAGAGACTGGCGGAGCGGGAAGTCATCTGACTCTAAAACCGTATCTTTGCTTTCTTTTGTGTTTGCATCAAGCTGTTGTAATCTAAAGGCCTGTTCAAACGAAGCCAACATCATGCAACATTGTTGGCCCAACAATGTTGCATGACGTTGGACGAAATTTTAAGCAAGTTTAAAGTCAAGCCAACATCTTCCAACAAAAGAAAGCAAAGATACGGATTTTTATTAAAGAGCTGTTTATAAGGAGCCGGAGAAGCCCAGCAAGTGAAAATGTGAGATTAATTTTTGTTTGCATTTCACTGTATTCATTAACATTACCACTATTGAAGCCGGTTTGCCGTCTTTTGTTTTGCCGTTTCGAGCTATACAATGTTTGAAACTATCAAAACTTCGAAATCATCGAAACCCGTTGATCCCGGCAAGCGGGTTGGCAATATTTTCATCCAGCTTGGCGAGATATCTCGCCTCTTTCAAGCGACATCTCGCCCTTCCATATAAATAGCTCTTTGGACTCTAATGCCAAACCTAGTTTGAACAGCAGATGAAAATGTTTTCCGCTCAAAATCGAGCTCGTAAAAACAAGGAAGCCAATTAACTCAGCTGTTACATTCAGCTGCCAAATGTGACAAATAAAGATAAATAAAGATAAGCCATATATTATCAATGAATAACAATTCTAGGTTTGATTTCTGCATTCGGGCAAATATTTATTACTCAGAGGTTGATTTCTCTTCGTTATATTGGTACTTTGGTCGGTATCGGCAAGTCTGAATAGTTAAAAGCATGTTTTACGTAATTTACGCAAAATTATTCCAGCAATAACTCCACACCCCCGGTATTTTTTTCTCGAATCTCAACAAATTAAGAATTTTTAGTGTTCCGGTGTTCCGGATTGATGCTGTTCCGGTGTTCCTGGTTTTACTAATAGCCGTTCTGCACTTTGCAATCGCCCGGAAGCTAGTTGTTCGAAAGTTCGAAACTCGATCGGCGTAAACCTGCATGAGGACAAAAATAGATCATTGACACGAAGTTAGATCGCCATTTTGGACTTATCTCGTTATATTTGGAAAAGCATAGTGGCTGATCGCAATCTTCAAATTAAACTTTTTAACGGCTTGCTCATGAATGGAATTTCTTTCAACAAATACTTTTTGTGGTCAATAGAACTTTCACTTTTTTAAAATGAGCTAAAGAAATTCGTACGTTACAAGACGCAGGTACAGATATACGTATAAGTGTCCAATCTTCTGCAATATCTGAGTGTCGGCATTACCCATCCTACTTTCCTTTAACTTCTGAGACATTACAAATTTGGCTCTGTAGAAAATTTTCCACCCCATGCAGCCCGTGGCTCTATCTCGCGCAACTTGTGCGACATTTCTTTGAAAACAATAAAATATCTGGTAACAAGCGAAGAGAGTTAAAAACTAGAAAAGCTTCCTGCATGTAGTTTTTGCCGGGATATGCTTCATCATATTTAAAAAGACATAATAATAATGTTTATGTTCTTTTTAGGCGTCGATCACGATCCACGTTGCAGGAGTTGGACTATGTACTGTCGAATTAACAGCTACGTACGGAGAAACTGTAAAAAGACATGTGGATGATGGATTCTCAGCGTCATAAACAGCTTCATAAACAGCTGACAGTAGCTAACCTCTGCTCACAAATAAAGCTCAATTTATTACATTGTCGTGTAAACGTGGCGTGAAAAGAACTGAAAATAGAAATGGTCAAGGAACCTGCAGCAATTCTACTGGAATATTTTTTTTATTTTATTTTATTTTATTTAGCTTCGCCACATGGGCAGGGTCACTACAACAGCGTGAGCCAATTACTGTGGGCCCGCGTTATCTATTCCACTCTGTCAACGTTCCCTGAGGGAGGAAACCGGAGAAAAGTACCCGGAGAAAACCAATGCCCACGTTGAAATTTCTTGTGGGAAAAATTACTACAAAACGTTACATATACTTTTCGCTATGTGTGTAACTCAAAACAAAACAAAACAAAGATCTGAAACAAAATCGTGTTTCTAAAGACACATTGATATGTATGAAATCATTAACCTATAGTATATACATATTCACTTAAAATAATATTCCGCTAAATAAAGGTTGCCTTTTCGAAAGCATAAACTGTAAACTATGAGCGCACAACTACGCAAGGGATGATGGATTATTGTTTACTTAGGCCGTGGCATTCTGAGAATTACCTTTGTACCAAGAAAATTCGCCGTCGTAAGTTTCTTATTTGGCCTCGATGCTGTGAAATAATTCTGAGTTTAGAAGTAAAAATAAACAATAACCCGTCATCCCTTGCGCGCTCATAGTTTACACTTTTAGACAAGCTTTATTGAATTAGCTGTATTACAAATATGTGCAGGAATAGAAATACAATAATGGGATGTAGAATTATAGGGGCGGCTACACGGCAACAGGTATGCAAAGATGGATTCAGCTGGTATAACACAATGGGAAAATGTAGAGATTAGAGCCTTATTAAAAATCTTCGCTTCTTTTGAAAATTAATGTAAGTTGTAAACGGAAAGATCTGCAAAAATTCACATGCGAGGTAATTAAATATTTGAACACAAAAATTTTGTGCTAAATTATAAGAAAATATTGCTAGAAATTAACTACTGGCAAAGGTTTGACATTAAAAAGTTTATATATACTATACACTGTCTGTCGCTAGTGCATGTGTCCAATTTTGGACATTAACCAATATATTTTCATCATCAGGATTTGCCCAGGGACATATTAATTCTTAAGCGTATCTACGGCCTCACACTTTAAAATCTTGCAATAAAAAAAATTACTGTGGAAAAGTTAAACAACTGGTTCTCTGAGTGGCGACGGCAGATCTGAGAGGAAAATATTTATACATTTCGTACAAACTGTAGAAACAATCGATTTAAAAAGAGACTATTTGACAGAACACAAATGTACGTGGACGCCAGCGTTGTTTCTCTTAACAGTTCCTATCTGACATAGGTCACAAAAGAAAGAAGACCTCTGCCAAGACCTGAAATGTCTTCTGTCACGCCTGTCCATGCAAACATTATCACATTATGCATGATGTTTACAACGTGATGTCAAATTAGTTTCAAAAATATATAAAAAACAACTTCGAGCGAAAATGAAAGATTTAACGTACCCAGTAGCATGGCAAATCGTCTCTGAAATGATAGATTACATGAGTAAAAGTGTTGTCAGCACGACGATTTAACCCCGCTATGCAAATAATTTCGTGCTTTTTGGCTGTGAAAACAACAGTTCCTAAAAAATGGATAATAGTATAACTACTTGAAATTTATACGCCACTGTATGAGGAAAAACTCGAAATGAACACGATAAAGAATTCGATGTTCACTTTGAAAACATCACTCAGCTCGGAGAATTGGCTAAAACGAGGGGCAGCGGAAGATCGATAATGCGGGGTGAGGGGAGGGGAGGGAGAGGCATCGTTATATACTCGTGTTCACAGAATGTAAAAACATTGTCAATCGATTTTAAAAGGGCCTCTGCTCTTGAACCCAGCTGACTGTTTCATGAGCATCAGTACCCTGTGGGACAAGGATTAACCCCCTCCCCCCCCCCCCCCCCAGTGGCATTGTTGAGTAAGTCTTCTCTTGCATATTGCTATCTAGTCGTAATGATTTTCAATAGAAACCAATTAAAACAAAAACCAATTAACACAAAAAATTCTACTGTATTTATTTTGTGCATGGTTGAAGTTATGAAGATTTTCAAATTAAATGTGTAGAAAACACGGGTGTTTCTTTGACAATGTAAACCGTTCCTAAGACTAAAAAGATACTAGTACATCAAAGGATTTCAGCACGCTTTAAGAGCCCACGACTTTATCCACGACTTTACCACGACACGCGACAAACACCCGATACTTTTTTTGAGAACTTTATTTGTTGATGTGAGAAAGTTACACGAAAGTTGAATATCTTAAGAAGGAAACGAGTTAGAAAACTTTGCTAAATAGGTTTATTGTTATTTTAACTGTTCATTGTAATGCATTTGGCAAAAAGTTCGTCAAAATTTAATGCCATATGCATATAGGCACTTATAACTCCTTTGATATTCAACCTCAGCTGCTCCCGCAATAAATTTTAATGATATGTTTATTAATTAGTTAATAGAATTTTAAGGCCTTGGATAGAGTTTGGAACTGATAAACATCCAATTTAGTTATTGCAATATACTTAAGAATATCAAAGCATTTTTGTCCGTTTTTCCGGACCGGTATTTCAAATATTTGTAGAGTAAAGCTGAAGCATCATGGATTTGTCCAGTTGTACTGCTTCAATAGACCATTCTTCCAATGAACAAACTTTTGAAATCGAAAAATTTACTAACACAGTTGGAAAGAGCATCTTGAATTTAGCACAATTGTGAAGTTTGATTGCAAAATGTAGTAAAATGCGGAAAATATATTCCCATGCATGAAGTTTGAGAATTTTGCATACTTTGTATTTTTGCCACATTACATCATATGGCGAATTCAACGGGTTTTGAAGTTAAAGTTTCAAGTACATTCGGATATGTATCGCGAGAAGCGTCCGTCGATGATGTTATTCGTGCTTGGGAGCTACGGACAATGGCTTCGTTCACATGTTGGAAAAAACAAAAAAATTTGCGCACGCAGGTAAATATATACTTTAAATAAATTGTGCTATCATGGTCCCGCGTCAAGATATTTGACCCTCAATGACAAAAGATAATACAGGTAGCCAAAAGCAAAAAGCGCGCACATGTGTGGGGGTGGATTACCAGGGCCGCCAGGAGGCCAGGGGTGGGGGCATCTTGCCTCGGGCCCAGACCTGTCACTTTTAGATTACCAATTTAATAAAGAACGTATTGCGTTTACATCACTTAAACAAGCGTGTGGCAGAGGCAAGAAAAAGAGTTGAATATTTAATAAATATATAAAATAGTTGAATATTTGACGTGCAAACCTGGACGTTAAACAATTTGATAGAGGATGCATGCCAATGCCTTGAAAAAGCTGTGCCTTATTTTGTTATGCAGGATAGATTAAACAGGAATTCATTCTGACAGTTTCAATGAATAGCTGTAGTAAATGAATGATACAAACCTGATGACTTCGTAGACGTTGTTTTATTTGCCTGTCCTCAATACATCCACCCTACATTGACCTCACATTGACCTGTCATCGACCACACGTGCGCATCGATGTCTTATCGACCCTACACTGACCTCACATATTGACCTCTCATCAACGTCACATTAGCAAGCGCTCATTCCAAAAGTTGGGAGACCTACACACGTGGGCTATAACTGTCAATAGCTAACAGAGTGGGTCTATCAGCACTTGAGCACCTGCTCATAAATCTTCATGAGCACTTGCTCAAATGCTCATAAAAATACGGTGCTGCTCAACGATAAGGCATTTCAACACAATCAGTGCTGGCGGAATGAGTTGTAAATTTTTGTGGGAGAGTATTTAATCGTGCTTTCATTCTATGTCAACACGAAAAGGAGTACTGTCCGCTAAACAGAGAAGAGAGAGAAATGTTAGAAACGGAAAGTCTGACAGCTGACTCAGAAGACGATGCTTCGACCGTTACAACTCACGGGTCTGAACATCCCATGACAGGAGACTCGGAAACTGAGAAGAAAGAAGCGGATCTTTGGATCTTTAGAAGTAATGCAAAATCATAGGGCGGTCTTTCAGAAAACGAAGATGAGATTGATGAAAATGAATTTGATTCATAGTAACTCTGGATGAGCAAACCGCTGAAGTCTTAGCTTACTCTAATACTCTGCCTGAGCTCCAAAAGTAATTGGAAAGTATATCTATTTGCAGCGTCTCCAATGGATACAGCTAAAGAAAGATCCTATGTGCATAAGAAAACTATGCAACTGACAAAGGACGCGCTCGTGAACGATGATGATTTTGATCTTGAAGAGGCTATAGAAACAGCTGCTGTCAATGAGAAAAAGTTTCTTATCAAAAGACGTTTATAAGACTACAGATTAAGTACATTAATATTTGTCATATTGTTCTTAATAAAATTTTATTTAAAACTGTTTATTCATCCACAGGCATCCCAGCGCACGTTACGTCATTGCATACACTCATCGGGCCACATCGGGCCACATCGATATCGGGCTTTATGAGCGTATGAGCATGTGCTCATGAGCAGTTACGAGCAGGTGCTCATCATCTGCTCATCGCGTAAAATTCCTTTACGATAAGGAATCCAACAAGTGCAAATTTGAACTGGAGATTACGAGAGGGGATTTTCCGAGGCATTTTCAACACATCAGCCCATAAAATACCAACTACTAGCAGACTGACGTTATCAAGCGAAAACAACGGGAGATATTCAGAGTGCACCTAAAGAAAAACATGCTGTATAAAGCCAGTAAACGCGCCCTATTAGATCTTCCTGTCCGGCAAAACTTTAACCATATGTTTTAATGACATTACTTGAAGCTTTGCATCTTCGTCCCAGCGCTCTAAATGAAGTTTGAGAAATGCCTGTAGCGACGTCCGCTCCTTCGAATGTCGACAATAACTGATCGCAAGTCATCTTTTGGGGCTTCGGTGGTGTAGTAGTCAGACCACTCGCCTTTCACATCCTAGGTTCCAAGTTCGATCTCCAGTCAGGTGGACTTGAACTCAGCCACCATGTGAAAAGAGTATAGTCAAAGCTCTGTCGAAAGTCGTGGGTTTTCTCTGGGTACTCCAGTTTCCTCCCACAGGGAAAGTAGACAGGGTGGGATAGGTACTACGGGCCCACAGTAATTGGCTCACGCTGTTGTGTTGACCCAACATGATTCTCAGGGTCTTCACCTCCGCTATCCGCGCTACGGTGAAGACCCTGACACAGGCTGGTCACGTGGTACCCAAATTTTGGGTGCTTGACATTCGTACTTAACAGGGGTAGGTAAAAACGCGTAATCACAAATTATTGTCAAACAACCGACGAGGCGGGAAGTCATCTGACTCTAAAACCGTATCTTTGCTTTCTTTTGTGTTTGCATCACGCTGTTGCAATCTAGAGGCTTGTTCAAACGAAGCCAACGTGTTGGTCCAGCATCACCCAACATTGTTGGATGGAACATGTTGCCCTCGTTTAAACACCATGTTGGAAGATGTTGGCTTAATTTTAAACTCGCTCAAAATTTCGTCCAACATCATGCAACATTGTTGGGCCAACAACGTTGCAATGTTGCATGATGTTGGCTTCGTTTGAACGCAAGCAAAGATGCGGTTTTAGAGTCAGATGACTTCCCGCTTCGTCGGTTGTTTGACAATAAATTGTGATAACGCGTTTTTACCTACCCCTGCCAAGTACGAATGTCAAGCACCCAAAATTTGGGTGCCACGTGACCAACGTGCGTCAGGGTCTTCGCCGTAGCGCGGGTAGCGGAGGTGAAGACCCTGAGAATCAGAAACAAAGTCACGTGTCCAAAATGATGAACTCTTTTGGCCACGTGACTTCAACGAATTTTGAAAACGATTGATCAAACGGCCTTGTGCGTTTTGAATTCCAAATCGCGCTGTTGGTTTCGGTAATAACTTCCCGCCAACTCTTGCACAGCTATCTCTCACTTAGCTAAAACTTGATGTAAGCGTCTGTGAAAGAAAAGTCTTGTTTCATTATTCTTTTATAATATTAAAGTCAAATTGTATCGAAAACTCTACTCTGACTCTAGTTGATTATATCTATGTTTTTGTTCCACTATGTACTCAGGTAAACTATGCAATTCATATAGAAAGACTGTTGTGGTTTTAGAGCGCAAGTCGGTATTTTCGTCGTATTCCAAACTATCAGTCGACCTTGATGGAGTCAGTTCGAAGGCCAAAGGAGCTTCAAAGTCAAATTCCCAAGGATTGCCAGTATATAAATCAATATGGACATGTATGATTGAAGCATCTGTCGAGTACTGTAGAGTTGTATATGACCTCTTCCCTTCTCACAATTTGGTAAGATATTTCATTTGTTTGTAAAGGCAGCCTTTATAAATTATAACTAAACTAGTCATATATATATAGTTGAAATAGAGGTCTCAAGAATTCGTTTTGTAGATTAGATTCAGAGTCAGGCGGCAATAGTGGGTCAGAACTGCACAGTTTAAGATTTTTTCTTTGATCTTAGTGCTTTTTTATGGAATGGAGCTCTTGTGTTTGCTAGACATATTAACAGTTTTGATTCTACATGTGCATCAGCTACCTTTGTCCTACTGCCCTATGGTGCACCAATCAATATAACTCCCCCCCCCCCCCTTCCGACCAAGGTAAAGTGGGGTGTTTGATTTTTGCATATGTCAAAAATGATATAATGTGCTGCATCCGAAGGCAAATGTATGTGGGAACTGTTTTTGACTATGGTACTTTTCTCATGGTTCGATCTATGAAAAGCCCAATAGTAAATTGCCAGTCTCACTATTACTAGGCCTGTAGCAATTACAGTTGGAAAATGCAATCTCACTGCAGCCAGAGCCCGCCATCCTCTGTGGAGGAATGGTGAGGCTCTAGGAAAAAGCCCAAAAGAATGCACGGAATTCATGGCATTCCATTACTGTCAGATCCAGTATGCTTGGTAGGTGCACAATATTTAAACTGCTGAAGATGGTTTACTTTTGAACAAAACACTAAGGATTTTTTTTTGTATTCCCTTGATTAGTTTATAGGATGTTTAGCCTAATTAAATTTAGTTTTATGTTTTTTTACTGCTCCATTATGTGAATATATTAAGTAAAACAAAGCATTACTACAAGATGGCTTTGTTATTATTAATTGTGTTGCTTATTTTAAAATGTGTACATAGAGATAATCCATATATTACTTGTGTAAACTGACACTAAAACTCCATTTTTATTTAGCACTCTTACGTGATAAAATTAAAAAATCAGACCCAATCCGATCAAGCTACAAATAACTGCAGTGCTTTAGGCTTTGCTTCTTGAAAAATCAATTAAGAGGGAATCGGTTAGACAAATCATCAAGCAGCCAATCAAAGAATTGCTCTTACCTGCATTCTCCCAGAGCCTCACAAATTTACGACAGAGGATTGCATGCTCTAACTATGAGCTTGTTGGAAAATACTGGCAATTTCTACAGGAATACTTTTTTCCAATGGGGTAATATGCCCTGCTCTTATGTGCCTGGGTTATTTTTGAAAAAAGAGTACAAATCTTGTAAAATACCCCAGAATGTGTGGCCTTTTTTCCTGCTTCTGACCCACTATACCCCAGCCATGGTGTGTTGGGATCATATGTATGGTTGGGATTTATATTGTCTGTTGCAGGCTGAGAAGCATTGACAAACCAGACTACATTCTGTATTTTTTTTTCTTCTTGATGGCTTTAAACGTTTTTGACATATTTGCTGTTGATGTTTTATTTTCAGGTCAGGCTGATTATTTCTGATATAAAAAGTCATTCTATCAACTCTTGGTCTGAAAAAGATCAATGTGTTTCACAAGTAAGTTGTTTTTTTTGCAAAGTCTCGCAAATGGTCTGTGCAAGCTCAAATGGGTACCAGTTTTTTTAGAGCCAACCAGCGAGCTCCAAAACTCGTATACCTGTAGAGCGCATCGGGGATCGGGGGAGTTTTATCCATTCTGTTTCACTCAATCAAATACGTTTATTACTGAGAGGTGGTAGGCAAATGTGAATATCTTTTTACTTTATTTATGTATCTGTACAGCTTTTAAAGCCACTAGCAGCTTTGAGATCAAACTCCATTCCAGAGGAAGAATGTTCAGTAACCCATGGCTTGGTAGAGGCACTTCGATCTTTTGTGGATAATACCGGCCAGAAGAAGCGAACTATGAGCGATGCTGACAAAGGAAGAATTATTTGTTTAACCTCTTTCACAAGGTGCATTATATGACCAATACATCCATGTACTGTATTTAGGATCTTGACCAGACGACAATTTAATAAAATACAAAATATTTATAACATATTCCAAAAAAATGCATATGGTAAACTCAATACTCGAGTTAAAAACAAGAAACGTTTGAAACTGTAATATTTCGGTTTTATTTCAAAACCATCATCAGACAGAAATAGTTTAGGATCTTAGCTAAATGGGCTTTTCCACATTAACCAAACGAATCCAGATTCTTCTAGGTACGACTAATGAGAGAGTTACATAGCGAAGAGTTATCTGGGAGAGTTGTGGTTTCAGAGAGTTGTGTTCAAATCACGCCTAAACCAAGGCCAGTTTTCCCAATGAACACATCCAGTTTCTTAACTCTCGACGTTTCCTTGAACTAACATGACAGAGTTACATTTGACGTAGCTCTCTTTTGTTAATATTTATGATGATAGTGGGGAATTATCATTACTTTATAACTCTGAGCCGCGTTCACGATTCCGGCAGTGAAGGGAGTTGTAGCTTACGTGTTCATAACTTTCTTCATCGCCAAAATCGTGAACGCTTCGTAGAGTTATAAAAGAACGATAACTCTCTAACGTCGCCATAAATGTTGGTAAGAGAGAGTTACGTCAAATAGAACCCTTTTGTGTTAGTTCGGGAGAATTAATTTGTTGTATGTGGTCATTGGGAAAATTGGGCGTGGTTTAGAATAACTCTCCGAAATGATAACTCTTTAAGATAAAATTCCACTTCGTAATTCTTTTAGCCGGCCTCGATTCTTCTCTGCCCTCTGTTTCGGATACAAAACTATACGCATCGACAATTATTCGAGAGAACTATCGATAAGAATACGAGCGATTATGTAATTAACAAACAATCAGGATAGTGGACTGGATTTTATGGTATGTTTAAAAATTAGGAAACGAAGCCGAGTTGTCTCGCTGATCGTCGACGACGACGAAACCCGATCCGACCATCTGCTTGTAAACAACGACCGGATAGTGAACCCTTCAGTATCCGGGTAACATCGGATACCTGTACTGAACTCCTTGTGTATCCACGTACTTATTGTAACCATATCGTGACGAATACAATATTTTTTTGTGTAGGGACAGTGAAATTACTGAAGTTGTAGAAGTTATATGTAAAACATTTAAAACACTCTCTGAATCTGTAAAGTCAAACAGGTACTGTTTTTTAAAAGTGTTGAGTATTTGTAATTATAGCAGTTGTCTCAAAGTGTGTAATCATGTATTCAACATTTTCATGAGATTTTTCATATTCTGTAGTATTTCATGTTGTTTTACAAATCGGTTCCATTTTTTAAAAGTCAACTTCTGAAATAGAGTTATGATGACTTAGGAGTTTGCATGCATTTATGTATGACAGATAACTGTATAAATGACCATGATGAGCCTTAGCTGGCCTAAAGCTGATTTCAGTGATTTGTGAATCTCCTGTCCATGGCGTATTTGGGCATATGCTTTATTCGCTAGCGAATTTGAGCTACTTAGCGAATTTGAACTTCTCGTTTACTTTATCATCGTTTCATACTCTATTTTTTACTTTTTAGTATTGTATCAAAGCATTTTAAATCGCTAATCTCGTCAGATTTTTGTATAGTGCTACATCGACTTTGCAGTATTGGGGTCGACGGGTGGGGCAAATTTCTACCGAGTGAGTGTGTGTATAAGCAATCCGGAAGGTGTTATCCATCGTTTATTGGAAGCTATACGACAGATTAGAAACGATTTATTGCTACATTTAAAATAAAGCAAAAGTAGAATGTGCTTGGGCATTCCTTTGCTATACAGAAATACTTTGGTTTATCGAAAACCATGCACCTTTTGATCAGAATATTGTCAGCGGTATGGACCAAAACAGACGGCTTAAGTCGCCTGTAGCCTCACGACTGCTCTGGGAAAGACAATGGCGCGCTCTTTCATTTTGAAAGTTAAAGTTTCATATGGTTTATGGTTTTAGTTCACTGCCCTTACGCTTTGTTGATGTTGTGTTCGTCCACATACCACGAGGCGGTGATAGTGGCAAAGTTACTGAAAAAACGTTCAAGGTATAATATACAGTATAATGTCAAACGTTGGGGCTTTTAGATAGAAGAGGCTCATGTATGTAAACGTGTCGTAACAGTGTGAAAAATGTCTTTGCTGTTCTGTCGCTAGAGTATCGCGACATTGCGGACACATAATTCATGCTGTACCCGGCTAACATTTTTATTGTTCTACTGTCGCTTAGACGGATACCTTGGAGATATTTTTATCTGAATGCAAAATGATGGATAATTTTTTTCCGACTTGCTGACTTTTCGTCACATTTCGTTGACGGGACGAGAAGCAGTAACCTTGTGATGAACATGTAAACTTTATAGTTTACTCTTTAACTTAGGATGTCAGACATTTTGGCACTTTGTAATGGCTCCTTTCGTGGGTAAAAGGTTGAAGCAGAAATCTATATAAAAGGCCAAGTACTGGAAGATTTAATTGTACTCTATATTCAATATATATGCATTGTCTTTTCTTTCTAGCCAATGTCCAATATATCCATATGCGTTCAAATTATGAAAGCTTCACAACTTGTGTCAAAGATGACTTCTCTTGTGCAGAGGCATTTTAATCTCAAGTCAACTATTGTCACCGGTATACCGATGAAGGTAATGCAGTTAACACCAAAACATGTGGTTAAATTATCCATATTGTGTTATTGCATGACTATTAACGAAAAATCCTGGTTAATAATCAACATAATACAATCACATGATATTGTTATTCAACCAGTTCTTCTGGTTAATTGAATCAAGGTCCTGGTTAAATTACTAGGCCTTGGAAAAAAATTGACCATGAAGTTTAAGTCAGGATTTTCAAAGTGTATGTTGCAAGCACTTGTTGTTTGTTCAAACGTTTTTAGTACAAAGTTACTTTGTACTAGTTTTATGGCAAAAAGTCAATCGAGTAAGGCGCCTATTGGGTGAACAATCTGAAAAAGATGTTGAAGTATCAAAGTATAATTTTGTGGAAGCACTATATAAATTTATCATCACACAGCTTTCGATCCGCAAGCTCGGATCTTCATCAGTTTTAATAATGGAACAGTCGTATTAATAATCAGTCGCATTATTAGCACTGATGAAAATCCGAGCTTACGGGTCGAAATCTTTGCGATTGTAAATTTACGTGGTATTTCCACAAAAATTATGCTTTAATTTATAATCACCATGGAAGCATACAAGGCGCTTACGGTGAAATATATTTAGTCAGTGATTTTAAACAGGAAAAACCTGTTTTTATGAACAGTTTCCTTTAATCATTGAAGATCGTTATACATTTTTTACTGTAGATACATTCTTTTTTTGTTTCAAGTGTGGGTGTAATAATACTACTGTTTGTCTTTGCAAGCGACGACATTATTGACATACTCGCATTAATACATTTTACGTTATTACTCCGCCTGCCGTAGGCGAGGCGGAGTTTTAAATTCGCCCCGTTTTTGTTTGTTTTTTTTTTTTAATTTTTTTTCGGTGTCACAAGTTGGCGCAGCGCTCATGGGTTATACTGCTAGGCACAAGCCGCGCGAGCCGACTTAAACACGGCATTTAAACTCTATTTCTAGCGGAATATGTCAACAAAACACGCATTTTAACATGTATGCTATAGAGCATCTAAACCGCAAGAAGGTTTTACGTGCAAAGATTCTTATGCAAAATGTTTGAAAACGACAAATTCCACCGCGAAACTTTACCGAGGAGCGATGTATCGCGGTGAAGTTTTGAGAGCGTGTTTCCGTCATTTTCTGTTGTGTTTCTACTTTTAAGGAAATTTAGAAATTTCTACACAAAAACCAAAAGCAAATTCTACTGAAATATCCATATACAAAACACAATGTTTAACATGTGATAGTTAACAAAAAGGGACAGGAAGGTTATTTATCAAAACATTGCTCCAGAAATGTTTTAAAACGGCAAATTTTGATAGACTCCATCATTCCACGATTAATTAAAGGTAGGTTACAGTCGCTTCTGCGCATGTGCGATAGGTTTGTTATGAGGAGCCTCCTCATAACAAGTTTCCAGTCCCATGGCGTAAATGGAAACACGCGCGGCCGTCTGAATCGTTCTCTGTTGTATTGCAAGGAGCGATGGCGCATCAAGTCCTGGCATAAAAATTGTCGCTTTGAGAGTTTCAAGATCAAACAATTAATATTGCATTCTGGAAACGCGACAAATCGCGTCGCCTAAAGGTTTAATTATTCGCGTTCGGTAGCTTTTGCTTCAGATGCTGTGGGTTTCGTTCGAGACTTCGAGTCGCACTACAGAATATTCACGAGTCACGACATGCTCACAGGCTCTCTCATGCAATGTGGTAAGAAATGTATTGTATTACTTTTACATAATAATGAAATGTTAAGCTGGTTACGCTAGCTGAGTTCTACTAATACAATTCAGGATGTATTTAGAAGTTGAGAGAAACCTTACATGCAATCACAATTTTGGCAGAGAACCAATTTTATCAAAACAAAATCACGATACTGTATATCACTCGATGAGTATATTGTGGATATTATCTATAACATAGCTAGCAATACATAGAGGATATTGCACGGTGCATGGCGCGAAGATATTATTTACGAGTGGCGAAGACACGTTCAGGTTGGAACAAGCGAACAGAGAACATATAAATCCCAGGGGAAAACACACGCGTTTTTCAAGCGTTACATATTTTTTCATGTCTTCACTAGTGAAAATATGGGAGATACGAGTGTTTTAGTTTACGGTGAAATATCCATAAAGCCATAACCATATAATAAATGAGCTTATCCGATGGCTTACATAGATATTGTGTGCATGGTATACAGGCTTCAACCGCTTGTACAAGGTGTGAAATAAATTATACATTTTATATGCGCCCTGTAGAATATGCAATTAATTTGTCGTATTCTTGATTCCATTAACTCTATAGTAACTTTTACAATCCGTTTCCCAAACAAATTCAAGGTAATGAGTGAATTAAAAGCCGCGAAGCGAGATTGCGAGTTTGAATATCCGGTATTAAAATTGTCGGTGTATCTTAGGCGTTGATGTCTCTGGAAGTGTTAATTTTGTGTGTCAAACATACTAGCCTGGAATATATTTCAAACTGTTATACTGTATACAGTTTTTTTACTACATACTATGATTCCAGATTCAATATAATGCAATATAAGCATAATATGTGCTCTCGTCGACGTCGTGATATTATATCGTATAAACACGATATAACGCTCTCGTCTAGGTACACGCCATAGATGTGATTTTGGTTGCTTGATCGAGAATTTAGCCTGATGTTTGAGGTACAGTAATTGTCGCTCATTTTCTCTTCTGCTGAATCACAACAAAATACGCGTGTGCGAACCGCCCAATTACGTAAAAAATCCTGGCAACATTTTTATGTATTTGCACCTGGATAATTTTCTTGGATAATTTTATTATTTTACTTATTCTGAAACTTACATGCAGTAGTTTCATACATTGAAATATAACAGAAGCGTTATCTAATATCATCGTAGACCGTGTATACATGCTATGAACGTTTATATACACATACACAGGCTACAGTTCTAAACGCTTATCAATGCCATTTTGTAAACTAATTTTGTATAGTAAAAATCAAATAAATGTTGTTTATGAATTTTTCACATGAGTTTTTGCTTTCATCACTGTGCTTTTAATTTCATTACTGTGTCTGTGTCTTCGCCAACAACACATTCGCTGCCAGTCTGGAATCGAGAATACAACAATTTAATTGCATATTCTACAGGGCGCATATAAAATGTATAATTTACTTCACACCTTGTACACTCGTAAATAATATCTTCGCGCCATGCACCATGTAATATCCTCTATGTATTGCTAGCTATGTTATAGATCATATCCACAGTATACTCATTGAGTGATATACAGTATCGTGATTTTGTTTTGATAAAATTGGTTCTCTGCCAAAATTGTGATTGCATGTAAGGTTCCTCTCAACTTCTAAATACATCCTGAATTGTATTAGTAGAACTCAGCTAGCGTAACCAGCTTAACATTTCCTTATTATGTAAAAGTAATACAATATATTTCTTACCACATTGCATGAGAGAGCCTGTGAGCATGTCGTGACTCGTGAATATTCTGTAGTGCGACTCGAAGTCTCGAACGAAACCCACAGCATCTGAAGCAAAAGCTACCGAACGCGAATAATTAAACCTTTAGGCGACGCGATTTGTCGCGTTTCCAGAATGCAATATTAATTGTTTGATCTTGAAACTCTCAAAGCGACAATTTTTATGCCAGGACTTGATGCGCCGTCGCTCCTTGCAATACAACAGAAAACGATTCAGACGGCCGCGCGTGTTTCATTTACGCCATGGGACTGGAAACTTGTTATGAGGAGGCTTCTCATAACAAACCTATCGCACATGCGCAGAAGCGACTGTAACCTACCTTTAAGGAGTGAGTCTAGGAAATGTGTTCCTAATTCTAAACAAGTTGTGATTTCTTTCCTTGGTTTTCTATTTCTACCTATGTTGAGATGCTGATATTTCGTGCAAAATGATTTATTTGCTTGTGGGATCTCATACATTTATAAAAGGGAAGAGGCATTTAACATTCCAATTCCAGAAATACATATGTTAGTCTAAAGTTCCCAACAAATTATCGTGGAGACTTCAGGCAGTGTGCTGCAGAATTGATTTAAATGATGCTATCAGGTTAATATATTTATGTATTGTATACACTTTTAGTAAAATTTTCTTTACTTGCAACTACCCAATAATAAAACAGCCATGTGTTGGTGGTATTATGACAAAAAAATTTTGTTTAATATACTGTAATATGTACTATGAAAGTCTTTAATTTAAATTAAATTCTAAAAAATGCAATCTTACTAGGACTCTGGGCAGAGTGCCTGGCAAGTCACTCCGACATTAATTTTTGGTTATCTTAGTGATTACATAAGATGTGCTAGCAATGTCTTAAAATGCCTTGGAAGGTACCCTAATAATAACTGATTTAAAAAGGAATTCGTTGGGCATAACAGAAATAAGTGAATATTGAGCCCTGCCTGGCCTTGTGATCATTTTCGTTTTGGCAGGCGGAGTGAAGGCCTTAGCAGGCGTCTTGTTTACATTTTCTGTTATTTACTAGGAAGAGCAACATGCTGGAGGTCCAATGAATTATGATGTTGAATTGTATCACAGTGCTGATGTTCATTATGAGTTGGATATGTTTAGTAAGTATACACAGTTCTTATTTCCTTAACTATTTTTGAGTCCCCGTCCCGAAAACTACACGTTGTTACGCCCCTGCCCGTGATGGAGACACTAGACTGGATCATTGGGGTCGTGAATTCATCGGGCTTGTACTCAATGGCCCGATTTATATTATACTTTTTATACGCGAGCAAGTTCGTCTGAACAGACAAACTACGCAGATATTTCGTCTTGACGGATGATCCGTCTGCTTGCCCACGTTTATACACAGACGAACTGTCAGACGAACGATCTTTTCTTTGCCCAAGTGGAGTGGCGATTAAAGGTGAATTTTATTGTGTTTTTCTATTAGAACGAATACAACGGAAACACTTGGGAATAATTGTGCAACTACGTTTCGACCTTGCTTTGTTTGTGCTTTGCGATTTAAAACTCGGAAATTTCAACCTGCCCCTGCGTTTTCGGATATTCAGTCACTTTAAGGTTTTGTCATGCAGATTCCTTAAATGTTTGTTATTTACTAATATTACAAACAGTGCAAACATGATACTAATTTCACTATGTGCTGTATTTTTACATTTATAGATATTTATTCTACAGATATATCTGGGCCATGCGAACTTTCTCAACGACAAGAAATTTTAAAAGATACTGTGACTTTAAAATGGTGCACGACTCCGAAAGCAAGTAACAATATAGGTAACGCTTATCGTTTTGGTTGTTATTGCGATATATTCATTTTGAAATGCAGTCTAAACTGCTTGTTTTGTTTTTATTCTCTTCGGAGTTTGAATTGTCTGCTGGCCGTGGTTTTAAAATATATATATATATATATATATATATATATATATATATATATATATATATATATATATATATATATATATATATATATATATATATATATATATATATATATATATATACGTTCTTTTAGAAATTCAACACTGTATTGGGGCGTTCAGATTTACAGTTGCCGAGGTATAGTAAAATATGTCTGTACACTTGGTTCGTTGTTATATGATATCTAAAAATACAAACCAGAATTTTGCACTATCCTTGGGGTCTCGGAGTCCTTTCCTAAATTTTAGGGTTTCTAGGGAGATGATTTGAACGAACGAAAGGTTTTAATAAGCACTCTTTTGATCTAAAATTTAGAAAATATTAACAGGGCTACTTTTCGTGTAGGTCAACAGCCGTCCAGCATCCTGCCTCGTTTCTTTTCTCCTACAAGGTTTGTACATCTTTTTTCATAGACATAATACGTATGAGTTGCAATACGTAACGTGTTATAAATAATTCTTTATATGCGCGAGTTATAAAATCGTTACAACTGTTTTTCTGCAGTCTCTGACTCAAATATGTCTTCTACTTCATGCCGTCTTGTCAGTTTGAGTAGAGTTTTTCCCTGTCTGCTTCTTTGCAACTACTCACTGCTTGCTGCATATCTTCCGAATGCTGCATCTGTATCTTTAACGTTCGTTTCATCCTGATTGTTAAAGTGCACACCTATTTTTAAACTGTACAGTCGTGACTGCCATTCTTGTTACACGTGAACGGAAAGGTGGGCTGGTCTTTCAGTTCGTGTATTTCTGAACTGTTGGGCCAGCTCTCTTCCTCTATGTGTTTTACGCGTTTTCGGACTGTCTTAGTCGCGATTAGATGCCTCGTCAATACAAAAAATGTTCAAAGAAATGTTCAAAGCTTCACTCATTTCGTTCACTTCTTTAGTAGAGATAAACATCAATAAAGGTTTTCCTTCCAAAAGCGTAAACTTTGAGCGCGCAATAAACGACGGATTATTGTTATTTTTCACCTCTAAACACGGAATTATTTCTTTGAAATAACGTATGGAAGAGAATTCTGCTTGCTAAAAAGGTAATTCCCTGCGTATCAGGTCCTAATTGAACAGTAATCCATTATTCCTTGCGCGCTGTAGTTCATCGCTCATAACTCAACTTTTATGTTTCAACTTTGAGCTTAGTAGAATAGTCACAGCTATATAACACTTAGTCAGCATTTTTCACGGAGCTCTTACCCCTGTGAACTAGTTCCCAGGTCATCCGTGTGAGACAGGTGCGCGCGCATGTTGACCGGAAATACGTGTAAAACCTGTTTTGACTGGTTTTGGCTATTGTTTTGAGAGGGAAAAGGTCATATTGTTGGACTTTGGACGACAAAAATCATGTTTAAGGCAAACTTGTGGTACATTTATTGAGACTTTGCATTCAGTGTTGTAAAGCGATTATGTTCGAGTCATGTTGATTGTTGTATATGTTATTTCCCTGTGAACGGTGAAAGCCTTTTCTTAATTCTTTCTCTTATTTATTAGTGAAACTAGAATGAACTACGATTAATATTAGATTGTGTAATAAACAACTGAGACATGTGTAAGATTTATTAAATTTTATTTTCAATTTTGGACATCTTGATGTCTGACGAACAGCAGTACTCTATAAAATTCAATGTGTAGAACGCCTGAGCATGTTTGACACTTGCTAAAATAAAGAGTGGGAAAGTTATCATGTATGATTAACCATCTAGTAGAAATCTAATTGTATACTTACCAATTTGTTCCATTTTTATTTTGCCCCATATCTATGTAGCGAAGGCTAGCATCATATAAAAAATAATGTGTCATTATGTTTGTGAAGGTATGTGCGTGCGTGTTCGTGTACAGTGTACATTGTTTACGGTTTGTAAACAATTAAGTTCTCTGTGATACCGCTAATTACAGAACAACCATTTAAGATGTCTACACTTTTTAGTCAGTTTGTAAACTAAATCTTTGTGATAGCATTGGGCATCATTCAGTCATGTAAAGTTTTGCCTGAGCCTTTTAAAACAGTTTTAAATCATTTTTTCGTGATACTTCGGTGTGTTTCAAAGTTTCCTGTTTGAATCGTAATGATTTTAGCCCAATATTTATGTAGCGAAGGATAGCATTGGGTGCTAGCAATTAGTGTGTTGTTATGTTGTGATGATATGTGGGTGATACAGTGTGCATTGTTTACGGTTTGTAAATTGAGTTCTCTGTGATACCGCTAATTACAGAACAACCATTTAAGATGCCTACACTTTTTAGTCAGTTTGTAAACTAAATCTTTGTGATGGCATTGGGCATCATTCAGTCGTGTAAAAGTTTTGCCTGAACCTTTTAAAACAGTTTTAAATCATTTTTCGTGATACTTCGGTGTGTTTCAAAGTTTCCTGTTGACTTTACGGCGTCGGTTTGCCAGTTATACTGTTTTGTGATACCGCTATTTACTGAACGACCATTCAAGTTGCCTACGCCTTTTTAGTCAGTTTGTAAACTAAATCTTTGTGATAGCTTTGGACATCATCTAGTTGTGTAAAAGTTGTGCCTGGACATTTTAAAACAGTTTTAAATAATTTTTTAGTGATACTTCAGCGTGTTTTAAAGTTTCCTGTCGACTTTGTGGGACGGTTGGCAATTTTACCTCTGTGATACCGCTAATTACATGACATATTGAAAGTCCCACACGTATTTTTGTCAACATGGGAATTAATACTTTGACATTGGACTGAGCATAAAACAGTCATGTAAAGGTTTTTTTTTTAATTTAGTTTTTAAAAAAGCTAAAAAGAAAAAGAAAAAGCATTTTACGTTGTCTCTACCAGCCAAATATACTTTGGAAAGTTATTCCGTGCGATGCCCTAGGATTTTAATCAATTATTCGTGCTGGCGCTAAGCACCAATGCATTGTTATCGGTTGTTTCGACTGTGTATTGATTGAAAGATCATGTCCGGCATAACTGATGAATCATCAAATTAATTCAAGACGTGTTTAAGCGCGTTCAGAAATAACCGGATGAAACCGGATTGCCTAGCTAAAGTATAAAAATGATGGGTTTGTGAGAATGCAGCCACTGCAGTGTAAACATTGTGTTCACTTGTAACCACCAAGGTTCTCCGTTTTCAACTTGTTATTTTTTCGACTTTTCAATTCCAATATGAAATCAACAAGACAAATCAAAACACGTCGTCAGCGTCTTTTAGAAAAAGCTAAGAGGAGCAATGACAAGTCGAATCGGCTTCAACGCAAAATCCAGCGTGAGATGCAGAAGCGAATCCCCAAAATGAGTAAGGTCATGAAATGGCAAGAGAAGTCGGTCAAACATGTAAACAGGGGGCTTCGCTACATGAACGAATTCGATGTGCAGGGCGAAGATAACCGTGAGATTTCTTTTAATTTGGAAAAGGTATGTGTATACAATTTTGGACAAAAAAAAATGATAAACGTTTCAACATTATTGGGCGGTGCAAATGGAAAACGAATCATAGTTATAGAATTCATTTTTCTTCATAGGTCTCAGAGAGAGTTGTGAAGAAATTTGGCACAACTTCATGTGTTTTTCGTGCGTCGATGCAAGAACCGAGTAATACAGATAATGTAAAAATTCGAGACATTATGGGCGAGCTATCGTCACTCTTCACAGACGCTATTGAGCAGGTAAATGTTTCGGTCTACAGCTTAATACCAACACCTTCATGGCTAGCATGCCTAATAAATCAATATCTTGTTTTAAGGTGAAGGAACAATGTGATTTCCGCACGCCTTTGGAGGACAAAATCCGGGTTATGGTTCGTTCCAGTGCTCTGAAATCCCCCATCAGCACCAGACTGATTCCATCCGTCCAGATGACCTCCAGTAAGGTCCTCGGCGAAATTACGAAGGTCCTTCAAAGTAATGAAGAGATACCTTTGTACAAGTCTTTTACAATTGATATCATTGGCGTTAAGGCACCGACGGGTTCTGGAAAATCTCTCAAGGTACTGGATTATTCCAAAGACACTCATATAAAGAAATCTATCATTACTATTAGGAATAAGGATAATTTATGTTGTGGTCGTGCAATAGCAGTGGGGAAGGCTTTAGCTGACAATCACACCCAATTACAACAATTAAAGATGGGGAGACCTATTCAGAAACAAATAGCACTAAAACTATACAAGAACGCCAATATATTTCCTGGTCCTTGTGGTCTTCGCGAAATAAGTAAATTTCAGGGGCCCCTACCTGGTTACCAGATAATAGCGATTGATTTTCATGCTCGTAATGCATGTATTTATGAGGGCCCACGGGGTGATAAAAAAATTGTCTTGTATAAGAACGGTGATCATTATAATGTAATTAATCCGAAAAAACTGCCAGCTTTCCACGGAAAACGGTTTTTCTGTCAAAAATGTGAGTGTTTTTTTGAGAACTATCGCACACACCCGTGTACCGATCCATGCCGCACTTGCTTGCGTAAGGAATGTCTTTTGGTTTCTGATCAAAAACGTACTTGTCCGGACTGTTTCAAAATTTGTCGTTCTGCTCAATGTTTTGAGCATCACAAAAAGTCTCGCGAATCGAAGGGAGTTGATCTGCCTTCGAAATGTGAGACATCATTTAAATGCCAAACGTGTTCAGTAACAGTTGAACGTAAACGACAGGATGAACATAGATGTGGTGAACATGTGTGTCATGTGTGTAAAAAGTTTGTCATGTCAGGTCATTTGTGTTACATGCAATCTGAACCACCTAAAGAACCAAACGAAAAACTATTATTTTATGATTTTGAAACTGACTTTTCTTCCGGCGAGCACATAGTTAATTTTGCTGTAGCTCAGTATGCTGATGGGACAGAGTTTGTGTTTAAAGGCTACAATGCACTGCATGAATTTTGCGATTTTGTCTTTTCTGTGGAGCATATGGGGTATTGTTTGATTGCCCATAATGCCAAAGGTTTTGATGCTGTATTAATTCAACGATGGTTGTTTCAGAATAGACCAACAGCGGACATGCATGTCATACATTCAGGACAAAAGATTATGCAGCTGACTTTCAATGACTATAAAATTCGACTCATATCTCTTTAAATTTTCTACAAATGCCCTTATCAAAATTTCCTGAGACGTTTGGCTTAGATTTATCTGCACACTCAAAAGGCGATTTTCCTTTCAAATTCAATACTGTTGAAAATCAAAATTATATAGGACCTGTACCAGATATTAAATTTTATGATGCAGATGATAAGAAAGACGAGAGTAAAAGAAAAAAATTTATTGACTGGTATAAAGACTTGGTCAAAACCAATTATATTTTTGACTTTCAAAAGGAAATGTATAAATACTGTGCACAAGATGTGAGCATTTTGAGATTATGTTGTGTGGAATTCAGAAAAACATTTCTTAGTGAGACGGGCGTAGACCCTTTTTATTATTGCACAATTGCGGCTGCAGTAATGGCTGTTTATCGTTCAAAATATTTAAAAGAAAAGAGTGTCGGCATCATACCTAAAAATTTGTATCGCGATGGTAATAAACCTTTTTCCAAAACATCGATTGAATGGTTAGAGTTTATTGCGGCTCAAACGAATTCAAAAATTTTGCATGCGGTTCATGGTGGTGAAAAGGCAATTGTTGATGAGGAGTTGGGTAAGACGTACCATGTGGACGGGTTTTGCGAGGAGACGAAAACGGTGTACGAATTTTATGGTTGTGTGTATCATGGTTGTCCTTCATGTTTTGACGGAACGAGCGATCATCCGTTTCATAGTGAACGGAAGATGTGCGAAGTTTACGAGGTGACGATTGAACGGGAGGAACGGTTGAGGGCTCTTGGCTTTACTGTAAAGACAATTTGGGAACACGACTATAGGAAACTTAGGGCTACAGACGAAATGCAACTTTTTCTGGACACGTTTGACATTAAAACCGATCTCGACCCTCGCGATAGTTTTTTCGGCGGTAGGGTCGGCGGTTATAAATTATTTTGTGAAACAGCCAGTGATGAAAAAATTGAATATGTCGATTTTACTTCTTTGTATCCGTTTGTTAATAAGACAAAGGTTTATCCAACAGGTCATCCGACCATTATTCGCGAAAATTTCGAACATATTTCAAACTACTTTAGCTTAATAAAATGTAAAGTTTTGGCGCCGGCAAATTTGTATCATCCAGTTCTTCCAGTTCGCGCAAAAGGTAAACTTTTCTTCCCCTTGTGCAAGCAATGTGTCATGGATAACTCTTCAGAATGCCGGCATTCTGAAGAGGAGCGATCGTTTTGGGGTACTTTTACCACAGTTGAAGTAGAAAAAGCTCTCGAGAAAGGGTATAAGATCTTAGAGATTCACGAAGTGTGGCATTTTGAAAACACATCGAACAGTTTATTCAGTAAATATGTGAATTATTTTTTAAGGCTAAAACAGGAAAGCTCAGGGTTTCCGGAATGGGTTCGCACACCCGAGGACCAGGAAAGATATATAGATGAATATAATAAGTATGAAGGAATACTTTTACGTAAAGATAAAATTGTAAAGAATCCCGGATTGCGCGCTTTTGCTAAACTATGCCTTAATTCGTTTTGGGGGCGTTTTGCAATGCGCACCGACAGAGTAATGACCGAATTCATTACTGATCCTTTACAATTTTACAAACGTATTAATGGAGCAGACATTGACATGCATGATCTTTGTTTAATAAATGATGAGTTGGTAGAACTCGTTTATAAACGTAAGCATGAATATGAGGTTGAGAGTAAAGTCACTAATCTTTTTATCGGAATATTTACAACTGCATGGGCTAGATTAGAACTCTACAATTTACTTGACTTAATAGGGGAAAATGTTTTGTATGTGGATACGGATAGTTGTGTTTATGTCTCTAAACCTGGTGACCCACAGCCTGCTTTGGGGGATTTTTTAGGCGATCTTACTAATGAGATCACTCCCAAGCACGGCCCGGAGGCTTATATTACACAGTTTGTTTGTGGGGGGCCCAAAAATTATGCGTATAAAGTTAGTGATGGTAAGGCACACTGTAAGATAAGGGGGTTTACTTTAAATTATAAGAACAGTTTAGTTTTGAACTTTGATTCTTTAAAAGAAGTAATTTGTAAATATGGCAGTAAACCGGTTAGAGTTAGGGCAAGTAAAAATGAAAATAAATTAAAAGTTGTAAATGAGTGCAAAATCACCAGAGAGAGATGGACCCGTCGGATTGTCAATAAACGTGAAGAGAAGGAATACCAAGTTGTACTTGACAAAAGGATTGTCCTTGGTAAAGGCGAGGACACCATACCATATGGTTTCCACTGGAGTCCATCAACTAGTTCTACGATAACCCCTAGCGTTATACCACCAGTTCCTGACAATCTGCTGTACACTTTGATTCGACCGTCTGATGCTGTGGAGGAAAAGAGCACTGGAATGGACCTAATGGAATGTGACGGTACGATTAATGATGAAATGATGGAAACAGATGATGATGATGACGAACCAATGCAGATTGGTAATACCACAGATATTGACTTAATGGCAACGGACGATGAAAGTGACATTGATTTTGAATCAGAACGTGATTCTGATGTTGAATTTTTGAACAATGATGAGTCCGAAGAAGAACTCTCCTTCTATCGACGTTATCGTTATGGTGAATTTCGTTATGGAGTTTATCGTTATGGAGAGTTATGGATTATTGTTATGGTGAATATCAACATGCATTTGATGATATGGTTCAAACAATACCTAGTATCTATTTTACTGAAGGATTTCCGGATAATTTGTATGGCATTTTGGAAGGTTACCAAAACTCGTTAGTTATAATCGACGATCTCATGTCAGAGTGTTCAAAAGATCAACGTATTTCAGATTTGTTTACTCGCGGTTCACATCATCAGGGAATATCTGTCATGTATCTCACTCAAAACTTATTCCCTCCTGGTAAACAATCGAGGACTATAAGCTTAAACTCACACTATATGATTGTTTTTAAAAATCCTAGGGACTCCCTAGGCGTTTCGACCTTGGCGCGTCAAATGTATCTACACAATTGCAACTTCCTGCTAGAATCATATCAAGATGCCACCAAAAAGCCTCACGGCTACTTATTAATGGACTTGCATCAATGCACGCCCGAAAATATGAGATTGCGAACAAATATCTTACCGCACGAGCAACAGATCGTGTATGTCAAGCGTACATAAATCGACCTCTAGGCTAGGTTAAATCATTTATGATCAAACATGTCTAAGCGAATGAAGGACAATTTGGCTTACCTACAAATACTCGCTAAATGTAAACCTAAAATTAGGAAAGTCATTATAAATCATGGTCCTGTAGACGTTTTAACGTGCGTTTGCGAATGTTGTTATAACTTGTTAAAAGGTACAGTTCCACTAACCCCAAGTCAAAAGCGACGTTTGTCACGATACAAGAAACATCTCCGAGCGTTGGCAGACAAGAAAGTTTCGCGCGTAAAAAAACGACGGGTCTTAAATCAGAAAGGCGGAAACCTGTTGGCTGCATTATTACCACCAGTACTGTCAGTATTAGGAAGTTTATTCATAAAATGAAGCATGCCAAAAGAATGATTTTGGTTCCAGAAGACGTGTATGCTAGATTTGAACAAAAACAAAAAATTGAAAGCTCGCCCCTGGTTAAGGTTACATTATATGATAGGTGCCTTTGACACAAAAAACATTCACTATTCAGTCAGTTTTAACGGAACGTCTCTCAAATTTGGTAGAAATATTGCTTGATAGCTGTAGAAATACGGCACTTAAAACCATGTAGGTGAGCTTAAAATTTTAGCGATAGTCGCGTGGTTTTTGAGAATCGGCAGTCTTGGACGCGACGAGTTTTCTCCTTCGCTAGATTTACGCAGAAACTTCCAAATTAACATTTTCCGAATCTCTGATAATCAAGTTACAAAAACGTGTTCGCATTTTTTGACAGGCTGCGTTATAGCTGAGATATAAGCCAGGCAACTTTAGTGTTCCTTCTGTTCGAGAGTGCGTTGAGAAAAACTATCATAACTCAAAAAATATCACGTTACAAAAAATTTCCGAACACGTTTTTACTCCTTAACTATCTCCCTATATTGCGACAAAGTTTGGGCAAAATCGATTAAAATGTACGAGCTGGAAAGCTCACTTTGTATTGAGAATTGCGCAAAGTTCTCTTTAGAAAATAGAGGCAATCAAACATTTCGCGGGTATTTTAGCGGCACTTAGCATTTGTACCTCCTACTTCCTTAATCCTTTAATCCCATTTATCATTAAACAATTAGGTTCAACTTTCGTAATTGCTATTTGGCAAGGTGTTCTTTCCACCAATGCTTTTACTAGTGCGGCAAAGTGCTTTTAGCATTCGGTAAAGTCAAAACACTGGAAAACTGCCGGCTAAAGGCAAGAGCAAACAAGGCAAGGAAACCTCATAATCGTCTGCGCATAAAAGGAGACGGACTGAAACAACGGACGCAGATAGTCAGGACGGAAATACAAGCAAACAAACCCTTTTGGATAAAATGTTTGTTCTCGAGTAAATTTTATTTTGTTGGCGCATAGGCAATATCACACTTGCAAATGTCACGCTGATTTCCTCGCTTGAACCGGAATAGTCCGTTTCACTGTCGCTTGACGCAGTAAAGCTATCATTTAAATAGGACTGCTTACTCGCTTTTAGCTTCCTTGTGCTAGAAGACGGCAAGCTTAAACTTGAAGCCATGCTAGTTGAGTCATTTGACTGCCACTGTTCTTCCTGATTAAACCAAGAACCACGGTCGCTTTCTGCTAACGTTTTCAAAATGTATTCGTATTTTTTTATTTTTAGCTTTTCCAGGAGTCATAATCAGTGTTATAGCTACGTATCAGAATGCGAAATAGGATCTGATGTAGAAAGCAAAACAAATGGCCTCATACTGTCACCTCGACCGGATAATTTTGATGAACGTGTTAACAGAAAATGCCAATCTCAAATGCAACTTTCGCGGCAAAATATTTAGCAACTTTAATACATTTGCCTATATCTCTTTTGCGTTTTAAAATTTTAAAATTCTTTTTGCATATTTCGAAAGCTCGCTAATTAATTAGTAAAAACCGATAAAAAGCTCAAAATTGGTAATTTCAACATTTTTTCATATAATGTAACCTTAAGAATATGATTTTCGCAAACTTTACCCACAGTCGCGATCAAGGAAGTTTGCACATGCTGGTTTTACAATCAAGGGACTGTATCTTTCGGTTTTTCGATCTTTTATTTCAATATAATGCGTAATTGCGTTAAAATAACAATCTTTGGCAGTCAAGCTTTCTTTCTATCTAGTCTATACTTCACTCTCAATCACATTGTCAAAGGCAATCCCTCTTACTTCTAAATACATCTCTATTTATAACATCATGCCAACGCCTCTAAAGTTATAGCGTTGACAAGTGCATTACAAGTTTCCGATCTTGGCCGCCAAAGCGGCGCAAATGTTTCTTTAGCGCGTCCGTTGTTTGTAATCTTTCGGCACAACTTGTGCCCGCATACAACACCTACACCATACAAATATTTCACACTAAAGTTAACATAATTTCCGCGACAATGATGAATTCTGATCGAGAGATGTCAGATGTTCTTCAACGGACAGATATACCAGACAGTGAAAAACAAAAACTATATAACGCTAATTTGGAACGTTACATGAATCTTCAACAACAAAAGGACAGTCAGATCCCAAAAGTTCGCTTGGCAACGAGTGAAAAAAGCGAGGACGAGAACAATTCCACTCAAGAAACGATACCTTTACCAGACTTTGCTATCGTGGACAGTATGCCAAAAACAAAGCGGCAAAAAGCTACGTCAATTTTAAATCGGTTGAAGACACGACCTGACATTAGAGAGGTTAAGATTGATGTTTACGGCAGACCGGTAACCGCAAGCGCCAAACTTCAAGTCGGATTTTCAGGTGAAGTGTTAGCTGTTCGAAGTTAGGATAATTTGTGCATTATTATTGAAGAATGGATTGATTAAAAACTTTTCGAAACCTTCGAAAACTTGTAGAGCTTACCTTCAAATGGGAATTGAAGTTTTCCGTTTGCGGTTACCGGTCTGCCATAAACGTCAATCTTAACCTCTCTATTAATTCCTGGGACGAATCTGGACGCGTCACTCTCGAAGGTGTAAAAGTCCCAGGTTCTAATATATCTGACCTGTTGAGTGACGCCGTGAAAGGACGAAAAAACTTTAATCCTACCTGCTCGAAAAGGTTTTTTAATGTCTTATCAAAAATTAATATGCCCAAAGATCTTGTCCGAAATGAAGAGAGATGGAAACAATCCGAAATAGACAATTCTCATGGTGAAGAAGTAGAAGACGAAAGCTCTCAATCCGCTACCCCGTCGAAATATTTCCGTAGTCTTGTACAAAGACACGAAGCAAAAAAACCAACACAAACTTCCTGGCTAAAATATTAATCTTAATTTTTCATGTTAATAAATAAACATTTTGAAAAATCTTTTTCTTGTGATTTTGATTTATGTGTTAATGCAAGACAAGATATTGGTTTAAAAAAAACATTTATTGATTAAAGTACTACATTATTTCCAAAACATCTTTTTACTAGACTGATTAAAGTTATCGTTTGCCTGCTTTGGCATTACTTTGAAATGATTCTTAACAAACTGAGACACTTTTACATCATTTGACATTGTATCCTTACTAAAAAACTGTACGATTTTATTCATGCTATGTCCCCTTGCTCTATGACTAAGATAAAATATACAGTACTGTCCACACACATCGGACCAAGAACTTTGCAGTTTACGTTTATTAAAGTCCCACTCGCTCGAATGTTTATCTAGAAAGTGTTCAAATGAACTACTGTAGTAAGATGGTGGCTGTCCAAAGCTGTCAAAAAATTGTCCGCTAACTGCGTTTTGTTGACCGTTCTGTTCTTCTTCTGTAAAAAAAAAACGCTAACCAGTGACTACCAATCTCACTGCTAGGATCTGTGTTTGCAATCAATCCACATGGAAACTTGTCAATTCTTTCAGGTAACTTATCACGGGGAAACACACCACAAAACCTCTTTTTTGTTACAGAGTCTTGTTCCAAAGCATGGACTATCTGAATAGTGTTCATTTAGCCAGAGTAGTCATAAATGACGTTCCTTTCTGCATCAATTTGAATCAGATTTTCAAACTCTCCATAACACACGATACTCACGGCTGCTGCCGGTGCAGTTGAGAACTTGATGTCAACTGTCAAATTTCCTCTTTGAACTGTACTGAAATGGGGTGACGACCCACACATATCGGCGGTCAGGTCAAAAGCAAAAATTGCATTTTCATTTGAAAACTCATCTCGCGATATATCGTTTCCCATGTTGTAATACATCTTCCCCATGCCGGAAAAAAGCGTAGAAAACGCCTCAATAAACCTTTTGTTTGCACCAAAGGAGAGTTGAATCGGTTTAAACGGTATTGCTTCTCCATTCACGGATAATGCAACAGATGACATGTTAAAGTGTTGAAAATTGTACGGATTTTTCTTGTACGCCCCGTTAAACGCCTCGCTCTCGACTAATCCGAAGACGAATGTTTTCGGTACAAGTCCACTAAAGACGTTATCTTTCACCAAGGATGGATTCCCGGCTGGAATAATAAAACTCTTGCACTCGACGCGACGTATGGGGTAGATTGCTGGTCCTTTTTTCAATGCAATTTCGTGAGCCATGGTGATGCTAGGGTTTACTTTAACTTTACGTATTTTAAGATAGGCCTCGGTTAGTTTGACTCTGTAATCAGCGTCATCCACAGATGACATCAAACAAAACTCATGTCCATTTCGATTCAACACAACTTTTAGGTCGACAAAGCTGAGTAGCAGTCGTTCAGTAAAAAATACGTCGCAAAATATCGGGCCAGCCAGCTCTATCACTCCACTTGTTTTGCTAAACTGGTATCTCGCTTTAAGACCTTTGTTACCGTCTACAGCAGTAGGATCTGCCACTTCCATTTTCCCTGCAGTATCTTTGTAAAACAAGGCTGCAGTGAGCTGAGACTGCTTAGCGGAAGGACCATAATTGAGGAGAGTTTCGAGATAAGATCGGTAGCTATAGGTACCCATAGCCTGTGTTACTTGCTTCTCTTTCAAATAGACATCGACTTGTTTAAACAGACTATGAAGGAAATTGTTCACGACCCCAACCTTCTCACCCGCGTCGAGATGTGCGCCATCAGCTTTCGTCACTTTTGCTCTCACCACGAGAATTGTTTTTGATAAATCGATATAATCTTCCGTTCCCTGCGACAAAAAAGTAATGGGGCCACTTTCTGTTACACTGGAAACAGGTTGGTGATCTATCCAATGTCCCTTTTCCAAACTTACTTGTGTTGGAGGCATGGAAAATAAATCAAGCTCACTTTTTGTGCATTCTTGCGACTTTGAATGTACGAAATTCATATTTAACCAAATATATCTTCGGCACGAGTTGTTCTCCGCTTCTTGGACTGACTGCTTCTGGCAGTAGACGTTGATGCCTTTCTCTTTTTAGCAGTTGTTCTCCGTTTCTTTGTCCGGCTGGTAGATCTTTTTCTAGTCCGTTTTCCACTTCCTGTTTGAGCAAAAGTCTTAAGACGATTAATGGCTTTATCTCTTGCATCGCTTACGGCCTCTTTTCCACGAGTTTTTATTGCCTGTTTCAAATCTTTACCGGAAGAAACATCCATAAGCACATTTGCCCCAGCGTTCAGTGCACTTTTACCAAGGGCTTTCGCACCACTTTTAACCATTGGCATAACAGCTCTTGCAAGGCTTCTAAAAAGTCCCCCTAAGCCGAATCCGACTTGACCATAACCACGCATCCAGGGAGTTTCCGTAAAGACGGGCATTCCGTGTCCTTGTTGCTGGCCAATGTAGTAACGTACGTACTGATCTGTTTTAGTCATTGTTTATACAAAATAGGATGAACTCTGCTGCTTAAAATGTAGTGTCACTAACACCTTTCCACGCTCAAATGGTACAGGTTTACTTGTATCATCTCTTAATATAATCTCAATGTCCTCAAAAGATTTCGTTTCAACGGTCACATACTGTATGTTGGTAAACGTTTTCGCGACAACTTCGCCCATTTTTCCTTGCACGGGAACGCTTTTAATCAGTTTGGCATTTGTATCTCCAACAACCTGAGGCTGTACAATATCACAATAAAAATATATCATCGCTGTGCCGTTCAAGTCAGCGACATATGGACTCGTAGTTGTTTTTGTAATTTTTATTTCCTCTCCACCAAATCCCAAAATAATAGACAATCGCCCCATTAAAACCAATTGGTGACTATTCTTTACATGAACAGTTACTTTTTCAGTTCGAGCATTACACGTTAGTCTAATGTTGTCATTTCCTGTGTTTCTTTTAATGCCGCGTTGACTGATTTCACAAGATCGGCCATCGTGCCAAAATAGCCATAGTCAACTATTGCCGTTTGAAAAATCAAACCGTCTTTACTGTAGTAAATGTGATTCTCGTGGTTTTGTAAAGTATACCATGTAATTGGATAAGAGATAGAGTATAAACCCACTTCCCAATCACCATTCAAATCAATGGCTTGTGGCAACTTTACCCGATAACTAGTCGTCTTGTTATCGGGAAAGATGTTTAAGGACGAGTTGCTTGGAAGCGTAAGATAAAAATGTGACCCACTCATTGTGAATTACAGACAAGAATAACATGACAACTACACACTCAAGAGTTTAAAACATTTATTTCAGAAGCATTTACCCATGAATTAAACTTGTTAGGATAACCTAACCATTTTACAAGATATTCTACTTTACTTCCCCTCCCGCGTTTTTTAAGAATTTTTTCCACCTCGTAGACATCATCGTCTTTGACAACCTTTTGCAGCTCTTTATCGTAAAACGTTCCTTTAAGTTCCTCCCCGTCATAGTCTTTTAGTTTGTAGACGGGAGGGTCTCTTGGTAATCTTTTACAACAAATATCTCGGTAGAAAAGATTGGCAAATAAGATTTCTCAAATTTACGTTTAAGTTTACTTATTCGTACCTTGTCTCCAACCTTAAACTTATACTTTACAGGTTGTACGTTATCAAAAAAGCTACCGTATAGCGTATGAAAGACATCGTCCTCATTTTCTGTGTTGACAAGTGCGGGTTTCATCTTTATACTCCTATGTCGACTATGATTGTAAGAATAGACCAAGTCGGGTAACATTTCTAGATATCTCATCGTTTTCTTTGCCGTAAAATAACGCCACATCTTTGACTTAAATGTACGAATGACCCTTTCCACAATAGAGGCCTTTGTCTCGTTGAACGTATTGAAAAGTTGAATATCTTCATTCTTCAACAATGCTTGAAATGATTTGTTGAAAAATTCTGTTCCCTGGTCTGTCATGATCTTTTGGGGTTTTCTGCCCGAAGCTAGAATGACTTTAAAAGCTTCAACTATGGCAGGACCTGTTTTTGACTTGATTGGAACTATCCACGCATACTTAGAGAATACATCTATACAGACGAGCAAATATCTATATTCATCGTTATACTGTTTTAAAGACTGCATGTCTGCTAAATCCATTTGCCACTCTTCTTCTATACCTCCCACAATTACACGATTCCTCCTAAAGTTTCGACGAGCTAGTTTATGTAAAGTATATGTATCTTGACTCAATAACTAGTCTGAAATTTGTTTCCGACTTAATTTAAACTTTTCCTCCGCTTTACATCACGGTATAAACTTTCAATTCCTCCGAAACTTCCTGGACGTTTTGGATCATAATAAACTCTTTTTAAGTACTCATCAACTGTTGACTGGTCCATGCCTTCTTTTTTAATGAAACAAACGAAAAAGTGTACCAGTGTTATAAAAATTAGTTTTCTGTCTCGGTAGATTGATCATCCGGTTCAGTCACTACCGAAGTTATATTTTCTGGTAGGTCTAACTGCTTGTCAATAGGGCCGTAGTTTTTAATTGTTTTACTGTTGTACTCCATTTGCAAGTGACCTTCCAAATTTAAATCGTTACGGCCAAAACTTACACCCAATTTAAACATTTTCTGTCTGCTATGATTTTTGTCTCTTTTGATTTTATCACTCTTGCTATGACAAGTTCCCATGTTGCCCCTTGCAAGCAGACCGAGTAAAATGAAGAAAAACAACAAAACAGTACGTTTTAAAATCATTTATTTCTTTGGTAGATTACACTGTGTAGTTATATTTTAATTTACACACGCAGAGAACATAGTCATTTAGATTGTTGATAAATGTTGTTCTCTCGAATTCAGAATACCTCTGAAACCAAGCGAAACATGTCATATCGAATAGTGCCTCGAAGTAATCCCTATGGATCGCTGACGGTTCAGGATACTTCAAAATCTTGCAAGCTTCAACGACACCTTTCCACATAACATCATGGTCTAGCAGATCAAGAGCTCGCTCAGCATAGTATATCCAGCGTTCTTCATCATCGAGGGCCTCAATGCGCTTTCGAAACCGTGTCCAAGGTCTACCGTAATCCTCATCTTGTTTGGCCTGTGCAGCTTCTTCTTCCAATTGTTGAATCTTACGATAGACCATCTCCGTGAACACAAAATCTGTCAGTTTCTCAACAGTCAAGACATCAAAGTCAATTTCACACTCATACATTTGTTTAAACAGGTGTGCCATAATTCTCTTCGCGTTCTTTAGACCAACTGTTCACAAGCACACTTACCAAATAGACTAACGTGATCATGATGATCTCGTCTCTTTTAAGTCATGTAAACCAGACAAACCAGTTTTTCAAATGTATGAATATGAACAAACATGTTTATTGATATTCGTCATAATGAATTAACAACAAAGATATACATTGCAATGAAAAGTTTTATTCAAGAAAATATAATGCTACAATTGTTCAAGAGTCTCTTTTTTAAGCAACCGTCTCTCGTTTGCACAGAACACTGATCGCCAATCATAACAAGTGTACTTCAGTAACTCTAGTCCATTCACCCTTGGTTTAATATCGTTTAAACTGTTCATAAAGTTCTCCATAACTCTTGCTTCAGATATTTTTGATAACGCATCATCAAAGTACATTGACAATCTTTCATCACTTTCCATCATAAGACAAGGATGCTGTCTTTGTGATGGATGATCAATGATGCAGCCGTTGCAATTTTCGACAACCAGTTGGTTAATGACTGAGGCAATTTCTTCCGCATAGCACTTTATCAGTCTCTCTTCAATTATTTTCTGACGGTGGCTTAAAAACCTTTCTTCATTGCCAATGTCAGTAGGTAGAGTCAAGTTGGATAAACGTTCACGAGCAAAGATTTTAAACACGACTTTTCACTTGAACAGCTAAAGTAATTATGGCGCGGTTTGTACCAAATGTTTCTTAATGGTCTAGACATAATTAGCATAACCTGTTTTACAAGTCCTCTTTCTTTGTTTTAAGGGACAAGTACTCCTTGCAAGCTTCGATGCGATTCTCATGACAGCTTGTGAAATTTTCGCCAGTCTCCTTAACCGTATACCCGTACGAAGGAGGGTTGCTAAAATACACTGTGGAAAATGGCTCGAACCGGTCTTCGTCTTCTTTTTTATCTCTCCACTCAAAATAGCCGCACGATTCGTCTTTACCTTTCGAACAGGTATAAAATAAACGACCATAATTAGTGCCCTCTTTCTTGACCTTTCTCGTTGAACATTGCTCACCATGATAACATAGGGGCCTAATAACATCACCCCATTGCCAAAACGAGCACGGCTTTTCTTTATCCGAGCAAACGAAGAATGGCCGGCCAAAACTAGGTTTAAAAATGTCTTTCACGACTAACATTTTAGCTAGCTTCTTGTGACCGTGGCATCTTGGCTGTAACGAGTTCGAATTTCTCCACATTGCAATAGCATTTTCAAAATAACTGCAGTCATTCTGGGGGCAAAAGAAATTACAGCTAGGCTTTTGCCCACAGTAAAAAAATAAACCATTTTCAGTTTTGGAAGAGGACGCCGGCTTTCCATATAGACACTCCATAATTCTGATTATCTCGTTCGCCGACGGCCGCTTTTTTATAGTATTGCATTCAAAACCAGTTAGACAAGTTTTTTTTTCTAGTTTTACACGTATTTCCGGTCAACATGCGCGCGCACCTGTCTCACACGGATGACCTGGGAACTAGTTCACAGGGGTAAGAGCTCGGTGAAAAATGCTGACTAAGTGTTATATAGCTGTGACTATTCTACTGAGCTTACGATTATTTTACAATGCTACATTTTTTTGACGTACTGTAACACTTCTGTTACCTGACCGCGTGAAATATTCCAGCAAATGATACATTTGTGATAATTTTTAGGAAAGAACGTGCTATTGGAACAGCCAAAAAAATCTGGGAATAAAGTGATATCACACGTATTGACGAGCCATGCTGGTATGTACGAAATGTTTTTTACCCTGTTTTTGTTGAAAAAACTGCACTAAGAAGAGAGAATCGAGAGAATTTCATTGCTTATTAACAAAAAGAATTTGCTTGTACAAAGCATGCAGTAAGCCTTATATTAATCTGTTGACTTGTGGCCATACAAATACAAATTAATGTCATGGCCAGTTTTCTAAAGTTTCCGATAAACAAGAAATGGTCATATTATATATAGTGTTGTTAATGGCATGCTGACAAAGAGTTTTTTATTGATGAAAGTGTAATTGTCATATTTATTATTATTATTATTATTATTATTTATTGAAAATATTTTAGGAGTTTTGATTGGTTAAGAGCTAAAGGTGAAATCGTCATATCCGCTTTGTAGTTGCCCAAATTTGCCCATATTTTCATTTCGTCGTATATTGAAACAAGATATGATATCACGCTATAATTTATGCGGCTTTTAGTGTCTTCTTACTTACAAAGCTAGCGTTTAAACTGAGTTTAAAATATTTTTTAAAAGATAATAAAACAATTATTGAATTCGGTTCTCGTCGGATATGAGGAATTATTAAGGCCTCGGTTTGTGTTATTTGCCTCAGCCCTCAGCCTTTAGCTTCGGCAGATAACACAAACCTCTGCCTTAATAATCCCTCGTATCCTGCGAGAACTGAATTCAATAACTGTTTAATATCCTTGTTTTTTAGGTGATCTATACATTCATTGTCTTGGTAATAACAGATGCCCATTGGAAGACCCTCCTTCTATTAGTGAGGGATGTGGAGGAAGAGTGACGGACTATAGGATTAGCGTAAGATTAATCATCATTTGCGTTTTAATTATGGAATGTGAACCATTTTACGGATTTGTTTATGTTTTAAACATGACGTTTTTGAAGCAAATGTTCACTTCAAACAAAAAAACAACAGTCGACGAAAAATGTCTCAAACAAATATTATAAACATTTCGCCAAACACGCGTGCGGTATTACGTTGATATACTTCTCGGACCGCGTAATTTCCTATAGCATCCAGAACCTTATGTAGGAGTTTGTGAGTTAATGTTGAATGTTTTGGGACTAGCCTATACAGGGTGTCCCAAAAAAAAACGGAATCCAACTTCTAAGATTGATTGCTGAATGAAAACTTAATCATGTAGAGCGACTATGTTATAGTTGTTCATTGTTCATTTGCTATTCGAATAAGGTATTCCTTGTCAACTTGAAGCAAGTAATAAGACCACAGGAACAATTTGCTCAAATGGTCAACTTGAGATGCCCCAAAAAAGCACATAGTATGTTGCCACGTGGGTAGTTTGAGACTGACTAATGTTCACTTAATGTACCACAGAAAAAGTGATTCTTGTTGGAAAATTTTCTACACTAGTTAACAGAATTATACAAATATTGCTAAAGAATATGAATGTTTTTGCTGATTGAGATTCCCTTGACCGAAATTAAATGGATCTGATTGAAATTAAATGCATTCACCACATTTTATGACTTAATGCATAAGACTGTGATTTTGAGCTGTCTTTTGAGCTGTCTTGAGTCTAAGTTTACTTCACGCTGCCCCAAACACACTTTTATTACCGAAGATCAACAAATGACGAAAGATAGAACAAAATGAGAAGAAAATGTTCTAAGTATAATATTTACGACAAAATGGTCATGCAACCTGCCAGATCAGCAGCCAATTAGGCATGAATAGATAATTACCCGTATGAACGAACAATCACTGTGAGTTACGTTAGCTTATCGACACTACTATATGATTATACATTTTTGTAGCTTGCATGCGGACAATGCATGCGTGAGCATATACGCATGGCAGGATAGCAGTAAAATGATGTGATTTTTTGGTACATAAAGTTTGGAAAAGTGCATTTGACACTAGTTGAATAAATCACTGTCATACTGTCCCTGCATGCACGATATTTTTGTTTGGCTCATGGTGTGGTAATATGAAAATCAACCGTTGCTCTTACTGATCGCTGCAAACCGAATTATTATCAAATTAAGAGCACCAGTATCAAATGCTGCAAATAAATTATAAAATTATAAACGAATCTTGTAAACTATAACGTATTACAGTATTCATTTTATACCTTTTACAAAGTTGTTGTCAGTTTAACAATCTACCAAATAATGTTTTTAGGACTTTGGAGAGTTTATGAAGAGCAACAGACTTGCACCTCTCATTGGAGCAAAGCCCAAAGGAATGATACCTTTAGACAAGGGTACAGTATATTCCTGTGATTGAACTAATTACATTGCTATAATAGACGTGTATGTGTCTCATTTACCGTATGGGTAATCTCGAGTGTTTTGTCATGGCGGTCAACATGGTATATCTGCTTTAAAACTCGAATCAGGGTGAAATATTTCCGCCCTGAAATGGTAGGGCCGACAGAAATGTATTGCTCAGTGCCCACAGACATAGCTGTTAAAGCTCTAACGTTCAGAAAGAAAAAGCGACAGCCTTTTTGAAATGCCCATACTGTATATAGTGTTTAAAAGGGTTGCTTTTATGATTGGCTATTAATAATGCCATATTTTACAGGAAAATTCCCACGCGCCATGTCAGGTTAGCAGCTAATCTCGCATTAAATAATATGCGCGGCAGAGAATGGGCTTTCCATTTTTCACGACCAAATTTTCTTTGGCAAATTACATGTGTAAATGTTTCTCACGGTGTAAATTAGGAATTTTTGAGAAATTTGATCGGTTAAAAAACATTTGACACATGAAATTTGTCAACGAAAATTTGGTCGTTGTGAAAGGGGTCTTGAATTTTTTTATTTTCTAAAATATTTTTCAATTCTGGACGATAGATGCCATTTCTTGGTCAAAAATAGTTTGGAATTAACGAATACGCCTGTCTACCACCTAATTATGATTAAGTGTATGGGCGAAGCCACTCGTTAATTTGGTAATACTGTGCAAGTTTTGCTTCTTCGCCGCTCATAACAATTTCTTGCCGATCATTGATGGAAAGTCGGCTGTTATTTCAGGGCTTGTTTAGACATATGCCATGATGATTGCCTTGGTAATTATTTTACCCCAGAATCCGCTGGTAAATGAAACAACCCCTGTATACAGCTATTTCAGTTAAGGTTATCCTTATACAAAATGCTGTTTCAAAGAAATATTTTCGAGTTTAGAGGTAAAAAAAAGCAATAAACCATCATCCCTTGCGCGCTCATAGTTAACAGTTTACGCTTTTGGAAGAACAACCTTTATTAAATTAGCTGTGTACAGGTCGTAGTGAGACCATTGAATATCTTGAAAACGTTTTTAGCTACATCACGACTGGAACGCTGTACTCGTATGTGGCCAATGGTGATCAGTGATACCTTTCTCTTCAATTTAATGGCGGTAAATTTTTAATCTGTTGTATGACTAGAGTCAATAACCTTGGCTAGCTATTTCATTAATTCATCAATCTTTTGGTTAACACGTTTCCTCTAAATTTCTCTTTTTTGTATGGGGGTGTAAAGTGTGTCTTTATTATTTATAAAAGTGCGAAATATCATTATTTAATAAATAACCAAATTATTTAAACAGGTTATATTTAATCCAAGGCAATCCAAGGTAATTGGTAGGGAAATAGTTATTTATTGAATAACCACATTTGCGCAGCGAGTCAATTTGGGTATATCAAATAACCAATTGAATGAAATTTGGTTATTTAATAAATGACCATGTTCAAGGGCGCATCTGTTTTGGTTATTTATAAATAACCAAATACATTTTGGCACACTTGGCCGCACAAACTTTGAATGCAGGAGAGGTGATCTCCATCATGGATAATTAATTTGAGTATTTGTATAAAGCGTGCCTAACCCCCTCTTTCTTATTGGCATAGTTTGTATTTAGCAAATGCAAAGAGAATATAATTTGACGCATGCGAAATGGAAAGGCTTTATGCTCTAGAAATTTTAAGTAAATTTACCTAAAAAGTCAAGGTAGACGAGGTTTACAATAGAAAATTTCATAAGCACGCTTTATGCAAATACGGAACAGTCATATCAAGTTAGCATTATTCACGGTCGAGGTTCACCTCTCGCGCATTCAAAATTTGTGCGATGACTCTTCCAATCGCTTCTGTTAACCTTCGCCACATACCTGCGGTGTTTGTCTTCTGCCATTTTATTAAATTATTTTACGAAATCCACAACCCACAACGAAAGCAGCAGCAAGTTGACAACAGAATAATGCTATGATATCAATAATATTGTTTCCCCACCAAAACAGGAAGTTGACAAATTCTACCAAAATCGCGGAGGATAAGTGGCTCGTATGGTGTTATGTCACTAAGCGCGCCAAGTGTGCCAAAAATGTATTCTGTTATTTATAAATAACCAAAATAGATGCGCTTATTAAATATAAACAAATTGACTCGTTGCGCAAATGTGATTATTTATTAAATAACCTCTTTCCTACCAATTGCCTTGAATTGGTTAATTATTAAATATAACGAGGTTAAATAAATTGGTTATTCAATAAATAATGATATGTAGCGCTTCGAAAATTGTAAATAATAAAGACACACTTGGCGCCCCATATTTATGTGAAATTTACATTTCATCATCTTTTTTGTTTCTTTCGTGCGGAAATTTAGTCGAGATACCCTCGACGAAGAAATTTCCGGCGACCTGTAGGTTACATGATCCCATACCTTCCGACGTTTACATGCATTATCTGTTTATTTTATTACTGCGGTTTGTCTGTCTTAAGGAAGTACAGTATTGTTTTTTATGTTTTGTAAAGCTTTTAGATCCTCTGGTTACGATTATATTTAAAGAACATTTAACAGAAGATGACGTTAGTGAATGTACGAAGGTACTAGATAACACCTACCTTTTGTAATGACACGAGAAACTGACAAATATGAAATAAAAAAATCCTGAAAAAGTGTTGATAAAATTATTTTACAACGCAATAATTTCAAGCAGTGTGTTTCTAAATAATTTTCTTTCATCTTTGGTAGTTTACATATTCGTTATAAAACAGCATGCAGTTCGAAATAAATTGCTTCCTTACAAGTAAACACTGCTTTATTAGATAAATTTATTTAGTAGATAGGCTAAGCGGCTGAATTTTGTTTAGGAGATATGCCGTTGTTTACTTTGTCAGGAATATGTACAATGTGTTGAAAACATTTTATATACTACAAAGAAACGTATGGGTGAAATTTACCTTGGTAAAAGTTTCACTTGATTTAGTGTGGTATAGATGCTATTTTTATAGCAGCTGTATAGCTATATTATACCAGGAAACAATTTTGAAAAATTTAATAAAAAACACACCTGAATGGTAATGCCATCTTAAATGACCATTCAAGATCTGGCTTATGAAAATAAAAGAAATTTTCGTGTTGTATTGATGTTTACATGAACTAGGAGTGTTGTATTATAGGGTTGTTTATACCAACCAGTAGTGCAAGGACACCAGAATCAAATATTAAAGCTAAAGCCTTTTGGACAATAATCGATCTTGAATTTATATGTAGTTTTTGATAAAGGCACAAACATACACACTCTTTGTCATTTTTTGTTGTGCCTTTAATTGCAGGTGATACATCGATTACAGGCAATGGAAAGCCGAAGTGATCCGCTTCCAATTAGCTCTGTTGGATTTCGAGGGAAAGGGCCGAAACGGTAATTGACTTCTTAAAATTTATGATTACATTTTTTGTTCTATTTTGTCAGAAGTGCAATTTAAAATTGTTGCACGTCGTGTAGTTTGTTAATTTAGCTATCATGAATGATTTACATCAAGTCCACAACACTGAAATAACATTTAACATCCTTGAAAGTCCTGGGATCTTCTGTACAACACAGTTGAATTCAAATTGGGTGGTAAAAGGGGGGATCACCTTTCACAGCCGGGGGGAAAGTATTTTCACAATTCGTGTATCTTCAAAAAAGCAGCTTCATGTTTTATCTACATTACAATTTGTTTACAGGTCTATCACGCTCCTTTGAATAGACTAGTTCTTATTTCTTTCAACTTGTATATTCCTCCAATATGTATCGTTCTTATTTCTTTCAACTTGTATATTCCTCCAATATGTATCGGCCTCACCTTGCTTCCCTTCGGACTTTAGAGAGACGGACTTGGTCCAAGTCTACAGAGAGACCTCCGAAGAATTTTGACTCTTATTTATAAGTTGACTCGCAGATCACAAGCTTGGCACCTATCATTTTACGGAGCATTTTTATTGAGAATAATGCCTCACGGTCGTAGAACAAATCACATGTCACGGCACCATTTCAATCAAGCATTCCACACGAACAGATATTAGCCAATCACGGCTCGCGAAAATATTCTTCACCACCCTCTTCTTTAGGCATGTGCTTTATTTCATGCCTGGTTTTTAATGTTTTCATTTTCACTAATTTGTTGAATTCCTTGTTAAGACCTGTGCATTGTGTGCTTATGTGTTTAGAGATGAACATTATCGTCAACTCTGGACAGAAATGGAAACATTCCTTCAGACCATGAGTTCAGTATCTAAAATGCATGGTAGGGTGTATAACTATCTTCGAGGAGATCCCGAAATTGATGAAGAAAATTCCAATGATTCTATCTCGATTCAGAATGAAAGTAAGTTACGTATAAGGCGGCCATGCATTCACCATTCACAAGTGAATTTAAAAAGAGGAGAAATAAGATTATATATATATATATATAATTATTTTTTTTCAAAATCAACGTTTCTAACACTGTAACTTTCTCAATGTTAGAGGTAAAATGTTGATACTTGCTATACGTTTTCTTTATATGTTAGCTATAGTGCTATGCAACTCTTTAAGACACTCTTTAAATTTTAAAGACATCTTTTGATCAAATTAAAGGCTATCAGGCACTAGATCATCAATAAGCTTTTAAATATATGCCATTCGTTGGACATGAGTAATTGGTTCGTGAGATATGATGTTTCAAGTCCTGAGCAATAGACCATACCCATAATGACGTCATTTGGTAGTTAAGCATGTAAAACTATTTGAATATGCCAATATAATTGAATGGTTTAAGTAACAAAAGATTATTTGTGAAATAAATATGTTAAATTATTTGTTTCATTTAATGTTCTGGACAAATAAGGACCTAAAAAATTTAACAATTTTGCCATATTTAAATAGTTTTACTCGCTTAACTACTAAATGACGTCATTATGCGTAAGGTCTATTGCGGTCGAATTAGCGGCCACGATATTGGATGATTGGTGTAATTAGTGAGATTGCTATTTTTTGCATGAGACATTTTTTATCACTAAGCTCTTTGTAAAAATGATATTTTTGCATAAATATGCTCTAAACTGCACAAAAAAAGCTTAACTGTTTTCTACGGTATTATTGATATGATCAGCAAGACCTGGTTGACGTATGTCGTATATCTTGCCAATAATCGGGATCGATTTACTGTCAGTTCGAGGAGAAATAACCTTGCGATTTCAAAGGGTTTACTAATGAGTAATGCCACGCGTAAACGGGCCAATGAAATTGTCAGCCCTAGATGCTCGTGAAAACAAAAATTTGTCCCCTATCATTTTACCTTTTATCCGAAATGTCAGTATGTACAGTCCAGACAAGAACCAATACAAACACTTTTGATCTGAAACCGTTGAACCGACTTGTTTTGTGTAAATCTTTCAATCTAGGACATTTAATTTTTATTAGATGATGAAGTTTCCAGAATTAACCAAGCCTGGAAGGAAGTGGATAGGTAGTATTTTAGTTGCTTTAGCAATATTGCGGTGAAATAAAATACAATCGAGTGGGCGAGCAGTAGATTAGGAGTGAGATAGAGAAAAAACAATGCGGGGAGGCTTGTTACTATATTATGACGTGATTGTCCGTAGATTGTCAATAATTATATGTTTACTCGTACCACAAAAGCCTACCGCGAAAACACATTTCTAAGGTCCTTTGAAATTACGACCAGAAATTGATACGTGTGACCATGATTATCAACTTTTTTAGCAGTATACATTGTGCAATTGTAATAATCGAACTTATTGTTTTGACCTCGAAACGGAACGCTGAACTAAAAGTTATGCCCGCCAAACTACTAGTCACGCTTTCGAAAGTTCGACAGCCGAGACCTTAGAAAACATGCTGAATACAAGTTTATTAAATATATAGCTTTATAAACTTTATAACTTTTTAAATTCACGGTTAACGGCATGTGCAAACTGTTGTGTGTTTAATATGTATGTATGATTGGTGTAGCTCTGTATTTTGTTGTGAAAGAATTTTTTCATATTATGCAAGTAAAAAGGACGTCTCTATTTTGGACATGCATGCATTGCGTTAAATCACAGTACACACATGTACACTTTAACGTGCTTATTTTTGTATAGTACATAGACTCATACTCTAGTTTCCTATTTCGTGTATTGTAAGCTATGTTTATTTTTTAAGGTTTGGTATTATTTTTTTGCAGAATTAGCAGTATTTAGCTCATGCATGCTGCCAGTACACAAGATCAAAAATTCATGACGACTTACAAACTGTGTTTCGCTACTTTAGTTACAGAAACATGACAGAACGAGAGAGAACTGACTTTTTAAGTGGAGATAAAAATAACGACCATTTTTACAAAAGAAGTCAGACCACATCACCTGTGGAAGCCACACCTGCAAAGAAACCTACTGGATCCCTACCCCACTTGTCGTACAAAACAGGTAAAAGAACTCAATGAATACAATCTCTATTATCGTCTTCTGTTAGTCGGCAGTTAAGTATTATTAGTATAAATTTTAGGTGTCTGTTGATTTTCCCGCATTCTGATTGGTCGAGATTTACTGTCCCTGCCTATATTCACTGTCCCTGCCTATATTCACTGAGCCGAAGGCGAAGTGTAAATTTCCAGGTGTTTACAAATAATAATCCTTTAATGCTTTAATCAAGTTACTCCTAAAGCAGCAATGGCTATACCAGGAGATCAGCAATAACTATACTAGGAGATCAATAAATAAATAAATGAAGAAATAAATAATTATCACAATAAATAATCAACACAACTTTATAAAAATTCACTTCCAATATGTTGCTGTATAAAAAAAAAAGCAAAAAGCCATAGTCACTAGCCTGTGACTATCACTTCAAAGATAGCGAATCTTGACCAATCAGAATACAGCAAAATCAATAGTCACCAGGAAATTTATACGAGTTGTGAATTATGTTACGATTATATAAAAACATGGGTGTTATGATAATACTGCAAAAAGTCAATGAAATAACAATTTAGGTGGATCTAATGCATCATTACTGAACATGTGGTGCTGCAGAATCGATGCTATCGCTGCATCAAGACATGAAGAATTTGAAGGACGTTCATCAGGATCCGGAACTCAAGCTGAACTTTACACTGAACAAAATACAACAGATAATAACAGGTACGTGATATTCTCTTGCTGCTTGCAAACATTTATTATGAATCTTGAACACGATCAAGAATCTGGACGGGAACACTTCTAATGCGAAATAATGCGCGACAGGAATGTCTTGGCTTAATAGACGCCTCTCTGATAAAAGTGTTGCAGAAAATCTATCATATGGTAGGTGTCTTCTAAAAATATTACCCGATATATGAAGGAAAAGTGTTTGATTTTGTTGGTTTGAGAAAAAAGGATACCTCCTTGGTTATGCTTGGTGCATGGCGTTGAAAATAACTTTTTTTACTTCGCCAAAGTATGACAAAAATAACAAAGTAAAAGTAGTTCAAAAAAGTAGTTCATAAAAAAATTACTTCGTTACAAGCAAATGCTGTTTTTTTTTTCATGATCTTATTTCGTTTATGCTGGCTAACACTGGTCCTGGTTTAAACAGTGGACTATTTTGCTATTTCACGCACGCGAGAATATTAATATTTCTAGTTGGGAAAATTAGGTTAAAAAATTATTCTAACTCGAAGTTGAATAATTTAATGTATAATATAGTTGAAATATTAGTAATAATTAAAATATTAGTAAAAGTGATCGAATAAATTGATAAAATCCCAAATACGATCAGTTGTTATTGCAGTTGTAGGATCGGTTTTAGATACTTCAGATACCTCCACTAATTATAGTGTCACATACAGTATTTTTGTAGTATATATAATTTTATTTTTAACTTATGGAAAAATATGTAAACAAACTCTGAGCTAGCTTAGTGGCGTTAAACACTGGTAACGGAGACTGTAAATTTTATTTTTTTAAAAAAGGACAACTCTGAGGAAATCATAACTTATCAATTAATTATTTTTTTAGTGCCAGAAGTACTCCCGTAGGCTCTGAGTGGAATATGACCTGATGTTTTTGCATTTTGGATAAACAATTTAATATTATTATGCGTAAAGCCAGGTTTGTATATATGTCGCATATGATTGGCGAATCATTGTCTGTAATCCAACATTCGCCATCCACAAATTCACAAAGAATTTTACTCAAGAGTGATCACAGACAATGGTCCTCGCCAATGTCGGCGACGTATATGTCGCCGGCAGCCGGCGAGTTCCATCGTCGGTGACCATTCCTTTGTTTAACTCTTTCGATAATTACCGACAGTAAGTCAGCGGTTAGCCGACGTCAAACAGTATTTGATTTAAGCCAGGGCTGAGGAAAGACAGCTTTGGCTAACATAATGCATTCACAGTGTTTTCGCAACCTTCCCCTTTACACCACAGTATAGCGAATGAACAGAAGGGCTACTATTTTTATACAGTTGACTGGCCAGAGTGATGGGGGATCAGCTACTCCAGCGTTTTTATTGGCGACATGCGCGGGGACACAAACTTTAAATGTTCCGACTCGAGTTTCCCTTGTGTTTAATAAATATTTCCTATTCTGTGGTCCACACTACTTTACAAAAGTCCATAGCACGGGTGAAGCTGTAGTTCTTAGAGGGAGGGGGGTTATTTAAAGGTTGAATATACCAGATTAGCTCAGGCTGCATATGTGTTTTTTGATGGACTTATATTTTAGTCGTATTTAATTTCCTGCGACTTTATTTACTTTATTTAAACACGCCACCCTTAAAAAACTCGATAGCTGATTTCCATGATAGGCGTGTATACATAATTAGTGCAAGGATATGTAAATATACTGCATACAATGGTAACATAATTATCAAACAATACATATACACAAGAACATAAATATAGTGACATGAAAATTGATACATTAGAGATATGGTTCAGTATATATACAAAATATACAAGAATTAGAAGGAACCTAAATTATGTAGCTAAATAGTATTCACAACGAAAGCGGAGAATGTCATTTCCAACTCATTCTTGCTAAATTAATTTCTTGAAAGACCTCACAGTTGGTGCAAACTTTGCCTCGTATGGTAAATTATTCCATACAACAGCAGGGTACTGTAATTAAAGCAAATTTTGCCTTTTCCTCTTAAGGTTTGTTCAAACGAAGCCAACGTCATGCAACATTGTTGGCCCAACAATGTTGCATGACGTTGGACGAAATTTTAAGCGAGTTTAAAATTAAGCCAACATCTTCCAACATCGTGTTCAAACGAGGCCAACATGTTGCATCCGACAATGTTGGGTGATGTTGGACCAACATGTTGGCTTCGTTTGAACAGGCTTTTGTACTTAATATATACTTCCTTATATGTATATACTTCTTTTGCGGGCTAAAGCTACAAAGAAATTCATCCGTGACGCCTTACACTGTAATAGTTTACCAGCACTAGTAGTCAGAGGGCTCTATCGACTACCGAGGCCGTTGGTACTCCATTAAATGCCATAGAGAACCATTGTTTGTGGTCATGTGCGATCTCCGTCAGATGACGCATGGACATGCCCGTGCATTCGTTGATGTCATCGATCAACGTTCTTCGCCGCCCCCTTATGTTAGTCTCGTCTATCATACGTATTACTGTAAGCTTCAATAATCGATCTTCCATCATTCTAAACACATGCACAAACCGCCGAACCTTCCTCCTCTTTTCGATAGTCTTCGTTATGTCTTCATTCGTCACAAAGTGAAACCACAACAAGCCCAATAACCTTCCATGGCACTTCATCTCTAATGCTCCTAACCTACGCTTATCATCTTTTTCAGCGTCCATGCCAAGGAGGCGTACAGCAGTACACTAAACACGCAAGCACGCAGTAATTAATTGCAACTTTGTTCCTATGCTTAATTCACTAGCATCCCATAGCTCATTTAAAGGGAAATGGCAACAAAAATTTTTATCGTCTTATTTGAAAGAGACTCCAAAACAATATATAGAAGTCTATTACAGAATTTGTATATTTGCCTTATTTCTTGAGATATTTTGACTTGAAATCTTTAGTTGTCCGCCATCTTGGATATTTGTAGATATGCATGATACGTCACAACTGGGGTCACGCAATTTGTTTTTCTTGCGACACAATGATTAACCTTCTCCAGTAACCACACACATGGTAAGCATTTCGGATTTCAGCACGAACTGAAAAGGTTTCACAAATATTTTATTGGTGGTAAGTATTTAGGAGAAGCTTTGAATGGCTTATCCCTGTTGTGACGTCACCAAAACATTGTTAATGAGGTTAAAAATTAATCCAAGATGGCGGACAGTTCGATTATTCACGTGACAATATCTTCCAAAGTGAAACAGATATAAAAATTTTGTGAAAGACTTCTATATATTATTTTAGAGTCTCTTTCAAATGACACAATAAAAATTTTTGTTGCCATTTCCCTTTAAGCCAGCGAGTACACTATATGTCTTTCCGATCCTTCGAGAAATGCCTTGCTACGGTAATCATACCATGTTGTTAGACTGCGTAGATATTCAAACTCGTTGACATTTTGCAGCTGCTTATCCCGCAAAAGAGATCACCTCGTCGGCTATCAGCTCATATACGACTCGAGTTCGTAGAATAACTGTTTATTATATTTCGAACACAGAAGTTCGATATAACAGTGCTTTATTCTTCAAAACAACCGAATACAGCTGATGAAAGGACTAAGTTCTAAAATAAAAACGTCATAATGTTTATCACGTTGCCTAGCAACCTCTTCAGTTCTTCATCAGCTCAACCCACAGTCACCCGGAATGCGTAAGTGCTAATATAGCGTTCAGTGCTAATATAGCGTTCAGTGGGACAGCATCTGTTACATAATGTATATATTAACACAAAGGTTGGCAAGTAAATACAAATTTGAACACTCGTACAAAATTTAAACCACAAAAAAATTTGCAAAAAAACTTCGATATTCATTTAAAAACATACACATATTGAGAAGACATACCTGAAAAGCATATACGTTGTATTTTTGTGTCGATTCAACATTTTTTACCCGACGAAATTCGCGAAAAGTCATCAAATTTTTAGTTGATTTTCGCTAAAACTATGCGCGATGCCGGCTGCCTGCCTTACGTCACAGGAAAAAGCTCCCTGATTGGCCTGGTGAACACTCAATCTTTTTTACCGCGAAAGCAAAACCGGGGAGCTACGTAATATACAATGAATATACAATGCTTCTTCTTTTGCACCTCTTCACATCTTTTGCACTTCAGTTTAAAATTTTTCGCAGTTGTTTGCAGTTGTTACTGAGTTGTTGTTTTTAAAAAAGCTTTCACTTCAAATTTCCCTCCGCAGCGTTGGCGTAGCTCTTTGAAAATTTTAACATTTCTCCCCCCGGTTTTGCTTTCGCGGTAAAAAAATTGAGTTTTTACCAGGCTAATCAGGGAGCTTGTTCCTGTGACGTAAGGCAGGCAACCGGCATCGCGCATAGTTTTAGCGAAAATCAACTAAAAATTTGATGACTTTTCGCGAATTTCGTCCGCGGATAAAAAATGTTGAATTGACACAAAAATACAACGTATATACTTTTCAGGTATGTCTTCTCATTATGTGTATGTTTTCAAATGAATATCGAAGTCTTTTTGCAGATTTTTTTGTGGTTTAAATTTTGTACGAGGCTCAAATTTGTATTTACTTGCCAACCTTTGTGTTAATATATACATTATTATGTAACAGATGCTGTCCCACTAAACGCTATATAAGAACTGTACGCATTCCTCCAGGTGACCAGTTCTCAACCGAATGCATTTTTTTAGGTTTTTTTGCTTATGTAGTGTTTTTTTCTTTTAGGTTTGGGCAGTGAACTCAAAAAAGACTGGAACGATAACTTGGCCGCCATCTTTGAAGCCAATTGAAAGCCGCCATGAAGGCCAAGCCACCAAAATATGACCTATTTTCAAAAGCTCTTTTCGACTCTTTAACTTCGTGTTTTAGAGCCAGTTAGGTGCTAAATATTTTCTAGATAGACTGAAATTTCATGTACCTCAACTTTCTAGGACGTCGAGTAAGACTTTAAAATATTTTTTTGCTTTTTCGGCGAAAACCTTGTTACGAAGTATCTTTTTTAAACAACTGATACCCTTCGAGTTTTAACAGTTAGATGGAAGAGGCTGCCAAGAACTATCCGTAACCGAAGTTTAAAGCTTTAAAACTAATGCTATCTGACGAAAAATATAAGTTTTATACGTATTTTTAAATCAACCATACATATACACCACTTTGAAAACCTCGATTTACTCACGTTTTAGAAGGGTTACAGCAAAGATTAAAAGCTCAAAATAAACAACGATACCTGGACTTTAGCACAAGATAAGTTTTAGAAGTGTTAAAATGTTTTAAAGCAATATATTCTTGAGTTGAAGAGCGTAGTTTGCTTCGGCACGTTGAAACTTTCGTCATTTTCCGGAGTAAAAAACTGATAGCCTCAATTTTTTCAGTAACTAAGTGTAGAACAGTCAGGACTATCCAGAAAACCAGGATCGCATCTTTAAAATTGAAGTCTTGCGATGAAAATTCTCATTTTTCATGCATATTTTCGCTCAAAAACAAACTTTTCACTCCTCGTAACTTTCCCCAGTCCTTTCGAACAAGCCATTTTCCCCGCGCGGTTCCCGCCTTTTGCTTCAAATTTGGCTTCATCCGATCATAGGACGAACACATAGGAGTTATCGTTCCAGTTGTATTAGAGTTCACTGGGTTTGGGTTATTTTTGTGGCAGTTATGGCGGAGGCCATTGAGCATAACACCTCTGAGCAGGTTGATTCTACTCCGCGAGAGTGTTCGCGAGAAAAAACGCCGGCTGTTAAGCCGGGTAAAATCGTATCTGAGAGCCGTTTGTCGGCCCCTGCAAAACGGAGACTTTCCTCTCACAAAAAAGCCAAACACTCATCTAAACGATGGTTCAGGTGGAGCAATTTTTCGCGAACATATTCTACGTCGATATCGAGTGACAGGCTCCTCTTCGTGCTCTGAAAGCAGTTCCGAATCTGCATCTGAGCGGTCTGCCGAAAGTCATTCGCGCCAGAATGAAAGCGCATTTGAGGAACCCGAAGTTTCGTTTGATGAATCCATCGTTACATTCACGGCGGAAGCGGCCTTTAAGGGCCTGTCAAAATCTGCTCGCAAAAGTCTGTTAGCAGATTCACCGGTGCCCTACCACGCTGATTTGCGGCCGAAAAAGGTTGATTCCTTTGTGAAAAATATCTGCGTAATGGCAAGGCTTTTAATCCGGTAGTGGACCGGCGTCAATGAACATTGCAGGGCGTATTTTAGACCCTTTTGGCCCTTTAGCGCAGCTTTGGCAAAATGCTCTCACTGCTAGCAAAGAAAAAATCAGGATTAGATCCTGGCGAGGTCATTGAGCTCGTTCAACGTGCGATCGCTTTGACCGGGGACGCGAGTTTTTGTGCGCTTGTTGACCGCCGTAAAAGTTTACTGGCGAAAGTTTCGTCCGATTCCTTGGATCTTATTGAAGATCCATCCTTATTTTGTCCAGGCTCCACCAATTTATTCGGGAAAAAATTTAAGAAATCGTTTCTTAAGGAGCTTAAACTTTCCAAGGAGTTGGATTCTTTAGTAGGTCGCCAACGTTACCATGGCAACCCTAATAAACAGAAGCCTTTTCGTTTTCAGCCCGTGAAAGGCCCGGGCTTCAACTCCCGGACATGGAGCCAGAGGTACCAAAACCGTGGGGGTCTTTTCTCCTACCATCGGGGAAAAACAACTCAACCCAATACCCGCGTCAGGAAAGCAAAATCTAAAAGGTATTCCAACAGTTCGATCTCTAATGCATGTACCAGTCGGCAAAAAGATCAGAAACTGGGCGACAATGTGCATTCGCTACCTTCGAGTCGTTTAAAAATAGATTTTCAGGATATTTTACGTCAGCCAAATATCGCAGGACGACTGCTTCACTTCCTTCCAAGCTGGAGGCAGTTTACTTCAGATCCAGATATTCTAATGACGGTTGCGGGGTACAAGCTCCCGTTCACGTCGCCTCCACGTCAAACCTCGGCGAAAACGCCTTTGACCTTTTCTCGGCACGAATCAGAGAAAGTCGACTCCGAGGTGGCCCTCCTTCGAGAAAAAGGAGTTTTACACATTGCTTGCCCAGTTCCCGATCAGTTTGTCAGCAGTCTATTTTTAGTTCAAAAACACGACGGAAACTTTCGTCCCGTTATCAATTTAAAAGATTTAAATGTCTTTCTTCAGTACGATCACTTCAAGATGGAGGGCATCCATCTTCTGCGCGATATCCTGCAGCCCAACGATTGGCTAGGCAAGATCGATCTGAAGGACGCGTATTTTGTGATCCCAATTTGGCGAGATCACAGAAAATACCTGCGCTTTGTTTGGAGGCAAACTCTCCTCGAATTTGCATGCCTTCCGTTCGGTCTTGCAGTAGCCCCCCGTGTATTTACGAAGATCATGAAGCCAGTAGTGTCGCTTCTACGCCGGACCGGGATTCGACTGATTATAGAGACCTTAAGATGTAGGACTCCCACACGACGACGACGGCAAATGCAAACTGACTCAAATAAATTGTACAATTTTAAAAGCATATCGTTTGTTATCGATTTTACAAAATAGCGTTTTGAGATAATAAAATTGATGTTTTAGTAACTTTTACTGTTGGGGGGGGGGGAGTTCCAGTGTAGTTTTGCTCATACTCTAGCATTCTTGCGGTTTGGAATGCCGACGTTGTAGACACGGCTTAAAACTGCGGGTTCTAGCGGTGTAGCTTGAGCAAAGACTACATCTTTATCTCTCCTGGGACTTTCATTATTGATATCTTTATTTGAATAATTTTAAGTTCATTTTATTGCTAGCCGTCGTCGTCGCGTTGCCGTCCTTGCATATTAAGGTCCCTAATTTATTTGGACGACATTCTTCTTATGAATGCGCCCGAGACCGGTCTCCAGCAAGACATGCGTACAGCTCAATACTTTTGTGATCAACCTCGAGAAATCTTGTTTTCAGCCAACCCAGCAGTTAGAATTTGTAGGGTTTCTACACTGTTATTTTCAAGGAGTAGATTTGACTCCAAAAGTGGAGTAAAAAAAAAAGGCCCCAGTTCACTCCAATTTGAGAGTACTTTTTACTCCGGTATTTTAACTCTCTTTTCAGAGTAATTTTTACTCCAAAAGTAGAGTGAATTTTACTACTGACAGGAGTCATTATTACTCCTATTAAAAATGTACTCCCCTTGGGAGAGTGAATTTTACACTCATAAGTGGAGTAATATTGACTCCAGAAATTACTCTTAAACTAGTATGTGGAGTAAAAATTGCAATAATTTCAATACTTATAAAATCAGATGAAATATTGTGAAGTTAAAACATTTATTCAAAAAAGAAAGAATTCAGTTTTTATATACACTTAATTAAGTCACTTTATGCTATTCTACAGAACTATAAAATACAGTTCTAAACATAATCATCCAACACATGAAATGTTTTGGGCTGTTTTAAACCTATTAATTTATAGACAATTTGATCAACATATTAGTTTCTTTGATAAAACTGGTTGTCTCACATGCATGTATATCCTACTGTTCAATGGCTTTAGGTTTATCAGTTAACTATGAATAGGTAATTATAAGAATATTGTTAGGTTATTGCTAACTATTGCAGATTTTGAAATGTTGTATTGTCTCATACATTCCAAGTAGCTGTTCGAATACTGTGAAACTGCTTACATGAGCTCCATATTTTCCAAGGCTGAGTATCTTTCATAAATCAAAATATATTGCATCCAATTGTCCAAGCCTTGCATCATTAGCTTTGACTCCTTTCAACCAATGGTGTTTCCAGGCAGTTGTATGTAATCAAAATTTTGTAAGGCTGCAATAAGATAAGTAAAGTCGTAAGTCAAGATAATCAAATAGCTATCTACCATACATGACAGGATATATCTTGGGCATTGGATCATTCCAGAAAAGATCCTGCACAGAGGAAATTAAAAATGCCCCCCAGCCTCTTCAGATATCACACAGGTATTCAACCTCCCCCCTTCTAGGGCATCATCGTCATCTATGATTCAATTTTTTCTTGGTTTAAATTTACAAACATTTTGCTTGATAAAACAATGGCTTTTTACAAAGTGTAATCCCTTGGGCAAACTTATACATGCCTCCCTTCCTCTTTGGGCATCTTAAGACATCCCCCCTCCTTGAATGGCAGAAATTTCCTCTGAGGGGTATAGATCTTTTCTGGAATGACCTTTTAATGCAATAATACATGAGGCAATCATAAATTTTTCTATGCAAAATGTTCTAGTGTGTCAGCACTTTTCCTAGTACAATCATTTTATATTAAATAGAATAAAATAGCAAAGTTTATATTAACAAACTGCTTGGTTAAAAGTTTAAAAAGTAGCACTTTTATTGATTAGTAGAATAGTCTGCTGTCAGACAAATTGGCCCGGTAACAAATCCAGTATATGAGACATAGAGTGAAAAAAATACAGTATGGCATAAAGGTTTATATTGTCACACACAAGATGCACTACTGGTACTTCTAAAAGTGCAGTGAGACTAATTAATGGTGAATTATATGTTCCACTGTCTTCCATTATTACCATGAGTCAATGTTATTCCTTTCCTCCCTAAAGGGCAGCAAATTTTACCAGAGGGCCTGCAAATCTTTATTGGAATGACCCGAATTCAAGTAGTGAGGTGTAAAACATGGATCGCATTGCGGACTATTCAGTAATAAGATGTTGACAATAGGGCAATTAGTATTTTGTTACTTTTAAACTTGGTGATTTAATATCACTTCTTGGAGGTTGCAGCTCCTTGGGTAAATATATTACTTATATCTCTTTTCTTGTTATGCAAGTCTTACTTATAATACTCATGAACATAGTTCTCCTATTTAATAATATCAGTAACATCAGCAGCAATGCTAATAGGATAATTAACAGTATAAATAGTTTTGATTGTTATATTTTGCTGTATCTTTTATAGCAGAGAATTTTGCTCATCAAGAGGAGAGCCTTGGCAATCAAAAATACAAAATACATTGTATAACAAGATATATAAAGATAGTCTTCTAGTGTTTTGCTGAGAAGGAAATGGTTGAGCACATTAAAGCTGAGTCATCATAGCAAATTAGCAACACACAAATCTCCCTGCTACAATATTACCTTATGCTGGGTAGCTAACAAATTTTGGCTATACTTCCATGACACGCAACAACACACTCACGAAATAATGCACATATTATCGCCGGCTTCCCCATTAGATTGGCACTCAGTCATTGTGTCATGGCCACATTATAATATAAGGTTCTAACAGTTAGGAATACAAGATAAGGTTATAACAGTACTGATCCTAATAATATTGAGCCGAATTCCATGCATCAAGGAAAGTAAAAGGCATTTATTTATTTAAACATATAAATTCCTTTTAAATCCAAATACTATCGCGCGAAATTCAAATTTATAATATGGAACACGTGTTTCGATGGACTCATGGAAGGCAGTGAATATCAAACATTTAAATTGTTTTATCTATACAAAAACCACAAGAATTTGCTTACCGGAGTTTTACGCCGTCCTTCGTGATGTATACGGAGTTATTTCATCGTTCATCTTGGTTAAAATGGTATCTTTCTTTGCTGTATAAAACCTTTTAATTGTGGAAAATATAAATATGGCGTCGCTTCGAAGTGATGCTATCCCGCCGAGCTTTGCGCGCGTAGCACTGCCACTGGTCTGTGTAAGTAACTGGACACAAAGCTACTTGTCAGCGTAATCAAAATAGTTTATATTTTTTAATCAACAGTATTCATATCATACTGCTATTGGACAAACGGACGACATATATTCATTTCATCACGAACTTACAAGAGATTCAATCACATTTTGGCTGCACAAATAACGCAATCTTGCGAAAACAAATCTATGCCCGATATTTTGAGTCGTCTTTGTGACATAGATATGGTGCATTTATCATAATTATAAATGAATACATGCCTGTAGATCTCTACACAGAGTATTCTGTAAATGTACTCCTTTCACTACAATGTATAGTGGAGTCAAAATAACTCCGGGAGTAATTTTTTTGGAGTAAAAATTACTCTGGTATTTCTACTCCATTAGTTGTAGTTATTTTTACTCCTTTAGTGGAGTTAAATTTACACTTGGTGGAATAAAGTTTGGATTCTAGAGTAGTTTTAACTCTATTTTTAGAGTAGATTTAACTCCACTAGTTCTACTCCCCTATAAGGAGTTATTTTGACTCCCCACGTGGAGTTGAAATTACTCCCTGAAATTAACAGTGTAGTGAACACTCGGGATATGACTCTGCTCCTGCCAGATTGCAAAGTGAGTTCAATCCAGACCCGGATATTGTAATCGGAAGGCAACCAATTAAGCAAGTAATTAATAAGAAAGTGTTAGGGATTACACTTGACGATGAATTAAAATGGCACGAACACAATGATGAGCAGTGCAAAAAGATATCTAAATCCATTTGTTTATTAAGAAAGTCAAAACAATATGTAAATCAAAATGCACTGATAAATATCTATAATTCACTAGTCTTACCCCATTTTACTTATTGTTCAAATGTATGGAATGATGGTAGTCGCTCACATCTGAATAAACTCTATAAACTACAAAAGAGGGCTGCTCGTATTATAACAGGCTCTAGTTATGATATTAGGACAAAGCAGATCTTTGATCATTTAGAATGGGAGCCGATAGAAAACATCCTTAAGAAAAGGGAAATAAGCATGACGTTTAAAGCATTAAAAAGACAACTACCAGAATATATATCAGACATGTTTACTTTTATAAACAACGCCACCTATAGTCTTAGAAGCAACGACCGTAAACTTCACTTAAATAAACCCAATACTGATTTCATGAAAAAATCCTCATATAGGGCAGCGTTTGCATGGAACAATTTACCTTGTGATGTAGTTTCTGATTATGAGTCTCTCTCTATTGCAAGATTTAAAAATTTAATTAATAACTATTTCAAGATTTTGGAAGATGGCAATTGAGCATATCTCAAGACAATATTAGTCATTTCATGACACTTGTTTGACTTTTGTGGAGTTGGGCTTGTGTATATGTCTTCATAAAACTTGCATAATTGTGCTGCCTGTGTATATTTTTTTATATTTTTTACAGTATATTTCTAGATTTAATATTTTAGTAAATTGAAACGGCCTCTTGAAAATCAGATTTTGGCTGAAGAGCTACCGTTTAAAAAAAAAAATCAAGACGCTCTGTTCAACTCTACTATCTCAACGCGATGTTTCAGTACGGGAACTATCTCGGTTGATAGGCAGGTTGACCGCCTCTATCCAGGCTGTATTTCCTGCGCCTTTACATTATCGCCATTTACAATAGTTGAAACACCAAGCTCTCTCTCGGGACAGGAGCTTCGATTCCCGGATACCACTCTCAATAGCGCTCACATCCCGATGCTTGGAACGGTCGAGCGCTCCTTCACCCATCCCCAGATCTAATAATCGAGACCGACGCATCTCGAATGGGTTGGGGGCTGTTTGTCAAGGCGTCCGAACCGGGGGCTTGTGATCTCAGATGGAGCAGAAGCTTCATATCAATTGCCTAGAGCTCCTGGCGGGATCGTTTGCGATCAAAAGCTTTACGAAAAATCGGTTGTGTGTTCATGTGCGCCTACGCATGGACAATACTGCGGTGGTTTATCTCAACCGTTTAGGTGAGATTCGTTCGTTGGTTCTCTCCAATCTGGCTCTTGCTCTGTGGGAGTGGGCCTTGACACGCAATATCTTCCTCAGTATCGAGCACATAGCGGGCAATCTGAACGTTTCAGCAGACTGGGAGTCGCGCAATTTTCTAGATTCGAGCAACTGGAAACTTTCTCCGGAAATTTTCCGTTCCCTGATGCAAATCCGAGGCCCTTGCACGATCGACCTCTTTGCGGATCGCTTGAACAGTCAACTTCCCCAATTTTGCAGTTGGAAACCGAACCCAGTGGCGTTAGCCACGGATGCGTTTCAACAGAACTGGTCAACCGGGAGGAATTATGCGTTTCCCCCATTCTGTCTAATCATGCGCTGCCTTGCGAAGCTGAGAGCGAAAGGGGACGAGTTGATCCTTGTCACTCCAGTGTAGCCAACTCAGGCCTGGTACCCAAGCATGCTGTACATGTTAATTGCCCCACCTCCTCCAGTGCTTCTCCCGTGGACGCCCAAACTTCTCTGCGATCCTCAAGGGCAATCACACCCTCTAGTTGTCAATCACACCCTTCAACTAGCCGCGTGGCATGTGTGCGCCAATCCTTGCGAGTGCGAGGAATTTCAGGAGACGCTGCCAAGCTCATCTTGGCGGCCGGGTACAAACTCAGTTTACAACTCTGTCTGGAACAAATGGCATAGGTGGTGTGACGAGCGGAAAATTGATTCGTATTGTCCCACTTTGGCAAATATAACGCCTTTTCTTACCCATTCATTTAACAAAGGGCTCGAATATCGAGCAATTAACACTTATCGCTCTGCTTTGTCGGGTGTTCTGCCGCCTATTGAAAGTTATCCTGTCGGTCAGCACATTTTAGTTGTTCGCCTCCTAAAAGGCATTTTGAATTTGCGGCCAGCTTTGCCGAGATACTAGCAGGCTTGGGATGTAAATATGGCACTAGATTTCTTGCGCTCCCTACCAACGACTGAAGCGTTCCTCTCAGTACTTTGTCTCAAAAGTTGGCACTGTTACTTGCCCTCGCTGCTCCGAAGCGCTCTTCGAAACTCAAGATGCTGGATCTTCGTTTTATGCGTTTTCTCTCTGAGAGAGTGGTTTTCCAGCTACCCGGCTTGACAAAAACTTCGTCGGACGTTAAGTCAGTCTTTTTTGCTAAGTTCGATGATTGCGAACTTCGTGTTGTGCATTGTTTACAGTCTTACATTGAGCGCGTTACGGCATTTCGACAACCCTTGGCTCCTGACATTGCTTGTCAGCTCTTGGTTAGCTATCAAAGACCGCCCAAACCGGTCAAATCTTGCTCTATTGCTCGTTGGATTAAAACCATTTAAACGCGTGCAGGAATCAACACTAATGTTTTTAAGAGCCATTCTATGCGGTCAGCAGCCACTTCGAACGCTACAGCAGGCGGTGTACCTTTGGAGGAGGTTTTGCGCATGGCTTGACTGGTCCGGAATGTCCTCCTTCATTCGTTTTTATTACCGTCCATCCTTTAATGATGTTATGCGCGTGCTATTCTCTCTTGATGGCTAGCCGCCTTCAGTGTTTTCCCTTTTTACTTTAAACAAGCATTGTTATATCGAACTTCTGTGTTCGAAATATAATTGAGGATTTTGCTAGGGCGCGCAGCGCCCGCAGTAAAGTCAAGATTATATGAGAACACAGAAGTTAGATATAACAATGCTTTATTCTTCAAAACAACCGAATACAGCTGATGAAAGGACTAAGTTCTAAAATAAAAACGTCATGATGTTTATCACGTTGCCTAGCAACCAGATATCCGTCATTTATCCGTCATTTATAATATAGATCAATGACGTCATTTAGACAGCATATAAGCTATATAGCCGTCATTCTGTTATTGGTGTTATAGACGTTATGGCGTTATAGACGTTATTGGTGTTATAGACGTTATTGGTGTTACAGACGTTATGGCGTTATTAGTGTTATAGACGTTATTGGTGTTGCAGATGTTATGGCGTTATTGGTGTTATAGACGTTATGGCGTAAAAGGCGTTATTGCGTTATTGGTGTTATAGGCGTTATTGGTGTTATTGCCGCGTTATTGCTGTTATTGCCGTTATTATCTATACAGCCAATCAAAATGCTGATACGATAAATTTTCACTAGTGAAAAAAAAACTCGCTTAAGTGAAAATACGATTTTTATTCAGCCTGTTTACCTCGCGTAAATCTCTGTATGTATGGCATAAAATCCAATCCCCTATGTTTTCAATTCATGTAAACCGATTCATGTTAACAACACCTCTATAGTTACGTGCTTGTATTGGCTATTATCGCTCAGGTTGTACTGAACCCTTTAAAAATACAATTCTCTGGCTTACAATTTTCTTCTGAAGGCCAGTCATCTGCAAAATCTGGCTGGGCCTTTCCTTTTCTCTTTAATAATAATGATAAACTTTATTAAACACAGAAACTCAGAAAGCTAAAAGCTAGTTTACACTGATGCTGCGTATAAAATAAACTTTTTGTACGTAAAGGTTAATATTAAATCTAAGTATATCAATGCTAAGAAAATTCTAAAATATGATCTAAAATTATTTAAACAAATTGTTTCGTATCACGCCAATAAAGGTTTGTAAAAGATGTTACAGATTTTGCAGACTTGGTGGTGGAACTTAAGCTATTGAACAGTTTGTAGCCTTAAAAGGAAATTAAAGTTTTTGTATGTGGACTATTCTGTGCTTCACACCTTTTCGCAGGTCATCAAAAGCAATTTGAATATGGCTACAAAACCAAAATTTACAATCGCCATATTAACTGTTAAGAACAAGTCGTTGCAACTGGAAAATTAGTTTGTAGACGTATCTAACGTTCTTCTGCATAAATTGTATTACTATATCTCCCAAGTATATCTAGAAATTGAAGCCGACTTTGTGTTCACTTTGCAGGTAGACCCAGTTCTTTTAGAGAATTTCGTTAAAAAATATCATTTTTGTATCCGTAAAATTCTTTATTTAAATTTTCCCACAGATTTCTAGCATTCATAAATATTTACACAATGACTGTTGAATTTGTATAATACGTTATGAAATTAGACAAAAATCGTACTACCACGGAAAAAAGTTTAAGCAGAGACGAGAATTACGAAAAATCTGCGAGATTTTGATTGCTTTTCCTAAGTTTCTGAAAGTTCAAGTAAAAAATAATTAGACCATAGGAAGCCCAGACAGCCGGTTTAAAGTGAAAAAAAAGTCACATAAAATATGATTTAAATGTCAAATTGGCAATAAAATTTGTTTTAAAACCATATAAGTAACGTTCTCTGGTCGCGCTGTGATTTAGTTGTATCATCAGTGGCGTATGTATCAGTGACCAGTAGCGACGCCAGCCCGACATTTGGTCATGCAAATGCGAATTTAAATCATTATCATTATTCATTTCTTTTGAACGGTCGGAACTTGTACGGTCTATAAACACAGAAAAATTTGCATTCGTATGACCAAATGCCGGGCTGGCTTTGCCACTGCCAGTGACACCGCCTTCCTTTTTCCCTTTAGCTGTGCAATTAAATTTTAATCCCTCTCCCCGTTTTCTCCATTCTCGAGAACCTGCATGGGTACGCGCCTGGTCGTAAGGGCTGCGTTTGTATTGAAAGCCTTTCCCATCTAAATAAAAAGATATACCGGTTCTCCAGAATTCTTCACCTATATAGTCGTTGTCTTCTTATTCTCCTGCAAAATTGAACTCTGGATTTCAGATCCTTTGTATGAAGAAGTTCTTTTTTCCACGTTTGTAAATACCAGTATCCCTCTTGATTACACAGTACGGTTGGTTACATGACTTACACCGCAGTCAGACTGAATACGCTTTCATGTAAACGTGCCTTCCTCTCGAAGTTGTCCTGAAGTGACAACTTGGGTGGCTTCCCTTATTTTGCTTTCTTTTATCAAAAACCGACTCCGCTATTTAAAGGTTTATTGGCATGTTTATAGGTACAAGCTTTAGAATACTGAGGAAAGATTTTTAAGAGATTTGAGCCACGAATTTGTGATAGTTGATATGCAGCCCTAATTTGTCCTGAATGTTCCAAAGACACTTTTGCAAGGTTTTTTAGTCATCTAAAGTGAGAAAGGTTCCCTTTTTAAATCATGCCCAGGTAAAAATTACTGATCGTTGCTAAATATCCACTACGCAAACTATAAAATCCAGTTAAGAAATTCCTTAAAAATTGGCGCAAAATGAAGTATTTGTGTATTCAAGAACCTATGTCTTAGTGAACCAATCTCCCCTTGTCTGGCCCTGCACCACCCCCTCCCCCGTAAAAGACTGAGAGCACATCTTAGTGTAAATTTTTTCATTTATTTTAATCAAATAAGCTAAATTTAAGATCTGAAATCAGTTTTGAATCGTCATTACAAACTCACTAAAATTTCACATTTTCTGACTATTAGTTCAATGTTCCTGTATACTTAGAGTTCACTGATAATCCGGTATTAAATAATTCCATGTTCTCAGTACGCAAAATTAAATCTTAGTCCAAGCCCTAAATCTAATTAAATCTTTAAATCTTTAACCCATCAAAATTAAAACAGTGTGACAAATAAAACGTTGGTTTATAGGGTTAGGGATAGGGCTTGGATTAAGATTTATAATCACCCTGCTGAGAACATGGAATTATTACCGATAATCTCGTAATCCACGCGCGTGTGGCGTGTACACACATGCGTCACAGAATAGGTAGTAGCAGAAATCTCACTTACGTCGGAGCCTTTGAAGTTTTTGTGCCGCACATTTAACTTTCGGTGTCTTGGCCGCCATGTTGAAAGCAACCAAAACATCAGAAACTAATATGGCTGAGCAGCCTGAACTTATATCTCATGACTTTAAGTGAGTATATCGTCGTTATTTTACATTGCATGCCATTGAAATCTTAAGGACGTGTTAAAGAAAGGTAGATTATTCATTTTATTACACTACAAGCGTTATTGCGTTAATGACGCTAAAATTTTTATTCAAACGCATTGTCTATTTGCTGTTTTGAGACCTGAAAAATCCGTCACTCGATAGATATATGTTATTTGCTAAATGTACTTTAAATTGCAAGTGTCATACCACGGGCTTTAGGACAGGTGCATTGCGATACTGTTTACGTACGTAAATAAGAAAGTTATTAAAATGTTACAAACCGTATTGTACTTACTCATGAATTATTTAGATATTCAAATGATAGGAGTGTTCTAAACGTCGTGATTTCGTTCGGGAATAGTGGAATACAAATCCTTGTTCCGTTACACATCGTCGCCATATTGAATCAATCACAATTTCCATCCCCCTGGCAAAATAATAAGACGGCGAAGAAAAATAAGATAAGAGGGTAGGAACAATATGGGCGTGTTTGGCATGGTAGAAAATGCGGACTGCGGACTTGGACTGCAGACTCGGACTGCGGACTCGGACTGCGGACTCGGACTCGGATTGCGGACTCGGACTCAGATTGCGGACTGCGGATTGCGGAAAAATCAAAGTACGGCCTGCACAACTTTGTTTTGACTAAATCTCAATATAAATTTCTTTTCTATGTAAAAATATGTATTTCAAACACAATATGGAGTATCAATACTTAAATTCTTTTAACGAACTGTTATTTCCAACACTTAGTAATTGGATAATACAATTTACCGCCCATGCTGATATAATATAGCTAATTAGTACCATGAAAATACTCTTTCTCAAAGACATTTCTCAATGACTTGTCAGCCATTTCGGTTATAACTCGAAATTATGGACGTGCAACTTGTACGCTGATACAGAGTAAATAAAAATAGTCAACACATGCAACCTAAAATAGTTAAATTGTTAAATTTTGAATTAAGAGATACATGTTACAAAATGCTCGGTACTACGGAATGCGGAGTACGGAAAAGATAGAGTGCGGAGTACGCAATTTTTTATGGACTAAATGCTTACTTAATTGGTAAAGACGAAACCACCAAAACACCTTACTGAATTAATGAAAAAATTGTGAGCTTAAGCAGTAAATAAAAAATCACGAAAAACAAACTTTACGGGTCTTAAAAATCACGAGAAAATCGCAGGGAATCGTAGAAATATAGAAATCCACACACAAGTCCAGATAGAGATGTCTCTACTGTATTCGTCTTTTCATATTCACTAATAGAATGGATATTTCAGTTTACTCTAGCTTTGAATGGTTGACTGAAAGTAGTTTGTACAAATCCGTAGCCTTAGATGAATATACTTCTGTTGTTATTAGTATCATAGACTGACGAGTGACGACCATATACGTAATAGTTACTGAGCTAAATTTTTAACAGAAGTCGCGTACCCTGAAATTCAGGACCAACCATAAGTGGCCCAGAAACGAGTGTTTTAATAATTATTGTGTTATAATGTTATTATATTAAACCAATGACTCGCAATTACATGCGCGAGCGCCACGAGAATAAAAACACGCGTTTCTGGGCCACTTATGGTTGGACCTGAATTTTAAAAAACCCGACTTCTGCTAAAAATTCAGCTCAGTAACCATTACGTTTATGGTCGTCACTCGTCAGTCTATGATGCTAATAACAACAGAAGTATATTCATTTAAAAGGCTACGTACTTGTGCAAACTGTTTTCCATCAACCATTCAAAGCTAGAGTAAACTGAAATATCCATTCTACTAGTGAATGGGAAAAGACGAATACAGTAGAGACATCTTTATCTGGACATGTGTGTGGATTTCTATGATTTTCTCGTGATTTTTAAGACCCGTAAAGTTTGTTTTTCGTGATTTTTTATTTACTGCTTAAATTCACAATTGTTTCATTAATTCAATAAAGTGTTTTGGTGGTTTTGTCTTTACTAATTAAGTAAGCATTTAGTCCATAAAAAATTGCGTACTCTGCACTCTATCTTTTCCGTACTCCGCAGTTCCAAGCATTTTTTATTTACTCTGTATCAGCGTACAAGTTACACGTCCATAATTTCGAGTTATACCAGAAATGGCTAACAATTCCACTGTCTGTGAGAAAGAGTATTTTCATATGGTACTAATTAGATTAATTATATAACCGCATGGGCGGTAAATTGTATTATCCAATTACTAAGTGTTGGAAATAACAGTTCGTTAAAAAAATTTAAGTATTGATACTCCATATTGTGTTTGAAATACATATTTTTACTTGTAAAAAACAGAAATTTGTATTGAGATTTAGTCAAAATAAAGTTGTGCACGTCGTACTTTGATTTTTCCGCAATCCGCAGTCCGTAGTCCGAGTCCGCAATCCGAGTCCGCAGTCCGAATCCGCAATCCGAGTCCGCAATCCGAGTCCGCAATCCGAGTCCGAATCCGCAATCCGAGTCCGCAGTCCGAGTCCGCAATCCGAGTCCGCAGTCTGAGTCCCCAATCCGAGTCCGCAGTCCGAGTCCGCAATCCGAGTCCGCAGTCCGAGTCCGCAGTCCGAGTCCGCATTTTCTACCATGCCGGCGTGTTTCGTCAAAGGCTGGATGCAGTGACACTTCCATATATGGCACAAACGTGTCCCATACTTCCATATATGGCACAAACGTGTCCCATATTTAATATTCCGTGACCTAGCAACACTGAGCGATATATTTCAATAACAGTGATGATGCTTCCCACCTATAACGACTTAAATCGGTCATGTGACACGGTATTGCGAACGTTGATTTGCTCAAAAGTATAACACGCCTGGAACACGCCCACATTGTTCCTATCCTCTTATTTTTCTTCGCCGTCTTATTATTTTGCCAGGGGGATGGAAATTGTGATTAATTCAATATGGCGACGATGTGTAACGGAACAAGGATTTGTATTTCACTATTTCCGAACGAAATCACGACGTTTAGAACACTTCTATCATTTGAATATCTAAATAATTCATGAGTAAGTACAATACGGTTTATAACATTTTAATAATTTTCTTATTTACGTACGCAAGCAGTATCGCAATGCGCCTGTCCAATAGCCCGTGGTCATACGACTGAGCTTGAACAAAAGTTGGTCATTCAAAAAATTCAGGCGGAAATTTGTTTACTGAACTTTATATAATTGGTAACTAAATTTACATAATTATTGACTTCTGCAGTATACTAGGCAGTCTGCAATATACAAACATTTTTGTTGTATCAACATCAGCTTTTCATAACGCATTTATAAATTATTTCTATACAAGGATTTCAATCTTCAAAGAAATATATTACAATGCAATGTAGGTACTATATACATATTTTATTAACATACAAAAATTTGTATCTTCAAGTAATGTTTAATAGATGAAAATTGTTTTTCAGTTGGACAGAAATGCAAAGTGAATTCCAAATTGATACAGAGCAATAGTTAAAGAACTTCTTCCCAGCTGTAATTTTACAATTAGGTGTCTGAAAGTCATATTTGATTTTAATTTTTTTAGACAAACTCATTTAATAAATTGTAATTGACATATTTAAATGTCATAAAGCGTTGTCTCCAAAGACTTTGAACTAGCCATTTATTTATGAATGAATTTTACCATTAAATTTAACACCTGTACATGTAGGAAAGAGATGTTTACCTCTTGTCAAAATTACTTTCCTTGACAGGGCGTGTCCAGATGCAGAATAAAGAATTCAAAATACCATTGTGTCGTCATATTTTTTTGGAACATGATTTTTTTAAATAACAATTTTATTTTTGTCTTTGTTGTACTTTTGTTATTGTTACACATGCATGTATTGTTATCTCGAATTTTTGTAGATTAGAGTTTCTAAAGATATAAGACCAGTTTTCTTCTAGGGATGACAGAACTAAAATAAAGAGGTATGTCCAATATAGGCATCGGCTAGCAGATGCTACAGGTGGTTGCATATTATTCAAACAAAATTTCTCAAGAAAGAAGCAACATAATGAACTTCTATAAAAGAAGTTACCAACTTATTTTACGTGATCTTTAGGCTGCGATCATAAAACGTCTCGGTGAAATTTCGTTGCATAGACACTTTAATGAAGAAAGTTAAATTTTCTGTTTCGTTAATATGCTGCATCCTGTAAACAGTTATCATGAGTAAGATGTAAATGTATAAACAATTTTGTAGAGTGGCGTTTGATGTTACATACCTCTCCTGATTGTCTTTCTCGTATGCAGCAACGTATTCCTCGTAACCGGTACCTTGCAGAACTAGGTGTTTTACAAATTCCTTTTGCTCTTGTTCTTCACTCGGTGGCTTATTTTTACGAAAAAAGAGAACCTGAAAAGAATTAACAGTCAGTTCTAGGTAGACCAGTGTGCCGTAGAGCTTAATATTTTTTTTCGGTTCTGTTCACACTTATTTTGTGGCGGGGAGGCGGAATTTAGCTTTGCGTTTCATCGCTTTTGAAAAAAACAATAGGAACTATTGTAAATATAATTAAACCAGACAATAACGAATCAATAAAGATGTAATGGACGCTATTTCACATACAGATAGCATAAATTCGTCAAAAATATGCTGAAAGCTAAGTGTATAAAAGGTTAAAAGGACTAATATAAACAGAAGATTCAAAGCTCTCCTCCGTTTTGGGGTAAAGGCAGATAGCATCAGGTTTATAAGTAACATTTATCTTGCATAAATTGGGGAATAGGTGTGCGACTCAAAGTTAGTAACAAAACATTTCACCTGAACGTTGTTTTGTTTGATGCTAAATAATTCCACCTTTCCCATATTTTCCTTCTCCAGTTTTCGAAATGTCAGCTCTTTTGCTAATGCAGCTCCAGACATATTATTTTGTTTAACACATCTAAATTTGTTCTTCGCAATGAGATAACTGCACGAGACAATCTTTCCAGGCGAAAGTAAAACGATCCTGTTGGGCTTATACTTTGCGTCATTTTGAGGTTGCTGTGTGTGTGCATCTCAACAGGTTTCTCGTTTAAATCTCTATCATTCATAAAACTGTAAAAAACGTTTAAAATATATTTTGTATTGTAGAACTAAAGGCATACGATATTTAGGGTTTCACGTATTGAAGGTCAACAGAAAAACAGCAGAGATTGAAAAGCTGCGCTCTAGCAATGTGAGGAACCATTATTTTAAAAGTTTATTGTTGTCTGATTTCCAACCACCCTCCCCTTATAGCAAGATGCATATGGAAATCAGTTTTGATATTTTTAAAGTGTTTTGATATAATGATAAGCTGAAATGCATTTTTTTACTATATAGTTATATTACTGATGGATATATATCTTCTATTAATGAAATCTATTGTTAATCCCTGTTTATTACTTACCAACGTGCTTTAAACATGTTAAAGCTCTGACAGCATTGAGGTGAATGATGTTAGGTTCAGGTGATTGGTAATCTTCAGGAAGTGGAGGTTGGTTGTCTTCAGAAGGTGATGATCGGTCATCTTCAGCAGGTGATTGGTCATCTTCAGCAGGTGATTGGTCATCTTCAGCAGGCGATTGGTTATCTTCACTGGTTAATTGGCTGATGCCAGGCAGATTGGAGAACGGTGTAGCTGTTTGCATCTGAGTAATATTGGTGTTGACGATCAACTCTTCCAACGAATCGTCATGGTTTTGGCTTATTTCAGAATCGCCATTAACATTTACCGTCTCACTGTTTTGATGATTGTCAACAAACATTAAATAACAATTGCACAGGAAGAGACAGCCTAGCAACATGTGAATTTCCGCGTGCAAACAACCCTGTAAAAGAAAAGAGGAATTCGTGTGTGCTTGTATGTGTATGGGCCTTAAGCACTAGCTATTTTTGTAGTCAATGTTAATGTGAGAGTTGTGTATTTTATCCATTGTGAAATGAACGAATGATTGAGGTAAACAACCTTTTAAGTTTCTTGTACGTTTGCATGGTGAATACAATACTTATTAAGCTTTGTGGAAACACCTCGTAAATTTATTATTGCAGAGCTTTCGGTCCTTCATAGCACTGATGAAGATCCGAGCTTACGGATCGAAAGCTCTGCAATAATAAATTTACGTGGTGTTTCCACAAAGCTTAATAAGTAAACGACCTTTTATATCGTAGGTCTGTGGTAACATTAGTTAATGTTAATGTTTTTCATGAAAGTTAAGATTTTAGAATAGTATAAGAGTACGTGAGTGTTGTACTTGTCTCAGGGCCGTAACTAGAACGTTAATTGCGGTGAGGATGTGTACATTCATATATTCATAACCTGCCCTACAATTTTTTTTCAAATCAAATTCAAATTGATGAAATTGAAACGAAATCTGTCGGCCTAAACATGACTATACGAATATACACCCGTTCCCGACCCACGGCCCCGACTTGTCTATATAATAAAACAAATTTTTTTTCAGCCCTGTTGTAGATGAGTGATAATGGCATAGTTGGTGCAACGCGCGTTAACTAAACTAACAGGCCTTGCTTCCAGAACAGGTCTTTCCTCATAGATGCATATCTGCAAGATTGTTCATTGGCCATTTCATGATGGTATATTATTATAGAAATAGTCAAATGGGATAAACTTTGGATTAGGAGGTTTAAACATTACCCGAGACAAGACAATCGCGGTAGTGAGTTTTACAAATGTTTTGTTCCCAGTCATTGTGTTATAAAAGTGAACATGCATGTGTAAAATAAAGTATAATTTTGTGATAAAAATATATGAGACGCAAGTGTATGTGTAAGTCAAAGGGGTGAAGAGCAAATATATATTATTAGTTGAATTATTTTAAATAGAATTGTGAACATGATCTAATTAGGTATAGTGTTGAAATGAGCTAAAAAAAAGGAATGTTTGAGTAAATACAAAAGTTAGATCATACAATAGAACAATGTACGAATGCAGGTTTTATTGACCTTCGGCTTGTGGAACTTGACAAGCGTAAACTTAATATCACAGTTTAATTACAGAATGCACAGAGGTGTACTAATTTGGCATAAGCCATAATGAAGTTTGCATTGTAACAATGAATTACCATTGTTATGTATTTAGGCAGGTCCCTGAGTTAACATACGCAGGTTGCTGTCACATTTCATAATTGCTACTTCCTTGGCTTGGCATCGCCCTGGCCAAAGAAGAAGCCTTCGCAATGTTTACTCAGAGGCTTGACCAAATAACAACGTCCTCGAATTCCTCTTTGTTAAGGTAAAATTCCACTGTAAAAATTATATAGAGATGTAGAGCATGAAATTTTCTTTAATGTCATATTTATATCTAATTTTACAATCTAATCTATACTATTGATATTTATCTTTAATTAAAAAGAACTATCTAATATTTACAGAGTATGTAATAGTTGAACAGTAGACTGGGACTGAGATATGAGCTCTTAACACTCACTGGATAAGTCAATGTAAACATACCTGTAGTAACGTCAATCCGACGAGGTTTCTTCACGAGCAAGCGACGTATAGCGTGAAATTACGGAATTTACGAGTCGACACAGCGACAAACCGACGAAAGTTCATGTTACTCATAGTGTAAGTGATGCAACACAAGAAAACACGACGATATCAGCGCCTAATGAACAGTTGTACGAGGAAACGAATGGAAACGACGTATCGATGAGCAGAATATCGACACATTCATCGACGGGAAAACATACAAATTCAAAGTTGCCCAAGCTTGTCTTACCCAAATTTAAAGGTGACGTCACCAATTATAGAGCACTTCGGGAGACATTCCAAAGCGCAGTTCATGACAACGAGGAACTTTCGACAATCGCCAAGTTTAGTTATTTGTTTTCTTTTTTGGAAGGACAAGCTCTTCGAGCAATTAAGGGGCTTGCCATAACTGAGAGCAATTACACAGCAGCAATATACATTTTACACGAACGCTTTGGTAAAACGCGGCAAATAATTGCTGCTCAAGTGGATGAGCTGTATAAAATATCTACATGTGATGGGGATAAATCTAAGCAATTAAGATTTGTCTATGACAAGGTGAGTGTGGACATACGTGCCTTAGAAGCGTTGGGAATACAGTCAGATCAGTATGGGAGTCTTCTCATCCCAGTCATCATGTCTAAGTTGTCGTGGTCGAATTGATGAATCATCGTTGTCCTTGTCTGAGAAGCAACCGATACTCCTTCCTTCGAAACACCCCTTTACTGACCTTATTATCCTGGATCATCACAAGATTGTTCATCATAACGGAATAAAGGAAACGTTAAATAGCATCCGAGAGAAGTATTGGGTAGTTAGGGGACGGGAAGCAATAAAACGCATGGTTACACGGTGTGTAATTTGTTAGAAAATGGAAGGGAAAGCGTTCAATACCCCCAAAGTTGCTCCTTTACCACCGAGTCGAGTTAGTGATTCTCCTCCATTTACAAACACCGGAGTTGACTTCGCCGGTCCGCTTTTTGTTACTGATCGATCGCAAAACGAAACGGAAAAGACGAGCAAAGCATACGTATGCCTCTGAACTTGTGCGTCAACTAGAGCGATACACCTAGAGTTGGTACCCAGTTTAACAGTATCGACGTTTTTGCAAGCTTTTCGACGATTCGCCGCTCGGCGAGGATTGCCAGCAAGAATATTGTCGGACAACGCGAAGACTTACGAGCGCAGCGCAAGAAGTCAAGCGAATCGTTCGTGCCAAGGAGATCCAACAGTATTTGATTAATAAAGGGGTCACCTGGGAATTCATTATCGAAAAGGCGCCGTGGCAAGGAGGCTTCTGGGAACGCATGGTTGGCATCACGAAGCGTTGCTTGAAGAAGGCGGTAGGACGAGAATCGTTGTCATTCGAGGAAATGCGAACTGTTTTAATTGAGATCGAAGCCACGTTAAATAATCAACCTGTGACCTATTTATACGATGACGAACAAGGTATTTCCTATCCGCTTACCCTGTCGTCATTATCTACGGCCGAACGATCACCACCACGCCGAACAACAAGTAATTTGAAATCGGTAGCACTCATCAGTCCCTTACACGAAGACAGAAATACCATCGACGTCTGCTGAGTGAATTTACGAATCAATGGCGAAAGGAGTGCCTTCGGAGTCTAGGAGAATCGTCGAGAGCGTCGAAAGGATCTACGGATAACGTGATTAACGTTGGAGAGGTTGTGCTCTTAAAAGACGACAAGTCAGCGCGTTCGCTTTGGAAGCTGGCAAAAATTGTGGAGTTGATTCCAAGTTGGGACAACGAGATAAGGGCCACGAAGGTTCGTGTTGTTAACAGCGATGAAGGTAGATCGGTTATGTTACGACGACTCCTACAACACCTCATACCATTAGAGATACCTCCACCAGCCAAAGAAGAAGATCAGGTATCTGCAGTGAAGGAACCTACAGTTACAAAACAACCCCATCCCTTAGTTCCCACCACCAGGAAAGATGAAAGACCGAGACGAAACGCCGCCGTTATTGGAGAGATGTTGCGAAAAGACTGTGACGTATGAACATTCAACGTTAAACTATGTTGTGTTATATTTTTTATCATTTAAAGTTCTTTAAATGATACCCTCGGGAGTGTAGGAATTGTAAATAGTTTAGGAAAAGCATGAAGTGGAAGCATTGTAATCGTACGATGGACGTTTTTGAAAGCCAGTGCTCGGACAATATTCGAGGCTTTTAACGTATTTTGGATCTATTTAAAGTAATATTGTTTGTATTAAATATATTGTTTAATAAATGTTATAAAAGTCTATCACAATGCACTCTAAATTAAGGATCTATGAATAGGTGAGAGGATGGAATGAAATTGATTGACATTGAGAGACAAGTTGGAATTTATTGTTACGAGAAAACAAGAAATTACTCGGCTAATGAATCTCGAATTATATCGCATGATGAACCCGTATATTGCATGGGATTATGTACCATTTAAAACACGAATAGGAGTGTTTTATAGCGCATAAAACACGAACTACAAGTGTTTTAAATTGCTTAAAAAACGACCAATTTTATATCCATCTTATGAGTTCATTTACGAAAAAAATGCACAAGAGATGTTGTATAAGCCGCGAAAATCAACACCTAAACTTGAGAAAAATCATGCGTGGCTTTATCACACACCAACCTACTGCTATGGTTGTGATTTCCTTTGTGTTTCCTTATGAATTTTTAATGAGGTTTTAAGAACCAAATACTCTGGGATTGGGATTCGACTCTGGGATAATGTATCCAACATTAGGCCGTTGATTGGTGGTTACTGATAGAGCGTAATAAAAACAATTTCGTCAGATATCAAATTAAATAAACATCAGGGCAAATCAGAGCATGAATGAAGAATTATAGAATGTCTAAATTAGTTTAAATTGGTCAACTTCTTGCTGCTCCTGTTTTGTCATGTCCAAATCTTCCAGACGACAGTAAATGGGCTTAGGAAAGTACCACATCAGCCTGAATGTGAATCCCTTTGTATTGTTTCGAAAATCCTGGATGATGGGCAATGCAGATTTGGGTTGCGTGAAACCAGGTCAAGGATATTTCAGATACCTTGAAGCCGATCGGTCCCAGTACTTTCGTTAATTTCACACGGCCAATTATCAGGCACTTAGACGTAAACGTACTGTTTTGCTATATTAAACTTTACTAGCAAAAGGTATTATATTTAAGACTATTCTCACTCACTGGGACTGTATCTACTTCACCAAATTTAGCTAAAGAGGAGCGCGTAGCGCGACAATCATTACTCGCCTTCGGGCTCGCACTTTAGCTTAATTTGGTGAAGTAGATACAGTCCCAGTGAGTGAGAATAGTCTTAAATATAATACCTTTTGCTAGTAAAGTTTAATATAGCAAAACAGTACGCTTACGTCTCAGTGCCTGATAATTGGCCGCGTGAAATTAACGAAAGTACTGGGACCGATCTGCTTCAAGGTATCTGAAATAGCTTTGACCGTGAAACCAAGCATCGTGAAGGATGTTTGATTCAAGTTGTAATTGGCGTTTCTAGTGACTACAAATTAAGAAATTAATAAAATAGATCTTATATTGATGAGGAATGGATGCGCTTTTTCGTTGGCATGGAAAAAATTCTTACTCGTTTCTCTGTTTTTGTTGGTAGCCGCCCGCGCGCCGTCAGCGGCTAACCACTATGTTACTAGCTGACTGAATGTCTGATAGACGGCACATGCGCCGCTAATATGACGTAATTTGCATTGCGGTAATGCAATTATCAATGGTCGATACTCTATGTCCCGACTGGCCTTAATAAAATAAGTCATCATGGGTGACCTATAATTATTTATAAGCCTATTATTTATAGGTTTACTGAGCATGAAAAGTGATTTTTTTCCTATCAAACACAGAAAACCTCAGAACATAATAGTTAATTAGTATGCAAAAAATATATACAGTAATAACTTCGCTATCCTACATCGTATATTTTTCAAAATGCCACTAAAATAATCACTACAGTTTTCTTTAGATTTTAAGCTAAGTTTCATACGAAAATACTACAAACTATAGCGAAATCTGAACTATAGCGCGTCAACGTTGTTTACGTTCGGAATATTAATTACTACAAATTATTTTGACCTTTCGCTGCGAAAATCTATGGCATCCTTTATTGTATCTTCCTCAAAATACCACAGACTGAATCGCTATCGTTTTTCCAAGATATTTGCCACTTTTGAGCGAAAAATTTTAAATATTGAAGAAGCTACAGCGACTTGCAGCGTAAATGCAAAGATAGTACAAATGTCGCATTTGATTTCAGTCAATTTTAGCCCGCAAGTATCACATTTCACCTGTCAAAACATGCGAAGAAAGTACCCTACGGTTCCCTAGGACTCGGAAACCGTATCTACAGGTTAAAATCTCATATATAGCGTGTTTCTGCGTGTCTATAGCAACAGGCATTCCTAAAATAGCATGCTATCTTGATGCTCTACACGTGCGCGTGAAAATCCGATATTTTCCGACAATTCCCGAGTTTGTGTAAACAGTTGAAAATAGACTTCTAGTTGGTCAAAATAAATGGACTTTTCAGCAAAATAATCGTCAATATTTCATCTAAATTTCGTTCTGATATTCCGACAATGAATTTTGCAAACAATGTCGCCAAGTGGAAAACAGGCTGAAAGGCATTGCCCCAATTTTTACTTCTGAGTTCGCCGATCTTTTCGCGGCTGCCCACATGTACGCTACGCGAACCTATTTTTTGCTTTTCCTGTGAATAACTGCAGGAAATACTGATACCCTCTGTTATCCTGAACGCTTGATTTTGACGATGAGTACATGTTCATTGTTGAAAAAAATGATATTAGTTGATCAAAAAATCCAAACAATTTACCACCATTGTGTGCGAGAATATCACCAAACTTGTCCCAAGTGCAATGGGGCAACAGAATGGTTCTTCCTTTATTTTTACTGTGTTGATCTTTGTGATTCTAGATAGAGTCGACGATGTCTTCAACAAATTTATGCAGTGCACTTTTACATCTGTCTATTGACAAATGATTGAATGATAAGCCGATTGTAGAATTAATCAGGATGACAGCAGGTATTATTTACTCGAATTGTACAATATATTAGTATATGTATTTTGTTAACCTCTGTATAATAACTGCAACTCCCTTCCCAAGATGTAAGCTCCCTTACCGAAAAAACCCCAAAGTTGTACAAAACGTTAAATTTTAACGCACTGGAAATGAAACTAAATCGTAAATCCTACGTTACAATGGCTGTTATAAAGAGAAACAGAAATCTTCATATGCATTTTTAAAGCAACATATTTTAGCTTTCCATCAGTGTGTAAGTTTCTGTATTAACTATTAAGCCAGTCAGTGCACGGACTGAAATAGCCAAAGTACAGTACATACAAGTAGGGTATAAAATATCCTTTTTACCAAAAAATTCAATCGGCAACCAGTCGTTTATTTTAAATCGGGGTGTCGCTAAAGCTAGACGTAACTCATGTATCACAGCCTAACAATTTTTGACTTGCGACATGCATTACAGCATTGGGAACAGGATATTTACCACATTCTTGGCAGGGGCCCCTCCCTTCACATTCGGGCTAAAGACAAGAAAATGAAAGGAAGTTGATGATCATTTTTACCTCATAAAATGTTTGAGTGTGTTTATAGTGCATTTATAGTCGAAAGCAATATGTAGTAGTAACAGTGCAAATTTGTAAAGCACAGACAGAACTATATAACACGTGCAGGATATTTGCCAATTGTAGAATTCACAAAAATTTGAAACTTTAACAATTCCTTGCGCTTCATGAATGCAGTGTAGGTATAAATCCTTGTCAGAAAACATTATAGAGTACAGACTGTTTGGATTTATTGGAAACGACTGCGCTTGCATCTGTCAGCTATGAAAACCAAACACATTCCTTGCAACTTTACAAACGGAACCGGATTCGCATAATAAGAGTGCTGTCACCAGGCTTGTCTGCTTTGGTAACTTTTTATGTTTAAGGTTTTTGAACTGTGGTATATGTGCATAACTTGAAGAGCTTGAAATATCCAAATTTAATGTCGGTCAGACAGTAATAAGTAATAGATTAGACTGACAAACTCGTATTACACTCTTACTGCCCAATCTCGCGCATCTTATACATACGATATGCATCACAGTTAAGCGACTGGTTTTGCCCTATATAAATGCTCCTATTTTGCTAATTTTACAGTGCGAACCGTGGTATTAGTTTTTTAAGATATTTATGCCGTACGTATTCAAAATGAGCAGTGCTATTCATTAAAACTTACGAACATCAAAACAAAGTTGTGAGAAGATCCTGGCGATGTTGATATTTAATGTTAGTCAAATGATTGAAAAAATATGGCGTTGTTCCATATTTGAGGTGGACCACGCTATTAGTTTCAAAAATATGATAACACGATAGGACGTCGTTTTTAACTTAATTGGAAGTGGAAACGACATTCGTTACCCAAAAACAGCATAGGTAACAACAACAGAATGTTTTAGTTGGAAAATAAACGAACTTGGTGTCATAATTTGAGGATTTATTACAGAATACGTGGAACGGCGGAAAAGAGGGATTCTGGACTTCTAAAATGGATAAGAATGGTAGGTATTAGGCGCTTGAAGGAGAACTGTTCGTAAATTATTATGATCAACGTCTGTCAACATTTTGAGAAAGTTTGCTTTGCCATATATCTTCAAAACTAGCAATGATGGATTCCTGGTAAGCAATAATGATTCCAAAAATATACCTTAACTACTGTCATGGAAGAAACGTTTGAAACTGGGTTAAGCGAAAAGTGCATGAAAGCCTGACGGAATTTTCATGTTTTTGGCAAACAAGTTGAGATCAACTTGATAATGCCCTAACGCTGGAAAAAGGAACTTCTGCTGGATGATTTTAGGTACCCGCCAAAGAACTGGTAGAACGGTTATTTAGATCCGTATTAGTAACGACCAACATATCTTTATATGTGCCTAAATGTGCAAAAGAGACCTCTGATCCCTATTTCCGCTGTTACCAGCAGAACTCGTTCGCTTTACCACTTTTTTGTTGACCCCTTAGCCTCGCCGGATACACAACTTCATTGAATATCAATAATCTAACCCATGCAAGCATTTTCCAAGCTTTATCATGCTGATTTCGTCTGCCTGTCAAAAGGACAAACTTCCGTTGTGCTTTCAAGCATTTTTTACCTCAATCCAGTTTTAAACGTTTATTCCACGACACGAGTGAATACTTTCGGAATTATTATTGCTTACCAGGAGTCCATCATTGCTATTTTTGAAGATATATGGCAAAGCAAACTTTCACAAAATGTTGACAGCAGGGTTGGTAGATTTTATGAAAAATAAGCCAAACCGTCATTAGTACCATCGAAATGACAAAGAGAACAAAAGGCAAATACGAAGGAAAACAATGAGCATTGTTAAATGTTTTTGGCTTATTTATGCAGGAAATCTACCAACCCAGGTTGACAGACGTTGATCATGATAATTTACGACCAGTTCTACTTCAAGCGCCCAATATCTCCCATTCTTATCCATTTTAGAAGTCCAGAGTCCCTCTTTTCCGCCGTTTTAAGTATTCTTTGAAAAATTCTCCATCTATGACACCAAGTTCGTTTATTTTCTGACTAAAACATTCTCTTGTTGTTACCTATGCTGTTTTCGATTAAAGAATGTCGTTTCCACTTCGGCCAAGTAAGTTACCAATGACATCTTATCGTGTTATCATATTTTTAAAACTAGTAGCGTGGTCCACCTGAAATATGGAACAACGCCATCTTTTTTTTTGTGATGTGACTAACATCAAATATCAACATCGCAAAGATCTTCTCACAACTTAGTTGTTATGATGTTCGTAAGTTTTAATGAATAGCAATGCTCATTTTGAATACGTACGGCTTTAATATCTTATAATTCACACTGTAGTGTCCCGAGTGTTTAGATTTACAGAAAACAACCGTATGTTGTCCGAAATCAAGGTTTAGAAATAACATAATTAACAGAAAAGGCCTGCATAGTTACAAATAACAAAATTTTTTCAAACTTGTGGCTTCTATGATATATAAAATGTTTGCAGCGTTGGATAAAACTTACCAGTTTTTAGGACAATAGCAAACCACACAATTACTGGTTCACTCCACCCTGATTTAATAGCAACGTCGGCGTGGCCAAGCGAGTAGGAAAACAAGGAGATCAACGCGATAAGTACGGTTGCTTTTTGTTGCTTCATACTCTTTCCAAGTAATTCACATATCTAAAAGTATAAAGATTTACATACTGTAAATTACAAGAAACATATATTAATTCCATGGAAAGCAATTTGAATTTTATTCTGCATTCTTACCTTCTCAAGCTTTGGTGGAAGTATATTCCAGTCAATGTCTATCGTATAACAGTGCTGCAAATCCATTTCACTTTGGAACTGTTTATTTTCCGATTTTACTCTAACTAAAGCTAAGCTTGTGACTACCTTTGTGACAACTATTAACCTCTGAAGGGATGTGCTTTGATATTAATGCGCTTGCGGCACAGCGTTACAAATACCGGACGTTCGTCACTAGCTTAAAGCCGTTTTGGCTTAGTAAAACAAGGAACAGGGAATCGGGGAACGGAACGAGGAACGAAAAAACCAGGAACATGAAAAGCCGGAATCTGTAAAACCAGGAACATAAAAAGCCGGAAACTGTATAACCAGGAACATGAAAAGCCGGAATCTGTAAAACCAGGAACATGAAAAACCGGAATCTGTAAAACCAGGAACATGAAAAGCCGGAATCTGTAAAACCAGGAACATAAAAAGCCGGAAACTGTATAACCAGGAACATGAAAAGCCGGAATCTGTAAAACCAGGAACATGAAAAACCGGAATCTGTAAAACCAGGAACATGAAAAGCCGGAATCTGTAAAACCAGGAACATGAAAAGCCGGAATCTGTAAAATGTTAACTGGGAGTAATTTTTATCAAACTGCCTTAAACCTTGATAGCAGGTAAACGCCTTCTTCCATATTTGCACTTTTGGGAATAAAGTATAGTATTGTATTATAAGTGCGTTTCAACAACAATCCCCATTAACTTTTAAAAGTTGCCTTTTAAAATCATTTCGTGTAGCATACACTAAAATACCATAAAAAACCCATATTTACATAAGTTGTTGAGAAGATTTGCGTAATTTAAAGCAGATTTGGCAAATGCCTACATTTTCTACTTTACCCTGTATATGCAATAAACGTATTAAAAACTAAACGATGAAACACAACAAGTCAATACTAAAACATGACAGTGATTGTTCAATAACCTAGCTATATAACATTAAATGCAGTTATTTGGGCCTGCTTACAAAGTGCAATTGTTCCAACCAAAATTTTCCGCCAAGCTATGTCTGTGCTCTTGGTGCGGCAATGCTTGAAAAGCTGGACTTATTGCAAGAAGACCAGAATAGAACCGAGGATATCGTGTTAAGATACATTGCCGTTTTGGCATTTTAAAAGCCATGATCGAACTGCCGCCAGCAGGTCACTGCTATTGCCGAACCGCCCGAACGTTATTAAATTTGCAGGTTCTATAAAAAATAGTTATTTATATATTTGTGGACCTTCTTAACCACTATTCATATCAGCCTTATCAGGCAAGAACGAGGGGTAAGTAATATGAGGTAAACGAGAGAATCCTGCTAAGTATCAAATAAAAGAAAACAAGCTAAGGAAGTGGTTGGATTAGTGAACATGTTGTCCGACACTAACAAAATAGAGTTATATTACACATATAGCCATAACCACAGCCATAACACCATAGTATTCAAAACTAAAAAAACATCGTTAAGAGGCTCTACAATTAATATCACAGTTGCCAGACAGCGTCCATAGACACGGAAATTTAATTTTGGCGCGGTATATAAAATATGCAGGGTGTATTATAAAAACGCAATCTTAGATTCGAAACGAAATTCAAGCGTGGAAATAGCTACTGTGTATATCGCTTGAAAGAACTACAATTCAATTTATACCAATAGCTAATCTGTTAAATTTGAATTTAATTTGCGAGAAATTCAGCTTTTACCGAAATCTAGTTAGAAAATTTGGTCTGTATATACATACATTTTATATGTTTTTAATACAAAGAAACATGACAGGCTTTATACCCCGCATTTAATTGTCAATTTTCATATATTTGTGTGTGGACACTGGTTTTCCATTTATCACGATATCATTAAAAATGAGTTACTTGGTGGTTGTGCTAAGAGCTTACGAAATGCTTTCATGTTCCTGGTTTTACAGATTCCGGCTTTTCATGTTCCTGGTTTACAGATTCCAGCTTTTCATGTTCCTGGTTTCTCGTTCCTCGTTCCGTTCCCCGATTCCTCGTTCCTTGTTTTACAGATAGCCTTTGCTTAGCCTTGTGAAAATGTCATGGAAAACCTATACCATATGTGGTATTTGTAACCATCTGTGGCACCTGCTAACAAATGACTTATTTCTCAAACCAGATGTGGTAATTGTAACCATCTGTGGCACCTGCTAACAAATGACTTATTTCTCAAACCAGATGTGGTAATTGTAACCATCTGTCGCACCTGCTAACAAATGACTTAATTATTTCTCAAACCAGATGTGCCAAGTGTAACCATCTGTAGCACCTGCTAACAGATGGCTATATTGGACATGCATGGATGAAAATAAAGAAATAAAAATCTTGAGGGTTGGGAGTTTCTAATTGTATTTGATTTTATCAAAATAGTCAATAAGTCTGCGCAGCATTTTGAAACAACTAAAAAATTAACTGCCATATTCAAGGCAACTAATAATAAACAGATGTTGCCCAAAAAATTGAATATAAAAAGTCTGTAAAATGAGATCAAGCAGTATTGTTCGAATTAATGTGGGGGTTTTCCACAGAGCCTCTGCACCTTTTGAATCCAATCCAGGATAGATTACACTCCAATTTCATTTACTTAGTTCCTTTGTGCAAAACTTGCATTCGTCAAAGTCAGATTTTGTTGCAATTGAAACAGGCTTAATGCCAGATATATTACTGACAAGTTTTAACAACTAAGATAGCAACAATAATACACTTGGTTATGCTTAATAGTACACTAACTTGATTAACAGAAAAGTTTTTATCTTTAGATTATTTTCCCTTTATTGTAGAGTAAACAGTTAACAAAATCGTAAAAACTCACGATCACGAGATTCTACTAGAGTTTTCGTAACGACTCGAAGTGACTCTGACGGATCAAAGTCTCTGTAAATAAGGTTCCTTGGTCGATCTTATAGCATTTTCCAATATCAATGAACAATCATGGTAAGGTCACTGGAGGCCTTGTGGCACCAATTTCGTAAAGCCATAGCCAAAGGACTTTAAGGTTCAAGTAAAGATATATTATCCTCCAAATATATGTTTACAAACAAAGTAAGACAGCAGTTATATTCCAGCAATTAATTGCAGTACTTTTTATATCAAACTACTGCGCGCGACTTGGCCCGATTACAAAAGTCAAGAAATCCTTTACTTTATCTTTCAGGTCGAAAGGACACAACTCATGTATGTTTATTTAACTTCTAGTTGGTGAACGAGAACGTTTTTCGCCGAGAACCGAGGTCAAATTAATCTGGCGATGTATAACAATAGGAAATAACGACAAATTTCACGAAAAAATTAACTTCTCCTCTTTTTGACAATTGTGTCTTAGAACAGCCGTTTCTTTATAAAATTTCAAAATATCATGAGTTTAACGTTAAAAAAGAAAAAGCTAGAGCTCTTTTAGTGGGTCTCTTTCGTATTCCGACATATAAGTTTCTGATGTTTTGGTTGCTTTCAACATGGCGGCCAAACCGGAAGTCGGCTGACATCTGGCCACTGATTCTGGCACACTTTGTACCCTTGAGTCAGCCTCATTCCCAGGCGCTCTGATTGCTTTTTCTCCCTCGTGCGACATCCTGCGTCGTACACGCAACAGTATTTCGCGCAAGAAAAAACAATCAGAACGCCTGGGGAGGTTGCCCCTGAATGAACTCTTTGTATATATTTCAGGCCCAGACAAGTCACAAGACAAACATGTGAAAGAAAATGTCTCAACCACAACCAGGTCTAAACGGCTATTAGTAAAACCAGGAACACCGGAACAGCATCAATCCGGAACGCCGGAACACTAAAAATTCTTAATTTGTTGAGATTCGAAAATACCGGGGGTGTGGAATTATTGCTGGAATAATTTTGCGTAAATTACGTAAAACATGCTTTTAACTATTCAGACTTGCCGATACCTACCAAAGTACCAATATAACGAAGAGAAATCAATCTCTGAGTAATAGATATTTGCCCGAATGTAGAAATCAAACCTAGAATTGTTATTTATTGATAATAAATGGCTTATCTTTATTTATCTTTATTTGTATGACATTTGGCTGGCTTTCATTCTAAAATGTAACAGCTGAGTTAATTGGCTTCCTTGTTTTTACGAACTCGATTTTGAGCGGAAAACATTTTCATCTGTTGTTCAAACTAGGTTTGGCATTAGAGTCTAAAGAGCTATTTATATGGAAGGGCGAGATGTCGCTTAAAAGAGAGGTAAGGATAAAACGCGGATGCGGATGCTGAACGGAGCGAATTGACGGAACGGATATGAGGATAAAACGCGAAGCGGATATGAGGATAAAACGCGGAGCGGATATGAGGATAAAACGCAGAGCGGATATGAGGATAAAACGCGCATAAGTTGTCTTTTTGTGCGAATTAAGCTTAAATCTTTTTCGAAAACATGTTATGGTACTTGATAAAACAGAATTCGCTGCCATGTTTCAGCTGATTTAAATGGGTTGGGGAATTATGTAGACCTGCTATCTCTATTTTTTCAGATTGTGTATATTTACAGTATTGACTCAAAACCTTTTACTAATCCCGTATTCACCCTGTGTTAGAAGTAGTCTACCAAAATGCGACAATTATCCTACACTGACCATTAAGGTTTACCAAATGTTTCTTTGTGCCGCTACATTTTATATATTACCTTTGTCAAAATTCTTTATTATCTGTTTTCAGTTAGACAGTTACGACAGAACACCAGTGTTTGTGCATTTAATGAAAAGTGTCGGATGAAATATTTGAAACATTGAAATATTAAAAAATCGTTCGTTTGTTTGATTACTCTAGCTATTGTTCAAATTGTTCAATGAAATAACAATATTGGTGTTTAGTGCATGTTCTATAATTACAGTACATTATTAAACATTTACTAACACAACGGCATTGGTCAGAGTGTCTCAAAGAAAACCTACAGTTAACGCCGATGAATTGATTAATTATTACGAAAAAATAATAGTTAGACAAACTTAACGTATTTATGAATTTAAAATGTATACTAATTAATATGTATTGTGGGGGACACCCCGTAATTTACGTTTAACATGAAAACGCTACGGTAAAATGCTCAGCAGCGTAGCCAGCCCGACGAATTATAGTCCTGCTATGCAAATATCTTCCCGTTGATTGACTGTGAAAACAATTAATTTCTAAAGAAGTAAATAATGATAATAATTTGAAAATAACTTGAAATTTGCATAGCGGGACTAAACTGTCGGGCTGGCTACGCCACTGAAAATGATTGTTCATAGTAAAAGCAAAAATGCCAATCTGAAAAACAAAACATATCGTGATAACTACTTAAAACTTACTTAAAACTTTTCACGACTTTATATAGTAATAGTAATTGGTATTTTGGTATGGTGTTGTTGTTGTGCTTTTGAAATATTTTTTAACATGGCTTTTACGTCATAATTGAAACTTTACATTATCCTGTTAATAAGGCCACATTATTTCAGCTCGTTGGTGACCGTAGCAACGTTGGTGACCGGGTTCCACTCTACTTCACCTATTCACTCGTTGGTTTTAATCCATTATCATACGTCCGATACATACGATTATACATTTGTGTATTTTATACCAATAATTAAGTTTATTTATATACTCTCGATGTTTCCGTTAAGACTGCACATCTAATTTGTAAAGAAATGTTTTCACTTTTTAAAGACAGAATCATCTAAACATAATTAGTAGAATCATACTAGTGTACTATTGCAAATGCTGTAATTTGATTGGTTACTCTACTCCTTATCTGTTCCTCGATAGATAGCGAGCAGCGAAACAATCATCTTCCTATAGAGATTTCTTTTAAAAAAATTGCTTAAAAATCAAATTTTTTGTTGAATATTCTATGTTTGACCTCTGATTCTACTAAAACAATGAGATTACTCGCTCTCGATTTCTATGCGTTGATAGTCGATTCGAGCTTCGCCCCCATCAACTATCATTGCATAAAAATCTCGAGCTCGTAATCTAATTGTTAAATAGCAGGTCTACATAATCCCCCAACCCATTTAAATCAGATGAGACATGGCAGCGAATTCTGTTTTATCAAGTACATTACATGTTTTCGAAAAAAATTTAAGCTTTAATTCACACAAAAAAACAACCCATCCGCGTTTTATCCTCATATCCGCTCTGCGTTTTATCCTCATATCCGCTCCGCGTTTTATCCTCATATCCGCTCCGCGTTTTATCCTCATATCCGCTCCGCGTTTTATCCTCATATCCATTCCGTCAATCCGCTCCGTTCCGCATCCGTATCCGCGTTTTATCCTTTACCCTCATAAGAGGCGAAATATCTCGCCAAGCGGTGTGACGGTCTTTTATCTCTTCCTGTATATCTGCCAACAGTAAATTGCACGTGTTTTAGTCATTAGTTACGTAAGAGAAAAATTGTACAAAAATAAATCAGATTGCCTCTGGAGTCTGGACTCGAGTCGTGTTGTTGTTTGTGAATGCGGCTCGCTACAAATTTGATACTCAGCGGTGGGATTTTACGAGACCAAAATAAGGAATGATGAGTTCGGCGATCTTACCGGGAAAGTTCGACAGTGGTGATATTGTAGTATGGTTGAGAGAATTCGATGCTTGTGCCGAGGCGAATGGGTGGAAAGCAGAATTAGAATTAAAAAAACTCCCAGCATTTCTTCGAGGGCAAGCTGCCAGCCATTTCTATGCTATTCCAGAGGACGACAGAAATACGGCGACGCTTCGAAAGGTTTGAAAGAAGCTCTCTGCCCAAAAGCAAGCAGGGAGAATTATTTTGCTGAGTTTGAATCTCGAATGTTGCGAGCCGGCGAAGATCCGTCTGTGTTCAAATGGGAATTGGAACAAATTTTATTGAAAGCTCAGCCAACAATCGATCCTGCAGCAAAAACAGCTCTCCTCACCCGTCAATTCATGAAAGGACTACCAAGAAATACGAAGATCGGGACTCCTGTCGTTCGCTGGTCTATGTCGATCGGGTGTCCATATCCATACTAAGTTAGGCGTCAATATGGTAAACTTCGGGGAACCTTCGTGACTTCGTCCACCAGGTTGCATAAAGAGGAACGTACTGGTTCAGGATGGAAACATAGCAGACAAAAAATCCCACCGCTGCCACCAAATTTGTAGCGAGCCGCATTTACAAACAACAACACGACTGGAGTCCAGAGGCAATCTGATTTATTTTTGTACAATTTTTCTCTTATGTAACTAATGACTAAAACACATGCAATGTCAGTCATCTAATAATTTACTGTTGATTAAGACATGGCGCGAGACAGTCGACAACTTGTTATGCCTGTGAAGAACCAGGACACTTTGCGAGGGACTGCAACAAGAATGCTGCTAGCTCGTTGGTCACCAAGGTTGCCAAGGCCAGACAACTCGAACGTGAGGCAATGCTACGAGTGTAAAGGGTACGGACATCTTGCTCGAGATTGTGCTAACCATTAAAACGGACATTTAAGGGGCGGCTCGAAGAGTTTAGGCGGGAACGCAGTACAATAATTCACAAAGTTACAATAATTCTAATTTTGATATAATTCCTGCCCAACCTTTTGTTAAATGCTAGATTGATGGTGTAGAACGAAGTCAATGCATTATTATATAATAATACGTGTTCATTCTGCATTTTCATTGGTCGCGAGCTGTGTGTTATTAAAGTACACACGCACGGATGACGTCAGCTGATGGCGTGATCCAATTTAGCTAATTTATTTCGCGGGTCTTCGCATGATTTTTGTCAACTTTATTATAATATAAAACAAATAGATTTCATTTTTTTGTGCTTCTGCACTGCAATAGATCACAGATGACGTCATAGCGTGTGAAGAACAAAAAGTCACGCACTCGACTGCGTCTCGTGCGTACTTCTTTGTTCTTCACACGCTATGACGTCATCTGTGATCTATTACAGTACAGACGCACGCAAAAATGAAATCTATTTGTTAAATAGATACTGGTTCGATCAGAACATTTATAAGTGACAATATCCAGAAGATCATTGACCTAGATCATCAAAATCTACAAATGTAGCTGTTTATGCTGATTAGGCAGACTGCCTTTAATAGTACCAATTTCTGTCCAAATTGTAAAATATTGGCTGAACATTATGGATTTAACTTTTAACGAAACTCTAGTAGGAGGAGCAGCCCAAGTGTGTATGAGAATGAATTTTCAACCAGCACTTTATGTTAATTATGTACTTCAAATGTGTAAAACCAATGTCGATGATCTAGTGAAATCCGCTACAAACCCTCGCAATGCTCCAGCGAATTTTTGCCATTATTTAAAAGAATTATTACCTAATGAATTTGTTACTCACTTTAAAAACCAGATACGACAAAGCAAAGAAAATGGCAAGTTAAGACTATTTAGAAAAGTCAAAGTGAACTTTGATTTCGAGTATTATCTTTCACAAGTGCAGAATGTAAAACATTGACAAGCTGTATCAAAAAACTAAGAATTTCAGCACATAAACTTCCAGTTGAAACAGGGAGATATAAAAAATTCCTTACAATGATCGAATCTGTAAACATTGTGACCTAAATGAGATTGGGAATGAACAACATTACCTAATGTCATGTAGCAACACAATGTTTAGGACACTAAGAAATAAATTTATAGATAACCTATATAAAATTAATAAATCTTTGATGCTATTCAACACACAAGACCTTTTTCACCATGAAAGACGAAAATATCATAAAAATCTCGTCAAAGTATTGTTTTGATATATTAGCAGCATTTGACTTGCCAGAATAGTATTATAATCAACACATTCTTGTAATAACTCTATAGTTCTTTTATTGTTATGTAATGTTGTTAATTTAATTTGTATCCTTTTGTACCTTTTTTGGTAATTTATTGGAATTAATAATAATAATAAGAAGCTTGATACCTCAGTAACAGAGCGATGTGAATCTATAACAGGAGGTGCCTTCAGAATTCTAGGTCGCATGCCAGGAGAAGTTAAATTTTGTAAAAATAAGAAAACATATGTAGGTAATTTTTTAGTATGTCCGAATATCGGCTACGACTGTGTGCTAGGATGGGATTTTCTTGTCCATAATAACTTAGACTTGCGAGGGGAAATGTTTAGAGGGACTAGATCGTACCACTTAGTTGGGTCTCATGGGAAAACGCAGGCTGGCCTAGGAACTCAAAAACCTCCCAAATTCGAAGCCTGGGACGATTTTCGTCTAGCTCAGTCCAACATAAAAGCACTGGTTTGTGTTGCTCTGGAGAACAACGTGATCATTCAGGGTACTTGCGAAATGATAGTGCCAGGTAGATTAGCTAAATCACCTACACATAACATAGGCATGATATCACCCATACATAGGGCAGACAAGAAAGCACCACATCAATCCTTAAATTGCCATGTCGCAAATGCTGTTGTTAGACCAGACGGACATTCTGTTCCAATCCGAATTTTAAATGTGTTAGACAAAAAATCGCTGAATTTACACCACTTGTCCAATCATCTAGTAAACAACCGAGTGCATGTTGTAGCGTAGCTTCTCAAACCTCGCATAAATTTAGGGAAAGGGCTGCCGAAATGATTGATAGTTCTCTTGGCAAAGAAGATACCGACGAGTTGCTAGACGTTTTGTCTGCATACCAAGATGTTTTTGAAGACACACTAGGTCATACTAATGTTGTTAAACATACGATTAACACAGGCAACAATCAGCCTGTTCGACATCGTCCGCGCCGTTTACCGTACGCACACCGCGTCGAAGCAGAACACCAGATGGCCACTACTAAAAAGCGATACAGCGATACAACGATACAGCGATACACGGAGCCGGAGCCTGGAGCCGGAGCCGGAGCCGCGCGTAAATTATTCAAATTAATTAATAATTTAAGAAATTATTGCTCTCAATCACCGCAGGAGACATTAGTAATTGCATTTTCCGGGAAGGGGGGGGGGCATATACTGAAAAATACCTGTTATAAAGTGAAAATGCGAAGACTTAATTAAATAGATTTAAATGCTAGCATATGCAAAACAATAATTTGGTATATTTCTTCCCATACTAGGTGGTTGACAATAATATTCATGTAGATTGTAGACTAACAGAAATTCGTCCAATGCCCTATGTCGATCCGCGCTTTGTATTTCACTGTTGACAGTAATAGGCTTCGCACGAAGTCGCGGTGTGAAAAGAGCGACTGTGGATATTCAATTTAATGTTACATTAATTCAAGTGTAAATTCTTCAAGGTATTATAGTCTGGTAGATTTCAAAATACGTAAAATACCAGCTTGATGAAAAAGCAAAAGACATGTGATAAGGCAATGCTGACTAACAAAGTCGAGGGTTTGATGAGTATTTCCTTCCCCTCCCTTAGATGTTTTTATAAGCGCATTATAAGTCGACACTACATGCACAAAATGCAGCATGGTTATCTAAAATTTGCAATTATCACGATAAGGACGTTTGTCGTTCAAGCGAAAGAAATATTCTATTTCTATCAGCATAATTAATCATAAATTAGCCTTCGTAAGTGACGCTTGCGTGCTAAAGAAAGCCATTGTGATTTGTGAAACGCATATCATATTCGTGAAACGTTGTGGCAAACATATTTTGTGAGCGTGCGCACACTTTAATAAGAGGCACGACCACGACCTAGCGTGCTAGTAAAAGTTGAGAAGTCGCCTGTATGTAGTCAGTAAACTGTGCATGAATGAATTACACTTGTACTCACAAAGCAAATTTACGAGTTTATGAAAATAACAGCAAGAAAAACACATATAATTTTTAACAGCATATTAGGTTATATATATAATTAGGTCTTAAATATTATATAATTCCAGTTAATATTCTTGCGTTTAGAATTTAAAGCCATGATTGCTAAGTAAGTGAACGTGAGCCGGCTCAAGGTATGGTATTATATCATGGGGGACAAACAAGTAGGACATGTAAAATAATTGTTGTTTCTTCCTGACACAGTTCTCATTGAGATGGAAATAAACATTTCCTTATCGTGCCATTTGCTCGTTGTTGTGCATAAATGTTCGCAGCATGTTGGAAACAATAACCAAATCATGAGGTGGTTTACAAATATGGCCATTTATTTTAAGGCTTTGCGAACAACCAAAACAAATGTTTACTTGTTTTGGACAAAACTGCAGCATGTAAAGCCAAAATTATCCTGTTTGTGGAGTTGGGTTGGTTGGAACCGTAGCAAGAAATCTAGGAACAAAACTAGGTGATCCAACGTCCTGTAACCCAACTCTCGCTAATAGAGAGTTCTATATTATATATTCTTATATTCTTATAAAAAGATAGCAAATGCCAATTTAAAGGTTACAAAAAGTTGGTTTGATTCTTTGATCCGCGTTCAACAACGAAAACAACCAGTGATTACAATGGATTTTAACGCTTCGCAACTATCTCATCATATCATATTACTGTGGAACCTTTATTAAGTGGCACCGTATTAAGCGGTTAACCGTTGTTAAGCGGTCAGCCAAAGGCACAAAAATTTCATAATATATATCAATACTATCTAAGTGAGCTAGCCGAAATAAAGATAGCCGAAATGTTAAATCAGGGTATTATTAGTCCCAGCAATAGCCCGTGGTCGAGTCCAATTGTGCGAATTCCGGTTTTGCGTCGATTACCGTCGACCTAATGAAGTCACGGGAAATGAGTCCCACCCCCTTCCAAATATCGCGGATATCCTCGATTCACTAGGAAATTCGAGGTATTTGTCTACTTTGGATTTACGAAACGGGTACTGGCAAATAGAAATTGGTCCAAAAGATCGACCGAAAAGCGCTTTTGTCACCAGTCCTGGCTTATTTGAATTTGATAGGATGAGTTTTGGTCTCAAAACAGCGCCAGCCACCTTCCAGCGCGCCATGGAAATAGTGTTAGCAGGCCTTAATTAAGTACGACTCATGTTTGTGTTACTTGGACGATGTTATTTGATTTGGGCGCGATCTACGCGAACATAATGTTCGACTCCGTACTTTCTCGATTTCGGCAGCATAACTTACGAGTTAAACTATGCAAATGTCAATTTGCCGCAACTGAGGTTTCATTTCTGGGCCACCGGGTATCTCAAGACGGTGTCAGTGCAGATCCTGAGAAGGTCGCAGCAATTAGGAACATCTCTCGACCCACATGTGTGAAAGATGTGCGTAGTTTTTTAGGCTTGGCTGGCTATTATAGACATTTTATTAAAGATTTTGCCACGCTTGCGGCACCGCTTACTGAATTGACTACAAAACAAATGAGCTCGCGCCCGTTCGCATGGACAGCAACGTGCGACAATTCATTTACTCAACAACAACAGCTCTGTGCGGCGCCTATTCATATCCACAGTTTGACCGCATGTTCACGTTACTGACGCATCTGATGTAGGTCTGGGTGCTGTACTAGCCCAGAATGATGATACCGGAGTTGAACGAGTCGTCGCTTATGCGTCTAGGGCTTTATCCGAGCGTGAGCGACGCTACGCTACGCTACGACTGAAAAGGAGGCCTATTGGCTATTCACTACGCGACAGAGCATTTTCGCTTATATCTTCTAGGCCGTCGGTTTAAAATTGTCACTGATCACAGTGCGCTCAAGTGGCTGTCTAGTATTGAGCCTAAAGGAAGGTTAGGGCGTTGGATCATGGATCAGCAAGAATTCCAATTTTTCGTTGAACATAGGGCCGGTAAAATCCATCAAAACGCCGACGCACTATCTCGTTCAGTCCAGCGTGAAGATGCTGGTGGTCTTTTCAACCTTTCGTGTGCATCCATCCAAAAATTCCACACATTCCAAAAGGGGGTTTGCCAAATATTGCGTGTGGCGGCTTTGCGCCTTCTCCTAGTTATCTGTCAACTGTGGGAGTTGTTTCCGCGGCGGGGCGCCAATGAGCGTTGTAAGGGCTGAAGATACTGTCTTGTCTCAGGCGCCAACCAAGGACATGCACGAAATACCACTGGGCGATAACTCTGTGCGGTCCTGTTTAATTTCACTCAAGCAAACCATTAATTTAAAAGACGCACAACGCCAAGATAAAGCCTTGATGGTAGCAATTGATTATATCGAACCTGATTTTAATGAATGGAAATCTAATCCAACATTACGTAACCTTTGGCACATCTACGATCGCTTTGTTCGTGCGAAATGAATTACTTGTTCGATCACGGACCGTGCGCTCCCCGCATCCTGACTACGCATTAGTAATTCCACCTTCCCTTGTCTCCGAAATATTGAAGGGGGTACATGATAGCCCGTTTTGTGGGCATTTAGGCGTTACGCGGACTGAAACGCGCATTCGACAGCGGCTCTATTGGCCTGGAATTCGAAACTCTGTAGTGAATTATATCAAACACTGCCCTGTTTGCCAAAAACGAAAGTCCCCAACTACCCTTTCTAAGGCCCCTTTACAAACGATTGATGTCGGTCAGCCGTTTTCGTTCTGGGCCCTCGATTATATGGGTCCCATCGCCGAAACTTCGCGTGGTAATAAGTATATCCTAGTTGTAATCGACCATTTTACCAAGTGGTGCGAAGCTTTTCCAACTATGGATCAGAAAGCGTCTACGGTGGCACAAACACTCATCAGCAAAGTTTTCTCGCGTTTTGGACCACCCACCATCCTTCATTCAGATCAGGGTGCAAACTTTGAGAGCAATCTCATGCATGAAATTTGTGATATCATGGGTATACCAAAAACGCGTACCACAGCATACCATCCACATGGGGATGGCCAAGCAGAGCGACACAATACTAGTAGGACAGTACAGGACATGTTACCGGCTTTTGTATCAGCTCAACGCGACGACTGGGACCTATGGCTTGATCCTATTGTATACGCATACAATACCAGCCGTCAGGAGTCAACTGGCCTTAGCCCCTACGAATTAGTTTTTGGGAAGTTGCCTAGGTTGCCCCTCGAGTGCGAGGTTTAGGTGTCCCACTCTCCAATCCCGCAACACACGCTGAATACACGCGGAAAACTAGGTCAATCTTACAGCAAGCACAAAATATAGCTCAAGAGAACCTCCGTTTAGCTGGTTCCAAAAGGTGTCAGGCCGATAGGCAAACAGAGTGGCAACCCTATGAAATCGGGCAGTCTGTGTGGTCAAGACGACCAAAAGCGTGGAAGTTTGGTCCAAAGTGGTTAGGTCCTTGGCTAGTACTAGCCAGATTAAGAGTAAATTATAGGATAGAATCAGATAAAGGTCGAGTAGTAGTTGTGCACCACGACCATCTGAAACTGTATTTTATGCCTGCTGGGCAGAGGAAGATTGTTTGCCCGGGCCAAGAAACTGGTGAGTATAATATAGCCCCTGGGCCGCCTTCCGAACCTAATGGTGCTGCTCCTGAACTGGACATAGGTCCTCGGTTTAGGCCTGCACGGTTGCGTCAGTGCATTCGTCCCCCCGACCGCTATGGCCATGATCCATGATTCAATCCTCGCACACAGTCCACTCCTCCATGTAAGGAGGTGTAGCTATTACCAATGGTAGTTGTAAATATCTGTACGTTCTGGTGTTATCAATGTAAGCTATTTCTATTCATTTATAGTTTTCGGGACGAAAACCTCAAGTGTATCGAGTCGTGTTGTTGTTTGTGAATGCGGCTCGCTACAAGCGGGATGCAAACAAAAATTAATCTCACATTTTCACTTACTGGGCTTCTCCGGCTCCTTATAAACAGCTCTTTAATAAAAATACGTATCTTTGCTTTCTTTTGTGTTTGCATCACGCTGTTGGCCTCGTTTTAACACCATGTTGGAAGATGTTAGCTTAATTTTAAACTTGCTTAAAATTTCGTCCAACATCTTGCAACATTGTTGGGCCAACAATGTTGCATGATGTTGGCTTCGTTTGAACAGGCCTTTAGATTACGACAGCTTGATGCAAACACAAAAGAAAGCAAAGATACGGTTTTAGAGTTCAGATGACTTCCCGCTCAGTCAGTCTCTCTTGTTGTTTGACAATAATTTGTGATAACGCGTTTTTACCTATCCCTGCTAAGTACGAATGTCAAGCACCCAAAATTTGGGTGCCACGTGACCAGCCTGTGTCAGGGTCTTCGCCGTAGCACGGATAGCGGAAGTGAAGACCCTGAGAATCAGGTTGAAGCCAACCATTAATCTCGGGAATTGTTAGCCAATTGTCCATGAACGGTTGATCTCGAGGTGGACATTTACGTTTCGCTGGCCCATGGTTCGGCCGAACGGGCTCATGGTTTTCGATTTCATTTACATCTCTATCAGACTCGCCTTCGGGATACATTGCCAATATATCATCACTATCCATGTTTTACTTTAAATAGGCTCTTCGTAGGCGGTTTGTGTGTTTTTTACTTTCACATCCTTGTTAATATTTTAACCCGAATCAAAATAATTATTACTTTGTCTTCAATTCTTTGAAAGATCAAAATTAAAGTCGACGAATTAAAGATTCGATTTATGGAAGTATTTTCAATATTGATATTACATGAAGTATTCGTTTTCAAATTCTGGGCCGAGCCCAGTGTTGCCAGATCGTGAACAAAGTTCACAGATTTGTGAACTTTTTACCCTCTACATGAACTTTTTTTGAAGATTGAAAATTTGTGAACTTTTTGTGAACTTTTTAAAATATCATGAACAATTCCATGAACTTTGATATTTTCATTTTTTCAAGATGAAAATGTTCAATGATTCAACTAAAAAACCCGTAATATGATTAGAAATATGTCTTGCCGACTTGCAGTGGCTGTAAGAAACAATAGGTGCCATAATAGGAGTATAGAACACAATTTGCACAATTTATGTTAAATTAAATTTTCCGCCTTTTTTGTGCTGTTCGCTGTGTTTTTAAAAAATCAAAATGTCGGATTGGTCGGAAAGCAATAGTAGCGATGATAATGGATTTGCTCGCATAAAAATATAGTCTAATGACACTCCTATTTTTTAAAGACAATTTTGAAAAAGAATTCTTTCAGCAATTTCACATTTCGCATTTAAACATAGTTTTTTCACATTTCGCATTTAAACATAGTCAGTGAAGGTTTTTCGCATTTCACATTTCGCATTTAAACATATTTCACATTTCGCAATTTCACATTTCGCATTTAAACATAGTCAGTGAAGGTTTTTCGGACATGTTGATAAGTTCTGACATTTCCAGACGATCTCCGATAAATTCCCACGAGTTCCGATATTAAAATTTAGGGACATGAACTTTTTGTGAACTTTTGACGTAAGCATGCATGAATATTTTGAGATTTCATCTGGCAACACTGGCCGAGCCACATTCATAATTCATAATTCATTAGATCATTTTAAATGACTGAATATAAATTCTACAATTTCTACCTTCGGTTAAATAAAGTCAGATTGAGGATTATTTTGCGCTTTATTTTCAGAATATAATAAATATTAACGTCTAACGATCGATTTTGGTGATATTTAATTTTTACTTTTTCCTTTAAAAAAACTTTTTTCTTCAAATTGCTCTTATGGAATTTCCTTCATATTTCCCTCAAAATTTATTTCATTCAAATTTCCTTCATCTTGCAAAAATTTCCTTTCAGAAGGAAATTTCCTTCGAAGTGGAAGCGTTGCATGTTTTACGCAGTAATTATTCCAGCAGTAATTCTACACCCCCCGGTATATTTTTCTTCAAATTTAACAAATTAAGAATTTTAGTGTTCCGGTGTTCCGTGTTCCGGATTGATGCTGTTCCGGTTTTCCGGTGTTCCGGTGTCCCTGGTTTTATTAATAGCCGGTCTCAACTCTCAATTTGTTTTGTCTTCAGTCTCGTTGTTGTGACTTGTGGATGGGATTAACTCAGCGAATTTTCGACGCGACTTTGTGCATATACGTTCGTTGTTGTGACGATAAATTCCCTTTAATTTTTGTTACTTTATTTGAACGAAGTCTTATATATAGGTACATATAGCTTATATGTATCATTGATCATTCTACGGTCGAGGTTGTATAAAGTATATTAAAAATGGACACTAACAATCAAGGTGTAGAAGTATCGTCTCCGTTTGCAGTAGAACGTCGTCTTCGTTTCAAGATGAACAGAATACCACTGGGTATTAAGTTCCTGTTGTGGATACAAAAAGATCGGGATAAACTGTAAGTTTATCAAATTACTTTAATTTTTTGTCGATAAAAACATTTTGAAAATATGTAACATCAGGGTTGGCAAATGTTCTTATATTAGTTGTTCTTACTGTATATGTTCTTATATTATATAAGAAAAATTTTTGTGGAGGCAAAAATGTTCTTATATTTTCTTATATTATTCTCATTAATTATTTTACTTCGACGTTGTAAATATCCACTATTTGACAATCATCTTTAAATAAGATAAATAATAGTCATGTAAATACTGCAGTAATAACTATTTTGTAATTTTGAAAGCCCATTATACCTAATGCAACCAGCTTGTAGGTTTTTTATTTTCGATGGCAAGATTTTTGAAAATGTTCTTATATTACAAAAAATGTTCTTATGTTAATATAAGAAATAAGAAAATTAAATTTTTGAAAAATGTTCTTATATCCAACCCTGTTTGACTTGTATATTATCGAAGTTTTTTTATTAAATTTTTATCAATTTATGTAAGTTTTGGGGTATCTGTCATGATATTATATTGGTAATTTGATAGATTTGTTAGTATTCTAATTTGATTTATTATTCTAAGCAACGATTCATTCAAAAGGCGAAGAGAATTATGTCATATCTCAGCTTTCTTCATTTCACCTGTATACCTGCCTGGAATTTTAAGTGAATAATCAATGAAAAAAACATTCATTATACAAATAATGAATGTTTATGAATGAAATGGTAAGACTATTTTCTTGAGGTGAACATTCCATCTTTCATCTCATGAACATATTCGTACAATTGCATGAATCAAAACATTCATTATTCATTTTATATAACACTAAAATAGATCATTGACATGAAGTTAGATTGCCATTTTGCTTTGTTAGTTTACTATAAAAAATTCTGCACATTGTGGTGCCAGATTCTTGGTTTCGCTATTTGGTGTGTGCAATAATAACATTCTGAGTGACTGAAAATAATGAAATCTATGGTGCAATGAATAGAAATATTTTCATGGTTCCATAGCATGATCATCAAAGTGAAAATTTCTATGTATATCATGGGTCATTTAAAGCCAATCAAATCGTGATAATTTAACAAGGTGTTTATTATATAATTGCTGATGATGACTGTATCATTTGGCATTAAATACACATGAATTACAGTTGCAGCAATAGTAGCGTTCCGAAAATATTTGACTAATTCATTTGCTCCAGTTTAATAGTTCCTCCAATCAATTCCTCCCATGATTCCACAGCCTCCTGTTTTTTGACCATATTGACCAATCTGAATGCTCACAATTATGTAGCATATTCTGGTTGGTCAATTAATAGGAAGTTGTAAATCTTTTGAAGAATTTCAGAGAATAGAGCAGCGGAACTCCTAAACTTGAGCAAATGAATTGGTCAAATATCATCAGAGCGCTTCTATTGCCAAGACTGCAATCAAGTTGCTCTTGTCAGCTACCTTCCGTAGCTTAGTAGTCAAAGCAGCTCAATCTATTTCCTGCTGTCTACCAGTGTGATCAATTGTTCCCAGTTTGAATTTTGACATGTGTATGAATTACCTTTCAAATAAGGAGTCTTTGAGGGCGACAAGAGACTTGCAAGTGGAAGTGAATTTTACCATTACCTTATCAACAAGAGATGTAACTGATGTTAAAATGCAAGAAGCTAGTTGGGAACATTCGCACATTTATATAAGTCATATAAGTGTTATAATTAACACACTCATTGATATTATGATGGTAAAATCCCCTTATTTTTTGTTCTAGCTATAACAAAACAAAGTTTGTCACTGGTACATACAAAAGGACTGTGCTCCCCTCCCCCTTCAATTTTCTGCCTTTTTATTGGACAAATTCATATCTTGTGTTTGGTTAATTTCACATCATGTTCACTTTGGTGCTTATTATAATGGTTGCAAGGATAACATGGTCAACGACAGGTTTACGTTCAAGGGTTTGAATTAACGGTGTGCAATGTGCAATTTGCACATCGTTTAGACCTAAATAGTAAAAGTTGCTCATCACTTTTCCAAGCGATGTGCAAATGTTATTTTGCAACTGTAACAAACAGGTCTAGGTTTAATTTTTTATGTGCAAAAAGAAGATCTAGGCATGCTTTTTTATGTGTGATTCACAAAATTTACAATGAAACAGCTGCCATTTTGTCAGTGTTACCACTTTACAAAAACTAGATTTTCCTCGACATTTTCATAAAGAAAATTTGGACATCAATTTTTTTTCTCTAATTCGAACCATGTACCGTTCAACAATAAAACCACCAGGCAGGAGTTGACTTGTATGATTAAATTACATGACAGTATATCTGAAGCAAATTTTACATAAAAGTTTAACATGCCAGCTGATTTCCAATGCTTTAGCAGTCGTTTTGTTCATGCAAAATGACTTTAAAATGTTAACTAAAACTGTATCTTGATGCGGCGGCCCTGAACTAAACTCTATTTTAAAGTCATTTTATACCAGTTTCAGGAAGAAAAAACCATGGCCCATTGACAATTATGAAAATATTTAAGACAAAACAAATTCCAACGAATAGAGTCATATATATATTGTAATTCAAAATATGGATAAAACAAGACAAGGAGTTCAGACAGGAAGTCATCATTAATTGTAGCAACATATTTTTATGGAAAAGGTAGAAATTACGTTGACCTCGGACAACATTGGCAGTCTCAGAGTCACTAAAGATTTCTCCCTTGCTCTCAATATATAAATAAGGGATAAATAACACAAATCATGAATGTTGAGATTCTCAGGTGTACGGTGCCCACAATTCCAAAAAGTTCTTGGTGAAGTTTTTAGACCACTTGCCTTTCACCTCTAAGGTCATGGGTTCATTTCTCAGGTCAGAATGTCTCAACCTGACTTGAACCCTGTCCTCATGTGAAAAGAGTTTTTAAGCCAAAGCTATACCAAAAGTTATAGGTTTTCTCCAAGTACTTTGCCCCCCCCCCCCCCACTGGGATAGTTGATTGGGTGGTTTGGTGATACAGGCCCACAGTATTTGGTTCATGCTGTTGTGGTTACCCTGCCCTTTTGGTGTAGCAAAACAAAAAAGAAGATAAATGGTAATAAAGTTAAATTATCTAACACATAACAGAAGGCAAACATATTAATGTACAATTAGCAAAAATTTATTGCACTGTTGAGAGATTTTGCCAAGAATTTTCATTGTAGTATGACAAATAAGTCCTCACATGTATACCATTACATAAGAGTATTAGACTCAGACCTGTGTGTTTACTTTAAATGAAAATTTTAATCTTTGTATTTTTATTTAATTTTCCGCATAAACATGTTAATATAATTCAGAGCATTATTATGTATCAGTAACAGTCTCAGATACAGTATCTGGTCAACCCCAAGTCACAAACATTGTGTCAATTTTGTTGCAATGTTACCCTCATTAAATAAAGTTTTTTTATCCTGTCTGATCTTATAAATTACCTTATTCTTCAACCAGGCTGAGCACTAAAATTTTTTTGCGGCTTTTTCATAAGCTTGCCAAAGCTATAAACAGCATCTAATAACTTGTTTTTGGGCTCCTTTTTTTGTTTTAAACGCGAGATCACTGCTATACTACAGTAGTGTTACACGAGGGAGTGCTCAGGGCAGATCAATGCCAGATCAATGAATTTTGAAAAATTTTCATGCTAGAAAATGTTCATATTTATATTTATGTGTTTCTCAAATCCATTGTTGCAAGCTTCTAATCCTCAAAGTATTTGTTGGTTGTTTCTTACTAGTAAAATGTCAGACTCTAGTAATTCGTGTGTTAAGTTGAGTTTTGTTACTTCTGCAACGGGCATGCCTGCCTGAGACCTTTGTGCATTTTGTCGTGAATTATGTGGCGCTATTAGTCTAATCAATCTGAGGTTAAAAATCTTAAGTTGAACAACTGCATAAATTGATAAAATAGTGTAGAAGGGTATTCTCCGGGCACAAGAAAGCCATTTTTTTGGAATGAAATTTCTTAAAGAGTTTAAATCTTTGTAGGTATCGTGCTCATATATTCCTTCTTACATTTGTTGCGTACGCATCGTACCACCTGTCAAGGAAACCAATCTCTGTTGTCAAGGTTAGATTCATTTGATTAAATTTACTAAATATTACCTGTAAGTTTTTTAAGAAGTACAGAGTTAACTTATACCCTGTTATTTTTAGGATACTTTAAATGCAAACTGTACAGTAAATTCGACCTGTCATGCTTGGGCGCCATTTGGTGAGTTGCTGAGTTTTATTAAATAGTAAAATTCATGCGAGAAACAGGTTATTACAATCGGGATGAGGTGATATCAGCCTATCAGGTGATATCTTGAAAATTTTTACGACTTACCCACAAAATCTAGGTGCAGTTAAAGTCATGTCTATGACTATGAAACGATATTTTGTCCAAGTATTTATTGCTCGCATTGCAAAAATCGCATAAAGACGTAGTGCAACTAGATTCATATTAATCTGGCACTGCAGAGAACAACGAAAAATTCGTTTTCTCGAGCGGGATTCGAACTCGCATCTTCGGGTTAGTAGGCCGCCGCTCTACCAATTGAGCAGTTGAGCTATCGAGTCAACTGGGATTGGTAGCGAGTCTTATCCAATTTAAGTGCACGGAATATTTTCGCGACGACTTAACGCTTGTCTTTGAGGACGCGCAGTGTTTCAATTTTATTTCAGAACCATCTTTAGGGATATGAAAAACTTGATTCATATATCTGACACGCAATCGATAAATTCCGCACAAAAGTTCATGCACCAAGCCTTTATCGTAGTTTACACACGTACAGCACAATTTCTTATTATCCCATGCTGCAAAATTAGCAATCCATAAGGTCAAAATCTCCGGAAGGAAGAGAGCTAGAGAAATTCTACCAAAGAAGTTACACTGTTACATTGCGATCTTTGCAATGCAGTCAATAAATAGTTGCAAAAAATTCGTTTCATAGCCACTTTAACTGCAGTCAGATAACACATGAAACGCAATTTTATAGTTAAAGTGCATATGATATAATCACCACTTTTTTATGCTACATACCATTCTTCGAGCGGATAAACACTTCCAGAAATATTTGGCTTCAAAGACGCCAAAAAATGGGGTTTTTTTTAAATCATGGCCGGGAGAAAAGAGGCTGGGTCGAATTAGCTATGTGACGTCATACGGAAAGAGTCGCAATGCCGCATATAAAAACATTACAAACATATAGTCATGTGTGAAGCAAAAAGTGGCCAAAAATGATTACTTTTGGGAGATATTTGTTTGTAGATGAACTTGTGAAAAAAACTCATCACTGTATATCAGGAACCGAAGGAAATAGCTCAAATTTAGAGATTTTAGTCAAGTACAATGTCGGCATTGAGATGGGCGTCATGTGTCACTCATAGTATTTGTTTACAAACGAATTCCTCACGTCGAAGCCGTAAAAACACATTGGGCAAGGTAATATAAAGGCATAAATACACAGAATACAAGGCTATCAAATCTCTAGCTGAGTAAAACACTAAAAGACGCTTAAAAAATCAAATCGCGTAAGCATCATAATATAATGTTGACTGCGCTTATGTTAATGACTAGTACGAATATTTGGAACTATATCTTCTGCTAATCGTGTAAAAATTCTCTGGTTAAAAATATTTGTGTGATTATGTACTTTATACTTTATATTATTTATCATTGTATCTCTATGTATACATGGCAAATTTTAAGAGTAGAGTCACATATCAGCATCAAGATGAGGTTTTTATTTTCCTGTATCTCATGTCACATGCATCATTGTGCAGGTGTTTAATCAAATATATTATGAACTGTAATCCACTTATTTCTCAAGATTTTTTACCTTGAGGTATAGTTTTAGTACTATATTTGTAAATAAGGTGATCTTATAGAAGCCTAATATGACCCTATACTTTTCAATCTCTTTCTATGCCTAATGAAGTCATAATGAAACTAAAATAATTTAAAATACAAACAAGCAAGCATATAGCATCCAATGTGAGAATTTGGTAAAGCTTTGCGTTTAAATTTACATTACTCGCAAGATTATGCGTGTACAAATGCTTCGAGCACATAAGGAGAATGCATTTCTGGTTTGTACAGTAACTACATAAACGACTGAAACATGTACTTAGCTAGGGATTTGATAACCTTGTATTCTGTGTATTTATGCCTTTATATTACCTTGCCCAGCCTAATGTGTTTTTACGGCTTCGAAGCAAGAAATTCCTTTGCAAACAAATACGATGAGTGACACATGGCGCCCATCTCAATGCCGCCGACATTGCACCTGACTCAAATCTCTAAATTTGAGCTATTTCCTTCGGTTTCTGAGATACAATGAGTTTTCATTTGCCTAAATGGTACAAGTTGTCTATTTTTCGCTCGCACATGACTATATTTTTGTATTGTTTTCATATGCTGCATTGCCACTCGTTCCCCGTATGACGTCACATAGCTAATTCGACACAGCCTCTTTCGCCTCATTCGGCTTTTATTTAAAAAAAAATTTGGCGTCTTCGAAGCCAAATATCTCTGGAAGTATTTATCCATTCGAAGAATGGTATATATTAATCGAATCGTCTCGTCACGGCGAATTTTTGAAAAAAATTGTTCTTATTCCATATGTACTTTAACGCTAATTGCTCGGTTGGCACTTATAATAGCATAGGTTATTGCGCCTATTTTATACGTTCACTGATTCGTTCTTATGATATCGGTGAACGTATTAGGTAGGCGATAAGAGTCTCGCCCCATGTTATTAAGAGCTCTCGCTCAATTGCTCAATATGTTCAATTTGTGTGTGTTCAAATTGTAAGGTATTGTAAGGTATATCAATGAATGTGTGCGAGGGATCAGGGGAAGAGCGGGGATTTGGAGTGCATGCTTGTATTACCGGCCACCTGTGAACGGACCAGCAGCATCAAATACCAAGTCAAGCTGTTTTATACGATCTAAGATAAATTACGCTATTAATATCATTTTTCTTTGTTTACTCGATTCTGATTGGCTAAGAACTGTGCCGAACAATCATTAATCGGCATAGTGTGCCGATGAAAAATTAATCGGCACGGATCGCGAGCCCCGCGGGGCGCGGGATTTTTAAAAACTAAAAACATAAACAAATCGGTGAAACATTTTTTTAAAAAATGATACTAATAGGAAACTACACTTGTCCTCGAAGTATTAATGGAAAATCACGCTCGTGTTTGGCGAAATGTTTATAGTGATTTTTCATTAATACTTCTCGGACCGTGTAATTTCCTATTCTAATCGGTTACGTGTATCCTGTCTTCGTGTCTTTTAATTTGCCATGTTTTAATTTGTGAAGTGCAATAAACGGCACTTGGGAGCAGTATATTTTTCCAGCTCAATACCTACGTTTTTGGTTTCTCCTGTCGAGTTCGTGACCTTGGGAATGTTTTTTTTTTTTTAATTTTATAAACTTTGAGACAATATTTCGTCAGGGTATCCGACTCACAAGATAGTGATTTTCAGCGGGGCCCTGGATTTTGTTAACATTATGTTGAAGCCCGCTAATCTACTTTTCTTTCTTTTTCATAGATGGAAGTGATTCGAAAAGTCTTCTTGGATATGTTGATGTATCATTCCTTGCAGCCTATGCAGTGGGCATGTATTTTAGGTGAAGTCATGATTCTATTGTGTTGCATTGTATACAGCTACAGTAGTTCAAAAAAGGTTGACCTTCCAGATGTTTAAACTGTAAATTATAAGCGTGCAAGGATTATCGGTTATTGCTTATTTTCATCTCGATGCCCGGAATTGTTTCTTTAAAACAACATCGAAGACGCTTATGAAACTTACAACGGCAAATTTACTTGCTATAAAGGTCATTTGAATGAAGTTCGTGGTACTATATAGTCAGGGAGCTATACGAGAGCCGTTCTCTTTCTCCAAACAAGATGTGAAAAAATCATAGTTGCAGAGGGGCTCTTGACAAACCTTTTAGCCAGTGGGGTTTCCATCGCAAGGACTGAAATTTAGAGTTATTCGTTGCCTATGTTATACGTATATTTTTTATGCACGAGGCGGGGATCGTTACTGCAGGCGGGGGTATCAAAAAAGGTTATATGTACTTTAGGGTGTTCTAGGACGCTCATTATTTAACTTATACAGAAATAATTCTTTCCCAGTTAGAAAACCTCGCATTTAGCATTTGATTGTCAACTTTTTTTTGTAAAACTTGAAGGAAAATTGAGGCAAATACGAATCAGATAAAAATTGCCAGTCGAAAGTACATTTTTTGCTGTTGGGAATTTATTGAACATCTGTTGAAATTTAATTCCATATCGGAATTAAAATTGACAAATTTTAGCTTATAGGTAGTAAAATTACAATTCTCGTACCCAGGCTCACTTGTCTACGCTCCCAGGGTTCGTACAAAACTTCAATGTCCTTAAATGTACTTGAGTTTGAAAACAAAAATACAAGGCCTTGAAAGTCCTTGAATTTATAAAGAAGTGCTTGAACGTCCTTGAATTCGCCTTGCTTTAGTGTGTGGACTTGACATTAGTAAATCAAATCTCGGTGGTTCATAACTTCTAAATATGTTAAACTGCAGTCACAGTGTTATTTAACAACTCATTTTAGTCCTTGAGTTTTCTGATATATAGTCTTAAAAGTCTCTTATTTACATGTACGAACCTTGCGCTCCTCACTGCAGGAAGAGACCCTGGTTGATGCTGACATTGATTTGTCGCTCAAATCATACGCGTGGTTAAAATCTTCTCGTAAATCTTTTTGTGCATTGAAAATGACAATATTGTTGTTCATCTTGAGTATTTCTTGCAGCTCTTCCTTTTTCCAACCCTATGTTGATTTCTTCACCATATGACTGTGGCCATAGAAATGCCTCCATATGAATCAAGAGTTTCGATTTCGTCCAAATCCAGGTTGAGCATTGGCCATTGACATTCGGAACCATGAGACCTGATATACATGTATATCATATATCGTCTATAAAGATGCGGCTAACCAGTCAAATTTACTGAATACAACTGAGTGAAGTCGGTCACGTTTATCACGAGGCAACATATTGACAGACAGAAGGATATTGACGCTTTGACAAAAAACTTCATATATTTCACAAAATCTTCCATGTTACAGTTCAACTCTCTAGCTCACAGCCTGACAAGAACAACTTTAGTTGATGTTTACTGACCGTAATTTCATACGTTTGTTCTGCACTATTACGGGAATTTCGCTTATTCTCAGGATGTTAACACTTCGTCTATTGCATGCATTGTTCATTTGCCAAATGATCAACTAAAAAATTGTGCCTGTACCAGTTGACAGTTTGCTTGCAAACGGCGCTGGCGAACTTTATCGAAGCCTGAGTATACCTGTATTGTGTGTTTTTTGTTGTGTGGGGGTACTGAGTTCATGTATATGATAATAATAGTTTACTTTGTCATGTAACGAATTTTCTTGCATGTGTTTTTAACATTCAAACATTTCATTGCAGTGGTTACATTGCAGAACATATGGACATACGTTTGTTCTTAACTGGTGGCATGATGCTTAGTGGCGTTTTCAGTATTTTGTTTGGTTTGGGATATTTTTGCAACATTCATTCCTTGGCGTTCTTTATAATTATGCAGGTAAGATAAATTAAACAATTATTGAGTGAGGTCGAGCAGGATATGAGAAATTATTAAGGCAGAGGTTTGTGATAACACAAACCGAGGCCTTAATAATTCCTCATATCCTGCGCGAACCGAATTCATTAATTGTTTTATTATTTTTTGAAAATATTTTAAACTCAGTTTGATTGCTGCTTTGTAAGTAATAAGACACGCTGCTAATAATGGAACAGCATGAAATTGTTCGGAAACTTTAATAAGCCAGTCAGACTTCGAAAAAAATATTCTTAAAACAATTGTCAGATTAAAAGGTCAGTCAAAAGCCGCATAAATTATCGCGTGACGTCATATCTTGTTTCAATATACGACGAAATGAATCATAATGTCGTATATTTGTTTTCAATACACGACGAAGTGAGTCGCAATTTCGTATGTTTATTTTCAACCCTAAATTTGGGCAACTACCAAGCGGATATGATGATCTCACCTTTAGCTCTTAACCAATCAAAACTCCTGAAATATTTTCAATAAATGATAAGATGGTATAAGTGCATTTAACATCGTAGTTGACCCAGATTTGTTTACAGTGATTCATAACAGTCAAGTCAACCATCTTCATATCGTGTATGGCTACTGGCAGCCCGAATGTACCCCAGCTGTTTTGCAACTACAGTATACTCTATCCAAAAAGTGTTCTATTTGGTGTTTCTGTTTTGGCCAATTTCATAGTTAATAGAGTAGATGGTTTGGAATCTCATTAGAATAACAATACAACTCGTTATCTATGTTGGTCAACGTTTATGCAAAAATATGGTCCTTCTTGAATTACCCTATTGTTCAAGTTGCGAATGGCTAACTTTCCTAAAACGTTGTTATTGGTTAGTTAGGTAAAAATACAATACGCACGTGACGATGAAGGACCTTATTTCTGCATAAACCAGAGCAAAAACAAAAGTAATGACTTATATTTTAGTTAGAATGAGTTTCCAAACCATCTAGGTCTATTAACTGTGTTTCAACCTAGAGGATAAAATCCCTTGAAATCACGTGATCGACCTAGTGTATTGATAAAACCCGATGTTCGGGTAAAACTGATTGACGTACACACAACAACCACAGTTTGTAAACATTTTTTATGCAATTTTCGTCAGATATTACTTACTTTTTAAAAGGACTATATAAATACAAGTTACCATACAGTTCATAAAACCGTAATGTTACTCACTGTATACTTTTCCGTACAGTTCTGATGGCAGTTGACTAAATGTAGTGTATTAAATTTTCGATTTTCAGATTTTAGCAGGACTAGCACAGGTTAGTGTATATAAGTCAATTTGTTTTTTAGCTACTGAATACGGGTGAATTACCACCAACGTTTAAGATTATAATGATTTTAATATAGTCATTATATTTTCTAGTCATCTGGTTGGCCGGCTGTCGTTGAAGCCGTTGGTAATTGGTTTGGCAAGGGACAGTATGTGAATAATTATTTTATTCGTTTATGATAATTTCATTTATGGTAATAGTAATATTCATTCATGAACATCGAACTAATATGTTTAACAAAGGTTATTTATTCGCCGAAGGTGAAGTGATTATTGGTGAATATTCACCGAGACGAATTGGAGATGAATATTCACCACAATCGCTGAGCCTGAGGCGAATAATTTTTTTAGCATAATTTCTTTAGTAAAACATGTATAAAATACACTTCTTTTCTGAATACAGTTTATTTCGGAAAATTCCCAAGTAAAGACTAAAGTTTAAATTTTGAAATAGTGAAAAAAGTATTTAAGTTATTTGCAGACGATCTATTTTTATTTTAAAAAAGTTTCAAATATACTTTTTGTGTCAGTGCAATTTTTCTCCGTTTGTTAATTTTGGCAAAAGTATAAAACATCAAAACCACTTTCATTGGCGGCCGTTTTCAAAAAATGCCAACTAGTAAATAATTTTTCATACTTACTGGTCAGGTAACCAATCAAAATGCTTGAAAACCATTATTTACTAAAGAAATTGTACGAAACGCATTTATTGAAAATAAGACCTTTTAAGTTTGACCAACAGTTAATGAAACTGCATGGTACTTTGTATATTCATAATGGTAAAGTATGCTATTTCTAATGTAAATTCAGGAAAATTTTGAAGCACCTTTCTATTACCGGTACAGAGCAGTAAAAACGCAATCTTCAATCGAGTTTTAAAACTCAATCTTCCTCTACAGTGCGTATAAAAAAAAAAGGTAATCCCCAAGGTTAACGCGCTGCAGTACAAAAACTATTCGGTGTATGTTTAATTTTTTTCGCGTTCTGACAGATCAATCTTTTAGCTATTGAATGACACCTTTTTAGCTCCAAATGGACAAAAATTGGGCATATACGAGATCAGAAGAAAATGTTGGTCAAAATCGTATATTTTCACCTCTGAGAGTTGGGACTAAAACCATTGAACATTAGCTCCCTTTGGGATTCGAGTTGTTGACAAAATCGCTTCAGAATAAACTATTTAACTACCCGCACATATTATTAACTCTCAGTCATTGAATACAAACAATGGTGCAACTTACAGTTGAAGAAAGAACATTTTTAGTCAAAAACTTTTTTGAACATTTTTAGTCAAAAAAGTTCATTGTTAGTTCAAAACATTTTTAGTTCAAAAACATTTTTAGTCAAAAACTTTTTTAAAACGATTTGGGAAAGAAAGTTTTCTGCCCAGGGCCCAACCCTGAATCGAAACAAGGGTAATTCATGAAGGCAACGCACGGGAAGATCAAAAGCCAATATCGAGGCAGCAAGAGGGCCAAATGACTTGAATGATTTGCAGAACCGCATTCAAAATGAAGTTGATGCGTTGAGAAATGTTCCGGCGCTTATCAGACGCACACTTTATGCAATTAGACGACGATGTGAGCTTTGTATCGAGAGAGATGGTGGTCATGTCGAAGGAACTGGTGAATAAACTCGTGAAGTTTTAAAGTTTCAAGTTCAAATGTAAATAATTTTCAATAAACAGCTAAATGCTAATTGGGACATGTTTATGATTGAGTTGTCCTTTTGTTATTCGGTGTTTTAATTAGGCACAGAGATGAAAATATGCGATTTTGACCAACACTTTCTTTTGGTCTCGCATATGCTCAATTTTTGTCCATGTGGTGCTAAAAAAGTGTCATTCAATAGCTAAAAGATTTATCTTTCAGAATGTGAAAAAAATTGAACGTGCATTGAATAGTTTTTGTACTACATCGCGTCAACTTTGGATTACCTTTTTTTATACACACTGTCTAAAATTTTTCCCCAATATACAGTGTATCTGCTCCAAGTGTATCTGCTCTATTGTATCTGTGCACCTGCTAATATTTTCGCGTACACGTTAGAGAACATTTTATTCTTGTACTTCTGAACACAAATCTATATGCATGGGTCCCTGACTTTAGTTACTGTATATATTTACTTTATTTGCAATACAAATATCTCATACAAATTCAAATCCATAGTGTATTTTTCATTTTAGGCGAGGTCTTATAATGGGAATATGGAATTCGCATACATCTGTCGGAAATATCGCTGGGTCAGCAATTGCAGCTGTTTGGTCTGACGATGCATGGTAATATATATACAAATGCAAAAACACACACAAATTTTTTGAAACACTTCTGAAAGGGGAATGACCATCTTCATAATTTCATTTATTTTCAGGGGATGGTCTTTTGTAGTGCCTGGTCTTATTATTTTTACAGTTGGACTGTTGGTATTTCTATTTCTGGTCACTGGTGAGTTTGTAATAACCAAAACCCCTTTACATTGGCCTCCTAAACGAGCGCAAAATGCTTGTTAGATGGCAGTCACGCATAAAATACTGGATCAAAAGACACAATAAGCATGCTTGAGCAAAGTGAAAATGCAAAAACAAAATTATTTCATAGCTAACAAGTTAGGATACAATACTATTCTTGATCATAAGATTTTACAGGGTGCCCCCCCCCCCCACCCCCGATAAAAAACAACAAACTATTAAAAACACCAATTGTTAGAATTTCAATGGCCTGACTGAGTGTAAAGATTGCGAGATATTGACAGAGTGCTTAAACTATAAGTGATTCAATTGCGTCTACGAAACCATGTGGTTTCATTTGTTTTGTCTAACATAAAACGCTTCGTTATTTATATTTACTTTAATAAGTATTTTTTCAATAGTTTATCCGCTCGTGGTTTCAACTTACTGCTAGAAATTGAAATTCTAACAATACATTATTCTCAATAGTTTTTTTTTCGCGAGAGGGGTTGTACTGTATATTATTGCAGCTGGGAATTTGAAATGCCTTTCATAAGTCTTGTGCATGAGAACAATATGCTTGGAACCATGATTGTGGTTTGTTAAATTCTTACTCATTAAGCGTTCCCAGCACACATTTCGCGTTCGTATTCGACTTTTCCGCTTTGTTCAGGGATAACCTAATTTGAAACAGCGCTGTATATAGATATTACATTGCAAACGATCGCACTGTAAATCGCAAATATTCATTTATTATTGCAGATCCTTCCCACGTGGACTGCTCTCCTCCACAGCATCATGTAAGTGTCTTTTGTAAACATGTATCAAACTGTTGCATTACAATTTCGGATACAAAAAGATCATAAAAGAATTGTAAGCAGAGTTAAAAAAAAAATGACGACGGGGGGATAAGGAAAATTTGCGTTTTTCGGGTCTAATTGCCTGAAATTGCCTTAAACTACTAAACAAGCCATTGTTTGATAAATTAATGGACATTTTATGTATTATACGATGTTACAATTCATTTTAGATAAAGCCTTCTTCTGTGCCATTGGATCATAGTGAAGATTCGGTAAGTAGCATACATACATGTACATACTTCCTTAGTGATGGGACAAATATACGGGCAATTTAAGGTTATCCGACTTTATGTAACCTTTTTTTAAAATAATGAAAATGATTATTCCTAAATCTGACCTAAAATCTAAATCTAATCTAAAAAACCTCTGGCTTCATGGAAAAGTGTTTAGAGTAAAACATAAACGGAAGTTAGTATGTCTTATGATGATTTTGTCTGATGTCACTCAGTCTGTCTGATGATGATTTTGTAATAAAATAGAAATACCACATGTTCATTCTCGTTTTATTTTACAGCGCCTTTCGTAATTATGCGGCAACGACAAATTTGGCGCTAGTCCTAAACATGCGTTTTGGCTGCCGTCAATCAAAATTACGATAACTGCCGAATAGAATCCGCTCGACGACTCGTACCGTATACTTCAAGATGGTAAGAGAATTTCCAAAATCTCTTCGTTGGAGAGTCGTCAATTTACGTGTTCTTCTATGAATCTTCTAAATCTTCTATGTTAACACCGTCCATTTTGTTGAGTGCGTGGAAAAAACAGTCGACCGTCGATCGGATTCTATTCGGTAGTTATCGTAATTTTGATTGACGGCAGCCAAAACGCATGTTTCAGACTGGTGCCAAATTTGTCGTGGCCACGTAATTACGAAAGGCGCTGTAATTTCTATCCTGGGTGTTAAGACGCTAATCTTCGGATTATGTTTTATTCTTTATTTTTTGAAATTGTTTGCTGCATGGTGTTTGCAAAGTGTGCTAGATAAATGTTGCTTGGGTAAATATAGAGGTCTTAGCGTCAGGAGAATTGTAGCTACGTTTATAATTTACCTCAATGGTTTTTGGAATATCTTCTATCCCATCCAAAATGATCACGGGACATAATCGTACTCGCATTTGTTGACGGGTATCTTGAATTTTTTATGGAATTGTGGAAGAATTTTAGGTATGGCGCAAGCGGCGCAATGCGCGCTATTCTTGATTCTTCGGGAGGGGTAGAAATGTCAAATCAGGGGGTGAAGCGACATTGGGTTAAGCACCGTCTGGGAGGAGGGGTTTTAAAAAGAAAAATCGGGGGGGGGGGTGTTTAACCTCCCAACCAACACAGAAAATCCGCTCTTGTTCATGAGTTGGCCTCAAACGCTAGAGTTGGTCTCGACCAGCGCCTCTATTTAACAATATTTTATTGCGCTTGACTACTCGGAATGTATACAGCTAAATTATTGCTTACATATAATTATGGCGTATAATAACTAAAAAGAATAAAATGTTCACGTTGTGCTTTTAAAAAAAGTCCCACTTTCTGTTCCAGGACACAGATACAACATCACTTCTTAACCGCCATACGCCAATCAATGATATGGTAAGTTCTGTTTCAAGGGAGCCCAAACTACGTAATATCTAATAAACTAAAGTATTTATTATAAGGGCGTTAAAAAACAAAGTACCGGCTAAGATTTTTTGTGATGCAGTAATAAACATGTCGAGTTTATTTTCAAATAAACTTCTCAAATAAACTAATTTGCTTTTGTTTTACTATAGCTTTACTGCACTTCTTTGTTTTGTCTTGTGTTTTTTGACGTATGTGAATACACGCGATTTTGAATAATAATCAATCCCACGCACCAGGCGTGTGAACATGTGGAAGGGCCGACTGCAATAACAATGCAAACAAGTTAAGACGGCATTGTTCTCGAAAAAATAATTGTCATTGTAGGTTTATAGACACAAATAAAACTTTGAAAACCTTCCTCACGTAGTTCGCTACTTACTCGGGTAACATTTTAGCTTCTGTTCGTGCTTATGTCGATTGTGGGAAAAGGCTTTATGTGCCATGTTGCATGCCTTTGTAAGAGTAACAGGCTTGTGTGGTGCTTAGTGTCAGTAGTGTGTGTTGCTTGTGCTGATGGTTGCTACACAATGTCCTTATACTCATACACGTGTTCTACAGTGGGCATGCTTTCATGTTCCTACAGTTACAGTTGGCTGTACTTCATGCATGCAAGCTTGTGGTTGACTTTTCCTAATTGTAGGCCTGTTGTGGTATGTCAATTTTGATCCAACGTTATTCGTGCAACTTTACCCGACCTTAACTAGGTTCCTATTGAAAATTTTGTGTAGCTTTTGACGTGCTAGAAAATGTTTGTCTGCAGAAGGTGGAGAATACTGCGTGCAATGCATAAACGTGTCTTGCTAAAGGAAGCTTAAAGCATCCATACGGGATTGTTGTGTTTCATACGGCATCTATTCCAGCTTATGGCTGATGTTGCTATGACCTAGTGCGTTTAAATACGTTGACGCTACATCCTCAAATGTTTTGTAGTCAGTTGAAAAATTCGTAATTCGCTGATTGATCGATGCTGGTAGTTGTAATACTAATTAACACAGCATCATGTAAGTGTCTTGTGTGAACATGTATCAAGTTGTTGCATTACAATTTCGGGTACAGAAAGATCATAAAGGAATTGTAAGTAGAGTTAAAGAAAATGACGAAGGGGGGATTTTGAAAATTTGCGTTTTTCGGGTCTAATTGCCTGAAATTGCCTTAAACTGTTAAACTAGCCATTGTTCGGTAAATTAGTGGACATTTTATGTATTATACGCTATTGCAATTCATTTTAGATGAAGCCTTCTCCTGCGCCATTGGATCGTAGTGAAGAATCGGTAAGAAGCATGCATACATGTACATACTTCCTTAGTGATGGGACAAATATACGGGCAATTTAAGGTTATCCGACTTTATGTAACCTTTTTTTAAAATAATGAAAATGATTATTCCTAAATCTGACCTAAAATCTAAATCTAATCTAAAAAACCTCTGGCCTCTTGGAAAAGTGTTTGAGTAAAACATAAACGGAAGATAGTATGTCTTATGATGATTTTGTCTGATGTCACTCAAAATCGATGATTTTGTAATAAAATAGAAATACCACATGTTCATTCTCGTCTTATTTTAATCTCTATCCTGGGTTTTAAGATGCTAATCTTCGGATTATGTTTTATTCTTTATTTTTTTGAAATTGTTTGCTGCATGGTATTGACAAAGTGTGCTAGCTAAATGTTGCTTGGGTAAATATAGAGGTCTTAGCGTCAGGAGAATTGTAGCTTCGTTTATAATTTACCTCAATGGTTTTTGGAATATCTATCCCATCCAAAATGATCACGGAACATAATCGTGCTCGCATTTGTTGACGGGTATCTTGAATTTTTTATGGAGTTGTGGAAGAATTTTAGGTATGGCACAAGCGGTGCAACGCGCGCTATTCTTGATTCTTTGGAAGGGGTAGAAATGTCAAACCAGGGAGTGAAGCGACATTGGGTTAAGCACCTTCTGGGAGGAGGGGTTTTAAGAAGAAAAATCGGGGGGTGTTTAACCTCCCAACCAACACAGAAAATCCGCTCTTGTTCATGAGTTGGTCTCAAACGCTAGAGTTGGTCTCGACCAGGGCCTCGACCATCTCTTACGCTTTTTTCGTGCTCTCTCAACTTCTCGGTTGAGCACACGCGAACCCATAAAAAATCCTTAAAACACCGCGCATAAAGCGACTCCGTTTTTATTATTAAGATGTACATTTCCGTAAGGGATGGTGTCTATATATACTCAGAATAGATTTATAGACAGGTGCAAACTGAAAGTAGGGAGGTCTTCCGAAAAACGGTCGCATAGAAAAAAAAGTTGAAGAAACTAAATGAGCACTTGCGAAAATTCAATCAGACACCATATCCACTGTTTTTGTACCCAGTGCAAAGGTTCATAGATTCAAAAAAACCGGATAGACATAAAAATTCGTTCATCGACCTTTATTGCTAGGCGTGTTAAGTAATTTGAAATAAAACGATGTAATTTGTAGTGGTCTACTATTTGTAAATAGTTACGTGTATATCCATTGTTGCTGCCGCAGCGAGCGAGCTTGAAGGGAGGAAGCCAGCAAATCCAATCTTTATGTCGTTTTGTGTTCTCGAATGTTTCGCCTATCACGATGCTACAAGCTGGACGATAGAAGTAATGATATGATCATCATTGGTCTTCGCGACTATTGAATTAAGATATATTTTAGTTCAATATCTTCGACTTTGCCGTATTCTACACGGATTTGGACGGAGTTGGTTTTTTGTGTATTTGTACATATTTGTTGGTTTGGGATTGTTCCTCCTCTTTACGATGGATCGGTAAAATTTTCGACCGTGCTTCCACTTGCTTTCTTTGTTGGTTCGGTTTTTTGGTGATCTGATCAGCCTTTTGCCATAAGATATTTTCGTTGTGTTTCCACAAATTAATATTGGCTGTTTTCATTACATGCAAACTTACAAAGAACTTAGTAATGATATTATGTTGTCCCGTATTGTTACACCAGATCACGGCCTAATTCAGGCCCAACAATATTATTCAAGCAAAATCCAGCTAAGTTATTGTCTAAACCAATTTTTAACTGCAAATGTAAACATAATGATCATGTTACACTATATTGTGAAATAAATTTTTTGCATATTCCCTAAAGCCTTTTTATTATTCACCTAATTAAAAGTATATTCAGCTTCATGTTTATTTCATGCTCAATAATTAATTACGAATACCAATATTCCTTTTTCAAATACTGAAATTTTGAAATAATGCTAAGCCATCGTTTAGTATTCCTATATTCTGTTGGTATAACTATATACACATAGTATTCCTTTATCTGAACATGGATCTGTAAAAACTATTTAACAATATTTTATTTGCGCTTGACTACTTGGAATGTATACAGCTAAATTAAATTATTGCTTGCATATAATTATAACATATAATAACTGAAAACAATAAAATGTTAACGTTGTGCACATGCGTTTAAAAAAAGTCCCACTTTCTGTCCTAGGAAGCAGATACAGCATCACGTCTTAACCGCCATACGCCAATCAATGATATGGTAAGTTCTGTTTCAAAGGAGCCCAAAGTACGTAATATCTAATAAACTAAAATATTTATTATAAGGGCGTTAAAAAACAAAGTAACGGCCAAGATTTGTTGTGATGCAGTAATAAACATGTCGAGTCTATTTTCAAATAAACTTCTCAAATAAACTAAAGGAAATAAACAAATAAAATTCGATACAAAAGTTGAGTAAGTATGTATTAGATTTGGGAGGGGGAAGATTTAAGCGTGGTTCACACTGGCAACGCATGCATAAATAAGAAAACAAAGCATTCATGTTGCTCTGAGTTTGAATTTGCTTTTGTTTTACTATAGGTTTACTGCACTTCTTTGTTTTGTCTTGTGTTTTAGCTTCTGTTCGTGCTTATGTCGATAGTGGGAGCAGGCTTTATGAGCCATGTTACATGCCTTTGTAAGAGTAACAGGCTTGTGTGGTGCTTAGTGTCAGTAGTGTGTGGTGCTTGTGCTGATGGTTGCAACACAATGTCCTTATACTCATACACGTGTTCTACAGTGGACATGCTTTCATGTTCTTACAGTGACAGTTGTCTGTACTTCATGCAAGCTTGTGGTTGACTTTTCCTAATTGTAGGCCTGTTGTGGTTTGTCAATTTTGATCCAACGTTATTCGTGCAACTGTATCTGACCTTAACTAGGTTCCTATTGAAAATTTTGTGTAGCTTTTGACGAGCTAGAAAATGTTTGTCTGCAGAAGGTGGAGAATATGCGTGCAATGCATAAACGTGCCTTGCTAAAGGAAAGTTAAACATCCATACGGGATTGTTGTGTTTCATACGGTATCTATTCCAGCTTATGGCTGATGTTGCTATATGACCTAGTGCGTTTAAATATGTTGACGCTACATCCTCAAATGTTTTGTAGTCAGTTGAAAAATTCGTAATTCGCTGATTGATCGATGCTGGTAGTTGTAATACTATTTAACAATTATTCGCCGAAGGCAAAGTGATTATTGGTGAATATTCACCGAGACGAAGTCGAGGTGAATATTAACCATAATCACTGAGCCTGAGGCGAATAATTGTTTTAGTGTAATTTCTTTAGTAAAATTTACGTCTATAAAATGCACTGTCGTCTTTTATGAATACAGTTTACTTCTGAAAATTCCTAAGTAAAGACTAAAGTTTACGGACCAGACTACGGTAAAGTGTAAAATTTCCCGTCTAATGTAATTAATAGGTCGTATTTTATACCAAATTTAAGCTTGCATTAGGCGTAATAACATACTGATGACAAATGTTTTGCAATTTAAAAAAATTGTCAATAAAACAAGGGTTAAAAACTGATATTTTGTCATGTTGAAAAAATATACAGAAAGAATAACAATTGCCGTGTTGCTATGACAACAACCTATATCAGTTCTTCATGTAATTCCAAAAATATAGTTGCATGCTCTTAGTTAGTGGTGAGGGGTTGCTGCATGCATGTATTTCTAGTATTAGAAATACATGCATGCAGCAATGGCAGCAACCCATCGCTTACCAAGCATGCAACTATATTTTCCGAACATGAAGTATTTGCATGTATTGTCGTCATAGCAACACGGCAATTTCTAGTTTTTCTGTATATTTTTCATAGAAATAATAGATATAGAATGCGTGCTTGGTAACCTAGCCGGTACCCAAATTGAAAAAAAAATTGCCCTTATAAATCGGCCATTTTGAATTTTAATGTGGCGTCATTTGTTTACCTGAAAATAGATAGGAGCGCGCATTCTATATCTTTTATTTCTATGATATTTTTTCAAAACAACATGAAAAAGGACAAATTATCAGTTTTTAATGCTGGTTTTATTGACATTTTTTTTACTATGAATTGGCAGAACATGTGCCATCGGTATGTTACTATGCCTAATGTAAGCATATATTTAGTATAAAATACGACCATTAGTTATATAAAACGTTTTAAAATATTTACGAAACTAAATTCTTATTTACATAAACTTTGTGTCTGAAATAAACCGTTTCTAGCATATTTTATATCTTCGCTCGTATTCTTTTACCTATAAAGTTAGTTAATATTTTGCAATGCAGTAATAAGGAGATAAGCACATACATGCCAAGATTATAACAAACTTACTTGCAGGGAGGTTGTTTCGGGATTGACGCACCGAGGGTCTGACAGCTGTTCGAACCTACCGAGCGAAGCGAGGTGGGCTCGGACAGATGTCTGACCCCGAGGTGCGTTAATCCCGAACCAACCGAACCTGCAAGTAAGTTGGGTTGTCATCCCATACTAAACTTATCTTCTTGTGTTGTTTTCCGAGGCTTGCTGAGTCGCCATAGTGGAATCAAGGCACGTTCCGCCACAGATCTGTGGCGTACAGATTATGTAGATTTATTTCCGTTGGCGTAATTTTGTGTTATATTCTTGATGATGCGTATAAACTATTTAACTATACGGCGTAAATATCTAAAATTGCTACGCCGTCGGATCAGGCAAATGTCAAATGGGACTGGACAAAGTTTGTTCACAAGCAGTCTAATAGTCAATCACAATAGCGATAAATAGGAAAGCGATAAAGATATTTGTATTAAAGACATTATCTTGCCCGGCTCGGGCAGCCCAGTGTGCGGTTATTTGTGTTATATAGCGAAATGCTTGGAGCATCAAATTTTGTATATTTTAGTCTGACGTACAAAAATTTATACACATTTTAGTGGCGTAAAATATGTGGCGGACGGGCTTCCTCGATTCCACTATGGCTGAGTCGCCGATGTCACCGATGTATTTTGTCAACATTTTCTCTTCTTAAACTTATATTGGTCTCTTAATATTTCTTTATAAGGGTCTCTATTGTCTTTAGTTTACAATTTTCCGTTTCTTTTTGCTTGGTTTCTGTGACGTTTTTTATCCAAAAATGTTCTTTAAAGTGTAGGTTTAATAATCAGCTAAATTTTGTTCGCCATTGCCAGTTGTTGAGCAGTTTGAGGCGGATGGCAGCGTAAGCAACAAGCAGGTCAGTTCGGATTTTTGTAACCAATCAGAAAGCCGGTTTTATCGATAAAAGAGAAAAGCGGGTAAGGTTTGGAAAAAGCAGGTTAGTTCGAAAAAACTAACCTGCTGAGAACCAATCAGAAGCCCGCTTTCATCACACATATGGGATAACCTGAGTAACGTCCCGTCTTCGCAAACGCCCTGTCTCTATAAACAGCCCCTAAATGCATGAAATATAATCACCCCGTGATTAATATTCCTCCTGCTCCCTCTGTCGTTTGTGATACGGGTAGAATTTCTTGGAACATCGAGAATAGATTTTAAATGCATCATACACATAGTATCCTCGTGTTATGATGTCGTGCATGTTATGTAGGAAATCCTGGTGGAAAATAGTACTGAGACTAAGTAACCCGCGTCCATTAACCCGGCGCAGTAAAATAATGACCCGTGCATTTTACCCGCACCTTTAACCCGCTACCTGAGCCAGTTTTTATTAAACTAATCAGGTTGTGACCATTTTTTCACGTTTTGTGTTTTAGGAGCGTCTACCGCAAAGACGGAAAGGCGAACATGGAGCTGACTCGAGAGCTGTTACATTTCTTGGCGCTTTTTTACTACCTGTATGTGGACCATTTGATGCCAGTTTTCATTTGATAATGCTGATTCTGGTTTTTTAGTGGGGGGAGGGGGTAGTGTTAGTTTGCCCGACCAGAGCTCGCTGCATTGTGTGAGCGATTTTCAATATACAGTGTCAATTTGCAGTGGGGAGTGCGCAAACCATAGATATCTCATATACACTAGATAGCATATCAAAAGTGAAGCCAAAAATCTCATCGGTATCCCCTCATAACAATAGGCGGTGGCCATATTGGTCTTTCCCACTCATAATCCCCCCCCCCTCATGCTCCATATCAACTCTGTAGAAACGGCCAGCGCCTGCGATCCGGCTTCAATTTTCGCCTGCCCACAGTGTGGGATGCACCATCTAGTGTATATGAGATATCTATAGCGCAAACCCACGGATTTGTTTCGATCATATATGTGCGGCAACAACGTTCTACTATCATATCCCTGAGTCGTTTTCTTTGTGGTACATGTGGGTTTACATTACTACATGGCGAAGGACCACACAATAGCGATGTTAATGGATCACAAGGCAACGAGAAAGAAAATTTTTGAAATTTGGAGCCGGAAGTCCGTGAGAAATGAAATGGCCTTTTTGTAACAATAAAGGAGGCTTGTAACGAGCCCAGAAAACATTAATAAACCAATTGCGATCTTCAAACCGTTTTCAACTTTAGAAGTAAGAAAAGAACGATTTTCCGGGTATTTGTTCTCTGATATTCCGCTTTCTATTTACTTATTTACAGTATATTATTTTACACATGCTGATGTATAGGAATTACCTTTTTGCTCGAGTAACATGTTCACAATCGTTTTCCCGGTTGGGGGGGGGGAGGGGGACACATTCTTCCTGGCTTGTATGCCCATGACGCATGATGAAACCCTCTAAATCTGTTAAACCCTGAATATCGACTCTTATGTCACGTTAACTATTCAGAGCAGTTGGCTTTATATCGTTGTGTCGTTGTATCACCTTATACCATCTTATCTATCTTTTTTACTAATTCTATTTTAGGGCGTTATCGAGTATTCGCTGAGCCTGTTTTTCGCCAAGCTCGTGAGCTACACCTTCCTTTATTGGCTGCCGTATTACATTAGTAAAACTCGTTAGTATATCAGACACGTCCTTATTGTGCACTCAGGTTCTCGGAAAATGTGGATGAACCATTACCAACCAATTCTTATACAGTAGTTTGATGGCTTTGACAGCTCTGAGACTTGTAAATTACACGAAAAATAGTTTGAAGGCCACTGTGAAAAGTTTATCTTACCGTATTCGCGCTTAATTTCGCGCTACTTTGATTTCCCAATTTACGCAATGGAAAAAATCGCGAAATTAATAAAGTCGCGCGAATTTCCTTTGCGCTTTGCTTCTAAATAATTAATGATTTTCGCAAATCATGGAAAATTAATAAAGTTGCGTGAATAAAAGAAAGATAAAAAATTACAGTTGCGGTCTATAGACCTTATGCATAAATCGTGATTCGGAATATGTATCGTAGAAACCTCTTCGCAAACAGTAATACACGGTCCGAATCACGATTTATGCATAAGGTCTATGAAGTTGGACTACCTAAGTGAGAGGCCTGTCTGTATGCATGAATGTAGTCAAATTCATTTCGCATATTTATGCAAATTTATTTCCCATTTAGCGATTGACGGTGTTCAGTACGATTCACGCAAGGCTGGCGACTTATCAACGTTTTTTGATGTTGGAGGGATAATTGGTAAGTTCAAAGTGAGTTTCCAGCTCCATGCATGGACTGATGGCGAGTAATTAGCGATGACCGGTATAAGCACGGCCAACAACGGCTTGAACGCCTAGTGAAATGTTCAAATAACTATAAAGAGACGAATCTAACTCGTTTCGCAGTTTAAAAAGTCATTTGCTTGCATGCTAGCTGTTTTGAAAATAGGAATATTTAACCTGCGCGAGTTACAGGGTGCATGTCAATAATTTTTACGCGTTTGACGAATTTAGCAAAGACATGTTGACTGTCGTGGAGCAGAAGCTGTCATGTATATATTTGAACGCCATTATAGCCGCGATATATAGACAGTATATCGTTGTTTTGCTACTGCAAGTGATCATGTTCGCTTGCGGTGCATTCAATACGACAATAAGGGAAACTTCAAACAGCAGGATAAAAACAAAGCCTTTTTTGCTTTGAAAAGATCAAATACGACGAAAACTGTCTCTTGACCGTTTTCTGTGATCATTATAGACAAATAAATATTTATGTGGGCTAATCGTTAGCTTCAGTTGATAGATTCCTGCACACATCCTGTTTGCATGCGCACATGCAGTAAAGCTGATTTCGTTGGGGCTGCGTCCATTACGGCTACAATTCAGTAGAACTAATCAGGGGCTGGTTGCGTCAAAGCAGTTTAGCTTAAACTGTGTATAAGTCGAAAAAATAAAACAACTTTGTATAAAACTAAATATTTAGTCCATTTAAAACTTATGAGTTCGGTTGCGTATAAAAAATGTAAGTGTTTTTTAAATTTGACTAATTATCTACTGAGGCTGAACGCCTTTGCATGGTGAACCGGTTATTACGCTTATCGTGCGTACCTTCTTTAATTTCAGGAGGAATTGCAGCTGGCTTTATCTCAGATCAGTCTGGCTGCAGTGGAATAACATGTGTTGTCATGTTAGTGTTGGCTTCGCCATCAGTAAGTATCAGAAAACATAAAAACTTTTATTTATGGTCAGCTTTGTTGTGCCTTCAGCCTTTTTTTGATAGGACAGCTGGGCTGGGCAGCTGTTGTTCTAAAATCGTGGTTTCAATCGCTTAGTGGTTATGAGTCGAACCGTTTGATACGAAACGGGGAGGGGGGAGGAGAAAAATTGCATTACTCGACAAGTTTATTGTTGAAAAATCACACGTATGTTCGTCGAGTTATCAAATTTATAATACTGCAAATGCACAATTCGGAATGTTGAAAAGAACTTTTGTCAAATAGAGCTGCTAATTTTTTAAATATTTCATAATCAGAAATGTTGGCATTTTTGTCGCAACAACTTTCTAATAACTTCCTATGGTGTGAGATTTCAAAAGAAATTTTAAACACGAAACAAAACCTTTTTCTATGCGGTACTTACATTCCCCCAGAAAAGTCAGCCTACTTTGATGATGAAATATTTGAAGAACTTGAAAATGATATTGTTTCATTCCAATCAAAAGAAAATATAATAATTCTTGGTGATTTCAATGCAAGAACAGGTAAACTAGATGATTTTGTTTCTAAAGTTGGAAACAACTTTATAAATGATTCAAGTGAGAGTTCCCTACAACCAAAGAACCGACAAAACATTGACAATAACATCAACAACCATGGCAAACAATTAATTAATATTTGTAAGAATACTGATTTACGCATTTTAAACGGAAGAACTAAAGGTGATTCTTTTGGAAGACCCACCTTTCATGGGAAAAATGGAGTGAGTACAGTTGATTACATTATATGTAATCAAACAATCTTTCAAAATGCACAACATTTTATTGTAAAACCACCAAATTATTTATCTGATCATAGCCAAATTGTTGCTTGGCTTGACATCTGCATAAAATCAGATAGTGATGAAAACAACCAAACACACAAGCCCAAATATAACCTACCACCTCAGTTTATTTGGGAAGAAAATTCCAAACATTTTCTCAGACAAACATTAAAATCTACTGAATTTCAAGTCAAACTAAAAAGATTCTTAGACTCTGATTTCATTGAAAATCCAGAAGGCATTAATAACTGTGTCTCTGAATTTGAAGACATGATTATTGATGCATCAAAACGATCATGTAAAATAAAAAAGAAAAAACACAGACGAAAACTAACTAATATAGCAAACAAAAAATGGTTCGATGGTGAATGCAGAATTCAACGTCACCAATTAAGAAAACTAGCTAATCAAAAACATAGAGAGCCAACCAATACTTATCTACGAGATACATACCACAACATGCTGAAAACATATAAACAGACTCTAAAAAGAAAAAAAGATAAGTTCCACGAAGACAAAATTTCTGAAATTATAAAGGCAACCGAAACAGATCTAAACACCTTCTGGAAAGTACTTAAAACAACTTCAGATAACCTAGAAACAAAATCTAAGGATAGCCCAAAAGAAGATGAACTACTAAATCACTTCCAACAATTACACTCCACTCATAACCTTAATATAGAACATGATAATATCATTGAGAATTTAAAATCCATAGAAAGAAGCAGAGACCAATTTGATGAACTTGATGCCCCTATAACAGAAAACGAATTAATGAACACAGTGAAAAAGATAAAATTGAAAAAAGCTACCTATTCTGATAGAATCAGTAATGAAATTATTAAATCGAGTTTTGATATTCTCATCAAAGGATTTATTAAAGTTTTCAATTTAATTCTAAAATCAGGAAACTTCCCAAAAGCTTGGTGCGAAGGCTTGATTACACCAATTTTTAAATCAGGAAACTACCTCGACCCCAACAGTTACCGAGGGATCTGTGTCTCAAGTTGTCTGGGTAAACTTTTCTGTATGATTCTCAATGAAAGACTAATGTCACATGTATAGAGAGTTAATACACCCCTCACAAATAGGCTTTATGCCTGGTAGCCGAACAACTGATCATATTCTAACTTTGAAGACGATTCATGACAAGTATGTTAACCAACAAAAAAATGGAAAGATCTACGCCTGTTTTGTTGATCTCCGAAAGGCCTTTGACTCCGTATGGCACGAAGGTCTTTTTCTGAAATTACTGAAAAATAAAATAGGTGGAAGATTCTATGATTTAATTAAGAGTCTATACTCCAACACTCAATGTGCAATTAAATGTTCTGATCACAGAACAACTTTCTTCCCATATAAGAGAGGGGTCCGTCAAGGATGCATTCTTAGCCCTCTGTTATTTAACATCTACATAAATGAATTACCAAAAATCTTCCAAGAGACAAGTTCAGACCCATTTGTACTACCCGATGGAACAACAGTGAGCAGCCTGATCTATGCAGATGACCTTGTTGTTCTATCAAAATCAAAAAACGGTCTCCAAAACTGTCTAAACAAACTTTATGAATGGAGCAAAAAATGGTTAATGGAAATCAATATGAAAAAGACAAAAATTATGATTCTCCAAAAACATAACTCAAAAAAGAGTCAAAATTTAAATTTTCTCTTAGGCAATTCATCTGTTGATATCACAAATGAATATACATACCTTGGTGTAAAACTAACGTCAAATGCAAAATTTTCAATAGCACAACAACAACTCAGTGAAAAGGCAATGCATGCCTTATACAAAATACGAAGACACCTCGACCTCCATGCTTTAACTCCCAAAATCGCCATCAAAATTTTCGACAGCATTATATCCCCTATCTTATTATATGGTTCAGAAGTATGGGGTGCATATGCCAAAAACGATTTTAAAAAATGGGACAAAACACCTATCGAAAAAACCCACCTAAAATTCTGCAAATTATACTTGGGAGTTAACAAAAAAGCCAGTAACCTCGCAAGCAGAGAGGTGAACTCGGTAAATTCCCTCTACTTATTCCGATGCTCAAAAGAACATTGAATTACATTAACCATTTGAACCAACTCCCAGAAAAAGCAATCGCAAAACAAGCTTTTCTACTTTCAAAAGCACTGCACAATCAAGGTAAAGAATCTCTCTATTCAAATATATTGAAATCGATAAATTCCTATTATGACACAAATGATAAACCAATAACAGACTTGGAAACAAAAATAGAAAACTCGGGCTCTATAGAAATTATCAAAAACGTAAAAGATACTTATATATCATTCTGGAAAAAGGAGATTTCAAAATCAACCAAATTATCATTCTATTCTACTTTTAAAAAAGACTACAAACTTGAAGATTACCTAACCAAAATACCGCTCAAAAATCAGCGAAGAATATTTACACAATTCCGCATCAGCAATCACAAACTGAAAGTTGAATACGGACGCTACCAAAACTTACCTCGTGACGAACGACTGTGTAAAAACTGCAACATTGAAGCAGTTGAAGATGAATACCATGACAAAAACAGACTGGTTAAAATGACCAATTTTATTGGTTGTAACCAATTTAAATTGGTTATTATAACCAATTAAAGAATGGTTAGTCCGACATAACCAATAAAATATTGGTTGCTTCGACCAATTCTGTATTGGTTGCAATTTTTGACCAATTTGAATTGGTTAATTGAACCAATTTGAAATTGGTCATGTGTATAACCAATTTTGAATTGGTCAAATACATAACCCATTTAAAATTGGTAAAATATATAACCAATTTAAAATAGGTCAAATACATAACCATTTCAAATTGGTCATTTGTATAACCAATTTCCAATTGTTCAAATACATAACCAACTTAAAATTGATCATATAATTAACCAATTTAAAATTGGTCAAATCCACAACCAATTATAAATTGGTCAAATTTATAACAAAATTAGAAACAGGTCAAATCCGCAACCAATTATATTGATTGGTAAACTTTATGAATTCTCTAACGAATTATATATGAGCCTTTGTCACAATCGTCAGAAACATATTTACGAATTGTTTATGATCTTTTCGTGTGAATTTTGGGTTTACACCTGTTGGTAACAGGCAGTGCAAAGACCCATGTACAAAAAAAACCCTCTTGCGTTTGGCTTGATAATAGCAGCATTGAACTAAGAATTTATATTTATAGTATAAGGCGTATTCATTATCAATGGATGTTTTTACCACAGGAAATATCTCAGTTTATTCCTTGGAGAAACACAATGATGGTGTACAGTCAATTATATAGATCAGTGGCAGTACTCCGCGCGCAATGCAAACCGGGAAGCGACATCACATGCTTCGAAGCCATATTTTTCATTCTTTCAATTATGATGTCGCTTTATAGCAAACAAAATTGCAATAATAACCGTGATGACGAATGAAATGACTCCTCATACACCAGGAAAGACAGCGTAATACTCAGGTGAGATAGTTGTTATACTTTTTGTGTCGATAAAGCCCTTTTGACGTGTAATATTTACTTTGTTTCACCGTCATGTATTTCAAACACGTGTTCCAGTTTATATATATTTGAATTTCGCGCGACAGTATTTGAAATAAAACGTTGATGTTCACACATTGCCTTGATACAAGGTTTTATGTGAATGGAAAGAACTACAAAACGGTAAAAATTGTATTCTGTAGATAGCCAGATGTGGTTATATGCAGACTGATACTGAATGTCTGTGAATGCATGTCTGAATGCCCATCAGACTATGCAATCAATACATATACATACATAGTTCTATAAATCAAGCCTGCCACTTACATATAAGTTACTGTTTATTTAAATATCTGTTATGGATGGTAGTGTTCATTATAAGGATGTATATTAACATTATGCATCAGTCAAAGGTTTGCGATGCAGTTTGAATCAGTCAAAGATGCAGTAATGCAGTTTGAATCTACCAACTTTATCTTTTTCTTTCTCAGCAAATTTTCTGGGTATTTGCCCTGTATTAGTTATGTGACACTTATTATATTTTGATATCAAGTGTTAGCACAGTATTTAGTTTTAAAGCGTATTGGATGTAAAGCGTCTTACATGCTCGACTTTCAAGTTCTTGTTTTAAAAGAAGTAATGAACTCCTTGTTTGAATATGTATTTTTTGACAAACTCTTATGCCGGATTAGTTTTATTTGTGTATCTATACCAGACCATACAATTCTATTCATCAAAAGAAGTGCTACAGTATGTGTACTTCTCAAAACTTAGCAAAACAATCTGTTAATGCAATTCTCTAAAGCTTATAAATAACAATGTGACCAAAGCATACCATTTTATTACTATATTTTGTTTAATGTCAGATTATTGCACTTAGCAAGGGAGTGTCACCAACATTGCATTATTTTCCCTTCTAGTTTTGGCAAAACTCCAGAAAATTTTATTTCGAAGTTGATTTTAGATTCTTGTTTGAACTGTTGCAATGAATAACAAAGTTATGTCTTATTGTTATATATGCTATGTCATATGCTATATAGCTATTTGGTTTTTCTAACATAAGATTTTATTAAATTGCAGGCTTCAAGTGTATGTTGCATGTAAATGCATGGAAACATCTTTAGTTATGCTTCCGTCATTGAATAAAAGGCTCGAACAATTGGTTGCTGATCGCTGTCAAAAGTATTCAGATTATGAAAGACAGGAAGTTCCAACACAATTTTCAACTCCAGTTTTGGATATTATAGAAGTAACTAATTTACTAGGTTAGTTACAAACATTGAATGTCCTTGTTGCCTAAAACCAGGCGTTTTAGCTGCCAAACCCCAAAACATTGGTACGACTGGGCACAGCAAAAATGTACTCATTTTCCTGGAACATGTTCTGATGTCAGGTGCATGCACAAAGACAGCTTTTCCAATGACTGTGTACCATTTAATTTCATCAATGAAATAAATAGTATTCCTGTAAATTTATACTGTATATATTTATTCTTCAATTTAATATGCTTTCTATACTGTGGCTTGCTACTGTAATTATATATGTACTTAAATATTTTATATTCTTGCTTCTTTGTATTAAAATATTTTTTCATTGAAACCTTCAGGTTCTGATTGACTATATTAGGCAGGACTTCAGTTTTGAAACAAAACATTGGTTGAAATGACCAAAAACAATTGGTTGTTTGGATGCACCTGAGCAAACCAATTTTTAATGGTCATTTTAACCAATAACACTTGGTTATATTGACCAATAAAAAATTGATTAAATTAACCTTTTATTATGGTTATTTTGACCATTTTTTTATTGGTCAATATAATCAAGTGTTATTGGTTAAAACGACCATTAAAAATTGGTTTGCTCAGGTGCATCCAAACAACCAATTTTTTTTGGTCATTTTAACCAATCTGTTTTTACAGTGCACTTTGTCTTTGACTGTCAATGTTACGAAGCAGAAAGAAACAACTCCAACAATATATTAAAAAATATACTGAAAATGGGACTCACAAATGAATCAAAACAAAATCTATCAGGTCACTTAATATCCTCCAGTGACCCAATATTACTCAACTTATTTTCAAAATTTCTTTCGGACTGCTTCACAACCAGAGACAAATTCCTTCAAAGTACAACATCTTTGCAATAATTTAGTAACCAAAAATTGTAAATAGCACGAATTCTCGTAGATTTAACTTCATTTCCATATTTAGCACTTTCTTATAATATCCGCACTTTCATAATACTATAGCACCATTGTAATACGCACACTTTGAGAGCTTTGTAATACCTGTAATTTGGTCATACAAATAAAGCATTTATTATTATTATTATTATTATATTATTATATTATTATTATAGCGAAAATCATCGGTTATTATGTTCCATGGTCTTGTTTCCTATCGTGTTTTTTTATTTTTCTGGTGGTGACGAAATTCCCGGGAAGATCTACGTACAGAACTGTTGATATGACATATCAAATACCATCGTCTTTTTTTCAAACATTTCCTGCTTCTTCTAAATCACTTATTTTCCCCACGATAATAGTGACAACATCCAGTTAAATTACTGCGGGCAGGCCAAAATTTAGCAGCGAATTTGGGATCTACATATATGAATTCCCTATCTTTTTCAAATCCAATGAAATTCCGATGGAAAAATTGATTGCCGATACAAAACCGATATTTCCAGAATTTTTGCCCCCTAATCGTTGCTACTCAAAATACGCGAATTTCTTTCTTATAATCAGATCAATATGTTTTGGTTAAAGAAATGTACTGAAGTTGAAATTTGTGCTTTTGTTTAAAGGGGCAGTGTCTTGAGAAAAATTGTTTGTCTCCTTTTAATCTCTATCAACGATAATTTGAAAGTAAACCATGAAACCGCTTTCAGTTTCTCAATATCTCATCTTGTGAAGATATTTATCTTTTAAAACAGAATACTAGCTACTTACTAAGAAAGAATTTCTCTACAAAAACAGGCGAAGTTTATGAACCTTGTGTACCCACAATATTACCGTTATTTTATAAAGTTTAAAGACATTCTAATTCTTTGTTTCGTTATTATTTTTGGTTTGATTCCTGCTTGGTGATTAATATGCATGAAAAGAGGACTGACATTGTGTTTGATTGAAATCAAGAATAGATAAACGATTTTTCATGATACTGCCCCTTTAATTTGGATGTAACTCTTATAAATCTACTTTTAGTGCGACTGTGCAACCCTCGAATGTACAAACTCGCCATTCGTTCTAAAATCAGCTGCGTTAAACTCATTGTTTCTTATATATGTAAATTGTTATTTATACCGAAAAAATGAATTCATTCACTTTGTCTCTGGTGTACTATAGATGTTGTTTCTTTTTCTTTTCAGGTCTATTTTTACCGATTTTACGGCAACCAACGTTTAGGAACAAATATAGGTAAGCATGCAACATCTGCCTTCCTTCTGCAGACTGTGCCGATATAGATTGGCAATTTTAACTATGCAATGCTTTTGCTGCATAGAAATAATAGATACAGAATGCGTGCTCCTATCTATTTTCAGGTAAACATGTGACGCCACATTAAAATTCAAAATGGTCGATTTATAAGGGCAAAATTAAACTCGCCCCATTGTATTTCGCATAGACTGCCCCTCGGACAAATCCAGTATCACGGATTTATAAGGGCAATAACTTTTTTCGATTTGGGTACCGGCCAGGGTACCAAGAACGCATTTTATATCCATTATTTCTGTGTTTGCTACGGTCAATGTGTTGGATTATCACTATGCTTAAATTAGAGTGCAAGTCTAACCAAATGGTAATATGGACGAAGCGACAAAGTGTGACTAAAAGGTCGACCTCCTTTTATCAGTCCATTTGTTTCGAGTAAAGCTACACCGACGTCATCGTAACGGCCGTAGCCTATATACGCTGTAGCGTATGGCTGTCAGCCTATAAAGACGTATATAGCAGAAAAAAACGACAATTATTCAATTTGATTTGTTCCCCTTTTTACCTGTTCTCATGATAGTGGTGTGGATAAGCGCACAATGATTTGCCCAGCCGTTCTCAAGTTAATCAGCTTTGAAATTGCTGGATACATATTGTAACTCCTGACTTGCGTTACTTTGACAGTGTGTCATTCGCGTCAGGGGATTCGTGTGATGAGTAACTGACAAGCACCGACAGGTGGATTTTATCGTTTATTAATGCTTGACGTAAAACTACAAATACAAGACAATTACATATTAACACGACATAATTTACAAATATCTAAATAACTGCTTACGTTCTTACCGAATTTCCTCACAATGACACACACACGCACACACACTAACGATACGTTCGGTAACAATCAGGCTTTAGTAACAATATAGTCGCAATATCAAATTTCGCAACAGGTTCGCAATAAAGGTTGTTCGCAGAATATACCTAGATACACACATAAATTCCCGCCAAAACTGGTCATAAATTAGAGCCCAAGGCTTGAAACAAGAGCCGCGGTTACACATATATATATTGATAATGCAGTGTTGACCAGCAACGAGTGGTGCTTAAAAAACGAGTAGCAAACGAAGAAAGACGCAAAAAAATTCTCAATATGGTAACATAAGGCGCAAATAAATTGTCAATACGGTAACCGTCCAAACTTCTATTTCATCGGAGCTTGTATAGCATGAAACATTTGCGTCATAAACACATTGTTCTGCATATCTTCAAATCAAAATTTAAGACTTATTACTAAAATTCGCTATCCAAATTGTGACGATCCGATCAAATGAATCCCATATGTGTTAAATGTAGAAGGACGAGTTTGCGTTAAGGTTACATTATATGAAAAAATGTTGAAATTACAAATTTTGAGCTTTTTATCGATTTTTACTGATTAATTAGCGAGCTTTCGAAATATGCAAAAAGAATTTTTAAATTTTAAAACGCAAAAGAGATATAGGCAAATGTATTAAAGTTGCTAAATATTTTGCCGCGAAAGTTGCATTTGAGATTGGCATTTTCTGTTAACACGTTCATCAAAATTATCCGGTCGAGGTGACAGTATGTGGCCATTTGTTTTGCTTTCTACATCAAATCCTATTTCGCATGCTGATACGTAGCTATAACACTGATTATGACTCCTGGAAGAGCTAAAATTAAAAAAAATACGAATACATTTTGAAAACGTTAGCACAAAGTGACCGTGGTTCTTGGTTTAATCAGGAAGAACAGTGGCAGTCAAATGACTCAACTAGCATGGCTTTAAGTTTAAGCTCGCCGTCTTCTAGCACAAGGAAGCTAAAAGCGAGTAAGCAGTCCTATAGCTTTACTGCGTCAAGCGACAGTGAAACAGACTATTCCGGTTCAAGCGAGGAAATCAGCGTGACATTTACAAGTGTGATATTGCCTATGCGCCAATAAAATAAAATTTACTCGAGAACAAACATTTTATCCAAAAGGGTTTGTTTGCTTGTATTTCCGTCCTCACTATCTGCGTCCGTTGTTTCAGTCCATCTCCTTTTATGCGCAGATGATTATGAGGTTTCCTTGCCTTGTTTGCTCTTGCGTCTAATTGGCATTTTTCCAGTGTTTTGACTTTACCGAATGCTAAAAGGACTTTGCCGCACGAGTAAAAGCATTGGTGGAAAGAACACCTTGCCAAATAGCAATTACGAAAGTTGAACCTAATTGGTTAATGATAAATGCGATTAAAGGATTAAGGAAGTAGGAGGTACAAATGCTAAGTGCCGCTAAAATACCCGCGAAATCTTTGATCGCCTCTATTTTCTAAAGAGAACTTTGCGCAGTTCTCAATACAAAGTGAGCTTTCCAGCTCGTACGTTTTAACCGATTTTGCCCAAACTTTGTCACAATATAGGGAGATAGTTAAGGAGTAAAAATGTGTTCGGAAATTTTTTGTAACGTGATATTTTTTGAGTTATGATAGTTTTTCTCAACGCACTCCCGAACAGAAGGAACAGTAAAGTTGCCTGGCTTATATCTCAGCTATAACGCAACCTGTTTCTGCGTAAATCTGGCGAAGGAGAAAACTCGTCGCGTCCAAGACTGCCGATTCTCAAAAACCACGCGACTATCGCTATAATTTTAAACTCACCTACATGGTTTTAAGTCCCGTATTTCTACAGTTATCAAGCAATATTTCTGCCAAATTTGAGAGACGTTCCGTTAAAACTGACTGAATAGTGAATGTTTTTTGTGCCAAAGGCACCTATCATATAATGTAACCTTAAGTTGTTGCTAGTGCCTAGTTGTATAATATTTAAGAAATATAAAACATATTCCGTGTTGATATACAGGTATATCAACACGAGTGGAAATTGGAAAAACGAGAAATTGTATGGGAACACGACGCCCGCAGGGCGGAGTGTTTTCACACAATTTCGAGTTTTTCCAATTTTCACGAGTATTGATATAACTGTATATCAATACGGAAAAAATGTTTTATATTTCTTTTATAATATAGCACAAAGAACTTTAACAGAAGAGTGGCGGGAAATTTTCCGTGTTGACATAGAGTTATATCAACACGGCTCTTAGCCGTTCAGAATTTACAAATGCTATATTGTAAATAACAATAGAGTTCATGTTCACAGGCATAAATATGTTTTTGGCTCGACTCAGACTCATTTTAGCCCGGGCGTAGCGAGGAGGGTTAAAATGAGGTCTGAGAAGGGTAAAAAAACATTTTGCCCGCGAACATAAAATCTATATTACCATTATAATGATTTTAGAGAGTGATTACAGGATAAAAAACAACAAACAAACATGAAATAGTTGAAGAACAAACTGTCAATTACAATGTCGTCAGTTCACGCTATACACACAGCTATTTCGTTCTTTTTACTACAAACTCAGTTTTTATACGGAGAAAAGGCGTAAATATTCTTAAAAAAAAAACACGAAAAAGAATGAAAAATGGTTCTTGCGATGTATAAAGTGATAGAGTGGTTTAAAAAACAGATATTGTATCTATATTGAACCAAGTGAACATCGACAAACTTAGTTTTAACTTAGTCGCCGCTTAAAGTTTTTGCCAAAAGAAGTTTTTGTTGTTGTTTCATTACCATAGCCACTTAAGAATATAGATTTATTTAATAAAATTATTTGTGGTGTGCAAAGGTAGAAAAAAATACTTGCTCAAAATACTTGCTCAAAAAAATTCTTGCTCAAAAAAATTCTTGCTCAAAAAAATTCTTGCTCAAAAAAATACTTGCTCAAAGCCGCAACCTTAAACGAGATTTAAAACAAAAAGAGAATTTTTTGCCCCGCCATCAGTTTCACTGATTGGAATGTTTGTTTCTCATTTTTGGTTGTTCCTCTATTTAGGTCTCATGATTTTAAGCGGTATTTTTGTGAATGGTCCCTATGGCTTAATAACGACTGCTGTATCGGCTAATTTGGTAAGTTGTACTTTTTTTTTTTTGATGATATTAATTTGTACTTTGCAGAGTTATCACTGAAATGTCTTGAAAACCATTCATAACATTTATTTTAAAAAACAAACAAAGAATATGTACATTGATATTGATCGAAGAAAATTTACCAATTTGAGCTTTGTGATCGTCTAACATAAAGTGTAGTACAGTGTAGCTATTTTCGACCGGGTCATGAATTTTGAAAACGGGTGTAAAACACGAGCAGGAGTGCTTTATCAAGAGTGCTACGTGTGCTTTTATCACCTATAAAGACTCCTCCACAGCTATGATTTCCTTTTTGCTTTGCTCATGAATTGTAATGAATGAGTTAGTGAATGTTCTATAGAGCCTATGTGATACGAGAAGTGGGCTTAATCATTCGTCATGTTATTCAAACAACAAATTCAATCTTGTATGATTCTTAAATAAATAAAAAATATTTAAATATTAAAAATATTAAAGAAATAAAAATATATTTCATACCTGTCGATGATAAAAGTTTCAAACAGTTATCCGTATTCTTTCCAATATATTTTGGGGACTTTTTTAAATATATGTAACATTACATCATAACTCCTCGATGTTACAACTCAGCATCCTGATTGTACAGGTATTGTATTGAATAATAGCTATCATAATATTGTAACTTTATACTTTTCAACACAGGGAACTCAAAAGGCCCTTCGTGGAGACACTAAAGCCATGGCGACTGTCACTGCCATTATTGATGGTACCGGGTCTTTAGGTAAGTGTTATCTGCTCTACTCTACTCTACTCTACTCTACTCTACTCTACTCTACTCTACTCTACTTTACTCTACTCTACTCTACTCTACTCTACTCTACTCTACTCTACTCTACTCTACTCTACTCTACTCTACTCTACTCTACTCTATTCTGCTTTCCTCAGTTCAGCTATGCTATGTTATGCTATGCTATGCTGTGCTGTGCTATGCTATGCTATTCTATGCTATGCTGTGCTATGTTTTCTGCTCTACTCTCTTCTTTGATCTGCTCTTCTACGCTTTTCTGGCTGTACTCTTTCCTCTCCTCTGCTTTTTTCTTCATCTGCCCTACTCTATTCTCTCCTGCTTTACTCTCAGGGATCTTCTTTACTTTTCTCTCTGCTATATATGCTTTGCTCTGCTCTCCTGGTCTTAGCCGTACTTTCAACTATGCTCACTATTCTGATTACTATTCTTACTGATTACTACTCTGCTGCTCTAGCCGCTGCTCTGCTATGTTCAAGTGTTGTGTTGCTCAAGCAAAAAATTAATATACCGTTTATCACAGGTGCTGCACTTGGTCCTCTGCTGACATCATTTATCTCAAATAAGGTATGTAATCATTCGAAAAAGGTACATGCATGTTAAACCAACCAAATCATAACTTTCATAAAGAAACAAACTGATTTAAAATGTGAAGCTCTCTGCTGGGTCGTCACAGCCCTACAGTTACTAACAGGTCTTGTGATTATGACCATGAAAGACAAGATATACATGAAAGACAAAAAATGATGACCGTTGTTTCATGCCCGATATCCTTAATAATAAATAATTTCATCGGCGTGAACATTCATTAAACAGGATGGAATTTCATAAAAAAGGCACTGTAAAACAAAACTTTTTATAACCATTCTAATAACTCGTATATAACAACTTATCTCACTGAAGCTAAGGACACAAGACGTATTTTAGTAAATCGTTACGAAATCGTTACGTCATGTGCGACATCAATTTGTGGTTGGTCCGATGTCAATCCGAGTGGAAATTAGAAAAATGAGAAATAGAACAAATGAGAATTCAAATTTATAATATAGCATAAAAAATATTAAATAATAAACTCCAACAGGAGCACGAAATTTTTCATGTTGACATAGACTGATAGCAGCCAATGAGCGGTATAAATTAGCTTATTATGAACGGATTAAAACCGGCTGACTAAAATCGTGTACGCTCGGCACGAGCTAAACAAATCGGAAAACGTATAAAAAACGTGATTGAAAGTGCAGTCAAACTTGGCAACTCAACATTCGCACATTTGTGAAAAAAGAAACGAAACTGTCTGCTCGACATGACCGAAGTTTGGTGATTGTTTATTGCTCTATCGGAGTTTCTTAACACCATAACTTTTGTTCTTTTATACCTATAGAATTGGAATTATGTATTTTACATGCTCATAGCAGCGAACGTTTTAGCAGCTTTGGTAAGCCATTTAATTTTTTTTTTAATTTTATAATTAAAATTACTCCAGTTCGTAGAATGACTGACTCCTTACCATGAAAGTACAGTTATGTTCGTCGAAAGTGGTTTTTGCAAATGCTATGTGAGTTTTATCCAAGGACCAAGTTAACTAAAGTACCCATGTTTCTGAAACCGTTCGAGCCTATATACATTTACAATCCGCTAAGTTGTCTGTGTTTTTAGTACTAGTTATCCAAGTACGTTTTAATTGTCGACAAAGGCTTTCCCTATACTAAGAAAGAGTAACAAAATATAAGCTTGTATAGATACTTAAACTTTTCAAAGGGCTCTCGTGAAACGTTTCGTATTCTAAGTCACCTGTAACCTTAAAAAAGACGCCACCCCATATTCTATACGCCATAAAATTTGCATCATAATATTGCGTTTGCAAGACATCGGGTGATGTCATGACCGCGTTCTTGTCGCTGTCCATGCAGATCACACGGTATGTGATGACGGGACCAAGAAAAAACCGTTGTCAGGATCGGCAAGATTTAGGTTGTTTTCGTAATGGCAGTGAAATGAATTAAATCAACCTGCCACGTTGATGAAAGTGCATTGAAAAACGAGTAAATCATTATCGCGTCAGATTCAAATTGTGTTGGCATAATTTTTAACATAGGCTGTTGCTTTGAATAAAAATGGTATGAAGTACAAGTTTGTTAAATTTTTTTTTCTCCCAGTTCTTAGTACGACAAGTTATCTTTGAACTACAAAGACATGTATTTCGGAGACCACAACAGCTTGTGAATGAGTAAGTATGAAATATGCTTACATCTATGATATCAAGCTTATTGCAGTACATTGAAAATGGTGGAATAAGTTAGGGAAGGAGTAGGCTTGTACCCCAGGGACAACATAGAGCAAGGCTCAGTCCCATGCTAAAAAAACAACAGTCTCTTGCTATCAATAGACAACGAAATTCGTAACTTCTGCTGTTCTAACTCCTTCTCCCCCCCCCCCCCCCTTCCCAAGGTTCACTATTAAAAACTTGAACAGAGTTGATTCACCGGAGGTCTTTTTCACATAGCAATGTAATCAATCATTTATGCTGAGAAAACTGTAAACATAAGTTTTTGCAGAAAGTGCAGACACCGATTTTTAAACAGTCATTTTGTTTTACCTTGTAGACCTACGTCATCTTTAATACCTGCGTGAGTATTTCCTGTTTATTCGCGAACATTATGGTGTGGTCATCGGCGTCCAGCACGTGACAGCTACGTTAAAATTATTTTTCTAAATTTGGATCCATTCTACTGACGTTTAATTACAATGTTCAGGATTTTAACACTATCTCAAATATGAATTTTTAAAGTGCACATGCAGTCTTTGGGGATTTGACATATTTGCGATATTTAGGACATTTTATAAGGAAATGTAGGCCTAAGTTTTATTCCTACAGAAAAAAGTCATCTTCATGGTCTTTTCTACTCTTTAGGTGACCGGAAATGATGTCGTTTAAGTTTTCCATTGTTTTGTGCTTCAAAATTGGCAGTTCTTCCAACCATTTGTCAAAAATAATATATTGCATTTCGTCTTAATGTGGTACTAAATGTTACAGATATAGCAACTTCTGAATGACAATATGTGCACTTAAAATTACAATATACTCCTCCGAATAGAATTGGGAATAGGATTAAATTATAATAAATTAAACTGTTATTAGTAATTAAAGGCATACGGAACAAAAAATCTTTGTTTCTTTAACTTCTCTGGGATGTTTGATCCTCTGCTGAAGGAAATAATTATTTCTTCATTTGAACTCGTGTAAGAATTAGGACTAGATTCACATTAATCTGACACTACAGAGAACAACGAAATTCATTGTCTCGAGCGGGATTTGTACGCGCATCTTCTGGTCTCTAGACCAAGAAAACGAGCCATCAGAATTCCCAATGAAGTACTTAACTTCTGGAGTCATTGAAATGTCGTTGAAATGACCTTTTGCTGGGAAATAGTAAAACAATGCGAATTTAAACTTAATTCAAGGTTTTAAAACTTAATCCTGTTATTTCAGTTTTGACTGTACTGCATTATCCACTTCTTTGGGAAATGGTTTCATATCTAAGTTCTACACAAACTGGGCAATTTTTCAGTTTTCTGAGACAATTGCTGTCGGATATATTATTGCCCTGGTTCGCTTGTATAAAACATAAGTTGCACTTAAATACTTCTTTCGTTCGCAATCGAACTCATAACTTTTAAAGCATAAATAGCTTTTCGTTTTATATTTAAGAAATATAAAACATTTTCCGTTTTGATATATACAGTTATATCAACACGGGTGGAAATTGGAAAAACGAGAAATTGTGTGGAAACACGACGCCCGCAGGGCGAAGTGTTTTCATACAATTTCGAATTTTTCCAATTTTCACGAGTGTTGATATAACTGTATATCAATACGGAAAAAATGTTTTATATTTCTCTTATAATATAGCACAAAGAACTTCAACAGAAGAGTGGCGGGAAATTTTCCGTGTTGACATAGAGTTATATCAACACGGCTCTTAGCCAATCAGCGTTCAGAATTTACAAGTGCTATATTATAAATAATTGTTCTTCTCAGGTGAAAAGAATTTAGCTGGTTTGTTAATGCAATGTAAAAACTTGTTTTACATTTTCGATTTATTTCTCTGTTTAAGCTAAACGCCTTTGAGACAACCGGCCTCCGAATATATGATATGAAAAACATCAACTAAACAATGACTACCGAAGATAAAACGTCAAAATGAAGGATAGAATTTTTTAATGAATTTTATCTCTACAAATCAAATATTACAAATCAAAATTATTACAATTCGAATTCCTATTAAATTTACATTCTAAGATAATATACAAATAATGAATGTTTATGAGTGCAATAGTAAGAATATTTTCATGAGGTGAAAGATGGGATGTTTTATTCAACGAGGTGATAGCCGAGTTGAATAGAACATTTCATCTTTCACCGAATGAAAATATTCTTACTATTGCACGAATAAAAACATTCATTATTTGTTTTATATAATACCAAAACAGGCTATTGCTTTTCAAATAAAAACAATTTATTAAAAAATCACCGTCCGAGAAATGTTTTGACGGATGGGATTTATTGAAAACAGAAAGAGTGCAATAGTAAAAAACGTATAGTACTTTTGCACTCTGGAGAGTGCAATAGTATTTTCCTATTGCACTCTTGGGAAATAGAACTTTCTATTCGACATCACGTGACCAAAATCAACCAATTACACGATCTGAATTTAACAAGGTATTATATAAAACAATATATGTCGTGTATAATTGCGCGATAATTCCAGCAGTACAGTTTAGATTCCAGTCCAGTAACGCCATGTCACGGATATAGTTTCCTTTCGCTTTCGATAAGCGTAAACTATGACCTTGAAACCAGGCTTGATGGGACCTAAATATCGGAAAACGAGACTTACCTTAAGTTGAAGTTTGACGGTAATTCTACGAAGTGCTTGGTTACGGAGCTAAGGAGTCATGTGAGATATGCGCGCGAAGCTAGTCAGATCACACTTTGAAGCTGAAGTATCATGACATCTATCTAGGGCGGGTAAATAGATAATATGCATATAATTTGAAGAAATCCAGGGTGGGAAGGTTACTCCTTAGCTCCGTAACCAAGCACTTCGTAGAATTACCGTCAAACTTCAACTTAAGGTAAGTCTCGTTTAACTTACAATTCTACTTCGTGATTGGTTACTGTCGCTAAGGAGTCATGTGAGACTTCAAAGCGTCATGATACTAAACACAACAGAGCAATAAGTGAATAATAATTTGTATTGAAATACGCATGTAGTGTACACTAGTAACTTAGCTATACACACCAAACAGTCTGGTGTAGCGGTACGCTTACACAGACATCGACATAAGTTCTCTACCGTAACAGGGAGAGGGTGAAGAGACAATAGGTTTTCTATAAAACCGGCAAAAAGTACTTTCCGTGGACCAGCCAGCCGTAGCTAGAATTTTATTTGTGCTGATTCCTTTACTATGAGCTGCGGAGGTTGACGCGGCTCTAATGCTGTGAGCACTAAATACAGTAGTATTTATACCAGCCTCCGTGAGGACCAATTTAATCCAACGGGCAATTGTGTCAGTTGAAACAGGAAGGTGTGGCTTTTGATAACTTAATAGTAGTTGTGTGTGTAGTCCACGAATAGTAGAAGTTTTACCAGATATTGCTTTAAATGTTCCACTGGACACAAATTCTTGTTGTCGACCAGTGCCTGGATCCGAATATTTGTCAGATGCTTGCCAGGTTTGGTGGTCTTGAGAACACTGTCAATGACAAAAACACACTCATTTACACGCGTAGTCATGTTACTGATATTCAAAACTTGAAGTGTTTGAACACGCTGACTTGTAGTAAGCGCTAGCAGCATCGTAAGTTTCAAGGACAAGTGTTTAAGGGAAATGTTCTGAATGGGCCAGCTGCCCAGCAAATTAAGAACCACGGATATGTCCCAGATACTTTATTATTTAGGTAACGCAGGACGTAATTCAAAAACACCTTTAAGCAGTCTTGAGACGAGGGGATGTGAACCAAATGTGGTATTATCAGGCAGGATCAATATTGAGGACAATGCACTTCGAGCAGTATTGATGGCGCTATAGCCTACACCGGATTGAAATAATCAGTTCTGCCAAAAAATTCATTCCGTCAACAACAGTGGCACAAAGTGGATTAATTTGCCGTTGAGAACAGTATGATTCCCATTTACCAAGGTAAGGTTTATATTGCTTGATGGTCCCGGGCCTCCACGCACGGATGATAATGTCGGAAGCTGCAGTTGAAATTCCTTGGTTTTGGAGGGATCGCCTGACAAGAGGCAAATAAGTAGATGGAGTTGTGAATACAAGGGGTGAATATGGCCGGGGTTGCTGGGAAGGTGGACTGTTGTCTTGGTGTTGGGTAGAATGATTGGGTGTCGTATCAACAGACAAATCAGGTGCGGCCACCAAATCTGCGTTGGCCAGTGCGGGATTACAGCTACAGCTGTGGCCTTTTCTTCTTGAATTTTCTGCAAAATTCTACATATGAGACAAAAAGGTGGGAAAATATAAGATAAATATGGCTTCTATGACAAATGAAAAGCATTGATAGCAATGGCACCTGGATCAGGATGAAAAGATACATACGGCTGTATCTGAAAATTAAGCCGGGAAGCAAAGAGGTCAATGTTTGGAGAAACACCTAATTTAGAAATTGCAGCAGCAAAAATGGGTTTATTAAGTGTCCACTCCGTGTTGGTGTTAAAAACCCTGGATGGCAGATCCGCGTCTATATTTTCTGCCGCAGGAATGTGGACTGCTGTTAACCAGACGTTGTGTTCCATACAACAAAGCCAGATATCTTTGACTAGTTGATGACGATGTTTGCACTTACCCGTTCCCATATGGTTGATGTCTGAAAGGGCTGTCATGTTATCTACCATGACCTTGACATGCTTACCTGTAACCTGAGTTGTAAAGGATTGAAGTGCTAAATAAACAGCTAAGAGCTCTAAATAGTTAATATGCTTTGACTTTTCATCTGGGGACCACGACCCGCCAGCACGGGTTTCACCAAGCATGCAACCCCAACCTACTAGAGAGGCATCCGTAGTAAGAGTAACTTCGGGTTGACCATGGCTTACAACATTGTAGCTATGGGGAGCAGAACTGACCCACCATGATAATTCTTGCTTAGCTTCAACGGACAAAGTCATAGGTAAATCAAAATCCCCGTTTGCTTGTGTAAGTGCCAGGGATTTGTCACACTCGAGGTGACGAAAATATAATGGGCCAGGAAAAGTGGATTTGATATACCCAAGGACCTGTGAAACGGTACGAATTGTAGGCAACTGAGCGCTGAGCAAATTAGAGCACAGGTCAAGTACTTTAGCAACTTTATCGGGAGTCATGTAGATTCGCATAAGGACTGAATCTAAGATGAAGCCTAAGAATATTAAACGTTGAGTCGGGACTAGCACTGATTTGCCCGGGTGAATCAGAAACCCCAAGTAATAAATTAATCTTATAGTATCTATGACATTAGCCAAACAACTATAATAATCGTCACCTTGCAGGTACGAATCGTCAATATAGGGTGACGAAGCATGACCTAATTGCCGTAAAACGGAGTAAACTGGTTTGAGTAATTTCGTAAATTTACGAGGGCAAAACGCCAGGCCGTTTGGGAAACACGTAAAAGCATACAACTTATTTTCCCATTGAAATTTCAAGTATTTTTGATGAACTTGGGCAATGGGTACCGAATAATAAGCGTCTTTAAGATCAATAGATGCCATAAAACAGTTTGGTTTCATTAGGCTAATGGCATCTTTAAGCGTATTCATTTTAAAATGAAGGTAAACAACATGCTCGTTAAGAGATTGCAAATTTAAAATCATTCGGGTTGTTCCGTCTTTCTTTGGACGAACAAAGATTGGGGAGATAAACTCCCCTGGGTCATGATGTGTTTCAACAATGACCGATTTTTTAAGAAGGTTTGACACTTCAGTTTGTATTGTTGTACATTCCTGAGGTGAAAATCTACACGATATTTTAGGGCGTGTTTGAGCGGGTATCGATTGAAACTCGATATGTGTACCACTAACCATATCGAGTATTTCAGAATCGGTAGTTATTTCCTGCCAGTGGCTAAAATATTTCCTAATCCGACCACCCTCAAATGAGGCAATTTGTTGTAGAAAATGCTCTTTAAGCGAAGGCAAAAACGCCATATATTCGCTTACCTCCAAGCTATTCAATCTATTCACCATTTGGGAGTGAGTTAATACTTCTTGTTCGCCCCTCTCCTTGGTTTCTGTTGCGCGGCATTGCTCTTGTTTGTCCACCGCGGATAGGGGCTTTTGTAGAAAAAAGGCCTTTCTCGATCAGTATTTCTGGATCGCCAACTTCGTGCGGATGGCGCACCTCTGGTGCTAGCTGAACCACGCTCAGGATCAATAGCTGTATTGCTGATTCGGTTAGATGCACGAATAGCCGCAAGCTGACTCTGCAATTCGTCACCAAATAAGAGGGACGACACAACCGTTTGTGAAGAACATAAAGAAGCGTATTCTTTCTTTAGGAAAGGCTTGAGCATTTCTCGTCGGCGAAGTGATAACTGAAAATTTGCATGTCCCAAAAGAGCAATTGCATCTATCTGAGACGTCAAGATGGTGTCCCATTGGGAATTTTCTTCAGTATTTGGGTTAATTTGCCGACGGTCTAACAAGACTTGTGTGGATTTAGCTGAAGCTGACCCAGCACTGGCTAGTGCCTTTTGCACAGCGACAAATTTTAAATCCTGTCGTTGCCCGAGATTCGATATTCGCGACCAGATTTCAGGGTTAACTTTCGGCGCGAGTAATCGTCCACAATTTTCAGGACGATCGTATTTAGCTAGCTTCTCTTTAAGCTTTGTATCCGACAACGACGCCGACCAGCTTTTGTCTAAGATGGTTGCAAACTGGGCCGATACTGGGCTGCTTGTCTGGTCTTCGGACAGGTATTCGGCGGCCAATGTTTTAAGAAACTCGTCTTCTTCGTCGCATTCCGCAGCGCTTTCGCAACCATCGTCTTTAGCTTGGTTGTCGGCTGGTGAAGCAGCTAGCAAAGCTTGGATTTCAGCATCAGAAGCGTCATTGAGTGGAGCTTTACGCTGTCGTTTTGCTTTGCTTTGTGAACAAGCTACCGCCCGAGAGTCTCGTTTGGCAGTAGCGGTAGATGTTGACTGGCGAATTTCTGCAATAGACTCGCCCATAGTCTGCACAGAATTTGTCAATGCAGCTACGTTCTTGTTTAATATAATTATAGCTTTTGAAAGCTCTTGTGTTTCATCATCGTCTGCCAATAACGCGAATGCAGCGTCGGAATCAGTATGATCGTCCGCCATATAGCTGTAGTGTGAACTTGACAAAGTTTCGGTTGCAAGTGATCTGACTAGCTTCGCGCGCATATCTCACATGACTCCTTAGCGACAGTAACCAATCACGAAGTAGAATTACAAATTTACGAGAATCACGCCTACATTATCTACAAGTGTATAAAAAAAGATAATCGTACTTTGCTGTGCTCTGACGGGTTCATTATTATTATACAGAAATCTGGTGTAATTCCACGTTCTCAGTACGCTAAATTAAATCTTAATCCAAGCCCTGAAGGCCCTAGAGCACTCTAAAATACGATTATCTTTTTGGATACACCCTGTATAGTCGACGCATTCACTTGGGTGTTGTAAAAATGTCTTGATTTACACTGATCAATTTTGAACTGGCCAGTACGACTACGTGTAATTATGAAACGGAATTTTGTTACCTTCAATCGAAAACATTGGCAAGATATTGTCGTTTCCTCGTCCAACTTGTTCAAAAAAGGGCATCATTTCCTGTCCGTATGCCTTCTTGTAGTTCGTTGCTTTTTTGTTCCCTTCTTGGTACTTCACTTCTGCAGTACATTAAAGTTACATTATGCCAACATAGCATGTAGACGTAGAGAATGCACCCCCCTTGCTCGATATTTTATAACTGAATTTGTTATCGAGGTTTTGTAATGTTTCTGTCTTTACAACTTGAACTTATGTTTGTTTTTTTAATGTAGGTTTGTCTAGGTAGGTTTTACTTTTTTATCGAATTTACTTACAATCCTAGTTTGTATTTAGTCATGAATGAATCAAAGTGACCGATTTGATAGAGTATGTACGCCAACCTACACATAATACGACAATTTAAATACAGCCCACAAAAGAGGAACCGTTTTACAAAGTGAAATTAAGGTTTTGTCTTTTTGTTACAACTTACTAATTCTTGCGTTTCGTGGTTTGCTGTTCTGCACGAGAATGTCCGTGGCTCCACTGGGAATGGTAACAAGTCTCAGGAAGCGTGCGTCTGGAATCTCATTGAATTTTCCTGTAACAAGTCTTCCTGTAGCGATAAGAATGACACAACTTGTTTAGAATGCTAGCAATTTTTCGAACATTTTTTCGCTACACTGTAAAGTTCGAGGTGAAGGATTGACATGGCAAAATTTACGAAGTTTCACTGGATGATTGCTTGCACTTTGCGCAACAAGGAAGTTACTCGTACACATCCGCTAGACGAGATAAAATTAGTACACAATTCATACTTGCTGGATAAGTTGAAACTGAAGGCGTTGGTGTGGTAGTTTCTGGTTGTGCAGAAGATTCAGCGGTTGGGATTGTTGTTAGATTCGTCGTGACCGGCCTGGGTTGTTTCGTCGTCCTTTCGGTGACACCCGACGTTGATACGGCCGACGTGAAAGGTGGTTGTGTTCCGACAATATAATCTGGCATGTCGTGGTGTACACCGCTGACACAAGCGCCACTATCGTAATCGCAATGTGTACCATCATCAACGTGGCCAACAAGTAAAAAATGTGTGTCGCTAATACGACAGTGCAACTGGCAATCTCCTAATTAAAATAAACAATTTGAAAAAAAACAGTTGTTGAATATGTGTAAACACATGCTTGGTACTAATCTGTTACCATACCATCAACTCTACCTAAACTTTTGCTGCCTGTGTTTTATAGCAAATTGAGAACTAGATTTTTTATGTTCTAATATTGTAAAACGAATATTGAAACTTACTTGTGGCTCCAAAATTGTGAGCATCAAGCCGTTTCTCCACGAACCGCACACTGCAAGTCACGGTGGCTCAAATCTCCTGAACAAATCTACAGGAAAATTAGGCAAGTAATTATATAAATCTTCGCGCATTCTTTGTTATTTTTAAAAACATAGAATTATGATTTAGTCAGTATAGTAACTTTTCTCTTTTTAGCAGTCTCTAGAAGTTAAAACATCTGCATACGATTATGACAGTTGATATAAAAATATCATAAAAATATCATCTTTTATCCATTTAAAGTCCTAAATAGTTGCTTCCCATTTTCATTTTAGCTCTAGAAATTGAAACTCTGAGCTGGAGGAGATACTTTCTCCAGGTACTGTCGTCACCTCAAGGAGAATCAACAGGCAGCATAACATTTTTTCTGAGAAATTTAACGTCTCATTACAATTATTTCCGTCGTACTCGTATCGCCACAACACCTCAGAGTTGAGCTTGAACACACACGCCCAGGATAAATCAAACCTTACATGAGTGTTGCACCATTCTCGGACGACTTCTTTTGTCACCCCTTCACAATCTCTTCCGTTTAGCGAAGGTTTTGGATTCGTACACGATTTTGTTAAGAATCTGACTCCACCACCACAATTTCGCGTGCATAAACCAGGACTCATCCAATCCGAAAGGCCACCATCTATACCTGAAGAAATACAAGAGGATTCTTTACAGCGCTAAACGCAAGACCAATACCTATTCAGTGTTTAATAGATTTCATCTTGCGTGCATACTATAATGGATCGTAGATGACGTCATCGTAATTTTTTGTTTTTCGCATGCAATGACGTAATCTGAGATCTGTTGCAGTACAGAAGCCTGTTACAAACAAATCTATTTGTTGCACATGATAAAAATGTTAAATAAAGGAAGAAGGACTTCGCACAAGTAAGCATACTCAAATAAACACGCCATCGAATGATGTCATCTGTGCGCATGTGAACTATAATAACGCATAGCTCTAGCCCAATGAAAATCCAGAATGAACTGTAATTTTTTAAGAAATAGAAAACGAGTCGTGTGCATTAATGGTTTGATAATGCACGCGGGGAATGTTGGGAGAATACAACAGCAACATGTAAAACATGACAGGTAGCCGAGTGTTTTGCACGCTTTTCGAGCGTGATTATCACACCATAAATGTACAAGACGAGTTTTTCTATACCTTTTAGAATATAATATACAGATATTCTTCATTATTTAATCATTTTACCAAGAGATAAATGGTCAAATTCTCCTAACAAGTAACAAATCGACCTGTCATGCTGTTACCCAGCAACTTTAAAGAAACAGAGAAAAACAATACGGCGGCATAGGGACGATACCAGCAAAAAAACAGCCTATGCAATCGCTTTTCTGCGATTTTAATGCTTGAAAAATATCGAAATAAGTAATTTGTCAAAAACATACAGATATGATAAATCTACGGTAAACGAGCCTTATTGCTGTTATTTTTGGTATTTCTACGACGAAATTTGCAAGCTACATTCTACAAGGTTCACCGACTCAAATGCAGAAAAATATTTCCACCGTTTGGCAACGGAGTTACTTTTAAGATGTTATTAAGAAAATTGGTTTGTTATTCGCCGCAGTACAATTTTTGAATTCGTACTTGTAGAGATTTTTACTGCTGAAAATTGCTAATTCAGAAGTATTTTAATACGCAAAATGTTTTGTTTTTCATTTTCTCAATTTTGTGAAATTTGCTTTAATTACTGTCTCCTTTTTTATTAAGGTTTATACCTGAAAACTTTAAAAGTTAGCAGCGTGTGGTCTACGACGTAAAATGAGGAGGAACGAAGGGCTTATGTAGGCGTGCTGTTTTATTGGTATTATACATACTTGTTCGGAAGAGTTTCTGGCTGAAACAATTTTCGACTACCATTCCTTGCTAAGTTGCAAGGAGATTAAATGGTAAAAATTAAGGTATTTTGTGACAAGTATCACACTTTCAAATTTTGGGCAATATGTGTGCGACAAGAAGGGTGTTTATAACAGAGCAGAATGTCACATCAGAAAAAACCTTGTGCTGACCATAATCATACTAACCATAACAATTGTCCTGGAATGTGTCCAGTATGTAAGCTGGCCGTTTCACGTTCTTCTCATACTGTCCAATGACATTGCCGTGTGAGTTGTATCTTGCCACAACGTAAACTTTGTATTTGTCACTTGTTCTGGCATAACCGACACCAAGTGTCGTTGTATTTGTCACTTGTTCTGGCATGTCGAAGTCTCCCATACCAGCTACAGTTCAATAAACATACAACACGCGCATCAAACGTTGGTGAACAAGTACGATGTTTGGGTAGTAAAGGTTTTTATCCAGCTTCTTGTGTGTCAGGCTGTCGTAGGGAAACGTAGCGTATTAAGCAAGCATACGAGGTGGCAGGGAATTCTCTGCAGCCACATGTAGGCTACTTCACAAATACGGCGACTTTATGTCCTTTAGAAGTACAAAAAAACAAAATAGACATCTTGTGTTCCTGATATTCAACAAAAAAAAAACAAGAAAACGACGGAGTCGGTGATATTTCATCCTTATTCCATTTGACAATGTCTTTGCATTGAAAGACGAAATATCACCGACTCCGTTGTTTTCTTTTTTCCTTGAGTATCAGGAATACAAGATACCTATTTTCGGAATTGTTTTATTTTATGCCCTTTCTCATGCTTTAAAAGCTTCATCGCTCAACTAATGTCGACAAATGAAACAGGGTTAACCATGTCCTCAGATAACGCATTTCTGATTTCTTGTCAACTACTTTTGGCTTGTAACCAAGTACGATTTTTGGTTAACAGCACGTTAAGATTGGTTTCGTTAGTTTTCTCTTTTCATGGTAAAGTAGAATAAGTTCAAAGTTATTTTCGAGGGGATGTGAGCGGCGAGCTTACTAGTAAGAATGCGTCTACTGCCACCCAAATTAAATTCTATATAAGTTCATTGTATGTTTGCATAGTAAATATTCAATTAATATAATTTTGTGGAAACACAACGTAAATTTATCATCGCAAAGCTTTCGATCCGTAAACTCGGATCTTTATCAGTGCTTTTGTGCTGATACGGATCGAAAGCTTTGCGACGTAAATTTACGTGGTGTTTCCACAAAATTATATTTTAAATTCTATCTATTAAATTCTGTTATTAAATTCTATGAAATCTGTTAAATTCTATTTCGGTATACTTTCACTTTAACATGTTTTCCAACACATTTCTTTATTTAGCTTCGTAAAATTTTAAGGAAGTGGTTTTTCTTTTACTCTAGTAAAACGTTCGGTCAGTACTTTGACTTGCACTGCAGTAAAAACTGTTGCGAGTACCATTGCTTAACGCACCATTTGCACGGCAAGCGAAAGTGGATTAAAGTTTACATACGTACAGACTCGCGGGTAGATATTTCGTTTGGTTTTCAGTTGAAAAAAGCTTAAAATTGCATGGAACTGAATAACATGTATGTATAAATAATACCTGCGTGAAATGTCCAATCAATTTGCCTTCATGGCCAGGTCTGTGACGATCTTCGGTTCCAGTTGTACAAAAGTTGTAATCCCAAATCTCTTTGTACCTTGCATAGTGTGCAGAAATTGTACTAAAGTATGTCATAGCATGCAACTGCATATCCTCTGTAGACAACGACCAAATAGTCGTGCAATGCTGAATGTGAAGGTAAAAAAAATTTGCCGAACTTATTTTTTTGTTTGCTTGGAGTTGGAGTGGGCGAGGAGGGGAAAAAATTGAAACATATTCATATTGTTCATGTACTATTTCACCAACGAGTTCGAGTATTTGATCATGGTATCAAAACACAAGAAAGCAGAATGAGTTGTGAAATAAACTGTCAAGTAAAAGCGATAAAGAATGTGCGCCAATGAAAAATCATCAATTTGAGAAGGTGTTGTGTAATCAGAGGTCAAACATGGAATATTCAACAAAAAATTTGATTTTTAAGCAATTTTTTCAAAAAAATCTCTATAGGAAGATGATTGTTTCGTTACTCGCTATCTATCGAGGAATAGATAGCGAGTAGAGTAGCCAATCAAATTACAGCATTTCCAATAGTATACTAGTATGATTCTACTAATAATAATTATTATGCTTTGAAGAATCCTGCATATTGTGGTCCGTAAACTTCCGTATTCGGAACGGTCTTTTCCCCAGTGTTTTTAATCGCACTTTTTACTGCTTGCAATATACTTATATTAATAAATTAACGTTTTTTTACTGATGTGTTGGAAAACTTTGCGTAAAAAATAAAGTTTTGTCATGTTCAACTTTTTTGTATGCTAATTAACGAAACCACGATCGACGTTGTTTAAATACAAAATGTCAAACGCTGAAAATGACTGCGAATCATATAATAAGCAGTTTGTTGACCTCGCTTCTTCGGTCTGTACCGTGAAATATCGGACTTCGGTTTTTTAGTACGTACTCAGTCCGATATTTCATGGTACCGACCTCACACTCCGTCTTCAATCCTTAAATATTCACACGATGCACATAATTCCACCACCTGTGTCAAATATTTGTTATCTTACTAAGAAAAATGTCTAATTTGCAAAAAGAGAAGTCTAGGAATGCACGAGAAACGAATATTCAATATATAAATTCAAATAATCAAGTGCACAATTACCAGATGACTGAGGCATTGGCTTCAACGTCAGTGTATCCTTCAGCAGATGCCACCATTGTCGCAGCCGAACACGTTGAAACAGTGAACTAAGCCTTCGTCGTTCAAGGCTAATTCTTCGGCATACTCTAAGCTTTTCGAGTCAATCTGTTAACGAGCAAACTTATGTAATATACCTATATACAATGTTACTGCGCCACGCGGCATTCACCTGGAACGGGAGATAATGAAAGGTCGGTGGTAAGATATTCTACGATTATAAACGAGGCCTGCGTGGAAGCGGAAGCAAATCAATACCAAAATTTTACAACGTGCAAGATCAATTATTGAACCCTTGAAATTGACATCACAGCGCGTATTTTTCTAGTTTCGGTATTTTTGCTGGCCAATCAGAAACAACTAAATAGATGTATAGTACCTTCCCTAGAATTTGACAGTTCTATGACTATCAAGCCGCGTTAGGTGCTTTGGTGACGTTTTACCCCGAAAGCGTCTATTTTCGTTTCTCTAAACCAAATTATTGTTTAAAATGTTTTAGTCAAATGACGCTACACCAAAGCCACGGGTACATTAAAAATGCGATCAAATTTTATGCACCTCCTGAGCAAAAAAGCGGTTTGTATCTCTCTATTGTCCCAGACAGACCTGAAAAACATAATGTATACAAAAATGCGACCATAATAAAACGTCGGTTTTGCATAAAGCTCTAAACGATTAGATTGAAAATTATCGACTCTTTCTAGGTGGGGTTACTCGAAAATGTGAGGTCTTAGTTCCCACTGAGATTACTAACTTGACATAATCATTAGTAGCTTAAACGAACTTATATACTTTGAATTTTTGAGGGTCATCAGAGCGTATAATCAATAGTATATATCGAACTGTTATGAAACTCAAGTTTTTGAGTTTCGCAAGGGATAAGCAATAAACTTACGTGGAATCCAGACTCATGAGGGTACTTCATGTAAATGACGGTAAAAATTATGAAGATCAAGTTGATGCTGTCTGAATGCCTCCATGTCAAAACTATCATCTAGGTTCGCGTCGTTTTCGAGCATCTGCGTGTAATAGTAGTCGGAGTTAAACTGAAACCTGAAAAGTAAAATAACAATGATCGAAAGGTACCAAACGACATTTCAATTCGTGGAGTTATTAGTTGGATCGTATCGATTCGAGATTAAATTCAGACTAATCGCAACGAGACTCGCCACGAGATCGGTTTAACCTAGATCATCTCAACCACATCGGTTTCGGATCGGATTGTGTTGCATGCCGCTGACATCAAACCAAACAGGCGCATAACGGATCGCTTCGATGCGATTTGAATTAGATGTACACTAAACTAAGTGTACTCCGTCTAAACGACCTCGCGTCCTCAGGCTACAGCTAGAACAAGGCATACAAACTAATCGTGGCTTTGAATGTATCTTGATGTCGTCTACTAAGGTGTAAATGATGTATTTTTATTTTACTCCGAGTTTAAATCCACACCGGGCAAGCCGAAAAATACGCCTGATGATATACACAAACTACAGATTCATTTGAAAGTTCAGAAATTGACAAAAAGCTGTATTTATAGAAGTATAACAAACCTTGATTGTCCTCCACATTCTGTAACTCCAGCATACAGTAGGCAAAATAGCAGCACATACAACAACGCTATCTGTAGCTGGAAAATGTACATGAGTAACATTATTTGGTACATCAGCAAAATTTATGAGCTATGCCAGGCGAATACGTATATAAACTGGCGCCTTGCACACCTTATATTTGCCTCAAACTGAGTATTTAATAAACAAGGATGATTGAGCAGGTTATACTGCATTTGCTTCTTACTTTTTCAGTTGAATAAATTTATCTACAGTTTTCTTATATATTCCTCTTTGAACTTTTTCGGTAAAGTGAGTGTAATACGATACCTCTTTCCTTGCTTTTATAGGACGCTCCGACAAGACAACCACGCGTGCTTCTTCTGTATTTGTGGTCCACGACTGAAATTGTTCGTTGAAGACATCAGGTTTTATATCATCTGTCTAGCCCTGCCACGTATTTTAATTCATGCAAAATCGTCATCTTTTGTTAAAATCAATTTGCCCAATCTGCACTTAACAATTCGCTTTTTTCTTATAATTTGAATGACTTTTCTTATAAAAAAGAAACGATTTGAATAACTTACTATTGCAATTTGAGTCCACAATGTGTCATAAAGGTCCTCACTAGCGAGATAAGCATATTAAAACAAAATAACAAAGGATAAATTTTCCTCAGTGTTTACGAAGCGGATTTGGTTCAAGCATTCTATTAATTTGGTAACGAGACATCGGAGCGACCCATATAGCGCAGATAATACGCGGTTTCGTTGGTCATAACCCAAACAGTCTATGACAGCCTAGAAGAAAACCAATTAACATGCAGTTTGTTTTACAACGGCGATCAACCATATCAAACTGTAGGTCGACTGTTATTCTGATGTCCTGTTCAGGGCTGTTTTTCAGATACGCAGCCAAAAAAAAAACACCACAGACTTGTTGCAAGTTGTTCATTTTACCCACTTGTTACATCTTGTCAACGAGTTAAAACAAATTTGTTAATTTCATCAAGTTGCAACAAGCGTGTTAAGACAAGGCTTGTTGCATCAATGTGTCGCAGACCATGCGCGAACGCATCCTAATATCGACTTGTTGATCAGGTCTGTTGCATGATGTCAACAGACTAACTCTCGTATTTTTGACGCTGTACTCAGGAGTTTTCTTTGACTACTCTTATCACCGATGAGCAGGATGTGGCAGAAAGTGCTATATAAAATACACCAGTCCTGCATAACGCGGCTAGGTCATCTAAGAAGCTAGCTATGATCAAGGAAGGGGTCACTTTTTGCGAGCACATAAAAAGCTATGTGAGTACTTGCTATCATAAAGTTCATCGAGTGTATGTTTCAAAACTCCAGTGGATAGCAAAATACCTCAAAAGTGTTGCTTCGTTCTAAAACTTGTCGTAAATTTATCATATGAGTAAATTTACAGGCTTTTAGGAATTTACTGATGTAGTAAATGAGTTCAGATGAGGAGCTTATGCTGCTTATTTCAATACCTCATATCATGCTTCATTTAATCCCCTCTAAGCAAAAATATTCAAGTGGTGTGGGCTTTGAGGTCCAGGGAAATTGCGGGGAAAAGAATATCTACATACAGGGTGTCCCAAAAAAACCCAAAAACTATTGAAATCACCTATGTTAACATTTGAATGCCCTAGCACTTGTTAAAGAATTAAAATATCTTGGTAAAGCACGTTTGTTTTGCTCATGGGAATATTGATAAAAACCAAATTGAATAGGCTAAAATAATCCGTGCGTATTACTATTAATTATGACGGTTATGTCAATAGTTTATCCACTCGTGGGTTCAATTTAGTGCTAGGCATTGAAATTCTAACAATAGATCATTTTCAATAGTTTTTGGGGCTTTTTGGGACACCCTGTAGAGCAAACTAATGCCCATTGTCCTCTTGTGTCTTAGTAGCTCATTAGTATGCTCTGTATAATCTTTATTATATGCTACTATTATATGCTAATAAGCTAGTTAGATTGTAGAGCATACTAATAATGTTAGACTTCATGAAAATAGTTTTTAAATGAAAATTGAAACCACTATTATTAAACACACATACTGAAAAATGTTCATAAATAAGATTTGCAACACAAACGCATGTGGTACTACACACGACCGCCATGCCGTAAACAGAGGAAGTCCTGGAAATATCAAAAGTAGCTACTAATACGGGTGGAAATACTTCTGTTTAGGGCCCTGGCTAACAGCATGGCACCTATGACAAATCAGTGACAAACTGACGAATCACACTGGAACATTTCCCTCTTTGTAGTCTAGACTCTTTCGTGGCACGTGGAGGAGGTGTAGCAATTAGGGATGTAATTGCAGTAAAAGCTACATCTGAGTTAAAAGTTCATTTGTTTAATGCTTGTGCTCTGATGTTTGTGGATGACCATAAGCCCAAAATGTCTATACCTGGAAAGATCTTAAGGACTGTTTGGCCTTTGTTTACCTACTATCCTCTATGTCACATGAGAATGTAGACTATTTACGCTGGTCATGAAATGGACCCATGTCTTAAATTCACAGCAGTTATTTTTTCAACGTGTCCGTCTCCATGTTGTTCGGGCGCTCCATGTAGGAGCCTGGAACGGAGTGACACCTATAATGGCCAGTGATGGCCAATCAGGGAACAGTATAACAATCATGTGATTTGCATGAAACATAGATATAATTAATGTGACTAGATGTGGCAATTTCATTACTACCTTTGCGTTTAATTACACAACATACGGCACTTACACGCATGCATGCATATATCCGATATAATTGCGGCTGATATGAGTTGAGGGTTATAAAGCGCCCAATTTCGTGACCCACGGTCACAGAGTACTACACAGAGGGCTCACTTCATATATTTTCCTATGATTTTTGCGTAACGGCCTTTTGCTCAAACGTGCACTAAAGAGTGGTGGTCACCCCCCCGAAAAATTCAAAATGGCGGCGAAGTTCAGAGCCTTTTGAGTTTGTGGGGGGGGGGGGGGTGAATGCCTCTATGCACTTGCTGGGATAAAATTCTTAGCAAGTGTATTGAGTCATTCACCCCCCCTGACAACTACCAATCCGCGTTACGCTTTTTTCGTCGAGTGAGCCCTCTGTGTAATACTCTGTGCCACGGTCAAACAGAAGAAGTCCTTCAAGGGAAGCACAAAGGAAGGACGGTTTTATATCCTGTAGCTGATGAGTCAATTCATGTTAAAGTTTGTATTTAATTGTATTTATGGCATTATATATATAGACGTTTAACGGCAGTGGTCGTAATATATGTAAAGAAGATATCAGTACATGCATGGTAAGCAGTTAGACACCATGTGTTAATTCCTGACGTTTTCTTGAAGTCATTCAGGCTTTGCAAAGTAATATCTCACTTGTTGACGAAGCGCACCTTATATACAGGCACACAAACTAAGGCGATTGGTTGTTTCTCTTCGTACACCGGCCATACAAACTACTGACTGTATACACATCAAGCTTTGAGAAGCTTATTGAGGCGTGTTGTTATAACACAGTGTCATGTAGCTTGTGTCCTGGGAGCAAAACCTTTTCTTCAATTTTTTGCTTCACATGCAGCCTAGATTTCAGTGAAATAAGCAAGTGAATAAGAAAAGACAAAAAACAGCGAAAAGCAGTGAAATGCGATATTAACATTGAGTACATGTATGAGCATGCATACCTTAAAATCAAACTAGTAAAATTCAAACAAATCCAGAGTTTGTAGTTTTTCCATAACTCAACATATTTTATGCTTGCAGCGTCACGCCAATATTTTGAGATCGATCAAGCAAGATGTCTCGATTGTCAGCAAGTTTTGCTGTGCTTTTGGTCGCAATCGGTATGAATCGTTGTTCTATATTTCTATTACATTATCTGCACTTTGTCCAATGCATGTACAGTACGTATTATGAAACCGTTTGTCTGATTCCTTCTGGGCATTTGATTCTCATTTACTAGTCAAACCGAAAAAGTTGTGATATATTTTTTAAAAGAAACGAGGATTGTCTTATGCATGATTCCTGTATAAAATAAATTAATGCAGTGTGTGCCACGCGTCCGAATTTGAATGTTTTACTTGCCCGATGAGAGTTATTCTGACGGAACGAATTCCAATTACTTGAAATGCATGTATGAAAATTCTGTCAATATTGTTCTACGCATGATTGGTCACATTAGGGACTGGGATAAAACAGTGAAATTCGAACGTGCTGCACTGGCACTTGACTTCAGAGGGTAGACTTTTTTTGGGACACATTGTATATACTTGGTGCTGCTAAACGTGAGCGATCATATTTAACTACATTTTTTTATATGATGGCTAGAAAAAGGTTTTCTCAAGCTATTGTTCATGAATGTGCCAATATTCACGAAATTTTGACCATCAAACAAGAGTTTATTAGATCGTGGGCGTACATTACGTTACGCGTGCTTGCTTAAAAAAACAAGGTAGAGCCTTAAAAAATGTGATAATTGTAGTACATGATTTCTTCACTGCTGGAATTCTTGCAAAGGATGCTTGTGAAAACAACGGCAGTCCGTTAGAAGGAACGTGCCAGAAATACAAAGGATTTGACTGTATTGACAAAGGTATAATAATATAGTTGAAATCGAACTATACAGGGTGTCCCAAAAAAACCCAAAAACTATTGAAAATGATCTATTGTCAGAATTTCAATGCCTAGCACTAAATTGAACCCACGAGTGGATAAACTATTGACATAACCGTCATAATTAATGGTAATACGCATTGGTTATTTTAGCCTATTCAATTTGGTTTTTATCAATATTCCCATGAGCAAAACAAACGTACTTTACAAATATATTTTAATTCTTTAACAAGTGCTAGGGCATTCAAATGTTAACATAAGTGATTTCAATAGTTTTTGGTTTTTTTGGGACACCCCTGTACAGGGTGTCCCAAAAACCCCCAAAAACTATTGAAAATGATCTATTGTTAGAATTTCAATGCCTAGCACTAAATTGAACCCACGAGTGGATAAACTATTGACATAACCGTCATAATTAATAGTAATACTCAGTGTTTACCATTTTTATGCCAGACAAAAAAACTAAACCTACGAGTGCATATTAAAAATGCAATCAAAGGTTATGCATGGGTTATTTTAGCCTATTCAATTTGGTTTTTATCAATATTCCCATGACCAAAACAAACGTACTTTACGAAGATATTTTAATTCTTTAACACGGGCTAGGGCATTCAAATGTTAGCAATTGGTGATTTCAATAGTTTTTGGGTTTTTTGGGACACCCTGTATATACAGTCTGTCCCACAAAAAAGGCTACCTTTTGCAGTCAAGCGCAATTTTCAAACTTTCAAATGTGATTGTTTTAACTCACTAATGAGCCCAAGAATGCGTAATTCTCTGCTACACCGAGATTTTTTATGCTTACGTTCGAATTAATTGGATTTGTTCTGTCAAAATAACACAGAAAGGGTTTCTTAGGGAATTAAAACATTCAAATTCGAACGTCCGGCTCTAATCTTGATTTCAAATGGTAGCCTTTTTTCTGGGACACACTGTGGTTAATATATGCTTGTATACATAGATTCTGGATGGTTGAAACAGTCCGTGCAAGTCCGAGTATAAGTCATTTACATGTATAAATAATGGTAATACCTTTCATATTGAAATTAATCGCAAACTTGTTGGAGTTGGACCATTCCGATCTGTACAACCACGGAGGCGTGATTACTTATGCCTTTTTCTATGCAAATTTCCACAGTTTTACTTCACAGACATTTAGAATTCGTGTTGCTTCCACAGCAAACTTGATTTATGTTTTAGAATAATAATTGTTCACTTGCCTCATATTCTTCGTATACCAATGAGATTTAAGCAACGTTTATCACATTACAACCGCTATGCGGCTAATTACTCCGCCTGCCGTAGGCGAGGCGGAGTTTTAAATTGCCCCCGTTTCTGTTTTTTTTTTTTTTTTATTTTTTTTCGGTGTCAGCATAGGCGGCCCAATTCAGTGTGTAGTTTCATATAGAGATCAGTAGCGAGCGGTAGCGTTTTGTTTTACATATATAAACGCTACCGCTCGCTACTGATCTCTATATGAAACTACACACTGAATTGGGCCGCCTATGGTGTCAGAAGTCGGTGCAGCGCTCATGGGTGATACCGCTGGCACAAGCCGCATGAGCCGACCTAAACACGGCGTTTAAACTCAATTTCTAGCGAAATGTGTCAACAAAACACGCATTTTAACATGCATGCTAGAACATCTAAGCCCCAAGAAGGTTTTACGTGCAAAGATTCTCATGCAAAATGTTTTAAAACGACAAATTCCAGCGATGTGTCGCGGTGAAGTTTTGAGAGCGTGTTTCCGTCATTTTCTGGTTTATTCCTACTTTTAAGGAAATTTAGAAATTTCTACACAAGAATCAAACGCAAATTCTACTGAAATATCTATATACAAAACACTTTTTTAACATGTAATAGTTAACAAAAAGGGACAGGAGGGTTCTTTATCAAAACATTGCTCCAGAAATGTTTTAAAACGGCAAATTCTGATAGACTCTATCATTCCATGATTAAGGAATGAGTCTAGGAAATGTGTTCCTAATTCTAAACACGTTGTGATTGCTTTCCTTGGCTTTCTATTTCTACCTATGTTGAGATGCTAATATTTCGTGCAAAATGATTTATTTGCTTGTGGGATCTCATGTAATTATAAAAGGTAAGAGACATTTTACATTCCAATTCCAGAAATACATAATATTATGTTAGTCTAAAGTTCCCAACAAATTATATCGTGGATACTTCAGACTTCAAACTTAATAGCTTAAGAATAGCTTAGTAATTTTTTTAATTTTTGTTGTTTTTATGAGCGATTTTAATGCTTGCTTTGTTAGAACGTCAACAGTCATAGCTGAGTGCGGCATTTTAGTCTTTATCTATAGTATTTATAATAACTTTCTTTATAAAAAAATTGACATGTTTATTGTTGAATAGTTGACTCAGAGAAAGGATTTCAAATTGGATATCATAGAAAATACAGATCACAGAAATACTTTTAAGTCGATTACTGCAAAGATTGTTGCTATAATTATTAATATAGCAAGAAAAAAACTCAAAAATGCGAAATAAAAAAAGGAACAAAATTTAACTTAAATTCTAACTTAAATTTAGTAAAATTTCAACTGGCACTTTCTCAATTTGCCAAAACTTTATCAGACACCCTGCCTATATACCAATGTTTTAACTGACACCTGAAGCTTTCTCGAAGTAAATACTTTGTCAGCATGTCAAAAGTCTAACTGACAACTTGTGGGCATGTACAGGTCAAAGTCTAACCGACATCTTGTCAACAAGCCAAAAGCCTTACCGACATCTTGTCAACAAGCCAAAAGCCTAACCGACATCTTGTCACCAAGCCAAAAGCCTAACTGACATCTTGTCAACAAGCGAAAAGCCTAACTGACATCTTGTCAACATGCCAAAAGTCTAACTAGGAGCATATCAACATGTCAAAAGTCCATTTCAAAGTTTGTCCACATATCAAAAGACTAACTCAGATCTTATCAACATGTCAAAAGTCTGGTCGAAAACTTGTCAACTAGTCAAAATCCTTACCAACATTTTATAAACATGCCAAACATTTAGCTGACACCTCATCAACACATCAAATATCTAATTTAAAGCTTGTCAATATATCAAAAGGCTAGCCAACATTTTCCCAACAAATTATATCATGGAGACTTCAGGCAGTGTGCTACAAAATAGATTTAATAAATTGATGGATTTAATAGATTGATGTATTGTATACACTTTTAGTAAAATTTTCTTTACTTGCAAAATAAAACAGCTATATGTTGGTGGTATTATGACAAAAGAATCTTGTTTAACTTATGTACTATGAAAGTCTTTAATTTAAATTAAATTCTAAAAACTGCAATCCTACTAGGACTCTGGACAGAGTGCCTGGCAGGTCACTCAGACATTGATTTTTGGTTATCTTAGTGATTACATAAGATGTGCTAGCAACGTCTTAAAATGCCTTGGAAGGTGCCCTAATAATAATTGATTTAAAAAGGAATTAGTTGGGCAGAACAGAAATAAGTGAATATACCCCACCCCCAATGAACGCTCTAGTTACAGCCCTGCCTGGCCTTGTGCCCATTTTCGTTTGGCAGGCGGAGTGAACGCCTTAGCAGGCGTCTTGTTTAAATATGAAACCTGTCAGTTTCTATTTCACCTTACATACATTCTGCCGAACCAAACGTTGTACCCCAATAAAATTGCAACGTTTGATAATTCCAATACTTATTATGATAACTTTAGCGGGCATTGTGACGTATTTTCCGGGCTAAAATAAACAAATCAGCGGGCTAATAGCCAATTTAGCCCGCTGACGTAATAGCCAATTTATAAATCATTTTAAGGTGGCTCCCTACGGTTTTAGTTAAGAAGTGCATTGTAGCCGTTAAGAACGTCACATTTCCACATCTTTCATTATAAAACTATGAAATTCAGTACAAGTGTTATTGAAGTCTTGCTAAAGATTTTAAAGTGGTGATTTTGCGCTAGAAGATTGTTGCCATGGCAACAAATGGATAAGAACATGACTTGCGTTTCGTCTTGTTTCCGCAATTTTCGAGATTTCCTTCGGTGAATTATTTTATAATTGAACATGTTGTATGGTACTGACGTAAGGGTTTCACTTACACACTTTAAAAAAATTCTATCAATAGGTTTTTTTATTATCCTACAAAATGTCAAAAATCAATGTAGAAAAAAATCCCTTTGATAAAATCGAAAAAGTTACATTTCAAGCACTTGAGCGATGGTAATTGATGAGCAAAATTTTAAAAAAATTCACCGAAGGAAACGGGCAAAATTTACAGTTTAATTTCATTGCATTTTTTTGTTTTGACGTCATAAAATTTTTGAAATCAGTTTTTGACGCTTGGAGTCCGGCACATTTCGTGGCAACAACCAGAACAGGGAGAAATGCGGGTTTTTCGTAATAGCCGTAGTATTTTTTCGTTTGAAATTTTTGATTTAACCTTATTTAAGAAGAGATTAAAAGACATTCATATTGCCAAAAAGTAAAAACAAGACATAATATGGCATCAAACCAAACCACTGCTTCTTAAATTTATTCTTGTCGTTAATAAACGATGTACGAAAATATTTTCAAAACTCATGACTGTATGCACGATAGTTATAACTGACTATGTTATTAAAACACGACAGACATCCGACCTTAATTAGACAAGAAAACTTACATGAGCTTCGGTAACATTTCAGAAGAGCCATGAAGTCGATAAAGACAATACAAAATGGTTCAGTCGGAGTCCATACATTTTCGTAAAATTTCGAGCAACAAAAATTACATTCCCGGACATAAAAAAGCGCCTAAAAATTGTTTTACAACTGATTTAAAGCATCTAATACTTGAACTTGGAAACACAAACGATTGTAAGGAAGAACTGTCGTCTTTTTTGTGTGTACAAACACAAAAATATCGGCAAAAACAATGGTTTCAACTTTGAATGTGAAAAACACGAATGACCGTTCCTTGGAACTATCAGTTAATTTGAATATTTTCAGCTTAATGTACCAATGAAAACGTTCAAATATATCAATAATTTATTGTACCACAATATTGTACTCATCAGACGGTTAGAATTGAGTTAATTGCCTCGCAAGGTCAGTTTCCTGCATGCAAACCGTTGCTATTCGCGGACCTGACTGCATCTTTCACGACTTTATTCTTCGTGTAAAGCCGCTTTTCAAATCTACTATACCGCGAGGTAACAGAGAGTGGATTGGACAACTACCCAAATGGCTGCCTTCTACACTACAGCACAAGAACATGAAACTTTGTTACAAAGCTTCTGTTAATGGACGGGCAAGCAGTACATTTCACAACCTCTGTGACAACAAAGGACCAACTGTTGTTCTGGTAGAATCTGGAAAGTACGTTTTTGGTGGATTTGCTGCGGCACCATGGGGAGGTAAGCATTGGTTATTTAAACTATTTCACTGTACTGTACAAACATTAGCTGGGTGGCGCTTTGTAGCGCTTGGGACTTCGTTTATTAAAGAAGTCTGAGTGACTTCACGTGAACGAGGCTGTGTCTTTGGTTAAGAAAAATACAGAATGAATAGCATTTCCTATCGCCATTTTGGCTTGGGCGTACAAGGTTTATTCAATATTGGTTAAAACGACTGTATATAAAGAAGCCGAAGAAGGCGTTGGTGACAACAAACTCTGTTAATTTGCGGCTGTATTTAGGGCGGATGTGATGGGATTGCAGGGGCAACTGCCCCGTCGTCATTTAAGGATCTTTAAATACTCGGCATATACATGTGCAGCACTGTTCCAGCCTTGTTTGTAGTCTATGTGATGTATTTTTTCACCTAGCTACATTTACATTCACATGCATGTACGTCGCGTCTGGTGCGTGCTGGTCGCCTCGAGCACTGTATTTTGTTTCTCAGTTTGAGATTTCAGCCAGTAAAACGTTGTTTGAAGGATGTTACATGTGATTTGCATATTTTTTTGCTTCGTGATTGTTGTTTGTGCAAATAATTAAAAAATTAAATCCATTGGTACGTGAAAATAAAACTGTACACATTGGCATATGCGTCCCGAAAAACAACAAATTTCTTGAGAAGCGAACAAGAGCAATTTAAAATTTTCATAGCGGTAGAATTACCACTGTTGTCGTCACTGTAACCCATCTCTCCTTGCGGCAGAAAACTCCTGGGTATGGCTATGCTAATTTGTTTTCATCCTAGACATTTCTTTGAGGTAGCACCCGTTACATAAAAGCCGACGGGTCTTTCATATTCTCCTTCACCAAAAGAGATCACCTTGCTCCTTTTAAATCCACAATCTACCGAAACGACGCTAACGCAATTTACACCAATAACGGGTATGGACCAATGTTTGGAGGTGGCCATGATGTTTACGTTGCCAACAACGCAAATGCTGGAACATGCAGCTTCCTACACGAACTTTGGTTACACCTACAAACTACCCAACGGTTGTACTTATAATACACCTGAAACAAATGCGGTGTTGGCTGGCATTTACAACTATGCTCCAACCGGTGTCGAAGTTTATATTTTTGTTAACAGTGAGTAGTTTTATAGTTCGTAGGATATACATATCGAAACAGCGTGAGTTTAATAAAGAAATAATATTTGGAAAGATGAACTTACTGTGTGTCTTTCCAAATATCTGTCAATGAATTACTGAAATAAATGTTTTGTTTTTGTGATCTTAATTTGCGCGATCCTGTTTAGAAAGTTGTTCGTATCTTCTAAAAGTTAAATACCGAGAACGAGGGTTGTATGCTATATGTCTTACTAAACAATTGACAAAGTTTTCTCAAAATAATTAAAGTTTTTGATTTCCTGTTTTGATTAAGTAGCTTTGGATTATTGTTTTGTACTTATTTCCATAGGTAGTAGGTAATTTTAATTTAGAGCGCTTGGGTAATGATGAGTTGCATTTACGAGAGAAAAAACTGGTTAGGGTTGAATAAGTGGTCGGGGCTTTGCTCGAAAAGGGTAGTAATTCCATGTTCTCATATAAATCTTAATCCAAGCCCTAACCCAAATTCTAATCCTAACCAGCGTTTTATTTGTCAGGTTTTAGCTTTGATGGATTGAAGATTAAAATCTAATTTCGCGTACTGAGAACACGGAATTATTACCTCGAAAAAAGCTTGCCTCCGAGGGCTTACCTCGAAGACTTCCGACCTCCCTCATTCGTACAGGATCAATTTTGGCCATGTAGCACTACTTGCGAGATTTCTGCCACTTACCCAGTATGTAGTGTAGACGTGCGCGGACATGTTTGGTGTACTAAACGGAATTTTATGCATGAGCTGGTGCGCAATTTCATTTGCCGGCTTTTTTTACACTACCGGTGCACACATGATACAACAGTGCTGAGCATTGAACATCTGCTAACATTGTAGCTTTGTTAAGTTAATTTCAGTATTGATATTATGCTATAGTTCAGCTGTTAACGACCAAATTGTTCACTTTTATGATAGAAGCTTGAAAATTTGTCGCATTACTAATATTGCTGAGATAATCATTTCTAGATGTGGAGCCAAGTCAAATTCAATCTTGGTCGATGTCATGGAATATGACATGCGCAGTACACAAACATCCATTGTAAAAAAGTGGGAAATCGAATGATGTGTTATTTTGACTAAGCGTTTGTATAAAGTTAGTAAAGAGGATAAAATGCCTAAAATGATTGTAATAGTGTATTTCCTGAGATATCATTATCATAGATTCAAAATTTTTGAAATTGCTGATTCAGCATTTTTTGTCTTAATAAAACCTCTCAGCGTTTGATAATTACGTATTTCTTTTTTGTATATTGTTGATCTTAAGGGAAGTGTATACGTAGAAAGAGTGCTTTGAAAAGTGCAACAGCGTAAATTTACTAGAAACCGTTGCGCAGGTCAAAATTTATATTCCTGATTAAGGACTAACCAGAAGGCATTCGTCATAAAAGTGCAATCTTCTTCAAACATTCACATATATAATTTTTGGAGATTTCGGGACAATCTCAGCTTCATTTGGCTAAAGCTAAATGTCTCATTAATATTACAATGTTCAGTGGTTGTGTCATTACAGTGAATGTTATAGATCAGAACTGGAATATTGATTCAAGATATAATGAAAAATTGACATTGCTCCACTTCATAGCTATTTTCCTAGGTATACACTTCTATCAGAATCAATAATATCGAAAGAAGAAATAGGTAATTATCAACTGCTGAGGGATTTTGATCGGACAGAAAATGCTGAATCAGCACTTTAAAAAATATTTGATCTGCGATATCTCAAAAACTACACTTTTACAACCTGATAAGTAACATAGCGTTTGATCCTCTTTAGAAACTCAATAAGAGCATTTAGTCAAAATAAGACATTATTTCATTTTCTAATTTTTATTTACTGACGCACGCACTGCGCATGTCGTATTTCATGGCATTGACCGAGATTGAATTAAACTTGGCTCCATATCAAAAATTGTTTATGACATGTTTAGTAACAACCATGCAAAGTTTCACGCTTTTATCACTAAAGTGAACAATTCAGCTCTTTTTTGGTCGTCAGCAGCTAGACTACTATTGTTGTAGAAGGTTGAAACTATGATGATATTTGCCTAAATGTTTTAGCGCATTCTAGTCAGGGCAACCCCCCCCCCAAAAAAAAAAAAAAAAACTGCCAGAGGTCCGGATTCTTGGGGCAACTCACCTTATTAGAGTAAGCAATCTATATAACTGTTTTCTACAACGAAAAAATAAATTTACTGGTTTGTAATGTCAGCGAATCAACCTTGTTGCTATTTAGTGCTTTTAAACATACTTCGAAGTCTTATGTGGATGGCTTATCTGAATGTTTTGTGCATGTGTAAAAGAGCCGTTTCCGATGAGCCAGTGTTGGCACGGCTCGGCCATTTGCAAGTTATTACTTTATGCATTAATTGCAGGGGCTTTAACTTACAAATCTAGGGGCCGGGTGCTGGGAACCAGCGGACACATGGACGCATGTCCGGTGCACAAAATTTGAACATTCCATAATGTACACGCGTAAAAACGCACAACTTGTAACAACTCTGTTGCCGTCTTGTAACAATGTTGTTCCAACAACTTGTCGACAAGATGTCTTCGCACTGCCGATAACAAGATGTTGTGACAGACTTGTAGCAGCTTTTTGCTAGACTTGTGCCAACTTGTTGACGGGCTTGTACCAACTTGTTGACGGGCTTGTAGCAAGGTTGTTGTGACAATGCTGTAGCAAGGTTGTTGTGACAATGCTGTAGCAAATTGTTGACAACAATGCGCTGCAAGTTTGTCAAAACGAAGCTGTAGCGAGTTGTAAAATTCAATCTGTAGCAACGTTGTTTCGTCAAAGTTGTTACAACATGGCGGCTCGTGAAAATTCCCGCTGGCGAATTTCACTCCCGTGCTTTCAGGGGGGGGAGGCAATCAAAGAGCAAACAAAATGTTGATTTGAATCTTCTGTATTTACGGTACAAAAGATACGATATAAATTTACAAAGGAATACAAGAAAATTTTATGAAATACAGGCTAAAAACAAATGTTGGTATCAATAAAATCTAATGTATTTGTTGATATGAACAAAATATCTAACTTCGTATCTGTATTAAGGCCTACAATAATATGGCAGTGTATTGACGGCATTCGGAACTAATACAAATAGTTTATACACATGCTTTTTATCAAAGCAAAATTGAAACGATCGAAACAACGCATTCATAGTTGCTTTCAGTAACGAAATTAACAAATTTCTGAATTCGCATCGTTGCTCCTTGATCTTCTAGAATTGCATTTATGCAATTTCCTAACGTATTTATCATACATTTTGCTTTTTAACTTTTTAGTTTGTATCGCAAGGGTGATACTTCTTCCAAATGGAATCTTCCACTGCATCTTACACAAATTGCAAAAACATTAATGTTCACAGTCCAGACTTCATTTTTCATCTGGAATGTATTTCCATGATTTCCCAAGGTAAGACGATTTAATATGTATACCTTGTTGGAAGGATCATGTTAAAAAACATATCTGTCTTTAATTTCCTTGTATTTTTGCATGGTGAATATCAAATTAAAATATAATTTTGTAGAAACACCACGTAAGTTTATTGCCGCGATTGTTTATTGCAGTAGTAAATTTACGTGGTGTTTCGACAAAATTATATTTTAATATCTTTCTTTACTGCTGGCTTCTCTTTCCTCCACAACAGTTTGCTCTGCATTTGTGAATGTACGTTGGCCATAATTAAAGTTGTGTACCACGCTTACTTTTTGTAACATAGATGCAGCAGGTATGATTCTTTGTAAACCTGTATCTTCAAACAAAGATGCCTGAACTTTCCACGCACCACATTGTTAGTATTATCTTTGAGGGTCTTGAATTCTGTCAACACTACCCAATTCTTTATAGTGCTACCTGATGAAAATTGCAGATGTTCAAAATTTCTCAAAGCAAGCCTAAACAGATGGTGGTAAAGGGTTTTTTCGTGAGCCGTGAATTGCCAATGTTTGTTGTTGTGAAATGAGATTTGACGAATTTTTGTGTCGTGAAATGTGATTTACATGCCTATTCCTGAGCCGTGATTGGCAGTTGGACGAGTAGGGATAAGTGCTAAAGAACAAAGTACAATGCACTGGTTACAACAATTTTACTAAATACATTTATTTTCTTTATTTTTTTTACGTATGTTGACTGCTTTTACAATTCGTCCGAATTTGAGCTTTCAATGGTGCTTTTTACTTTCAACAACGTAAAACGGGTTAAGAAAGGCATTCAATTTACACAGTTAAAAACCAGTTCATTAAATTTTGTGAAATTACTAATTTTTTTCCTGTAAAATGTGTGTTTTACCTGTGAAAAACTGTTTTTCTTCTCATGAAACGTGATCTAAACCCCCCTCTCCCCCCGTTTATCACCCTCTAAACATGTATAATTTTTTAATTCACATTTTTGACAAATAATAGGTTCATTTCAAGCAGTTGGTAAATAGTCCTCTAAGTACTGGGGTTTTTTTCCACAAAGAGGCCAGTTGCAACTCAGGTAAGCACAAGACCTAACAGATTGATTAATGTGAACTTATCATCGCAAAGCTTTCTATCATGCAGTGATTTCAATACGCAAGCTCAGACCTTTTACACGTAATTTCCACATGTGTGTTTCCACAAAATTATACTTCACGATTAAATTTGTTTGTTCCGAACACTAGAGGTTTTGCATCTTCTGTCTAATCGTACGTATTTTAATTTTACAAAATCACCAGGGTTGCCAGATCACTGCATTTTTGAGGCCAAATCTTCAACAATGCTCTTTGTTTTTCTTTGTACTTGCCTTTTGTTTTCTTTGTTTACTGGACTACACTAATGACGATTTGGCCTCAAAAATGCAGTGATCTGGCAACCCTGAAAATCACCATCTTTTGTCAGTAGATACCTAATATTAATATGAACACGTTTTGTGATAGGCTTTTTCGAACAATAGTGATCAGTGTTTGTACTTTAGAAATGTAATTTCTATAGTCTTATTGTCTTTTATTATATTGATCAGCCAATGGCATCCTGTGTTCTTATATACAGCGGTGGCGACCCTCTTTTGTATCCAGTCAGTGTACAGCAGAATAGGGGTCTGAGAATAGGCAAACGATTGGAACCACCTACTGTTGAAATTTGAATGCCGCCTTAGTGAACGTAAAAAGGAGTAAAATATTTACAGGTGCATATTTTGATTATTCGCTCATCAGTTTTTTTACGTAATAAAGCCTGTTTTGTACGTCGCATTTCAGGCGCGTCGAATGTAGCTCAACAAATGAATAACGAGATGACTTGCCTCAGTATCTACCTGCATTGTTTGTATTACATTGGACGCAACTGACGGACGAAATGGCGTATTGCAATAGAACTGGACTGAGACTTGACTTGACTGTAACAGCTAGACTGGATTGGACTGGATTATGATAGCGAATATTAGGTAATCAATTTATACTTGCATGGCTGGGATGCGATAGATCTTTTGTGACAGTGGTTTTTAAGCTGGATTTATATTAAAGGATTACCTTGAAATATCGGACTGAGGTTTTTTAGTAAGTCCGATATTTCACGGTGCAGACCGAACAAGCGAGGTCAATTAACTGTTTATTACATGGCTCGCAGTCATTTTCAGAGTTAGTGTCACATTAGGGCCATTTATACAAGCGAAAATAAGCCACGGCTTAAATAAGTCGAGAACACAGCCTTTTATACGCCAGTTTTACTAAATTATTAAAATAGCTCAAAACACTCGTATAAATAGACCATAACGAGGTCACCGAAGTTTTAAAGTGTTTATGCAACGAAATTTCACCCCAAAACTTTATGGCCTCAGTGTAAAGTTAACGTAAAATGGGTTGGTAACTTCTTTTACAAAAGTTCATCATTTTGCTTCTTTCGTGAGAAATTTGGCTTTAAATAATACGCAAATATCATACTTTTGACATCACAGTGCATAATGAATTTTCAGTGCTGTAGGAATTTCTCTTACAGTATCCATGATAAATTTCCAAAATTTGCACAAAAATACAGCAAATCGGAATTTGTAAGTTGTAGTTTTGGAATTTTGTTCGACAAAATTAAATTGTTCGAAAAATCTATGTTGTTTTAAAATACATTATGCATTGTGATGTCATAAGTATGATATTTGCATATTATTCAAAGCTAAATTTCTCACGAAAGAAGCCAGACAATGAACTTCTGTAAAAGAAGTTACCAACTCATTTTAAGTTATCTCTACACTGAGGTGAGAAAACATCGGGGTGAAATTTCGTTGCATAAACACTTTAGATACCTATTTCCATGACAACAAAAGGAAAATGGCTCGCGTTAGAAAAAAAGCTACACGAAAGGCCTTACTCTTGACAAAAAAGAGTTTTGTGTTCTCTTTTTACTTCTACACATTCGCTGGCGACAAAGATTGCTCTGGTACGGAAATTGTTGAGATGTAATAGTCTATGGAAGTTGCACGAGCGAAATTTGTGTTTCATTTGCGAATGAAGCGTTTTTACGAGGTTTTCCCGCCTAAAATTGGCTGCGGTTAATTTAAGACGAGGCCCGAACCCTGGGCTAAATTTAGCCGCGGCTTATTTTAGTCGCAAAGAAATTATACGTTTATACAGACGTTCTCGACTTATTTTCGCTCGTATAAATGGCCCTATTTTGTATTAATAAATGACGTCGATCGTGGTTTCGTTAATCAGATTTAAAAGTTGAACTTCATTTTTTACACATAAAGTTTTCAAACATATCAGTAAAACATTAATTTTTTACAAGTACAGTATATTGCAAGCAGTCAAAAGTCCGACAATTCAGTCATGCTATGCAAATTTTTCTGTGTTTATAGACTATAAAATGAATAAATTTCTAAAGAAATTAATAATGATGATGATTTAAATTTGCATAGCATGACCAAATTGTCGGGCTGGCTTCGCTACTGGACCACGGGCCGAATACAGGTTTTTACGGACCGCACGTCGAGAGGACCAATCAGAATGCAGGATTCTTCAAAGCCATATAGTAGAAGATAATATCATACGAACTATGCCGTAATGACTGCAGTCGTGCATATATTGTCAGGAACATTTATGTGCACGACTGTTTGTCGTGCACATAAATGTTCCTGGCAATATATCAATATTCGTAACTGAGCACAGCAAAGACAGCAAAGCCCAATGGTTTTTAGCCATAAATACAAAATGTAATACTGTATACTAACTCTGAAAGACTGACTCAACTTTCGTAATAATATTTTACCCTATATCAGGATCTTTTAGATACAAAGCCTCGTTCTGTTTGCAATAAGCGCTTCGAACAAGTGCCAAGTTCAATTTTCTCCAACTTCTTAATACTCTTTTAAATCCGCACAGTTGAGATCAAGTGAGATCAAGTATATACAATGGGTGGACAAAAAAAAGTGGCCCCCTCGAATTATAATACTGGTATTGGTGCATATGATGTATAACAAACAATAAAGGTAACAAACAATTCATAAATATGGTATTGGTATATATGATGTATAAGAAACAATGAAGGATAACAAACAATTCATAAATAGTCATGGTACTAAACAGATATGTGGCAAATCACATCATTTAAGCGTTAATTTTATGTGAGAATTACACAACAAAGCAATCATTGGAAGCATAAAGAAACTGAACACATTTTTTAAAATGTAGTCAATGATATTTCAATTATGGACAGTGTGTTAAAATCTTACATAACACGAACACTTCACCAACTACAAGATGTCTATGCATTTCTCACATGGTCAAAAACATTTGTTAAATATTTGGTTGGCCATCCCTTAGATTTAATAACTGCTTTGCACCTACTCGGCATGCTTTCAACAAGGTTATGCAGGTATTCATCAGGCATGGAGTACTAAGCATGTTTCAGAATGTCAAAAAGCTCATCTTTGTTTTGTGTATTGCGATCTTGAGTTAAGCGATTGAGTTGACCCCATAAATTTTCAATCGGATTTAAATCCCGTGATTGGGGTTGCCAATTCATCACTTCTATCTTCTTAATTTGAAGGTATTTTTTAGCAACGTTACTAGTGTGTTTAGGGTCGTTATCTTGTTGGAAGATAAAGCCTTCAGGGTTTAATCGATTGGCTGATGGAACCAGATGATGAATCAAAATTTTCCGATATTCTGGCCCAGTCAAAATACCCTTTACCCGATGCAGATCGCCAACACCATTCCACGAAAAATACCCCCATACATTGAAAACAACTTTGAAACAAGTTCAGTATTTAACCGATTAATACATTTTTGAATGCTAAGTAGTAAAATTAACACTTACATAATGTTATTTGCTATTTATCTGGATGGCACCGTGCATATTTCTGAATTGTTTTTGAACTTTTTGTCTTTTATACACAACAACCGTATTATAATGGGGGGGGGGGCACTTTTTTGTCCACCCACTGTATCTTTCAAATTGATTACGTATATAATTCTCAATAAAAGAAAATATTTTAGTGAATCATGATAAACTGAATGCCTTAAATTGAAAAACTGAGAAAGTTAAGTCTAAGTCAAGTCTCAGTCCAGTCAATATTATTACAATATGCCACTTCACTTGACTTAGACCATAGTCAAAGAGTAGAGACTACAAAGAGGGGCCACTTCATTCAAAAAAGCGTATGGTGCTGTCGTCATGACACGTCATGAGCACCATGTTCCTAACCAGTGCCCTAAACAGAAGCATTTCCCCCCGGTATTAGTAGCCATACCGGTAGGTAACTTCCGGTAGGTAACTTCCGGAAGTTACCTAACTAGTATCCGGGAGGTAACTTCCTCTGTTTAGGGCACTGGCTAGGAACATGGCGCCCATGACGAAGATTGCATGCTCGTTTCCCCTGGAAATATTAAAAATGGCTTCTAATACCGGGGGGAAATGCTCCTGTTTAGGGCACTGGCTAGGAACATGCCGCTCATGACGTATCATGACGACAGCACCTTACGCTTTTTTGAATGAAGTGACCCCTCTTTGTAGTCTCTACTCTTTGTCATAGTAACCCAGGAACGCGGTGTTTTGTTTTGTTTTTATCGATGTGAGGTATGTATAATTATAATTACCCTAATTACAATTACCCTAGGGTATTTATGATTATGCAACGTCACATCGATAAAAACAAAACAAAACACCGCGTTCCTGAGCTATCTATGCTTAGAGTGAACTTTATCAGTTTTTCAATTTAAGGCATTCAGTAATTTATCATGATTCACTAAAACATTTTCTGTTACTCAGAATTATGATTGCAAATAATAGGTAATCAATTTGTAAAATTTATGCTATTACTTCACCAAATTTTACTCACTGAGATGCTACAGTCAGACCTTTTAATTGTGACAGTGTTTTTTCAAACCGGATTTATATTTAACAATTATTCGCGGAAGGCGAAGTGATTATTGTTACCCTAATCACTGAGCCTGAGGCGAATATTTGTTTTAGTATAATTTCTTTAGTAAAATTTACGTGTATAAAATACACTGTCGTCTTTTATGAGTACAGTTTACTTCTGAAAATTCCAAAGTAATTACTAAAGTTCACTTGTAATTTTTAAATAGTGAAAAAAGTATTTAATAAGATATTTGCAGAGGACCTATTGCCTTATAAGCAGCTGTGGCTGGAGCGTTAATTGGGGGGGGGGTGTATATTCATATATTCGTTTTATGACCAACTAATTTCTTTTGAAATCAGTCGTCATTAGGGTTAATTTCAAAAGAAATTAGGGCATAACACGAATATATGAATATACATCCCCCCCCCCCAATTAACGCTCTAGCTACGGCCCTGCTTATAAGATAGTTTTTAAAACATCAAAGTTTGTTTGTATTCTTTGAGTTTATATTGATGCAATTTTTCTCCTTTTGCTAATTTTGGCATCAAAAGGACTGTCATTGGCGGGCATTTTGTAAAAAATGCCTGCTAGTAAATAGTGCCTCAGATTTATTAGTCAGTCAACCAATCAAAATGCTTGAAAACTCTTATTTACTAAAGAAATTATACTAAAAGATAATATCACACGAACTATGCCGTAATTACTGCAACGTGCTTTTGTCGTGTACGAAAGTTTTCCTCTCAGTATCAAATTATCAATATTACCTGCGCACAGTAACTGAGACAGCAACACCCAATGTTTTTTTGACCATAAATATAAAATGTTATATATTAACTCTTTTAACACAACTTTCGTAATTTTGTGTTTTAAAGTTCTAAAAATAACTAGCATAGCGAGATATAGATCGGAGACGTACGCGCCGCAAATTTCCATTCCGTAGACGGTCGGACACCTCCGAAATGGCCGAGCACCTGATTGATTTCGTTCCCAAGCCTATGTGTCTGATAAAACTAATAGATTTTTCTTTTTGAAAGTTTAAATAATCCAGTCCCTGACCCAAACCCTAAACCTAATCCTTACAAAAATCGTATAAAAGTAAAAAAATATAAAGAAAAAGTTTGACGAACTCTAAAAAAAAAAATCGGATGGTATTCAACCCCTGCCTAATCTATTAGAAATCGCACGCTAAGACGACTGAGCTAACAACGACCTTGCTGGAAACCGTCGAAACAATTTGTATTTATAATACAACTTCGTCTAAATGAGCCAGAGCAGGCTGGGAACGAGATCAGTGAGGTGCTCGACCATCTCGGAGGTGCCCGACCGTCTACGGAATCGAAATAAGCGTACGCGACGCCACAAATTGGTAGTCGAAACTATCGTATGTGACTGCCAAAAATTGGCAGTCGAAACAATGTGTCAATTGTGCGGATTTAAAAGAGTATTAAGAAGTCGAGAACTGAACTTGGCACTGATTTGGCACTGCAAACAGACGAGGTGTGTAATAAAAGGTGTGTAAAAGTAGGATGTGTTTTTGTACACATCTTGGTGCGTTTTCTTACACATATTGATGTGTTTTCCAACACACCTTGGTGTGTTTTCCAACACAACATGGTGTGTTTTCTGATTATAAGTAAAAAGGTGTGTTAAAATTACACACCTTTGTGTGCTATTGTGCACGCCTTGATGTGTTATTAAACACACCTGTTTTTAGAGTGAAAGTTAAGTCAGTCATATTACATTTTACATTCATAGTTTAAACCATTGGGTTTTGCTGTCTTTACTGTGCTCAGTTACTAATGTGTCTATTGCGAGAAACACTTGCGTCCACGACAAAAGCGCACTGCAGTCATTACGACATAGCGCCTATATTATCTTAAATCCAGCTTGAAAAAAACACTGACATGAAAGGTCTATAGCATTACAAATTGATTACCTGTTATTTGCAATCACAATTCTCAGTAACAGAAAATGTCTTAGTCAATCATGATAAACTAACTGAAACTAAATGCCTTCATTGAAAAACTGAGAAAGTCCAGCCTAAGTGTATGTCAAGTCTCAATCCAGTCCAGTCCAGTCCAGTCCAGTCCAATCCAGTCCAGTCCAGTCCAGTCCAGTCCAGTCCAGTCCAGTCCAGTCCAGCCCAGCCCAGCCCAGCCCAGCCCAGCCCAGCCCAGTCCAGTCCAGTCCAGTCCAGTCCAGTCCAGTCCAGTCCAGTCCAGTCCAGTCCAGTCCAGTCCAGTCCAGTCCAGTCCAGTCCAGTCCAGTCCAGTCCAGTCCAGTCCAGTCCAGTCCAGTCCAGTCCAGTCCAGTCCAGTCCAGTCCAGTCCAGTCCAGTCCAGTCCAGTCCAGTCTAGCTGTGACAATATGCCCGTACTAAACAGGCCTGATGCATGTTTGCATTGTAATTATAAATCTCATCAAACTAAATATGTCGTTAGAATGAAAAATTGCTTTTGAAGAACTACATATGTTGATACGAAAGTTTGCCAAGGATATTGCCCAAAACCCTATCTGCATCTCAGCAATCTCCAAGTTAAACGTTTGTCCAGCTACATCGTTTGAGTGACGGAGCTCGAGGGGACATCCAAATTCCCCGAAATATTTGACTAAACAACAGTGTATAGCCAGCCACATATTGAGAGCAAACACAATGGTGAAAATCTCAACAATTGTCAAAGTACGTATTGTAATTAAAATTTAATAAATTAATTAAGAATACAAATCTATAATTATAACTTCGTGAAAAAGAAATGTTAGACTGTCCAGAAATACACGACAAACGTAATGAGAGTAGCCTGCAACACACGCAAGGCATCCAGTTTAGGCCTCGAGCTTCTATGCTTGTTTCGGCGTAAACTTTCATCATCATTGAAGGCTACCAAGATCACTCTTGCCGTGGATCTAAAATGTAGCACAAATGTATTTAAACACGTGCTCACCAAAAATGGAGCGATTAATGAGCCCGAATATTCGTTCCCACAAACGCTATATTTTCTATGTTTAACACTGATATCAATGGTTGTAAACACAATGGCGAATGCCAAAGTCCACGAGGTAAGGTATACAAAACGAAAGTAAGGTATACAAAACGAAACCCATGGCCACTTTTAAACTCCGCCAAACCCCAGATCGGGAGTAAATAGAAAACGCAAAAAATATTTACAACAGCCATGACACGAGACCCGTTAAATAGTACTTACTTCGGAATCGGTTGTCTTCATAATGTTTTTTCTGTTTCTATGCTCCAAACTTTAGTTGTTGGTTGATAATTTCAATTAGTTCTTGTTGATGGGGTAGGCGGCCGGATTCTAACTTAGACCATACTGGCATATCTGATAACGAAAAAACAAACACGTGTAATCTATTCTTGGGTTTTACTAGAGCATTTTGCAGTAAATCTGAATGGGTGCCAACCCAAAATGTATTGATGATTATACTGTACTGGAGTGAACAAATCTCACGAAATTGCACATATTTGCTGCCAAACAAAAGTTCTACACATACAATGAAAAATTATTTCCCTCCAGTGACTGTGTATCGATTTTTGTATTTGTTCAGCAGATACTGTGTGTACGTAGTTTAGAAGTAGTTTGATCCTGTTAATAAGTAGTTTCTATTTAACCGTTTTCGATATGTGTGCTGGTAAACAGATATGAACCCAAAAATTCATGGTGAGTATTTACAGTGGTACTGTACCATTAAGCTCTACTTCAAATGCACCAGTTGAGATAAGTTGTCCTTCAACAGCATTAGCCAGAAAGAAAACTATCATGACAGCATACATCTAGTGAAACAACATTACCTAGTTACAGCACATTCTAAATTCACCATAGCAAAAAAGATGACGGATGTCGGTTTTACCAGCATGCATGCAACAAGTGAAATTAGTGTCTTCGAAGAACAGACAGAAGACAATAGCTTATTTTCACACTTATTATAAAATTTCAATCCATTAGCTTTGCTTTTTGTCATCTTTCCTCAGCTATTCTTACCTGATACCCGCAATGCATTCTGGTAAAATACTAAAATTTACACGTCGCCATCCTTTTTTGCTACGGTGAGTTCACAGAATACAGTAGCGTAAGGTCTGTTCTAAACATCACAATTTAAATGCGCCAAATTTAAAATATATTTTGGTCATCTTTTCATGTTAGGAGTCGTACACTGCTTTAGGCTGGGAACAAAGTACGGAACATTTGTGCACGTACTGTAACATGAAAAATATTAAACCACAATTCAGCCAACTTGAATTCACATTCTAAAAGTTTTTGCCCAATCTCTGAATTCTGTATTCAAAATTCTGACAAATGGCACAAAGTTCAATCATTATGAAACAATGCGGCCAATAATATGGGCGATATAATATTTTTAAATATTAAATTCTTGTATTCAATTCGGCACATGTAAAATGTGACATTTGGATCTGACAGGGCGCACCAAACGACGTAAAATATTTGGCAACTTTAGGGAAAAGTAAGATGACTGGTCTGGGGTTAATCACTCGAACTTCCTTCATGCCTAAGAGGGTAAAGTGCCAAAAAAGTACAAGTTTAGCTGGTGGAATGTTCATCAAAATACCTAAACCTTAATAGGCAGTAAAAGGTTTTTCAAATATACATCTTTGACAGTTAAAGGCATTTCGAACATTTCAATTTAGTTTGCAAGTCACTTTAAATTTACTTTTGCAAATACAGCCCAAGCATTGGAAATTTTGATTTTCAGAATCATTTAAGTGGGAGGGACATGACAACAAGCCAGATTAACCTCTTCCTTAAAGTATGATACTGTATTCAATACTGCAATTATAATTAATCATGCAAAGCTACAGATGTAAGGATTGAACCTATGATCTTAGAAACAAAGGTAAAGGTCAACACAGTGTACCTGGCTTCGATTCTTACCAGAGAGCCCGTAGTTATCAAAATTTTCCAAAATGTTCCTGGATTGGTTTTCAACATGTGTATAATTTACACCCAGATTATTAAACATAAACCCTTTAGATTTCAACAAACATGCAACTGTACAGTTTAATACACTACAGAAGTATCAGTAGTGTACCCAGCTTGATCATTGGCTGGGGGAGTGGGACATATCCATATGTTCATATTCTGCATAATTAATGCCTTTTGAAACTTTTACCTTGTTTTGTTTTGCCCAAAGATAGATATCAGGTGGTTGAATGTTAAATGATTCGAAAAACTGCACTCTATCACCAAATATGATGAATAAAATCAGCACCATTTTAGATACACTGATAAATCCAGCCAGGTATTGATTTACAAGTGGTGGGGGATAGTTATCACCAACTATGGATAGATGGGGATAGTGCTGGTGTAAGAGCCGTGCATACTGCTCGAACACCCGCCGGTATCCTCAAGAGTAGCTGTGAAAACAATACAAATGACATTAGACTATGACAGAATCTGAGATAACCTTAGCAAGCAGGGGCAGTTTCCCATGGGTTAGCGATCTCTTCTTAGTGGTTTTTTTGTTATGTAAGGTCAATATAGGTGGTGAATTTTTGATGGTAATTCCATGTGACAGACTCAATATTTACAAGGCAGATTCTTGTTTATAAAAGTAGAAAAGACCAATAACTACAGTACCGTACAGTAACTATTGAAAACCAGCAGTAGTCAGCTACAATAGAAATGTGTGTGACAGAGACAGACATCACATGGAATTACCCTTGAGCAGAAGTAAATCAAGCTGTTATAATAGATTAAGTCACACAGTCTGAAGAACAGCAGTCAAGGAAATTGTCACCATCTACAACATCTTAAAATATCCACTTCCATTTTTGGTTTAAAAAATGTTGCTTGCTTTTGTTCTCTAATAGGCTAAGGGTGGCCCTGTTATTCAAAACATAAGTCTAAAGTGTCAAACAGAACTTGTGAAGTAAATAAATATGAGCTGTGGCAAGTTTTACTTAATTTATGATGGATGAAAAAACAATTGCTGTGAAATTTTTCTACAATAATTTGAGTACATTCTCTCCTTTGCATTGCACCATATTCTATGTGTGTGTGTTTTTTTTTAGCTGAAGCCAAAGTTTTGACATCATTACTCTTGAAAGTGTCTCTTTAACTAAAGCCCATTTTGCACTTGCTGCAGAATATTTTTGCTAACCAATTTTAACTAATGTTGCTTTGTGTTGCAGGAACAAATTCACCTAGTTGAAAACAGACTTAATACAGTACTTTTAGTCTCAGTCAATATTTTATGCCATGACATGTGGTTAGGTAGTTAATAATCCCATGTCATTGTGGGCTTTGAGCTGTATACAGTTCAAGATCTTGGCATAAACTTATGAACAATATGATAATAATTTTGGGAAATTTTACACTTTTAACCATGCTCTAGTAATTACAAAACACATAGACATAAGAAAAACATTGAATATTGCAAATACTGCCATTGCATACCATAGGTGGCAGAAGATGTGCATTATTAGGGAGGCTTAACTTAGGTATAAGCTTGGGGGTTGTAAGGTTTTTACCCTGACGATGGGGAGAGTAAGATTGCAGGGTGTGTGACCAATGTTTCTTCATGAATAAAGAAAAATACTCTGTCTCTCAAGGAACCACCATGGTAGGTGCCGAGAGAAAAAAGTTTTTTAAAATATGAAGTCTTATATCGCAGGAAATGGCATTTTCAGGGTCGTTTTAAGTTTTACGAATTTGGTTTTCCAACACTTTTTGCCCTACCAGTTATCACGATTTGCTTCAGAAAATTGCCATTTTTAAACCCCTAACGATTGTAATCACGCCCATGGGGACTTTCATGGTCCCAGCCCCTGATTTGTTAATCTACAACTAAAAGCTAATATTATAAATATACTTAATTTGTTTCGAGAATGGACAGAATCACAGGATGGGGGAGTTTGTTTCTGAATTTTGGGGGGCTTCAGCCCTGGCCACCCCCAGGTTACGCCGTCTATGACGCATACCGACGTTATGTACCGACGCTGTTGTTCTGTCGTGTTTCCACACAATTTTTCGTTTTTCCAATTTCCACTCGCGTTGATATAACTGTATATTTCTTAAACATAACATTGTCAACATATACTATATCGAATTTCGATATACATCATACACGCTAGTGACGCTTGGCGCTACAGTGAGTAACCTACGTAACCAACATAGCAATGAAATCCCAACATAGTTAGGCTTGAAGACTCGTGCTTTTCATCAAAGAATAATCTATGTACAACCTTAGTATAGTTTTTTTTAATGGTCAATAATCAATTTCAAACTGAGTATTTGACCGAATGAGACGTTTTAAAAGATAGAGAGTATATAAAGCATTACGTACCAATAAAGAACTTTTAGCGTAAAAGCAGTTGAAGCAGAGTGTTCGGTCATCAATTTTGCTTCAGAAATCATTCCATGGTTGTTATATATGTCTTGAAAGACGAGAACAAACGACAGCAATAGCAACGACACCACCAAACTGGAAGCCATTACAGCTGTGCTTCACCGGCTTCACTCATTGAACTATAAGTGAACTGGAATAATAATTGTAATTCAGGGGGGATGGCGATTAAAGCAAATTGGATTCAGTTTTCTGAGTTTTGAGTTGAAAAATCGTTGAAATTGCGTCTTATATCAAATGAAGCTATTTTAAATGTTTGAATGAAGCTATTTTAAATGTTTGAAATGTTTAAATGTTTGAAGCTATTTTAAATTTGAAATGAAGCTATTTTAAATGTTTAAATGAAGCTATTTTAAATGTTTGAAATGTTTAAATGTTTGAAGCTATTTTAAATTTGATGTAGAAATTTTGAGACTTAAGTCAGAAGAAAAACGCCTGAATCGTTGAACGGAAATTTGCCGTTTGTTACAAAATTGCAGTTATTCTCATATTTTTAGGCATTTCTTATTTGCCTAATGCCTCGAGTATTTTATATTAGTAAATCTAACTTTTTAAAAATAGCTTCCATTTGAGATGGTCCGATCTTTGAGTTAGCGTTCCAGTTGTATTACAATCACTGAGCTATATGTTCAATGGGTATTAACCGCTGTAGGGCTCTTCAGTGACCGAAGGCTCGACATTCAGTTTTCGTTTCGGACAAAAAAAAAGCTTTATAGAAATTGTCGTGGTTCCAGCATTAAATCAGAAGAAATGGCCCAATGGTAAATCAACAAAGGTGCAAAAATTCTCCATTGAATATCCCAACACAAAGTAGTGAGTGATAGAAGTGTATTAATTTATTTATATATGATAGGTTTGATACTGTCATTTAGCCATTTATATTGTGCAGTTCATAGAGATTATATTTTATTAGTCCTTTTGTGGGCATCTGTTTGTATTGTGCAACCGAGATCTCGGTTGCGCAGTTTTGATGTTCCCTATATATTTTATAGTAAATTTTCGAAATCTCGGGCGCGCAATTTGCAAACTTTCCAGTCAGGAAAAGTGTGTCCCAAGAGATTGGTTACCAGTTAGGAATATAAGTAATAGTATATATATATATATTGATGTGATATATTAATTTATATATTAATTTATTATATAGTTATGGTATATGGTTATAGGTATATTATTAAAAATGGTATGTATATTTGCTTGCAAACAATTGCATGCTTAATAAAAGATCAGAAGTAGTTTTGGCCTGCCAACACAAAAATAGATTTCAGGTAAACAACCCAAATGAAGAAAGGAATGCATGCTATTTAATCACCCATGTGCCCATGTTTCCTCCTTGAGCATAAAAGAAGCTCGCATGTTTTCGAAATATGTCTACCACCTGAAGATTCCTTCTGGATTAAACAGACTGTACTACTGTAGTGGTAAGTTTTTAAGGTTTTTTGCACGATTATACATTTTGCTCCGTCTATATGTCATTGAGCCCTCTTTTGTATTTCGCAAACCAAAGCTAGCACATATATATATCCAACTATATACTAGAAATACATGCATGCAGCAACCCCTCGCCACTAACTAAGAGCATGCAACTATATTTTTGGAATTACATGAAGTACTCGCATAGATTGTTGTCATAGCAACATGGCAATTGTTATTCTTTCTGTATGTTTTTTCAAAGCCAAGATATCACTTTTTAATCCTTGTTTTATTGACAATTTTTTTAAATAGCACAACATTTGTCATCGGTATGTTATTATGCCTAATGTAAGCTTAAATTTGGTATAAAATACGACCTATTTTTAAATTACATTAGTAATAAGAAGACAGTCGTGCATTTACAAAACATAAACTTACTCTGGAATTTAACAGTGAATAGACTGAAAGATTACTGCTACACCGGCCTTTATAAAGCATTAAAACACAAGTATAAAGATGCATTATCAACAAACTTGCCTTGTGTTTCACGCCATAGTCAATTCTTGCCGCTTCTCTGTATTTTCCCAGAATTAATCCAAGCTACACACTGAATTGGGCTGCCTATGATTAATCTCTCTTCAAGAGTCTTGTGGCAGTCGTTTTCGTCTTAGCTTAGTTCTTGCCTTTTTGATGCCTTCAGTGTTTGCTACTTCTGATAGTTCGCCATATTCCTGAGATCAGAAATGACCACCCTTCGTTGGTTGTGAAAGTTGCCAAATCTTTTTGCAAAATACAAAATATTGTAGCGCAAAAAGCAAATTTAGATATTTGCTGTCAGTGGAATTCGTGATTAATAAATCAACAATAAATTTTAAATCTGGCCGATCAGTGTTAGCCATTCATGATAGTCCGCCATATTGTTGAGATCAGTGAGGATGACGTCATGACATACCAATCTTACTAACTAATTACCATGAGCAACGGCTTTGAACTTCGCTAGTGCAAAATTAGTAACCCTCGCCCCGGGCTTACGCCTGGAACGGCGCTTCGCGCTGTTGGCTCGGGGATTATATAGTATTATATAATAATACGTGTTCATTCTGCATTTTCATTGGTCGCGAGCTGTGTGTTATTAAAGTACACACGCACAGATGATGTCAGCTGATGGCGTGATCTAATTTAGCTAATTTATTTCGCGGGTCTTCGCATGATTTTTGCCAACTTTGTTATAATATAAAACAAATAGATTTCATTTTTTTGTGCTTCTGCACTGTAATAGATCACAGATGACGCCATAGCGTGTGAAGAACAAAAAGTCACGCACTCGACTGCGTCTCGTGCCAGTGGCGGATCTAGCGTAAGTCAAAATAAATTACCATAGCTCATTCTAGGATATATTTACATTTTAAAATACCTTCAAAACAACTTCATTGGTTAGATTTTATTCTTTTGAAATTTATAACCTATGACATTGTTATAAAGCTATTTGAATTTAAAATTGAGCTGCTATAATTTATTTTGACTTACCCTGGATCCGCCACTGTCTCGTGCGTACTTTTTTGTTCTTCACACGCTATGACGTCATCTGTGATCTATTACAGTACAGACGCACGCAAAAATGAAATCTATTTGTTAATTCAAATATTCAAAATGGCTGCCATTGCAACAACTGTACAACAGGAAACAAAACCAGGAGATTGGGCTGCCTGTGGGCGAGGCAATCAAGTCAACACGGGGTTTTGTAGACCGGCACGTGTACGCTTTTGTCCAATCGCAATACTGAAAAATTGAACTTTGACACTAACTATACAACAAATTTATATATTTGTGTTCTGTCTGCCAACTCTGCAGTCTAAGATGTGTTTTCCCATCAAAATATGCATGAACACAGTGTCATTTTTAACATTGTTAAATTCAACATTGTCCTGTTGGTCCACACTTAAGACAAGGTCGACACAATCACATACCATCATAAAAAAAGTTTTTGCGCAAAACAAATATTAATAGTTTTGTAATTAAGTAACTTACAAACAACAGTGGAGAAATGTTGGAGGGTGGGATGATAGGATTATCCTATACTAGTCTGGCGTATCGTGATAGTGGCTTGTTATCAGTTTATCAAAAATTTTGTCTCCACAAAATGGCGGATTTATAAGGGCATTTTGGCTAGTCCCAGACTCTTACGCAGAGAATTTCGCGCGGTTGCGAGGAGTGCGATTGTTTTTTTTTTGTCAAGCAAAGTTTACAGAAAGATAAAAATTCGTGACTTTACATGGAAAAATGGTTCATAAAAACTTTTAAACAAAGGAAAACGAATTTTATGAGTTTTTTTACGAGAAAGGATTAGTCCTGAGCAGATAATACAAAGAAATTGGAGTTACAAACTTTTCAAGATAGCTGCAAAAGCCGAAAAAGATAAAACTCAAAAACAGAGTCAGAGGATGAAAAACAATCTCAACAGGTGTGTTTTAGCGTTTTAAAATACATATATATGAAAACAGTAACGATGATTGATAGTTACAAAAAACGAAATGGTTACCTTTGTTGGTTTTTGTCTGTGTTTCTTGAGAAAATAGATTTAAAAGGCATGCAATTTGGCAATGACATTTCAAGTAATCGATATTTGCTCATACATTTTACACTCAACATAATAGTTTACTATAGTTTACATAGCTGCTGTTTTTTTAAACGGAAACTTAAAGATATATTATTAAGCTTCAAAAGTCAATGAAAAAACGATTATTTGGCCCCTTTGGCTTTGTTTATAGCGAAATTTTCAGTATCTTCGGGAATGCAAAATGTTTCAAAATTAGATCATGTTTACGCAAAACTACAACAGTTTTTTGTGTTAAATACACGACTATATGAGATATATAAGAACTATCTTTATTTCATTTTGTTTCTTCAAGATCACTATATTCTTAACTGTAAATGTGATACTATTTAAGTGATTTATTTATGATGAACTTTGTATGCATACTCTGCAGTTCAACTCCTGGTCAAATTCAATATGGCGGATTTAAAAGGGCACTTGCGAAAAAAAGTGGAGACATGATTCGTGACCGAGTACGCATTCTATATCTATTATTTCTATGGTCTAGACGTTCATTCCAATAACACATTGGCAGTAGATTTAATGTTTTTAGTCTTGTGGTATAGTCTGTGGAGGTGAAGGTGGAGAAGGTTAAGTGTATATTTACTTGCTCTCCTTTGTAATTGTTCCAAGTGCTGTATCAGTTTACTAGATTGCGGTGCCGATATTTGAGGTGCATACCCAAGGAGAGGTTGAACCAGCGTGAGGTATAAAGAATGTATTATGCCTTGATTGCTAACATATATGATCGATCTCTTGACGTTTCCGAGTTGTTTATTCGCGTTCGAAGATTGCTCGTTTACCTGTCTGATCCATGCTGGATTTCTCGATTTCTACCCACTTATGCGACAAGGTCACGTTCGCAATCTGTTTGAATTAGCTTCTTGTTGTTCAACATGTAGACGTGCGTTGTTGGATTCAATTTCGTTTGTTCATTTGGGACTTGTGCTTGGACGCGTTAAATTTCAGGCCGGGGTTCTCAGACCATGTTTGTATGCAGCTGGTTGAGGCCATTTTGGAGCAGTTCACAGTCTTTGATGGTTTGGATATTCTTAAAGAGTTTGCTATCGTCCGCAAACATTGCAACGTGACTGGATGTTACTGCATCAGGAAGATCATTAAGATACAGCCTCACGGGCTAAACAATATAGGACTTAGTACTAAACCCTGAGGGACACCTGTTGTCCCTTGAACTGTCACATGCTGCATATGCACGATTAATAACTTAAGGTAAGGCCGAAACCATTGATGAAGGCTGCCTCCAATACTTGTGTAGTGAGGATTATTCATTTATTGTTGACTATGTCGAAAACACTCATAAACTAAAACACAATTATTATATCTACCTTGAATAACATAAAGGTTGTAAAAGATCAATTAATTCTGCTTCTAGAGCATTAGCTGTACAAACAACACCTGCTGGTTTAAATTTACATTTACAGCTCTGCTTGGGTTGAACAAAAATGAAAACTTCTGTTATAAGCAATATATAGGGAGATAAAATGCATGTTTCGTAGCATCAAGGTCGAGTTAAGGTAATAATTCTCCTTGATGACTCTCATATCACAGTAACTGAGTTTTTAACCGAATTTTTTATTTTACATCACAAAGTAAAAGCTATAGCTACATATTTAAGATACCGCTTGCCTAAAATTGCATGTCACACCCTTAAACTATACAGATAATTCAATTATCTGTAGCTACTATACCTACACAGCTAATTGAAGTTGGACAAATTAAGTTGAGGGACAATTTTCAAGGAAGTTGGTCAACTTGAGAAAATGAATTGATGCAATATTTATCAACATGTCCATTGCAATGACAGTATAATTTAGTACATCATAAATTTTAAACTGTACGTAAAAGGTCTGTAGTCTGTCTTCTCTTCCTCTTTTATTTAGTAAATATTTTAAACTACTTAGCCCAGAGCATGTGTACGTTATTTCCTCTCACGCTTCTGCTTGAACTAATTGAAGAACAGGTGACAAACATCCAGTTATTTAACGCTCGTTCTGCTTTGACAATAAGGCCTCATTTACACGAGCCCGGGATGATTTTCAGCCCGGGTTGGTAGACCTCATGGGGCTTGATTAGTTTTTCTATTTACACGAATCCGGGCTGGTAACGCGGGTCAGCTTGCGCCAACCCGGGTTGGTATACAGTTAAAGTTATTGCAATTTTGTGCTCATATCCTATTGTTTACAGACTATTTTTGCCTTAGACCTTTTGGTCATAGTCCTTATTTTATAGCCTGACATATTGTACTTGTGCGGCAGGTAAATAAAAGCTCGACTTTTTAAATAAAACATGTTACTGTTGTTCTGATTATCTTTAAAGCTTCTAGAGGCAACAGGACAAAAAAATCAACATTTTTGTGATGAATATTTATCTTTTAGTCATTTTGCTATATCAGAAGACGTTGAATTTTATCATTAGAGTTTTTTAATCATGAATATAACTTCATTTGATATGAATGTGCGTCGATATTTTGTGGTTTTTAGGTCAACCCGAGTTTACATAAAGATTTGCGCACAATTTTCACGCCGTCACACCTCGCCAACCCGGGTCAACCCGGGCCTCGAGAAGGGTGCCCCGAGTTGGCGAGGTGGGAAAGGGTTGACCCGGCTGTCGTGTAAACGCTAATAGAAAATTGTTAGTAGACGGGTTGACTCGGGCTGACAAGCCAACCCGGGTTGATAGCCAACCCGGGCTCGTTTAAACGGGCCCTATAAATGTCCCGAGGAGTCTATTTCATGCGTTGTTCGAAAAAATTTATCTCGAATGCACCGGGTTCTGAACACATAGATGAAAGGGTTGACACATACGTGGAATTGTTGAAATGCGACAAACAGGTAAATTAAACGGAAAAACGTTTTCGTGTCAAATGTTATCATGAAGTAGACATTGAGAATGATCTGCGGTAACCAACTTATGATGAATACCATAGTTAGAACAGTTATTGTTCTTGCTGCTTTGCTGGTAAACGGATGTTCTGGCTTTGAATTGTCGACGGAAAATTGGGCCATTTGAGGTGGGACTTCTGCACTTGAAGAAACTTCGTCTGTCCTTCGCGATGTCGGGGTGCTGTTTCCGTTAGCAAGCACTTTTCCGATTTCCTGTATTCTGCCCTCATGTCGCTTGGCAATGATGAAAGATGCAATCTGTAAGGCTGTTGTAGTGACGAATATTATTATAAGTAACATGCCATAAATGATCCCCGCAGTCTTTTCGGCTCCTTTATACATCGCAAATATTAGTCCGATTGCTACGGCTGTGGCCCAAGCGCATGCGATTATAACGAGTACTTTTTGCTTATTGAAATATGTGGGATAACGGAATGGAAATCTGATGCCAAGATATTTGTCAAAAGCGACCAGAAATATTGCGGCACAGTCGGCCAGAAGACAAGTGAACGTCACCATTTTGAAGACATGAGCTAGGAGGCCACTTAGTTCACGGCGAGCTAGCAGTCGAATTATGACCAATGGTTGGTAGAATACACTGCTGGCGAAGTCAGAAAGGCATAAATTCAAGATAAACAGGTCCATGATTTTTAGTGAGCGATGATGGCTTATAACCATTGTTATAACGGCGAAGTTAATTGTTGCGCCAAAAAGGATCATGACTCCGTCAATTATTGACACAGGAATGGCGACGATAGTTGGTATTGTTATAAAATGATATCCTCCGTCATGTTCTGTTGATGTATCGTTGTGAAATGAGACGTTGACGTTAGAATACGTAGCCATGTTTCTTGCAACAAAACAAGCAAATCGAAATTTACACGTCTTTTATTTTATGTATACACATGCAGTCAATATTATTATAGAATAAATGCACTGGGAACTATTGACGATTCTGGTCCCTGATTGGTCAACGTATCTCGGATTATTATGCTGTAAACGTCACGCGTAATGTAGCATTAATTATTAAATGTGTTGTGCGTGTAATCTTCGTTGTCTTTTACAATTAAATATATTGCCCTTCATATTACTTATTTTATGCACGTCTGTTTTGTATGCCGGTTATTCTGTACTTTTGACGTTTGTGTACAACTTTTGGAAACAATAGTTCAATCATGTATTTCTCAACTTTTTTCATAAATCATTTGACATTTTTACTTAAAGAATTATATTCGCCCCAGGCTCAGTGAATATCGGTAAATTGTATCCTTGATTACGCCTCGGCTGTTATCCATCAATATTTTCATCGCCTTAGGCGTATTATTGTTAGATATAGACCTTATCTGCGTCAAATGAGCAACGTTACTCAGTTCGTCGGACAAAACTAGACTATAACCTGCAAATTATCAATGTTTGTGTAGTTATAATATGTTAATTTTCATGCAGCTTTTATTGGTTTTAATTAACACTGACATGAAACTCATTGGAGTCGATGTCACACCTTGCTTGTCGCTTTCTAGATTAGATAAAATGGAAGTTCTTTAGGAACTTAGTTTTTAACTAGTCTTTAGGAACTGTTTTAATAATAGTTTTAAAAATAGAATTACGGAAAGGAGAACTGTCCGTATGCTTACACAGGGTTAAAAGTGTGGCCTGTCTTGTCGATGTATAGAACTGTCAACTTGTTTCATTAGCTTTAGCATTGTAAACTTTTGGCTTTTTCAATAGATCAATTTGTATCTTCAGTTTATTGGCAACCGGCGTATTATGTGCGTTTTCGTTTAATTTGTGCCGACCTATGCAGCTGCCGTGCACAAATTAAACTTTTTTTCCTTCATAAATAGGACGGTGCTCCATGAGTATGAAAATTACAATATATATATTTATATATATATATTACAATTCGAGGGTATTTCAAAATATTTCGAACTGATGATATGTTTGTGTAAATTTTCGTGATCGGATTTTTGACGTATAATATCAGCTGCTTTAACGATATTAACTCAAAAACGTATATAACAACAATATTACTTAATTATTATTACTATTATTATTTCATTTTGCACAGACATAACATCTTGTGATATATTTTAAAGACATTAAGCTACATCCCGCAACTGTATGTGACCTTTTATCAGCACGTACACCATCCTCACAATTTTGAAATCGACCCAATAAGAATAACTGATTTCGAAAGAAATTCGTCGGACACTTGCAGATCTGAATATTTACACCCCCCCCCCCCCAATTAACGCTCTAGTTTTGACCCTGTTTGCATGCAGCAGTTCTATGTCTTCAGTGAAGTCTAATAATACTAACCAGTCCTTGAATCTTTTTTGCACTGCTCTTATAGCACGAATTTTAGACAATATTTACTTGTTCTAATTCTTTCCATGCATTCCCTACTTATAATTACCTCTGGTTTATTAGCCTCAAAAAGGTTTTCTGTTTCGATCCTGAAGTCAATAATTTATATTCCTTTGATTTTAGAACTGGTACAGTTATACCACTTTTCCTTCCTATTAAAGTTAAATCAAAGTAGGAAGTGAATCACTTGTTAATACCTTATATATATTGCCAGATATCTTTGGCGTATCCGTCGCAACATACTTCGCATCCAGAAGCCCTTCAAACAGATCTGTATCCAATGTTTTTTCATTGTATTCTTTTATGAAATTTACCAATGCAGACTGTTAGTCTCTATTGTCACACATTCTTAATCATGAGACGTCCTCTTCAGCCATCTGAGCCATCAATGTGTGGTATAGGCTTTGAGCTCGTCTTTTGTCCGATCGATTGGGCCTGCTGGACGAACCTCCCTCCGTTTAAGAACTTAATGATCTTTTGGAGCCGTCGGTGATATATCTTTTGAATCAGTGCCTTATGTTATCTGCGTACAGAATTTCAAGGTACTGGACTTCATCAATTTATTGTCGGTTGTAAGTTTTCCTCTCTTCAAAATTAATATCGCACACGTGTATAGTCCAAATTCCTTAGACATGCCAGAGCTGACTAACCTTACGAATTGCACGAGAGTATTGATTTGCTTCTCACTTTACCCATTCCTTTAGGTTCAGGTGCAATAAAAATGGGTGATTGATTTTTATACATACATTAGTCAATGTTGTTACTTTCTCCATGCATGGTAGTAGACGGCAAGAAATTATGAGCTGTTACAGGTTATTTAAAGGGAAATGGCAACAAAAATTTTTATCGTCTTATTTGAAAGAGACTCCAAAACAATGTATAGAAGTCAGTTACAGAATTTTTATATCTGCCTTATTTGGTGAGATATTTTGACTTGAAATCTTTAGTTGTCCGCCATCTTGGATATTTATAGATATGCATGATACGTCACAACTTGGGTCACGCAATTTTTTTTCTTGGGACACAATGATTAATCTTCTCTAATAACCACACACATAGTAAGTGTTTTGGATTTCAGCACGGACTGAAAAGGTTTCACAAATATTCTATTGGTGGTAGGTACTTAGGAGAAGCTTTAAATCGCTTATCTTTGTTGTGACGTCACTAAAACATTGTTAATGAGGTTAAAAATTAATCCAAGATGGCGGACAGTTCGATTATTTAGGTCAGAATATCTCCCGAAGTAAAACAGATATAAAAATTTTGTAATAGACTTCTATATATTATTTCAGAGTCTCTTTCAAATGAGAAAATAAAATTTTTTGTTACCATTTCCCTTTAAACGAACATTGCCCTAACAACATTGTTGCATAACAAACATTGCTAGCCAGTCAACCGCCTAGCCTTCCATCCAGAAAGTTATCGTTTACGTAGCCTGCGAGTACATTGCTTCAGCGACGTGAACGCAAAAAGTGGGGTCCTCGACCTAAATGTATATTTTTAATACGGTACATATTTGAAAATGTTTGGCAGTGTTGTTGAATCTGTGGGAAGTCTCTGGGGGTCTGTGTTGGGTTTCTCCCCTCGTAATTTTTATGAGGTGCGCGCATTGAACTCTACAAGTAATTATACCTAGAACGATAACTTGGACGCCATCCTTGAAGCCAAACTAGAAGCGGCGGCATTGATTGACCAGAAGACGTAAAAGTCCAACCCTAGAAAAGCGCCATTTAACCCTGTTTTATGTCCAGACGATATTAGACTGAAACATAGTTTGAAGGGCGCTATTCCAGGGTTAAAAAGAGCGTTTGAGAGTGGGTGACTTTTATGGTTCTTGGTTATCAATGGCGGCTTTCAATTTGGCTGCAAAAATGCATGGCGGCCAAGTTATTGGGGCGAGGGTTACTAATTCTGAGATGCGAAAGTCATCCGCCATTATGTGTCGGTTCGGTTTGGTTTGGACGTTCGACCTTTTAGCTGACGTCATTAAATTTCGAAGTTGGACTGGTGACTAGGAACGTCGTGATTGGCTGAATTGGTACACTTTGTTTTTGTATTAGTCACGACACGAAATTGAATTGTGTTGCATTTTGCAAATTATACAAATTTCTTTCTATCGATCAGGAAAGCAATTTTTAAAACAACTTAACTTTACTGTAAATCACAAGTCATCTGGGAAAATGGAAATTGTTGCGATGGATGTAGTTGCGGAAGAGAATCAAAAAGAATGCCTGGGTAAAATTGAAACGGTGAGGTGTTTCTGCATGTAATGTATTTCTAGTACATAGAGTTCCTGGGTGCATGTGCTGCATATATCTAGCAATACTGAAAATATTTAGATTCCAAAGAGAAAGCTGGAAGAGATTGGTAAAATGTTGGACGTTGGAAAGTGGAGTATTTTTCACATGGTTGATGATTCCATCTTGCAGCAAGCAAAAACCGTGTGTGTCTTCGGTCCGAGTGGGAACGAGGCTTTCATTTTAACCAACGAGGATGATGTGTACGCCCTGGGAGCCAATGGGAATGCCTGTTTAGCGCTGCCCTATGGTACAAGTACTCTTCAACTGAAGAAAATCGAGAAACTGTCGAAATTAAGCATTGTAACATTCTCGTTTGGAAGTGCGCCCCATGTCCTCGCGTTGACAGGTAATAGTTTATGTGCTTTTTGAAACACAAGCTTGAGTCCTTTATCACGAGTTTATTTACGAAGAAATATTCAGGGCAAAGGTTTTGTGTAAATCTAATAGAGAGTGTGAGCACAACTGTGATGTGCGAAGGCGTACTTCACACTTTTGTATCTTTTACTTGTCTTTGTTGTGTTGCTATCGTTTACAACGAAGACTAAACTGTGAACGTTCGTCCTAGCAGAACGAAGTACTCTCATTTTAAATGTATGGCGCTCCTGTAAGTCCAAAAAAGCTTATTGAAAGTAATATATAATAAACGAGAAAGCGTTTATTACCAGCGTATAAGACACCGAAAAGTATGTTGTGGGGGAGGGGGGATGAATAGGCTTAGGTAAGAATGTTTACTAAATTTGCGAATCCAAGAATATTTGGGATAAAATCCGGATCCATGAAGATCCCAAAATGCCCACGATTTCCATGCTGTAACAAAAAATTCCAAGGTGTCCTTATCTGCTTCATACATATAGTAAGCCCTAGGTAGCCAACGCATACCCACTTACCCAGCGCAGGTGTCACATGTATGATGGCGTCGTCAACCGGGCAAAAAACTCGGGAGTTCAATTACGAAAAGCAGGTTTTTGGACATTTTTGAAGGTTTAACTGGTGCGAATACCGTTCAACGGGACTTTTTTGAAAATAGATCACTATTGCGGAGGTTTTGAGCGTAAAATGAGAAGAGTGGGCTTGATTCTTACAAAATTATCGTTTGATAAAGATTTCAAGGAGTTGACGTTTTTACCTGTTTCGTAAGTTTGCGTGGATTATTGGACTTTTAACACTTTGAATCGCGATCGATCGATCGATCGCTTATATTTAGGAAATAAGTTTTATTATAGATGTTTTAGATGTAAACTGGAAAGTGGGTGACAAATTTTTCAAAAAAAATATTGTGAGTTAAGTTACTCATTGTCAACAGCTACGTACGGCGGCTAGTATGACTGCATATCCGCCCTAGCCAGAACGTAGAATTTTATTTGTTTGTTGAATAGAGTTTTTATGACGCATGCGATGGTTTTATTTGTTTTTCGTTCTTTTGTAAACTGTGTTCCGATGCGTATGTAGGTCATAATTACTGAAGTAAAGACCGCAGTATTAAAAGTGTAAAATTGCTGATTGTGTAGAATCTGCTGACAAAGTAATGCAAATATAACAACAAATGAAACAAGTACATGTATGAAAGAAACCCATGTCACCGTGGGTTTCTATTCATTTATGATAATTCATATCAGCTGAACGGGTAAGCTTAGTTTAAGAGACTCATAATATTATTATAGGTGTGCAAGACAAGAATAGCCTCATCAAATTCATGAGGTGTCTGATATTATAAATTATAGATGGACAGCTTGGTACTAAAGTTGAAAATGCAATTGCTAGTTGCCAAAGATTCTGATTTTACTCAAAATTAATTACAATATTGGAATTTTCACAAGAAAATCTCCCAATTTGTCAACCAGTTGTGCATGTGTTGCAATACTGTGATTTTAATAAAGCTCCTGCAAGCTTGTTAACAAGACATTTATATATAAATGCCTGTTAATGTGTGGGAATGTAAGCACAGTTTTGACAAGACAATATAATATAAAATCAGATGTGCTTCAGGAATGCGACAGAGATGCTTAAGTACAACTTGTAAAATTTACTTTTGCCAGGTATCAATTTTCATTTGTAATAAATATAACATTTCTGCATGCACACAACAGAACTGCTGCATGCCCATTATTGGCTTATCTCAAATCAAAGTCAATCAGGATGGCCTGGAAAACTTGTAGTGTACATGTACTGAAGGACAAATTTTGTTCACTTTTACATTAGATGTTCACTTTAACATTTAATAGAGAACATGCTAAACGACCAGTTGCCTATACTCCAGGGACAAGTTGTTCGTACGTCGTTTAGCTTAAACGGTGGATAAGTCAAATTTAGTTCACGCTCCCGTTCATTTTGCGGACCACTGAACTAAACTCTTAAACGCCAAATATATAGCTGTATGTTGTTTGCTTAATGAATGCATAGATTTGGTTGATATTTTTTTACATATCCGGCGTTTAAGCTAAACTTAGCTTCAAACAACCGGTCCCAAAAGTCTTAAGCGCACGATATTTTTAAAAAAAATTTGGCAACCATCTTCCAGTTCACATCTAAGGCATCTATAATAAACATCCTTTCCCAAATATATGCGATCGATCGTGATTCGAAGTGTTAAAAGTCCAGTAATCCACGCAAACTGATGAGACCGGTCAAAACGTCCAATCCTTGAAATTTTCAGCGAGCGATAATTTTGTAAAAATATAGCCCAGTCTTCTCATTTTACGTTCAAACCCCCCGCAATATTTTCAAAAAAGTCCTGTTGAAAGTCCTGCTTTTCGCAATAGAACTCCCTAGTTTTTTGCCCGGTTGACGACGCCATCTTGGGTCCATCATATATGTGACACCTGCACTAGATATGCGCTGGTTATCTAGGGCCTACTATATCTATGTATATACCTTTAAAGCCAAAATATCCGCCATCTTGAAACGTCACCGTTGCCACAGCAACGACAGGTGTGTAACTGAGAAAATTCGGACCCTGTGGACGTTGTTGTACATCAGTACGATATTCTTTCTTATTCATCAAGTATAACAGTAAAAAAATACGGATCTAAATCGTGAATTTTCCATTTTATAAAAAAATTGTATTGAGCCACCTTAAAAGGATTTTTCTAAGCTTTGAAACTGGATGTATTTTTCATACTCCACTTTCCAATACTCCATTATTAAAATAATACCACTTCACCGGATTTATATGTGGCTGTACTAGCCTGTAAGATTAGGGAAAAGAAAAGCACGGTTAATTGACGTAATTCGCCCTGGAATTTAGCGGTTCGCAATGGCGAAAACTGTGAGTGGAATTTCAATGGTTATAAAAACATAAATTTGAATCGAACGTATTTTTGAACTGATGTTTGGTTATGCATGTTGACGGAAATATGTTTAGTTCAGCTGTCCAACAATAACACCGAGGTATTTCAGCGCTGGTAGTTGGAGGGAGGGGTATCCCTTTTATGCGTAGCATTGCGTAGTAAACGAATAAGTAATAAACATATGATATTTTCTTGATAATTTCGCTATGCTACGTCGTATATCCCTCAAAATACACCAAATGAATCGCGGTAGTTTTTTTGTCTATATTTTGCCAAAGCCTCCTACGACAATCATAAAAGACAAAACAAGAAAAAGCGAAATATTTTTTTCACATTTGGTTGTTGGGCCCAGCCATGATACATCGTATAATCCTCATGGTACCACTCAATGAAACGCTGTCGCTTTGTTGTCATTTCTGCCAAGTTTCAAACGAAAATACAAAAAAATTAAAAAGATACATTGAAATTACTTGACCGCCGACATTGGTCAAGTGAAATGTCAGTTTTATAATTTTTTTAGGTTAAGTGGTTTGTTATCAATTCTATGCTGTATATTATATCCAGCGATGTTTTTACAATATATATATTCGATCAAAAGGAGAAAACGGCCAAAACTGATTTCTGAATCGTGAATGAAATCACAACAATGCCACTATAGTCTAGCGCATGTGAAGTTTGATTTGGACTATTTATGGTCTTTCATTTGATGATAAATGATCATGAATTAAAAATATTTTTTCAAGTTTGCTAATTATTTGCGATACAAGTTTCTTTCGTGTTGCTTTGCTGTTTATTTCAGAAAAACAAACAGGTGTGTAACTATTGCCGAAACTTGCACTATGTTTGGATTCCTAGTTAAACTTTATTCTCTTTTTACTTGCGCAGAATCAGGTCAAGTGTATGGTTGGGGTGGAAATGCATATTCTCAAGTTGGTCTTGCTAGCAGTTCATCTGTCCAAGTTCCAACATTAGTCGGTGGAGCTCTTTCGGGAAAAACTGTGACAAAAATTGCCTGCGGTGGTAACCATTCGCTTGCGTTGATATCCACAGGAGAGGCAAGTCAACCTTTCGTGTTCTACTCTGTCAATCTTCTTCATATCTTGAACAGTATGTGCAGTCGATAATTTTGCAGGGGTGTGTATAATTATCATTTAACTACCCCCACCCCCCCCTTCCACCAAGGGGTGGGTGAGAGAATGCCAGGGTCGTGGGGAAGAAAATGCCCGTAGATAGGAAAGAGAAGAAAGAAGAAAAAGAGAAAAAAGGGGAGAGAGAAAGAAGGGGAGAGAGAAAGAAGGGGAGAGAGAAAGAAGGGGAGAGAGAAAGAAGGGGAAAAGGCAAGAAGCAGGGGAAAGGAAATTGGAAATAGAAGGAGGGAGAGGAAGAAAATAGGAAGAAGGGAAGAAAGGAGAAAGAATGGGAAAGGGAAGTAGCGAGTATGGGAGACTGTGAAACTGTGAAATATGCGAGACTGTGAAAACAGAAAGAATAGAAAAAGATGTAAAAATGGGAAAAACAATTTAAACAAAGAGAGAAATGGCAAATTAAAGATGCAGAGGTACTGTAAGGATTAACTTAAGGACAAAATTTAAAATTGATTTTTAAAATAAACAATTTACTTCATCAAAACCAGTCTACTGCGTACTTGTGTTCCATCATTAGGAGTTCGAGCCGCTCTGTGATTGGGGAAGAAACTTTTCAAGGAGCGGGGGGGGGGAGTCACACTTCTGGTAATTGTACACACACCTGTAATTTTGTATATTTGTGCAATTGCAGTCATTGAAAATTTAACGTCCTAGGTTTATGCTTGGGGTTACAATAATAGTGGTCAAATTGGATCAGGCTCCACGGTGAATCAGGCAACTCCAAGAAAGGTCACGGCCGGTATTGGTAAGACATTGAAGAAATACATTGATGATTTGAATATACAGTAGGTGCCAAAAGTATGAGTCCAGTTGATACTGAATTGTTATTTGTCATTTTATATAACCTAACATTACCGCTCTGCATCACAACCCAAGTATTTTTGCTAACTCAAGTAATTTAAACAAGTAACTACATAATTTTAGTCAGGGTTGGATATAAGAACATTTTTTCAAAAATATAATTTTCTTATTTCTTATATTAATATAAGAACATTTTTTGTAATATAAGAACACTTTCAAAAACCTTGCCATCCAAAATCAAAAACCTACAAGCTGATTGCATTAGGTATAATGGGCTTTCAAAATTATAAAAATAATTATTACTGCAGTATATACACGACTATTATTTGTATGTCTGATTTTAAAGATGATTGTCAAATAGTGGAGATCTACAACCTCGAACTAAAACAATTAATGAGAATAATATAAGAAAATATAAGAACATATAAGAACATTTTTGCCTCCACAAAAATTTTTCTTATATAATATAAGAACATATAAGAACAACTAATATAAGAACATTTGCCAACCCTGATTTTAGTACTTGATGTCTGAAATCTTTCCCTTTGAAATATCTTGTACTATTGATTTAAAAATAGATTTAGTATCGTCAATGTGAAATATCACTCTAACAAGAAACAATTACATCCTATGGTTTGTCTTGTCTCGTAGTTTCCCACTTGATTTTTTCTTTAAAATGTTGCTAATAGTTTAGAATTTGATAAACTTTAGAAGATTGATGAGGAAATACTGCATGAGCACTAAATTGTCTTGGTTTTCATATCTTTTGTAAACACATAATTCAGAAGAGTGTTTGTAAATCATCTTCTACATATTAGGCTTTTCCTAAACGATAAAGTAGTACGCCTTTGTAGAATCTGATGGTATTTATGTTTTCTAAGAATACTTTTTATCATACAAATATCCTCAACTTCTTTTGAAAACCGCAATAAAAATAGTAACTCTGTATCAGTGTCAATTGAACTCTGATCCATGATCTCTCAGAATGTCTCCATTTATCATTTTGTGCTTGTTTCCATAACAATCGATTATGCTTATTTTTATATAGGACGCAATAATCGACTATGACTCAATCTTTCAGATCACTTCGGGTAACCATTTGTCCTGCAACTTGATTAGAATCTTTAGTTATCCTTTATGTTCATGTATGAACAGGACCAAATTAACTATTGCTGCCAATAAACATGGTAAAAATTTTAAAGCAAAAATGCTGGAAGCAATCTTAGAGCAATTAATGTACATGCTTGAGTGTAACTACTGTAGATAGGTTGAGGACGCGAAATAAGCATGTTTGAGTACTTAAAAATTCTGGATATAATCTTATCTCTGTTTCTTCACAAAAATTGGACTGGACTCATACTTTTGGCACCTACTGTATAAAGACTCTTAGGATGTACTGTGAAAAGATGAAATCATTTACGATTTTTTTCCGCATTTTTTATTTTGGACTACCCAATTCTAACAATGCCAAACAAGTGTGCTGATTTACTGTTGCAAAGTTAGTCCATAAGGTGGTGCCTGTTAGATTGTCTTGAAAACTATCTATTCTATTCGCTACAAGGAAGAAGAATACATATGTTTATACTTTTTTAGACAATTAATTTAATACGTGGTTGGTGCTATACTCACTTCTTCGCTCTGCACTAATTACTTACCCGTTAAGCCAGTAAAGCCGAGTTGATTGGAACATTCCATTTTTCACCGACTGAAAATATTCTTACCATTGCATGAGTAAACATTTATTATTTGTATAATAGCTAACGTTGCATATACGGTCATTTACTACACAGACAAACACGCCACAGACTAGTTGCAAGCTAGTTTTACCCGCTTAACGAATAAATAATTAGTGTAGCGAAGGAGTGAGTATAGCATTTTTTTCCCAAGCGCGAATAGTAAAAATTCTACAAGCCAGCAGACCAACCTTGCATGTATTAAATTAATTGTTCAAAGGAGTCTAGACATGTATATTATTCTTCCTTATAGCGAATAGAATAGTTAGTTTTCAAGACAATCTATAACGGGTACTATCTTATTACAAACTTTTCTACAGTAAATCAGCATACTTGTTTGGCATTGCTCGCCTTCAACGAGTTGATTGGAACATTCCATCTTTCACCGAATGAAAATATTCTTGCCAATAGACGAATAAACATTCATTATATTTGTTTTATATGACACCAAAATAGATCATTGAGACGAAGTTAGATCGCCATTTTGTTTTGTTAGATTACTAAATAAAATTCCATTTTACTACATGACACATTCCGGGATCCAATCAAACGTTGCATGGATTCGTTTCCGATTTCAATTTTTCATCGGCAAATTGTCGATATAGCCACATTATGTGACTAAAATAATGTCTCGTGGTGTAATCTTTTGTACTGTAATCTTTTCCCCATGTTAACATCCTTTTTTTCTCTTTCGTCTTTTAATTTTTGCACTTTCTGTATATGTTCAAAATGAATAGGTAGCAAAGAGATTACAAATATCGCTTGTGGTCAATCTTCGTCAATGGCTATAGACAATAATGGAGAGGTATGTCATAAATAGAGATGTTTTCAGGAAAACTGCCTGCGGAGTATATATGCTATGATAGAAGGCGTTCATTTCTTTTGTGAAACGAACGAAGGTGCTAAGCAAAATGTTATAGCGTATTGATTGGAGGTAAAAGTTATAAACAAAAATCGGGTCTGGCAATGGGAAACAACCTCGCACTATTTTTAGCGATAATATACATGAATGAAGTCGATTTCGTTGATTGTGAGAGAAACGGAGAATCAAGTATTACTTAAACGATTTATCGATGATTATTTTGCAGTTTTGTTGTCCAGTTCACTGTCGGCTGATTCTCAGGGTCTTCACCTCCGCTACCCGCGCTACGGTGAAGACCCTGACACAGGCTGGTCACGTGGCACCCAAATTTTGGGTGCTTGACATTCGTACTTAGCAGGGGTAGGTAAAAACGCATTATCACAAATTATTGTCAAACAACAAGGGAGACCGACAAAGCGGAAAGTCATCTGACTCTAAAACCGTATCTTTGCTTTTTTTTGTGTTTGCATCACGCTGTTGTAAACTTAAAACCTGTTAATCCGGAAAGTGTAGTCGGCTTGTCTGTACAACATTTACTTTGATTTATGACGGGTATTATATCCCAAATTCCCCACAATTTAGCACTGTACAAATAGTTATCAGTGAAATATTTTTTGTTTTGTTAACCATGAATATCGTCTCAAACTATATTATCATGCACCAATATTTGCTTGTAAAACGGTTCGGATCAGATAAATTGATGATACGCCTTTTAATTTTAGATTTTAAGAATTAACAGGTTTTAAGAATACAACAGCATGATGCAAATACAAAAGAAAGCAAACATACGGTTTTAAAGTCAGATGACTTCCCGCTTCGTCGGTGTTCCTTGTTGTTTGACAATAATTTGTGATAACGCATTTTTACCTACCCCTGCTAAGTACGAATGTCAAGCACCCAAAATTTGGGTGCCACGTGACCAGCCTGTGTCAGGGTCTTCACCGTAGCGCGGGTAGCGGAGGTGAAGACCCTGAGAATCAGGTTGTGTCGGCCGAGCGGCTGTTGACCATAGCAAACAACTTGAATGATAAAATCCCGTTTGTGCTTTATTATTTTCGTCTGAAGACGCTCCTCTTAATATATCTTATATATATAATATTATATTACACAATTCTTTATTCTGACGAATTTTTCTTTAGTATAGTTAATATTTTTAGCTTTATTCATGGGGTTACAATGGAAATGGACAATTGGGCCTTGGCTGTAATACAAACCAACCTAATCCATGTCGAGTTACTGGACTTATAGGAAGTTTTGTTATTAAGGTACGTATATTGTGCAGGAAAAAGGAAAACTTTTTTTAAAAAAGTTTTTTACTGCCTTTCTTGGTATAAAAGTGTTCGTTATCTATACTATAGTTATCATAGTGGTGGAATCAGGAAATTTGATAATTTGATAATTTTGGGAATTCGGTAAATTATAAATTGATAACCAAAAAAAATTTCACGCACCTTTGCATTTCCGCAATTTTCCTGTTATGACGATGGTTAACGTTATTGAGTATAATGAGTGCTCACTCATGTGCACGTTCACCTACACTCCAGTTAACACAACTACAACCAGCCTCCAGATAATATCTGTTCCTAAGCAGCTAGGTTGCTTGATTTAAGTGCTAGAAGCATGATCAACCATAATCCATGCAATGCGCGCGTTTGTTACGTTTAACAATATAGCTGCCGCCATTTTTTAAGCCACAAAAATGACCGAATCTCGCTTTCAACGTAAACCAGGGTTGGCAGAATGCGTGAATAGATAAGCCAAACCGTCATTATTGCGGTCAAAAAAAAGGCATTGTTGAATTTTTTGCTTACTTATTCGAATAATTTCTTAATCGTGGCGTAAACAAACGCACGTAATGCATTGTAGTTGACATGCAATGTCTCTTGGTTATCAATCTCGAAACTATAATGAAGATAACTTCCACCGCCATAAAACACAATCAAGAATACTATATAAACTTTTACTTTATTACATCAGCTAACAACCTACCAACCGAAATAAAGACATGTAGCAGTTTAACTTTATTTAGAACTCGTTTGATTAACCTCTACAGTTCTAAATCCAAATCATACAAACTTCCTAACACCCGTAGCAAATATTTCGTCTTTATATAGAAAACGTTTATAAAATAAGTAATAGCAAAGTTTATTTTCTCGGGGTATAAACAAACGTTTTGTAATTTAGAATTAGGTTTTTATTCTATCACAAAAAACAGGTGGACCCAGCTCTGGTTTGTACTGCAAAACAAAGGGCTATTTTGAGCAGTTTGTTTTGTGGTGCAAGTTGATGGACTGCTGCTGGATCCATCTGTGACCATTAACGATTAGATTAATGCATTGTATCTCGTACGTTTGTTCTTACATTGGCAAGGCCCCTGTGTGTAATTATATGGCGTGAGATATTAATCGGGACGGAAGTCCTGTTTCTAATCCCAGTCACTTGTGTTGTATTTTGCCCTGGAGCTTGTCATGTGTTGTATTTCAGTGTCAATGTGAACATTCCATTCATTTGTGACAAATTCAATAATTAATAGCAGACGTACTTTATTTTGATCATTGACTGTAAGAAAAGAATTTTTAGATAATCTGACAGACTTTTTATTTTTCTTCATCCCTTAAGATTGTGTGTGGTTATGCACACTCGCTTGCATTGTCTGATACTGGCAATATCTACGCGTGGGGAGCCAATCAAAATGGACAGTTGGGGACTGGAAGTAAAGCAAACTTGGTCACTCCTTCACGAATTGCCACTGACAAAGGAAGGTGATATATCACTTATCCTTTTTATTGCATGAAAAACGTAGGCCGTTACAATATTGACAGTAGTATATCAAAGAGTAGAGACTACAAAGAAAGAAATGTTAGTTGTAATCAGGGTAAGTTGATTCTTTACTGATACGCCATTGGCGCCATGCTGTTAGCCAGTGCTCTAATAAACAGAAGTATTTCCCCCGGTATTAGTAGCCATCTTTAATATTTCCGGGACGACGCGTATTAAATATTCGTCTTGGGCGCCATGTTGTAAGCCAATACTCTAAACAGAAGTATTACCCCCGGCTTTAGTAGCCATTTTTAATCTGGCTAGGAACATGGTGGCGGCACACAGTACTGCATGCGCAGTGACGAGTAGCTTACGGTATTTCTCATCTACCTGTCCCTCTTAGTAGTCTCTACTCTTTAATAGTAATGTTATATACATGCAATGTGTCTCAGAAAAATGTCATTCTAACGAAAATTTTAAAGGATTCATTCTTTATAAAGATTTTTTTCAAAGTCGAGTATTATTATTAAGGCTATTTTGCCAACTAGCATTGCTATTCATTTAAAGAACATTCATCAACGCATCGTAGTGATATTCTCTTTTGATTTAATCCATGATTTTTCTTAATTTTCCAACAGTATTAAAATGCAGCAGCTAACATATAATTGTGGCAAAATGAAATTCAATGCATAAATACAATAGAGCTGCTCCCATCGGCTAATTTTCATAATCGATTAATCGTTGTCAAAAATCGATTAATATATCGATTAGTCGTATTAATAATTAATTTAAATATGACGTGCCCATAGTGGTTTTTAATTAAAGTTCTTTCTATATGTTTGAGTCTTGCATCAGTCAGTACAAACGTTATCACAATTATAGGTTGCGCTCTTACACCTCATACAAACAAAAGTCAGGGGTTAATTGAACGTAAACACCTAGTCGACCAGGGGTCGGTTGTATAAAAAGCGTTTAGCGTAGACGGTGGATAGGCAAAAATTGAAAAGCGCTCGTATTCATCTTGTAACAATTAAATATGTAGTTCTATGCGTAGTTGTTATGTTCCGAACGAAAAGTTTAGTTTGCTTTCAGTCAATAGTTCATAGGCTTGCTTAATATGTTCGACTGATCCACCGTTTAAGCTAAACGCCTTTTATGCAACCACCCCCAGTAAATTAAAATAAAATTTTGAAACATAGCTTGCTCTAGCGAAACTAACATTTTGAAACGTGAAACAATGGTTTCAAAATATTTTTCAAGGTTTGAAGATATTTTAATTGGAAAATTGTGGAAAAATGATCGATTAATCGGGAGCAGCTCTATATACAAATTATACAAACCTTTATTCTTTTATCGTATTTAAACGAAAACAGCTGATATTTACAGATTAGGCAACATTGGCAACGTGATGTTTCATTAATTCAATTAAATGTAATTCAATCAAAAGTCATTGTATTGCTCATTTTGTCACAGTGGCATTTTTTCGCACTGTACAATAATTTTTACATCAAGGCACTGTACAATTATTTTTTTTTAAGATTCGTTGACATAACCTCTTGTCACTACAGCCACATCTCCTCAGCCACTACAGCATTGGGAAAGGTTGCGATTATATGTGATATATATTTTACATTTTTTGTTATTTAGACAGTGATTGTTTGATTGAAGATTTCAAAAAATATTTTTTAGATCTACGTTTGGGGTCTTTGCAAAGGCCAGTCAGTAACATCATTAATGGCTACAAACTTCAAGTGTGCTGATGATGCATATGCATGCCTGTCGTCTGTTTCATCACTTTCACGACCACTGAACATAGGTATGACATCGATTCGCCACATCAAATTCCACTGATCAATGATCACCACTTTTCACTATTGGGGAAAACAAAACTGGATTAACATTGTCCTTTTACAGGGCCGACCAGAGATATTTGGTGGCCGATTCTAAATTGGACTTTAATGGCCTCTTGGTGGAGATACCGAAAAGGAGGGATTAATTATGTCATATGAAGAAGAGCCCGGAGAATGCACAACATTCGAGGGCCTTTATATGCAGTGGTGAAGCTAGCCTGACATTTGGTCATGCAATTGCAAATTTTTTGTGTTTATAGACCGTGTAAGGAATCAATTTCTAAAGAAATGAATAATGGTAATAATGATTTTAATTTGTATAGCATGACCAAATTGTCGTGCTGGCTTCGCTACTGTTTATATGACATAAATCCCGACCTTCGAGGCCTCTCTGGTCCTTATGCACTCGAAGTATAGTATATTTTGAATACATGTGTTCGTTTCCAATGGTAGTTAACATTTTGATCGTATCCATTGTATTTTTGCTATCATTGAATATAGGTAATAAAAAGACACTGAAGACTGTGTCAGAAACGATAGCGTTGGCATTCAACGACAAGGTTCGTACTGCACACACGAAATGCACAAAATCGTTTGAAAATGACGATTAAAAATATTCTCACGCTAAGAGAAAGATGAGCAAAATGTTTCTTGGCATGTTTTCGTGAAACCTGTGCAAGTGGGCCTTCTTTCCCCTCTCTCAATCTCATTTAACAGTTAGTACCTTCTATATTAGTGGTCATGGGCGCATTGGTTAGTAGCTACGTTAATAATGAAACGAAATTTTCTGCCACGATTTGTCGATTTAATTGTGAAGATCAGTTTTAACTGCTATTTTAAAAAATCACACTATAACTTCTTTGATTGAATTTTTGTAACTGTCTTACTTATCGAGACATTCAATCTTTTGTTGACAAATACGAAAGTTATAAAATAATAAAATGACTTTTCAAAATCTTCGTTTAACCGTTGAAGGTAGTTAAAATGTCATGCATAAATTGTAGGTTAATCATAGCATGCACACTTGCAAGTTTTAATTATTTTACATTCTTATATTTTACGAAATAAGCCATCAATATAGAGCATGACGTTGGTAGTTTTGTTATTTGCATATTGAACAAAGATGAATATCTCAACAAGGAAGAGAGTCACAAAAATTCTATCAAAGAAGTGAAATGTTACAGTCGCTGCAATAAAGGCGTTCCGAAAATATTTGACCAATTCATTTGCTCAGGTTTAGCAATTCCTCTGGTCATTTCCTCAAAATATTAGAGAAGTTTCTCTTAATTGACCGATCAGAATGCTATATCTTATTCGTACGCATTCTGATTGCTCAATATATGGTCAATAAACAGGAAGTTGTGAACATTTTAACGAACTGTTCAAAATTTGTGGAATCAAGGGAGGAAATGACAGAGGAACTGCTAAACTTGAGCAACTGTAGACAAAATTTCATTTCATAAACAGCTTAACATGTTGTTTGCTTTCATCATCATGACCGTTTTTCCACTTTAGGAAACAAGCGACGTCACATTCGTGATTGACAATAAATTTGTGTATGTTCATAAGGCGATTTTAAAAGTAAGGTGAGAAAGCCGTTTATAAATATCTGTGGTTCTGGAAGGACGTTTGTATATATCGAGCCTAACTGTTTTCTTATATATTTTCCAAGAGGTACACTATGCGTACATGTATCTTGCGCGTGTGTTTGTTACTATGGCTCTAAAGAACAATGCATAGCATTTGATCTTACGTTTGTATTGCTTGCTTTTCTGACTTGTCTTTTGCAATACAATTCTGTTAAGCATATATTATCACTACTTAAACGCAAATAGGAATCAAATTTAGCAAGCCTTTTGAAGTATATATTAATTCCCAAAGTTGATTCTTTAAAGCACACACTCCTTGCATCGAGTAGCAAAGCATTGAACCTATCGCTAAATAATTTGTAGCTACTAAAGTAGTTCGACCATATATTCTTCGTGCAGATACAAAAAGGAAAGAAACATTACCCTTATACAAGCGAAATTGTAACCAAAAATAGTTTTGTTTCTTGAAAAAGAAACTCAATGAATAGTCATTTATTAAGTGTGAACGGTCAGTGTTTTCAACTTTATTTTGAAGAGTTGAGCAATAAAAAGTTAGCTGTCTTATCACGTGAGCTTTATCTCATTTTAGATGTGAATATTTCAAAGCTATGTTTCAGGACCATTGGCCAGAAGATGGACAAAAGTAGGTTGATTATTCACAGTTCACCAACAGAGATACACCACAGCAAAAAAAAAATTTCTTGACAAGAGAATAATTCTTAACGTAAGAAATTATTTCTTAAAATAGGAAAATATTTCTTGTGCCAAGAAAAAATTCTTAAGGCAAGAAATATTTTCTTGAGGCAAGAAATATTTTCTTGAGGCAAGTAATATTTTCTTATGTATTAAACGTTCTTTTAGTAAGAATTTTTTTCTGAAAGTGAGAATTTGTTTCTTACCATAAGAAATAATTTTCAGAAAGAGTTAATTCATTTATGATAAACCGAAAATTAAAGACATCTTGTAGCTGTGTAAAGACATCTTGAGTTTTTACAAGATGTCTTTGATTTTCGGTTTAGTTTTTGTTTAATATTAATTCATTTATTATATAGGTATTAAACATAAACTTTTTTTCAGTCTTGAGATTTCAACACAAAATTTTGAGACTGGGCTTATTGCGTTTATACTTATCCTAAAGCCAAAATGCTGCATTAAGAAGCGAAGTACGAAAAACCCCAAGATTCTTCTATTTTAAAAAAATACAGTATACAGGATAGTTGCTAATGAACTTGACAGTATCTTTGCATTATTATATGATTACATATTAATTAACAATGCTGTGCCTATATTAAACAATCAAAACTTCAATGGATTGGTTTCATTGAGATGTTGCACAATTAAATCGTCTATGTCATATTTGGTGGGAACATACATTTCGCCTGAGCATCCTTTGTGAACATGCAGAACATTAAAGTCTACAAGACTCTCGTAAGGACAGATATGTTTGTCGGGCCCTGACTGATGTCCAAGTTGTCGAACATGGTATGCTTGGTAGGTGTCACTGAAACAAAGTGTCTCAAACTGCGAACATTCAAAGTAAATGAAGTCACTCACAATCCAAATTTGTGTAATGCTTGCAAAAATAGGCAACATTCTAGATTCATCGATGCCACACACAATTACACCTTCTTTGCAGAACTTTGTTCCATGGATTGTAACCCAGCTGCATTTATACACGTTCAGAAGGTGAACACCAGGCAATAATCCACAATTATCCAAATTGTGTCTGAAATTTCTTTTGGCAGACTCATCGGCCATAGTAATGACACCAAAATCTTTTTCTGATGAAAACAAGGGATGCGATGTACCACCTTCATTTGTATCACAAAAACTGCTACATTCCTGCAACTGACACCGCTCAGCCAAAGATTTTGGCAAGTTTTTGAAATTCTGTATTCTTGCCAATTCCTTAAAGTAATTGTGTGCAGATTCAAACACAAAACAGGAGTGCCTAACCAGTGGACCAAGTTGTTTAATCATCATAGGAAGATGGACCAAGTAATGTTGCTTGGGAGTAATATTGACATGTGGAAACAATTGCTTGAATTTACTTAAATGTTCTGCGATCAATAATTTGAGCAAATTGGTGGTCTCCAGACTAATAATGGGTGAAAAAACGATGTTCACAATTTCTATGAGTTGTTTCAACAACAAATAGTGTTCATCATCATCTTCAACAAGGTCGCAAAGCATGAATGGCAATAAACGAAGAAACAATCTGGCTTGGGCAGCATTGTACTTCAGCTTGTATCTCTCCTCTCCCCGAAAAACTGTTTCCTTTAGTGGGCTTGGTTTAGTTGCAATTTCACTGTAGCCATACTGCAGGTTAATGATTGCTGCATTTAATTGACTAAGGGTGAAGTCACCATGATCAATATAGTACAAGATCAGGTAACGTAGCTCGTACTGTACCACACCTTCTAGTAAAGTGTGCATTATGTCTTGAGCCAATTGAGTTGTCAAATCAAAGTTATCCAACTCACACAACAAACTTTCATGGTTGATACCATATGTCACTTTCAGGTCATTCTTGGTTGCATCATTTGGGGCATTTCTAATTTCTGCGCACTGCTGCTTGTGAGTAACTTTGGTCCGCAAAGTAAAATCATCTTCAAGGAATTTGTTTTGCATAGCAAAAAATGTACAGTGACAGTGCCTACATTTTTGAAATGCAAACCCTACACCAACTTTGAAGCCACCCCACTCATGTTGACCTTCATTGTCTCCAGCACAGCTCACAACTTTACCACACACGATTTTGATTTCACCAAGAACATTGAAGGGATGGCCACTTTCTAACATCTTAATGTCAGACAAGATTGGTTTGAGCACAGCATTATAACCGTACTTCTTGACCAATTTTCCGTTTACTATGGCAAGCAATCTAACTGCACATCGCTTGGATCTCAATTTAGGGTTAAGGTTTCCCAAGGAATAGTAGAACATATCTACCTTATGCGTACCGGCATGACTGCCAAGAGGATTGCTGACTTCCACCATGTCATGAAAAATGATAATCTGTAGTGCATCTGGCTTGTCCTTGAACAATCGATCATTCTTGAACATCAGACCATCACATATGTCATAGAACACACCAGGTTCTGCACAGCGTGGATTTTTCAAAATATGTTTTGCAATTTTGTTATTTGAAAGTAGCTGTTGCAAACTTTCAAGAATGGGTATGTAAATGAAAGTCTCTTCTTTCTCAGTAAGCACCATCTTGTTTCCTTTCTTTTTTCTGCAAATTACTGACCCAAGAATCTATGGAATAAATGTAAATATTTATGTGCTGTAGTTTAGATATGAATTATATTAATCTTTCTGAAATGCATTGTCATATACTACACCACCAAAGGAACTAATATTTGAGATACATTTCATGACTTAACTTTTCAATTATCGGTGTCCTATACATATGATGACACCAAATAAATCAAACAAAAGATAGAACAATGCATGAACAGAGAAAGGAAAAGATTCTTCATTAAATTTCCAGTAAATCATAATACCAATGTGACTATGCCAGTTGATTTTTTTTAACTGAGTACAGTATGTACAGTTCAGTACCACCAGTACATAAGGAATATGGATATTGCAATATTGTACCTCTTCTCTGTAACCCACATAGTTAAGATTCTTTTTCATGTACTCTGTTTGAAGATAACTGGTCTCCAACCCAGCAAATGGATTCTGCACTTTTTCAAAAGCCTTTGCTATTTCTGTGGAAAAATCGTCATTGCCATTTTGATTTTCCCAAGCACTAATCAAACTCTTTTCAGTAGCACTCAGAACATTCTTAATTAACATTGAAGTACATTCTTTGACATGGTCCATTGCAACCTATGAATATAGAAATTAAATTGCAGAAAAATGATGCCATAGCACTGACTCACTTCCTTCATTGGATTTATACAAACTGAGTAACTAATAAACTAATAACTATGGCACAATGGACAACAAACCTGGGTTATCTTATTCCGTTCTTTTACTTTCAAGATATATAGAGCAGCAGTCTTCTGCAAATCAGGCATGTCAATCTGTAAAAAAGTTATTGAGATTATTTTTTGTAAACTTGACAGTACATTTGCTGCTTAATTTTAATATTTAGTTTTAAATTTAGAAAAATCACAAAAAAATTAAGAGCACATATATAGAAATGCACCTATATACATTCCCTAATAATTACTGAGAATTATTATGATATTACTATGCAAGTTTATATGCAAAACTGTAATACAAGTTTCTCTTGTACTTTTTTGTTACAGTGTTTTGTTGATGGGATATATCAGTTTGATTTTTTTGTCATATGGTCTTCTAGGGTTACCACTTATCTAACAAAATTCTTGAAATATTGACCGAATAGATAGGTTAAAGATAAACATGATCATATATCATTTACTTTCCAAATGTTTTTTTTTAATAAAAAACTACATGATAGTCCACTTTCTAATGCTTCACTATGCAATTTGTATCGGTAATCATGCGATATCCAGTATAATTTGGGATTAATAGTACTCGAAATTTTTAGGAGTTTTGCGAAAATTGGACGATTCGCCGAGGCAAATTATTCAGCTCTCATGGAAGACAATTTTTGATATCGACATCATATTTTCTCTTTAAACCAAAATTTTAGATCTTTTCTTTGTATTTCATCCAGCACTTTCGTCTTAGTTCATCTGAAGCAGTTCCGTTTGTTGAAATACCTTACCGCCTTTTTGTTTTTTTTTTTGAAATCATTAATTGTACTTGTACTAATTGATGAAATAATTGTAAGCCTGTTAACCAATTGGCATTGTGTGATTTTATCGTGGTAATAATATAGGCAAAACAAAATTCAATACTGAAATACCTCGTTAACAAAGCGGTAAGACGCAAAAGTATAAAAGAACTTGTATTACAGTTCTAAATATTCTTATATAGCCCATTTTTTTACTATTTTGGTTATATGGCATAAATGATCTATTCTGACGATCTTACTTTAACTATAACTTTGTAATAAGCGAAGCTGTTTTCCTTACCAGGGGATGGTTGTGTCGGAGGCGTTTAGCTTGTACGGTTGATGAGTTAAAAATATAAAACAAGTTTGTGCAATGCATAAACAGACGAGCTTGGTATTTTTAACACGTGTAGAACAATTACATATAAAACTAAATATTCTTTCCATAAAACGTATAAATTCGGTTAGATACAAGATGTAAAAGTGCTTTTAAAATTTGATTTATCCCACCATTTAAGCTAAACGCCTTTGACACAACCGGCCCCAGGTGCCAAAAAATGTAAACCGAGCTATGCTATATTTTACAGCGAAATAAAGATTACGTCCTATTCGTATCCAGTATTCTACGCGTTTCTTCGATATATTTACACTGATCAAGTAGAGCTACCTCCTGAAGACGCCATTGGTGAGTTGTACTTGTATATAATTTGTTTGATTACATCTGTTACTTCGGTTACCTAGATCGTAGGCGAACTGCATGGGTTCCCAAATATTGTCACATTACTTTTAGTCAGGGGGGAGGTGTATAATGTCCAGTGGATGTCTAATGGAACAAATCTCAATTTTTCTTGTGAGTTTCGGTCAACACGTTTTTCTTCGGTTTTAATATGAAAATATTATGTTGTCAAAAATAGCGAACTTTCAAGTACTTTGTTTTTGTTAAAAAATAACTTGATAACCAACAGAGATATACCTACTGTATGCCTATTCTGTCAGTATGCAAGTCTATATGCAAAACTGTAATAGAAGTTTCTTTTATACTATTTTGTCACACTGCTTTGTTGATGGGATATATCAGTTTGATTTTTTTTTGTCATAATGGTCTTCTAGGGTTACCACTTATCTATGTCCTGAATAAACAAAATTCTTGAAATCCAAATGTTTTTGTTTATTAAAAAGGCACATGGTAGTCCACTTTCTAATGCTTCATTATGCAATTTGTATCGTTAATCATGCGATGTCGAGTATAATTTGGGATAAATAGTACTCGGTACTTAAAAAATAACTTCATAAAAATACATATCAGACTTGATTACGGTTACTCTGGTTTTTCTAGCGATTTTTGGGCTATTACTGCTTCAAAATGGGGGAAAATTCTAAAATCGCGCAAATTTCCTGGTACATTTTCAACGCTCATAACTCAACAAATACTTCAAAACTTAAAGTAACCATAATAATGCGTTATATGATGATTTTTATTATCTTTCGAATGAAGTTGGGTTTTTGTACAAATGAATTTGAAATTTCCCTTTTTTGACAATAACATAGTTTTGTAGGAAAGTTTTAAAAAACGTGTTGGCAAGAGCCCACAAGAAATTTGAACACGTCCAACATACAGAAATATAATTATTAGATCTAAAGGTTACCATATTATAAATATAAAATGAATTTACCTCTCGATTTGGTAAGTAATGTACTTTTGTCCGTCCTGCGCCCTGACTAATTTTGACGCTGAAATTCAAGTTGAGATAGACTGCACCATCATATCACCAAGGGTTACGCAACTGTGCATACCAAGTGTTAGTCATAGGATAGTCAGCCTATATGATCACTTATAGGCCGTGGTCTATGAGGCAAAAAAGGCTAGAAACACATATTCGTGATCCCATCTTGGAAATACATTTTGTGTGACTTAATATGTAGACACAGTATAGGAAATGGGCAATAAAGCCTCTCAATTGAAGTTTGTGTGTCCACGCATTACGCATGTCATTACCATTATGCGCATAGAGATTATAAAAGAATAGAGGCGACATCTGGGGATAAATTGCGGAACAAATCGAACAAATCTAATGGAGGCCAAACGTAAGTCCCAGATGTATATCGATGAAAACATACCGTTTTTGTATGTACGCGAAGCGCTAGATACTATGCTATCGACTTGTTCACTCATTTCCGTTCACTCACTTCTGTACACTTTCTTTGTTCACTTGTCAATCAGCGACTTGTATTATAAAATTACGTCATTGTATTTTGAATTCTGAGCTTCCGACTGTTTTGTTAATACTCTACTGATTTCGATACATATCTCATCTTCGTGAGAAAGTTTCCTACATATTTTTGCGTCGTTTTTGCTTGGAAAGCTTTCAGATTTTGTCGCCTCTCTCTGTCCAGATTTATCCTCGACTGATAAGTATTTTAGATATGAATTCTACGAGTTTTAACTGTGTTAATAACAGTACAATTTGTGATTGGTATGGAGCCATATTTTATACAAACATTTTACGGAATACGGCTTTTAAAAGGGCAAATAAACCTCTTCGGAGGGTAATTAAACTTCTCGGGAGGGCAAATAAACCTCTCAGGAGGGCAAAACAATCTCTTCAGAGATCACAACAATCTTTTCGGAGATCAAATCAATCTCTTCGGAGACAATTCAATCTCTTCGAAGATCAAAACAATTAAAATCTGATGAGGCTGATGTGATCCACCATTTAGTAAGTAAGTGTAACCTGGTAAATACATGTCCACAGTAGCTATAATTACCGATTTTCTGTAAGAAAATTGACTAAACAATCAAATAGTACACGATCGTGAACCTTCTAGATTACCTTTAAAGAAAATTATATTAGGCTAGCTACGAGAAAAAGAAAAAATAGAATATTTTTGAAGCACAGCATGCTCAGATCTGCTCCTAAGTCATCTATTTTAAAAACTTTCACTGCTTTGTGCTAGAGATGTATAGATTAAGTCCCACTTTTAAAAATTACACTAAAATTCCATGTTTTTAATGAAACATTTTAAGGTTTTTACTTTGACCGTACGGCGTAGATACATGCACGCGTAGCGAGCCTATTTTTATCAATTTTTGCTGCTTTCGTCATGACCATGATGCACACAGATATTGGCTATAATGGGAAAATATGTTTTAGTTTTCTAGTTTTTGTAATTTGTGGTACAGACAGCCAGATTTTTGTGTAAATAAATTAGTTTTTCAACCTTAGGTTCTCCCTAGCAACGCATAGCAACCGGCTTTTCGCAGCAAGGTTTTGTAAAATATCTGCCAAATTATCCTACATCTGGACACAAATTGAATTTTTTCTCGAAACAGTTGTTAAAATTGTTTTAGAGGTGCAACAATTAAAGTGTAGAACAGCAATACTACAATGTACTGATGACTTGCCAAGTGTGCTCATCTGATTTTTTTCCAATACAAAAATTGCATTTTCGCTCACAAATACTCAATATTCAACATACCCAACTTTATCCAGTATTCAAAATTCAAAACGTTCAAGGCAATCCCGCACTAATCTTTCTTTGTTTGTACATAAAAAAACTTTGAGTGCGAAAAAAAAATCGGAAGATTGTTTTTTTTGAGCCTTCTCGATCTCTTGCTGTGAAAAGTCAATAACCAGCCAATAGGCGCACAACCATACATCCGGGTCTTAAATTTGGCCCCATTAGCAAGCATCAATTTGTCCCTTTCGTTTGACTGAATTTATGCATAATGATAGGGCGCAGTGTTGCACTGCTGAGTTGCCATACTGGCCATTTCGTATACTGTGGGGTAGATGTATATATTTCATCACTAAAGAAAGTTCCGAAGCAAAAAACGTGCCCAATGCTGAGAATATGGGTGATTGGAGATTGTCTTTTATACAACACCTTGTTAAGTTACCACGATTTAATTGGCTATTTACGATCACGTGATTAAAAAAAGAATTTTTCATAATCGTGCTACGGTAGATTTCATTATTTTCAATCACTCAAAATGTTGCACACATTGTGCACGCATATAAAACGAATAATAATAAATATTTTTTTAATAATATTTTCACTTGGCTTCGCCTCGTTGAGTGGAACATTCCCAACTTTCACCATCTTTCTTGAAAATATTCTTACCATTGCACTCATAAACATTTCATTATTTGTATACTTTTTAACAATTATTCACCAAGGCGAAGCGATTATTGGTGCTTATTCACCGAGACGAAGTCGATAAAGTGCACTTCTTTCTGTTAATACAATTTGCTTGGGAAAATCCCTAAGTAGAGACTAATGTCCGCGAAAATTATTCAAATTTTATAACAAAGATAGATAACTACTTTTAGTACTTGAAAACGTGTAAGAAAAAAACTGTTGAAAAAAATAAAAATCTAGTTTTTATCTAGTTTTTTCATTAGCTTTCTGATAGTGCAAGCCATCTTTTGTCGCGATTTAATGCAAAATTTCATTGTAATTTATGCAATACAGCTTTATAGAAGACAATCACTAATCATCAATTCTCTCCGTATTTGGTAAGTATTTTGCTTAGGAACTTTTTTGGGTGATCAAACACAGAGTGTAATTCCCAGACGGGTATCACGAAACAAAACAATTTGGCCTCGTAGCCCATAACCTTCAGTGGCTTGCATTTCAAATATCTCGTTCGAAACTATCAACTTCGCCTGCTTTTACGATTGCAAAGAAGTAGCCTTACCCAGTTATTTGATAATAAAAAGTTTGCAAGTGTTTTATTTGGTAATATTATGATTGATTGTAGGTCTCCTTGACCTAGCTAATGCGTACTGTGAAACTCAGCTGAAACGGCTGTCAGAGATTATTATCAAAAATGGTATTACTGTTCAAAATGCAATCATGTTGTTAGCGGCTGCTCTCAAATACGATGCTGAAGTAAGTGAAAAAACTATTTTATTCCTTTCCATTTGATATAATTATGCAGTAGGGTCTATGCCAGATCATGTGTTTAAAGTGCTTATGAAACGAAATTTTCTCCAACAATTTTGGTATTGCATTGGAAAGATCAGTTAAAATCACTGTATAACTTCTTTGATAGAATTTTTGTAACTGCCTTACTTTTCGAGATATTCAATTTTATTTGATCTGAAAATTACCTAACCAGTGACGTCATACTGCATAATGAGCGACTGTTAGATTGCTTATTTTGTAGCATATAATAGTGGAAAATAACTAAAACTACACTAACATGTGTGTAGGCTATGTTTAACATCCAGACCTGGGTATTTAGGTGTTATATCTTGAGTACTTTTTAAATTAATTCAGCTTTTTTGAAAAGTGATTATGCAGTATGACGTCACTGGTTAGGTAATTTTTAAATCAAATAAAACTGAATATCTCGAAAAGTAAGGCAGTTACAAAAATTCTATCAAAGAAGTTATACAGTGATTTTAACTGATCTTTCCAATGCAATACGAAAATTGTTGAAGAAAATTTCGTTTCATAAGCACTTTAAAGGCACTGCTACACTATGCAACGTCTCTCGCATCGACTTTATTTTAAAAATTTGAGTTTCATGATTAGGAATGTTACACTGTGTAACGTTTCTTGCAACTTGCCTCGCATGCAATCTCAGTAGAGGCTGTGATTTATTTTTAAACAGCGAATTGGCTGCTCAATATTGCGAGACAAGTTGCAAGAGGGATGTTACACTGTGCAATGGCTAGAAAAGGCGTTGTAGCGTTGAGGCGATCGTTGCGAAAAGTAGAACCTGATTCTAATTCGTGCAATGCTTCATGCAACAAAAGTGTTGCCTGACTTGATGATTGCGAGGCATGTTACACTTCGCAATTTCGCTTGCAACATGTGTCCCAACAAAATTGCGAGACAAGTTGCGGTATATTTATTATCACACGCACAGCATCTAACTCGTCTTAGTTTGTGACTTCCCATTACATTGTACCTTCATTATACGAATGCAATGCTGCAATTACACTTAAACTGTAATCAACAATTATAAACTATTGAGGTTAACAACGTCTACAGTATTTGTAGATTCGAACTACATGTGCGCTGGTTCCAAATATTTATTCAAACAAAACCATATAAAACTATAACTTTTCTAAAAACATGCAAAACGTTCTTTGTACGTTTTTCGTCGCCATCTTGCCCGCCCCAGTCTCCCCGGAAATCCAGGGATACGTACCCTTGGCGACCACGCAACTACGCAAAAAATGTCAACAAATCCCCTGTCTAAACTAAAATCGCTCTCACATTTCCCCCTCCCGGAATCCTTAAGGATCCGTCTATATATGTTCGTCTAGTTTGTTGTCCCAAATTCCAAAGGAGCTATTCTTCCAATTGACCGACGATAAACTTTATCACTTTTTTTCACGTCAACCACACGAACCAAATCATCCTTGCCAGGATATACGTTTTCAATTGTCCCCAATTTCCAATTGCGTCTCACCACGTCAGGATCAATTATTAAGACAACATCACCTTTCTTAACGTTCTCCTGTTGTTCATGCCATTTGGAGCGAGAACCAAGGGTCGTTAGGTATTCTCGCATCCAGCGTTGCCATGTCTGCCGGATTAATTCTTGCACACGTCTCCATCGTTTCTTTGGGTTGAACTGAGTATAATCCACACTTTCCGGAGCCACATCTCCTCCCATTTTTCCGATGAGAAAGTGATTTGGGGTTAAAACCGGCTCGTCATTCGGGTCTCCACTCACGCGAGTCAACGGTCTGGAGTTGATCAAGCTTTCGACACCAATAATCGTAGTTTCCAACTCTTCGTCATTGACTTCTGCATTCCCTAGGATGGCTTTGATTGCACGTTTGGCTGCTTTAATCATTCGCTCGAAGACTCCCCCAAAATGCGGAGATGCTGGTGGGTTCCAGTGCCAATTGATGCCTTTATTGGACGTACGAGATTCTACTTTTGCTTTATCGATTTGATTCACAAGTTCCCGGAGTTCATTATTCCCGCCAACGAAATTAGTTCCGTTGTCGCTAACCATGTCTCGTGGCCAACCCCTTCGTGCCACCATTCGTGTAAGAGCTTGCAAGAAACCATCAGTTTCTAACGACCAAACCATCTCAAGATGGCAACAGTGAGTCTGTAAACAGAGGAAAAGGCACAGGTACCTTTTGATGCGTGTTCTCCCACGTCCTTGTTTAGTAAAGAAAGGCCCCGCAAAATCAACAGAACAGTTAGTAAATGGTTTCATGGTCAGTTCTAAACGTATCTTCGGCAACGGTGCCATCTGCTGACTGGAAGGTTTCCCTCTGAACCGCCTTTTGCATTCCGCGCACGTCTTTATAGTGCGTTTCACCAATTCCCTGCCGTTAACAACCATATAGCGCTCACGAAGATGATTCAAGGTGAAGTTAACGCCCATTTCGTGTCCTTCGCGTTCATGGTGATACCTCACAATTAGTTGGGTTACGGGATGTCGTTTCGGTAAGATGATAGGATATTTTACATTGTCGGTCAACTCTACAGAGTACCGAAGTCGTGTGTTACAACGCATCAGTCCGTCTTTCAGGATTGGGGTAAGATTCAATATAGAACTCTGCTTGGGTAATGGTTTTCCATTCGTCAAGGCTTCGAATTCATTTCGATAAGCGTCGATCTGCGCCTCTTTAATTATCTCCTCTTCGACTTGTTTTAACTCTTTTGAGGTCAACTGTCCGAATACTCGATCGTCCTTTGACTTTTGACAGTTCTTGATGAACCGGTGAACCCACCCTCTGACGCGGACAAGTGACTTTCCAAATTCTATTCTTGTGGTTGAATGATTCCGATACCACTTCGAGAACCGGGTCGGGTTGAGTCGCCATTCTTCCCTTTTCTCTTCATCGTCTTCCTTGGTTCCCATAAAAGACGTCGCGTTGTTTCTGCTCTCGGGTTTTACTTCATCAAACGCTTCCGGTGCTGGAGTTTCAAATTTCGTTTCCGGCCACTGTTCGCCAGGTCCTTGCAAGAATTTCGGTCCGTTCCACCAACAATCGTTGTTCTTCAGCTCGGCGACCGTCAAACCTCGAGTTCCGTAGTCAGCAGGATTAGACGCCGTAGGTACATGCCGCCACTGTTCAGGGTTAGAGTTTTGATCGATCTCGCCGACGCGATGTGCGACAAATGGTTTGTAGTTCCGGCTTTGCCCTCGAATCCAATGTCCCACAGTCATGCTATCGATCCAGAAGGTCACTTTTCGAAGCTCGATCTCTAACGCTTTGCACACTTGATGGCTCAAACGCAGGCTGATGACCGCACTCATCAATTCAAGGCGTGGTATGCTGATAGCTTTCAACGGCGCCAACCTTGTCTTCGCTGTTACCAATCGGGAACTGAATGAGCCATCCAGATACTCATATCGGGCGTAAACAGCGGCTGAGTAAGCCTTCTCTGAAGCGTCGGAGAAGGAGTGAATTTCCATGTTCGTCACCATAGAAGCAGTTTTCAAACAACGAGGGATCTTGGTCTCGGGCAACATAACTAATTCTCCAAACCACTGTCTCCAAGCCTCCTGAAGTTCGTTAGTAAGCGGTTCATCCCAATCCAATGCTAGAGCCCAGGCTTGTTGCAGCAACAGCTTAGCTCGAACAACAAATGGTGCCAAGAACCCCATTGGGTCAAAAATGGTCGCTGTGCTCCGAAGCACATTTCTCTTGGTGTACTGGAACTGGTCGGAAGGTGGAGTGTAATGGAAGAGAAATTGATCATCGTTAGCCGTCCATGATACCCCCAATGTCTTGGTCATAGGTAGCTCATTCTTCTCTAAATTAATCTCGGATGCTCGGTCGCAGTCTGGAATGTCCTCCAATACTTCCCGGCAATTGGAAATCCACTTTCGAACGTGAAAGTTTGCTTTGTCACCAAGGTCTGTCAGTTGCTGACGCATATCTTTCGCTGTCGATATGTTCTCAACCGATGGCATCAGGTCATCCATATAACAATTCTTTTTCACGGCTGCCGCAGCCAATGGGTATTCTTCTCTGTGATCTTCTGCATGTTGTTGCCAGGTGTACTGGGCGCAGAACGGGCAGTAACATCCACCAAATATAAAACGGAGAAATTCATAGACTTCAGGTTCTTTACTTGAATCCAGATTTCGCCATAGAAATCGATGCAACGGTCGGTCCTCAGGACGTAGCACTAGCTGATGGTACATTTGACTAATGTCCCCTGCTAAGGCGACCGGTTCCTTTCGAAATTTAATTAAGATGTCGGTAATATCGCTCTGTAGTTTCGTTCCAGGCAGCGCTTCGGTATTAAGGCTTTTTCCCTCACACGTTGCTGATCCGTCGAACACGATTCTGACTTTGGTTGTTTCCTTTTCTGGACGTACCACTGGAAAATGCGGAAGCAACCACTCACATTCAGGTTTTGATTCATCAGGAGGTATTTTACGGATGTATTTCTTCTCCAAATACTCGTTGATTACGCGTTGATAGGCAGCTGCTACTTCAGGATCTTTGGCTAACTTTCTTTCGGTCGATATCAGCCGTCTCTTTGCCAACTCCGCATTGTTTGGTAGACTAGGTCTTTGTTTCTTCCAAGGAACTGCCACTTCGTAATATCCATCATTCAACTTCACAGACTCGCTGACTTTTTTCCATGCTAGTTTTTCGTTGGGTGACATTTCGGCCGCTCTTGAGTTAATAGGGGTGATACCGATACTTTCTAAGTCCCAAAACCGCTTCAGCATATCAGTCAAACTGTGGTCTTCATCCCCTTGATTTCCGACTGTTACCCACGCTTGATTAGCTCTATAGGTGTGATGGAATGCGGTATGATGTTGCGCCATTCGTGTTGTCGCTTCCACTTTGCCAACTGCCGTCCACCCAAGTGGACAAAGTCTAGCTGAAGGCTGATCAGATTGCCCTGGTATCTCTTTCATGGAGTACATCAGCTCGTGGTGATCCGCCCCTAGTAGAATGTCTATCGATCGTCCTGGGGCTAATTTGGGGAAGTGGATCTGTGACAAATGTTCCCAGTTGTGTTTCAGTTTTATCCAGTTTACTGGCTTCATCCTTCCACAAATCTTTTTTGAAGTCTGAGCCGTTATCTCTGTGTCCACTCGGCCATCCATACTCTCGAGGCCAATCTGGAAGGTTGACGACATAAAACTAACTGTCTCGTCATTTGCAACTTTAACTTCGATCTTTGTCTTCGAACCTTGCAATCCAAGGGCTCCTACCACATCTTCGTTAACATAGGTAGTGTCACTGCCCTCATCTAACAGGCAATTCACGTGAATCTTCTTCTCACCATTCTTTAAGATTACTGGAACTGTTTTCAGTGCAATGAACTTCGTCTGCTGCCCTTGTGTTGCTCCGTAGGACATTGATTGTCGATCCCCCTCCGTATTGACACTACTCCCGTTGTCCTTCTTCTTATCCTCGTCCTTGCTACCTTCTTCTTTTGTCTCCGTCCTGGGCACGGCAGATTTTTCACGATGCAATAGATAATGGTGATTCTCCTTGCAACCCCCGATGTTGCAGCTTTTACTTCTTCTACATTCATTTCCTAAATGGTCGTCACCCAAACATCGATAGCACAATCCAAATTTCTTGGCCAGACGCCATTTCTCATCTGCCGACTTCACTTTAAAGGTTGAACACCTCCAAATTGGATGAATGTCACCGCAAACTGCACACTTCTTATTTCTCTTATCGCCCCACTCAACCTTACTGCCGTGGTATGACCGTCCTCCTCTTGCGTCATGTCCGTCGAACTTATCTTGACGAACTCTCGGAAATCCGTGTTTGATTTCAGCCGCTTGGACTTGATATTCTGCTTCCTGAGCAATCCAGTCGTTGAGAGTTTCCATGGATTCGGGTCGTTGGTGATCTCGTAGCCAGCGATAATATTGTGACAGCAGTCGCTCTGGTATTTTTTCTAGAATGATCGTATACAATGTCCCAGCTTCTAGGTCCGTTTGACGACCGTTCTCTTTCAAACATGTAACGGCGCGTTCCAAAACGTCTGCGAATGCCTCAAGATCTTTGGCACTTCCTTGTAATGGTTTGAGCTTTTTTTAGTTCCTCTAAATGGCTTTGAATCTGTCGCCGACTTCCGCCGTATTTTCGCGCTAACCGAGCCCTTGCAGCATCATAAGCTTCCTTGGAATAACCCAAACCTTTGATGGTTTCAGCCGCTTCTACCCTCAAACATGATTCCAACCGGAGCATCTTGAATTGTGGCGTTAATGGGGCTTGGTCTACGCAACTTGTAAAGGCTGCATCCCACTGCTGGTATTTCATTTTGTCACCAGCAAACACAGGGATTCGGATTCTTTCTAAGTGATGTGTTCCATGCCGGGAAATGGTTCTATCCGATGGGGTGGCATGAAATCCTGTTGTGGCGGTATATGAATTCGATACGGTAGGGATGGTGGGATAATTCAGTGAATTTACATGCGAATTTGATGGAGGGTTCCCAGCTGCCAAAGGGGAAATGGATGTGGGATGTAAGTCCAAAGAATTTACGCTCGGCAAGTTTGCATGCAAATCTGGTGGGGTATTAGATGAATCTGATGAAGGGTTTCCTGAATCCAGCGGGGTGCCTAAATCTGGTTGGATAGAATCACCACCTAGATTTCCCAGTACTACACTACTTTCTACTATATTTCCGGTTTCACTGTTCAATGGACTGCTGCTGTCATCCTCAGGAGCATTTCCAGAGATGATTTCGTGTAATACGTTATTGGATGGACTAACCTGTTCGCTATTCTCCCCGTCCTTTTCCAGAACCTTATGAGCTGCTTGTTTTTCTTTTGTACTTCCTGCTTCGACTGATACTAATCCACTATGGATACTGTTCCCAAATGCCTGTTTCTTCGCAAGTGATGCTAAAAGCTGCCTAGCTACAACAATTTCACCTTCTACCTGTTGCTCTATTTTTTCTGCTTCGTCTGTTGTCTTTGTTGCATTGACATTATCATCCATTTTTCGAAATGCTGTCTCAAGTTCATCCATAATATCCAATACAACTTGTTGCTGTTCGTCGATTCGCTGTAGTAACTCATAAAGTTGACTTCGATTGTGTTCAATTCCTTCTGGTATTGCAAGTAACCCAACCAGCTGCGTAAGCAAACGTGTAAGTGACGATTTCGCTTTTCTTTTTCCTTTTTTTTTATATCCGAAATAACAAGTTTCAAGTCCACTTGGTTGTCTTTCGTGTTTTGTACTTCCGTTGTAATTTCATCCTCTTTGTCGCCCATATTTGTATCGCAATAAACTTCCTTGTGTGGCGAAAAAATACTAAATGTACATACGAATTTTCCAAATGTAATGTAGAGCCAATATCCTTGCTTGTCGAAAAATGCGCCTTTAGCGACGAGTTCGAATATCAAATTGTTTTCGATAAAGTCATAAAATATAACTCTGTCTATATTCTTGTTTACAAATCCAATATAATTCCGTCTAAGATATACCCAAATATCCTCTATGTCGTTAAACAATCCGATACAATTCCGTCAACAATATGCCTCAACTATCCTTTATTTCGTTTACGAGTCCGATATAAATTCCGTCAAAGATATACCCAAATATCCCTCACTTCGTTAACACGTACGATAGAAATTCCGTCAAAGCTATGCCCAAATATCCTTTATTTCGTTTGCAGATCCGGCTTGAAGGACCAAAATGTAGATTCGAACTACATGTGCGCTAGTTCCAAATATTTATTCAAACAAAACCATATAAAACTATAACTTTTCTAAAAACATGCAAAACGTTCTTTGTACGTTTTTCGTCGCCATCTTGCCCGCCCCAGTCTCCCCGGAAATCCAGGGATACGTACCCTTGGCGACCACGCAACTACGCAAAAAATGTCAACAAATCCCCTGTCTAAACTAGAATCGCTCTCACAGTATTAAAGGATTACTGAATGGTTTTCCGTGCAGGATAGCGTGATCCATGCACGCGGGATGTTGCGAGATTTTCGGTAACCGTAAAAATACACGAGCCGCAGGCGAGTGTATTTTTACGCTTTCCGAAAATCGAGCAACATCCCAAGTGCATGGATCACGCTATTCTGCAAGGAAAACCATTTAGTAATTGTTTTATAAAATAACTACAATAAAACAACGGTTAACACTTTTTAAACGATTGATGAAGTACGCAATTCTCCCAAGAATCGTCAACTTTAGCTTTGTCGGCATTCGACCGTACGCTACAATTTACACAATTTTAAAACTTTTCGCATAACTTTTTTGTTTTGTGTTCTTTTGCTCTAAAACTTGGTGAAAATATGGTATTCTAACAGAGACATAGACTGGTACTAAACAGAAGAGCAGATGTTGTTAAAAACCGATGTTATTAACGGCCAAAAGTGGCAGATATGCTAGTTTCATTTTGTAATTTTGTATTTTTTCGTAAACAAAAAACTAAAAACTTATGGGAATTTGAAGTGCGGTATGTGTGTAAGAAAGCATAGCAGAAAAATAAAATTTAGTTCTTTATAGGCACTATTGTATGCTGATTCGAACGGTTGTACTTTTATCGCTACAGCATGAACTGAAACAATGAATATGCGAATGCCAAAAGTCGAATTTCAGTTAAATTTACAACGTAAACAAAACAAAAATACAAGTATGCAAAGACATTATAGAAGTTTGACAACATAGAGAATTATAGTTTCTGTACCTTGTGCTTTAGCATTTAACTTTATCTTTATTCTCTGCTAATTTCAGAAGTTGAAATGGTTTTTTGTGGGCAATTCTAAGCCCGTAACAAGCTCGTAAAATGCGAAGCGATGTCAACTTTCAAATTTCCCGTGCAGGATTGTCTCATCCTGCACGGGTATTGACCAATCAGATTGCGTGTTTTACTGTAGTTATTATATTTATTACATTCATTTTGAAATCAATGGTATTTCCAGCATTCTGATTGGTTAAAAATAGTGCGATTAATCCCCAAATCGCATCATTTTGGGTGCGATTAAAGAACTGCTCATTAATCGCATCTTTTTTGGTCCCAATTGCATATGGCTGCCGAGTCTAGCCAACAAAACAAATCAAACTGCATGCATTCAATTTACCAAATAAATTTTAAAAACATCTGATCACGGTGACAAAAGAGCAAAATAAACAAATTTCATATCACCTATACTATTTTCTCAGGCAGTCAAAGGCTAGTACACAAGCACTGAAAAACAGATAAAACACTAGCTAAGTTGCCAAGCAAATCAAACGATGCTACACATTACAGAAATAAAACCTTTGTGAATAACATTGAATAACTAGTACAAGCTCGAAATGCAATATGGCAGCAACAAGTAAGTCCAGATAAATTTAATATGTTTTAGCTCAAAAATCCGTTGTTGAATCCTGTTAAATCGCGAATAAAGCTGATAGAATGTTTAAACTAACCTTGCTATTCCTTTGGCCAAGATTTTATGCACAAACAAGTTCATTATCTTCTCCATTTGTTAAATACCTGTACAAATATGTCCTTCGATTTTGTTCGCTTGTTGCTATGCTACCGCGCCGAAGAAGAACCGGAAGGAAGGCGGGAGGTGTGTCTTGTTTTAGATTTCAAAATGAGTGTAATAAAGTGGAAATTGCACTTCGTGTCGTGCAATTTTGGTCTGAAATCAAACTTGTGATTACAAATCGCACTCCCGCTTCGCGGTCGTGCGATTTTGTAATCACGCGTTTGATTTCAGACCAAATTGCACTCCACTCAGTGCAATTGCCATTATAAATACTTTTTATCACATTTTGTAACAACAGGGAAAATATAAACTACTTTTGTGCAAGTCAACCTTACTTTCGCGCGCTTGTTTCTTGTGTTTTCAAAGTTTCACAACAAAAACACGCGTGAAATTAACTCCGCCATATGTGATTACATATACTAAGCTTCAGATTATTTCTAAATCCCAATCAATTATCAATAATTTGCCGAATACATCGAACGCTATCTCACTTTATCACTACAAAAATTTCTTTTATCACTGCACAAATCTCTTTTATCCCTGCACGAATCTCTTTTATCACTGCACAAGTGTCTTTTATTACTACACGAGTCTATTTTATTACTGCACGAAATCTCCTTTATCCTTGCCCAAATCTCTTTTATCACTGCACAAGTCTCTTTTATTGTACTTTACAAAATCTCTTTTATCCTTGCCCAAATCTGTTTATCATTGCACAAATTGTTTATCACTGCACCTTCGAATGATCCCTGTATTATGTCTTTAACATATATAAGCGATAGTTACATAACTTGCATGTATACTACATGTAGAATAGAAAGAGCAAAGTAAAATTTGTCACGGTTAGAGCAAAAGGAAAAAAAGAGAAATGTAAGAGTTGTCTCGTTAAACGCATTTATTTTAAAACATCGGAAGCACCTATATGGTTATGTTAGTTACATAGGTATGCTAATTTTCTTTCACGCAGAGTTTTGTGGTTTATTATGTGACTGTGTGGTTTATTATTAATGTGTCATTATATATCAGAAGGCTATGGTGACGACTGTTAAATTTAAACCACGAAAAAATCATGTTCCACGAAAAAATCATGTTGTGTATTACCGCTATAACGCATTCTAGGGCAAGGGATTTGATATACACCGTTTGATTAAGTTGGTTTGTTTTCAAACATTGCAAGTCATTCACGACAAATTTCTGTTTTTTTTATCTTAGTTAACTTTGTGTATCTGGCTCAATTTTGTTCGGTATTCATCTTTGATTATCTTTAGATTGGTATGTTTTGCTAGTTTTAGCTTTAGCGTGTCATAAATTACTATTGAAAAATTTAAGTTATTAAATTTACAAAGAATTCAAAGAAAATCGAAAATCTAAATTACAAAAATAATCCAATTAAAATACCAGAGCAAAGATTTTCAGATTTTTGAAGCACAACCTTTTTTGAAGGACAACCTTTTTTGAATTAGCTTTTCACGTGCGCCAAATTTAATTATTTAGTTATTTACACAAATCTCCTTATATGTCACGTTTACAACAAATAGATACGTAAAACATCGAATATTGCATGTCATGTTAGATGCTGACGCAATTTCGCAAGTAAAAATGCAAACTGAATACGGATTTTCTAATTACTGACGTCATTAAAAATTCAATTTTTAAAAATGTAAGTAAATTATGGCTTAGTTTTTGAAAACTGTATCGAGCCACCTTAATATTTTTTAAATTTAAGTGCTTAATAAATATAAATCTGAATAGCAGCTAAAAGCTGAAATATACCCGAGTTATTTACATGCAATGTGTTTTAAGATGTTATATAGATACATTTTCCTATGTACGATACAGGCAAGTTTTTTAAAGACTATAAAACTGAAATTATTAAAAGACTGAGTCGTTGTAAGCTAAAATATTTATGGTAAAAATGAATTATGAAATCTAATATACTATACATACTAATATTTATATTTTGAAGTTGTGGTGATGAGTTCATTTTGAATTGTCATTGACTATGGGCTCGACTATTTAACAGCTACTCGTCGAAGGCGAAGACAAGCCTATATTCACTTAGCCGAAGGCGATTGTTTTAGCATAGATTTCCAGGTGTTTACAAATAATAATCAACGCAACTTTATAAAAATTCAGCTCAAATTTTATAATACTGTTTAAAAAAGCCAAAAGCTGCAGCCCATTGACTATCACTTCGGAGACTCTTAACTAGTGAGAATGCAGGAAATTCAATAGTCACCCCGGAAATTTATACTAAATGATGCACTGTACACTACTGGTAAACTTATACTACTCTCCACGTATGTTTACAGTCAGATCTAATAGCATGTGCCAACCGTGCTTTTCGCAATGTGAATTATTTAATGTAGCATTAATTCGTTTCATGTCTTCTTAGGATCTTGAAGAATTTTGTTTCAAATTTTGTGTCAATCACATGACTGCAGTAACCCAGACTGATGCATTTCAGAAACTTGACGAGATTACACTGAAGGATTTTATACTTAAAGCATCGCAATGGGGAGCTTTTAAATATTGAGAATGCTGAAAAAAGGAAGACATTTATTGTGCAATAAAATTTACATGTTTTCGAACGGTACACAAATTTTATTTGAACAGTTTGAATTATGACTCACCTTTTTAAACGCCCACTTTTTACCAGCACAAATATCTACAAACGAGAGCAAGTGTATTCGTCTTGTGCGTAATTACCCTCGTATAGATTGCACACCCAAAACGGAGGCTTTAAGCCGGATAAATCGTGAGGCCCGAAGGGCCTAAGATTCGAGGTGTTCAAATGAGGTTTTTGTATGGAGTAGTTTTGCCTCGGACGACATATACAAGGTGTGCGAAAACCTTTTAAAACTGTTCAAATAAAGCATTGTTAGAATCTGAAGGGCCTTGGGTCCACCAAGCTGAACCCAAAGATGCGTTAAACATTGACAGGATGCATATATTAAATTATTACGACTTGTTACGAAACTAGACGAAATCTCTTTTACTGTAAACAGTTTCCTTGCATGGCGTGCATAACATTTGATACCATTATGTTTACGCACCCATGGGTTTAGTTTTTGTTATTGAACCAAATTTGGTGTAATCATATAGTGAGTCATCATGCAGGGTTGCGCAAACAAATTGTCCTCGTTGACAAAACATAGCAGCAAAACCAAAACTAGCTTTTAGCTTAGGAATACTAAAAATTGGCATGAAATATCCTATTACGTTAATCACTATACGAATGTTTCTCTCTCGTTTTTATTGCCTATTCCATGGACGTAATTAAAATTTGAGAGTGTTTTTCAGCAAATTTACAAAGATTGTGGGTATTTTTAAGTTATAATATTGCTAATGTCAAAGCAAAATGTTCGAGTGTGCATAATGACGAACATTTAAGAATTAAAATCTCAACCTTGCGAGGCTGTGCCAAGCGGCCAACATGAGCAAACCGTCGATTATTCCTTTAGTGATACTGTTTTTCCTGCTAGAAGAGGTAGCTTTGACATCGGAAAAGTTTTTTTATTCCATTAAATAGTAATGTTTGAAACAAATGTATGTTGCACGCGTCTATAACTATATAACCAACTTATTATCCCTTCAGTCTACTTAATTCAGCAGGTCATTTTATGCAAATTTTTTTCACTCGTAAGAAAGGCTTGTTTGATTTAAAACTTTGATATCTCGGTTGAATTGTATCAATCTCCCATTGTAATATGTTAAACTTTAAGTTAGGGTTTGCTGCATACAATAAAATCTATTGTTTTAGCTAGCTGTTTTAGTTTCGCTGGTATATTTGATCAAAAGAGGACAACTTTTTTGCGCCACCTGGTGGTTTGTAATCATATATAGTGAGTAATAATGGTATGCTATTTGCCGTGATTGTGGACGGTTTGAATTGCCTTGCATTTGACATGAATGACGCTGGAATGCACTGATCAGAATTTTTCAATGTCTTGCTTGCATGTACTTAGGGTAGGATCGTTTGCTCATCAAGCGAGAGGAAACGACACCACCATATATGGCACAAACGTGTCCCCAACTTCCGTATAAGGCTTAAAAAATGTCCCCAGAATATTTTATCAGTTACACTTAAAAATCAGTTTTCGGTTACGTCATCACATTCCTCATTTTGATCACGTGGTTCAGAAATCAGACAGCTGATTGGTTTAAGGAGCAGATCACCTCGTTATTATTCCGTGCGCGCGTTCAAAATCTTGCATTCTAATGTAAATAAATATGACGGTTTTAAAAGTAGTTATTTGAAAAATTCACGCTAAAAAATTACCTATGTTGGGAATATTTATGGGATGGTTTTATTAAGTAGTTCCAAGCGAGATATTGAATAGTTCTGATTAGATGCTATCCCTCATTACCCCATTACCCCCTATTATCCTACTAAAACTATTTTAAACCAATAAAGCCTCTGCGGAGGAGAGTGATTCTGATCAGTGCATTTGAGCATTATTCAAATACAAGGTAAATAGTGATTCCCATGATTGCACGATGTGTATTTAAATAAATTTTAATTTAAATTTTAGCTTTAGCGTGTCAAAAATTACTATTCAAAGATTTAAGTTATTATATTTACAAAGGATTCAAAGAAAGTCTAAAATCTAAATTGCAAAAATAATCCAATTAAAATACCAGAGCAAAGATTTTCAGATTTTTGAAGGACAATCTTTTTTGAAGATATGCCAAGTATGCCATATATGGTAGTGTCGTTTCCTCTCGCTTGATGAGCAAATGATCCTACCCTCTTATTACTCATGATTGTCACATTATTATTACTCCTTGCGCGTTATTCGCGTTATTGGGTAATCATGTAAATAAACATGGTGGTTTTAAAAGTAGTTAAAATTCACGCTAAAAAATTTCATATACTGAGGATCGTTATGGATGGATTTATTAAGTCAGTTTAATATGGTAAAAGAGTTACCAGCCTTAGGATATTTATATAATAATGTATGCAATGACGTGACGTGCGCTGCAGGGATGCCTGTACAATTGCAGTTAAATTTCGTGTCGTGACTAATACAAAAACAAAATATATCAATTCAACCAATCACGACGTTCTAGTCACCAGTCCAACCTCGGAATTTAATGTCGTCAGCTAAAAGGTCGAACCAAACCGGCACATAATCATAGAGGTTGTAAATAACACTAGAGGGAGCATTGGGGGTAAAATTTGGGAGCGCGACGATTGAGTGTCATATTTATTGCATACATTATTATATAAATATCCTAAAACTGGCAACCCTTTTACCATATTAAACTAACACACGTTAGACTTTCGCTTCAAACAAAAAAAATACTATTGAAAAAAACTATACACAAATGACCTTGAATTTCGCTTCTACATTTGTAGATAGTTTTTAGACAAAAACAAGACTCGAAATATTAAAATTAAAATATAATGTTTAATTATATTTTTATAATTTAATTATATAAATTAAAATATAATTAAAATTTGAACATGCAGTTCTTACGCCGAAATAACAGCAGACGCTATTTTAATTCCCTAGCGATCTAAAATCTATTGTGCTTGAAATCAAAGTGAATATTTTAGAATATTAAGTGTTGCGTTTTTTTATATATGTTGTATTTAATTTGGTTTTTTTCCAAATAACCACAATCCAAATGTTGAAGACGGCATAATTTCGTGCGCTAAGGTATTGTTTCTTTAACAAAGATTGTCAACCATTATATTTTTACCTGATTTTTCGAACTTTTTCCCAACGCGAAACAATGACTTTGTTCAACAAAAATTTACTTAAATTCTCTGTGATTTCTAAATACTAAGTATCTTTTTTTCTACTAACTACATTTACATAATTTCCACTATTTTCATTGTGATATTAATATTTTGCTTTCTCATTCTTGTGGATTGTAATTCTTTTATATGTCACCCATCACCTTTTGGAATGAAAGAGTACAATCATTAGACATTACGAATAAAAAAAACAAATGTACGAAAAAGGAAACGTTTTGCTGCATTGATATTACTTTTACTGTTAATATGCTGAATTTTTATCACATTATGTGCAGACGTGTTGTGCAGACGTGTGTTTGGAAGCTCCGTTTCAATTTTTAAAATATGAATCAGCAGCAAAGCTTATTGCACAGTTTATCGCATAATAGTAAAGGAAAACTAATTTGGACAGCTTCTTATGATTCTTTGCAACGATTGGTAGCAGAATATTTGAATTTACACGAAGGAAGTTGGCGTTGCCCCGGCGGAGATGGTAAACTATTTGAGTCTAAAGACGTTTCGATCAAATGGTATGAAGCTTCACAAACAGTTACAGTGAGCGGAGAAAGTAAGACAAAAAATTCAAGTCCCGGATGCAGGGCCAGGCGCCTATTGGCTGAGCTAATGCTTCCTTAACAATCACCTAAGCAACAGCAGAAATCTGTATGAAATGTTTTTCTCGTCGTTGTTGAGGTCGTTTTGTCGGTTTTGTGGGCAAAATAGCACTTTTTCAATTGTTTTTATTTTTTGTACAACCTGGAATGTTATTTTCAATATTTTTACGTGGAAAAACATTTCAAAAAGCAGTAAAACTCATCTAAAACGACTTTTTTGCCTGGAACGTCCTGAATGAGTGAACATCAGGGACTTGAATTTGCCCCCGAATCGTCGCGCTCCCAAATTTTACACTCAATGCCCCCTCTAGCTAACAACTAAATTACGAGCTCGAGATTTCTATGCGGTGATAGTTGATGAGGGCGAAGCCCGAATCAACTATCACCGCACAGAAATCGAGAGCGAGCTTTTAGTAGAATCAAAGGTCGAACATGGAATATTCAACAAAAAATTTGATTCTTAAGCAATTTTTTTAAAAGAAATCTCGACAGGAAAATAATTGTTTCGCTACTCGCTATCTATATCGAGGAATAGATAGCGAGTAGAATAACCAATCAAATTACAGCATTTGGAATAGCATAAACACACTAGTATGATTCTACTAATGTTATTTATAATCTCTATGATTATTTGTCGGTTCGGTTCGGCTCGACCTTTTAGCCGACGTCATTAAATTCCGAGGTTGGACTGGGGACTGGGAACGTCGTGATTGGCTGAATTGATATATTTTGTTTTTGTATTTTGTTTTGCATTTTGCAAATTTTACAAATTTGTTCCTATCGATCTGGAAAGCAATTTTCAAACAATTTAACTTTACCGTAAATCACAAATCATCCGGGAAAATGGAAAGTGTTACGATGGATGTAGTTGCGGAAGAGAATCAAGAAGAATGCCTGGGAATACAAGATCAAGCAAGTGGACAAGTACAGGTATCAATAAAGGCAGAGGTAAGTCATTGTCATTTATTAGCTAAGCGTAGAACTGGACTAGGAATGCATCCTGTGACGAAGAATTACAGGGGGTTGCCAAAAAAAAGAGCCCCCTTCAAAACTGGCTTACTTGGTTTATAATGACTATAAATATGGTGAATGTTAACAAAATTTGTGTTTTGCTACTTGTATAGGTATCTGCGTGTAAGAACAAACAATATATAAGTGCAATTCTTACTTAAATGTTTGAAACACAGGTGCATTTGGTGAGTTTTTAAAATAAATTCAAAATGGCGGTTTTAAATCGGAAACTTGCTTATGTAGTTGAATTATTTCTTCGGCACGTGTCTTCTCTGCATAAATTGTTCACAAACGACAAGGTGGGTGTGTCGATAAATTTATGAAAATTACCACTTTCAGGCGAAAATTTTTTGGTCGCTTTTTCCTCGATTATGAGGTAGATTTGTACTTCAAAAACCCTGATCTAGAAATTAGAAACCAAATGTTGATGATTGTTCGCTTTAAGGCCCAGATTTTTTGTTAACAGGCAAATATAAAAAATAATAGAAAATATAGTAATGGATAACTAACGTAATACTAACTTCCCGACGAAGGGCTATAGATGGCAACGTCGATGCTGTTTATAGAGTTTCAGGCAGTGAACGATTCTATGTATTTCTGAGCGTTTCACTGCACCACCGACACTTGCAACGTTAGTACGTGATATCAATTTTTATTGACACAATAGCTGACCTAACAAAGAAAAAAGGAAACAGTGACATAATTTAACAAACTTACGTCCACCCTATCTCGGATCGTTGTTGGCTTCGGTTGGTCTCGTTTTATCATGCTGTTTATGGTTTCAACTAGTTAGCATTCTCGCTTCACAGAACATCACGCCCGTCCAGTAGGTAACTCAACTTCACTCACATCCAGGCCTTTAAGGCCCAGATTTTTTGTTGATACAGCATTTGGATTACTCTATGTCTACATCAGGTACTGATACATCACACGATAGGTTCAGCTAACTGACTAAAACATAAAGTAAGTGTGGCCTTTCAGTTAACTTTGCCGATAAAAGAAACAACTGCCTAAATGAATCACATTCTAGTAGCGCATTCTTTTAAAGATACCATTGTGTACATAAAATAATTACACTACCTATTACGGTACAATGTGTTTTAACATTTCGACCCACATTACTGAGTAATTTTTAAATATTTCAACATATTTTTCGGCAGAGACTTTAATCATACTGCTGAATTTTAGGTTCAAAATCGCCATCTTTAATTTGGCTTAAAACTCATTAAATGGATCAGTTAATAATTATTTAAGTAAGAATTGCAATTAATGCTTGTTCTTACACCACTTTACACCACGTTTAGTGGTTCTAAACCACTACACTGTAGTTTTACAGCGTAGTGATTTAGTGGTGCCTTGAAGTCTTTTCGTTGTTATTTCTTAACGAAGACAACTTGTCTTCTTGAAAGGGAAATAACGACGAAAAGTCTTCAATGCATCAACCCTACAGGTCTGTCCCCAACAGTCAAGATAGGCAAATTTGGTAAATATTGGTTAAAAACACTAGGCAAATAACGTTTGCCCCCTTGGCCTCGCGGTACTACCAAATGTTTTCCTGAACTCAACGCCCAACTTTGACTTTCGTTTTGGGTGGATCGTCGACCGGTCTGTCCAACTAAGCGAGTGAAGAATTCAAATTCTCACCAACTGAGGTTGGACTTGACCTGTCGATGATCCATCCAAAATCAAATTCAAACGATGTGCGAAGTCCGGAAGACAGTTATATTTACCTCTCGGCCACGGAGGGAAAGTTCATTGCCAATGAGAACTCGAACGGGTCATTCCTTGCTCATCAACATGCAAATAAAAAAATATAAAAACGCCCCTTACATGCGCTTCTTTTGCGAAATAAATAAACAAAATACAAACAAAAAAATTAGGGAATACTATGAGTGAAAAATAATAGCTAAAACACGTAATTCTTGCAACAAAATCGTACTTTAAGCTTCGTACAAAGATCATTAAACATTATACATACGGGTATTTTCTGGTGGACAGTGGTCATCTGACGTCATTTACTGCTTGGTCGTCGAAGAAGAAGGTTTGTCCAAAATGTCTGCTCGGAACCAAAAATTTACAAGCCACAATTAGGTCTTCTAAGTCATGCCACAAGTCTTCAAATCTTCAAGTAGTTCCATAGAAACGGTGGAGAAACAACTGGGGAGACAATCGGAGGAGATTCAAGCTAAAATAACGAAGAAATGGGGAAAAAATAGCGAAGCAAAACGCGGTGTTGTCGAGAAAACTCAAAATCAAAATGGCGTCACCTTCTTGTCTGATCTCAAGATGCAAGGAAAATCGCTCTTGTGTAGCTGGACATCAACAATCTCGGTTTTTTATTACACATGTAGGTATTCTCTAATTATTCTGAGCATGTTTTGGTTATCAAATGTTTACTTATCTTTTTTGACAAAAATTTGGTCTGCTTACCTAGTCAAAATATCGCTTATTAAATTTTGTAAAATTAAATAAATGTAGTGATACGTATAATTTAGGTTCTATTTTTCTCTCTCAAGCTTGAAGTGAAAACCGTTCGAAATGAAACACCGGTGACACGATTAAAACATGTACAGAACATTTTACAGGTAAGATAATTTTTCTCTAAAGTCTGTCATTTAGCTCTGCAACCGATCCAGGCTAGCGTGAAGAGAATAATTTTGTTTAAGAAATTAAAAAATTTGCCGCCTTTCTACATATTTCTATATTTTGATATCTATCATTTTGCATTTTGCATTTTGGATATTTCAGTGTACAGCGAGACAACCACGTGACAAATGTGATACGAGAACCCACAGCCAAAAAGGATATTCAAGTGGATTTAGCCGGTAAGAAACCAAATATTACAATATACTATTGTACTATTGTAAAATATCTTTTGCGCCCTCCATGCAAATTTCAGTGATATTTTTGGAAAGTGTCTGTGTGCCCTCTGTCTTTACTTCTTTTCGCATTATACACGCATTACTTCTTTTCACAACAGAAATTATTTTTGGCAGTTCAAGTAATAAGCATTGCTCTTGTTTTGAATAAAAACCCTTCCCAAGTAAGACCAAGCCCACCCTATAGGGATTAGACCACTGCAGTTTCTTTATTATTATTCTTTATAGACTTTATTATAACTTACTTTCATTTTCTTTATTTTTTCCAATTCTTCTATTCCCCGATACACTGCACTCTATACAAAAACAGGAAATTCAGATTTCCAGAGTTCAAACTCAAAGAAATAGACCTTAGAAGTGCTTACGTCACGGGGTTTTCAATACATATAAATACAAGGTAAATTTTCCCCACATGTTTCCCATATTGCATTGCAATTCTTTGTTAACACTGGCGTGACGTAAGGACTTCTAATGTCTATTCAGAACGATGTCCTATTCAGATGACGTTTGAACTGCCTTTGATTTGAGATGACAGTCCGAATTTCTCGATCATTGAGCCATTCGGTTAATTTTCACCTTCGTTTATTCCACTCCAATCTTCATTCTGTTCAACTCTATCGTCCCCCCCCCTGGACAGTACCCCTCCTAGGATAGTACCCCACTGCTAGGGTAGCACCCCTTAGCCAGGGTAGCACCCCTTAGCTAGGGTAGTACCCCTCCTCTTTACTCGTTTCTCCCAGTACCCCTCCTATACTTGCCAGGTACTGATTTGTCCTAGTTACTTAAGCATTATTCATTCAGTTTGAGAATTGGTTTTGTGCTAACCACAGTGAACGACGGACTTTGATTCATTTATTTACAATTCTACCCATCGTTACCCAGCTAACAACCTCAGCTAATTGCCCGGGTTCCATTGACTACTGATATTTTACAATTATAACAATCCTGTCAACATCTCCAACCGGAGTATCCGGAGACTCACCACTACCGTGTCATGAGTGGCGATTGAACCCAACGTTTCAGACGTGACAGGAGCTTGCTTTGACGATTGCGCCACTAGGACATTACTGTGCATGATCAAACGATCTTACGTGAAAAATTTAAATTCCCTGACATTGGTTTGTGTTTCACTTTAACTATTTACAATTACGGAATAGTTTCCAGGGCAATATAGCGTCATCCATGTACTTGAGATGTTCCCGACGTTCCGCTTCGACGATTTTTTTACGTTTTTCCAAAATGTTGAAACATCACGCGCGCATGGATGACACTGTCTTGAACAAAAAGCATTGACACTTTTTTACTTTCTTATTTTCTTAAACGCCTTAAAGTGTGACCCAAATTTGACCAAAAAGGAGACTAAAAATTACGCCAAACAATCCTATTTTCTCTTGCGCGTTTTGCGTCTTTTGCTCGGTGCATCACGCATACGATTTTTACCTGGTGCATTTCTTGCAACGGAATTATTGTCATGCCGGGATTTTGCCCACGGAATTTAGTCATCTCGCAGTTTTTATCCTTTGACCATATCTTCTATAATATCCCACGCCCAATTATTTAATCTTCTCAGGTACTTATTAACGCATTTTTCTTTTTTAAACAAATTCGTAATTTCTTTTTCTAAAGGAAGCAAAGTGAAGACGTGAATACATCGAACAAGCACAGAATTCAAATTATATTGATCCAAGAAATAAATTACCGCCCGTGCCCATCAGAAAATGTCAAGATGCAAATATTATCGCAAGGTACAGTTTGTGAAAGTCATTCGCAATCAAATTTGCGTTTAATTGCACCATCCTGAAATATTGGTTTAATTATTGCTACTGTAATTTTCTCGTTATTTTTTATGGTTGACGGAATACAAATATGGTTGTTACTTACTGGACCGACAAGCTGTTGTATCAAGAGAGAGTGCCGACCAGATGAAACCATAAACAGCACCATGAAACTACAACAATCGAAGCCACGACGATCCAAAGTTAGAATAAATGTAAGTTTGTTGCTTCGACTTTGTTTGTCAGTTAAACTTTCAAGTATTTGCAATTGCTTCATGAACATATGCTCAATATTTTGAAATGCTGTAACCAAAGGAAATAGGAATAATATCTCGAACTAACGTTGTCAGTGTCGTCAGGTGGCGGATGGCTAACTAGGCAACAACAATTCATGTTACGAATTTCAGTTTAGGATAAAAAAACCAGAACATTCGTCGTGTAACCTGAAAGACTAACCAACAATTCCATGTTCTAAACACGTACATAATTGACTGTAGAGAACAGTTGATGATGGCATACAGTACATGTTAATGTAAAGTAGTCTAATATAGTTTTCCACATAATCAACGATATAGCTATCGTTGTGCAAGCGAAGCTAACGTCTATCGTAACCTAGTTCCTTCAAATACATTCATCCTACAATTGTTGATCTTTTCGCTATTATTTAACTAAAATATTTTTTGTTTTTCACAAGGACATAAAAGGTGGTGCGAAGAACCAACTACAGATTGCAACATCAAACAACCTGTCAAAGCTTACATGTAAGTTTTTGACTGAAATGTAAGTTGACAGCAAAAATATTTGTGTCCAAAAGTTAATGACGATTCTAAGCAAGTTAATTATACACAGAAGCGTCACTTTTTTAATATTCAACTTTGATTAAAAAAGTATGTTGTTTATGGACTTATACATGTGGAATAGCTTGGGTAACAGATGGTATTGAAACTGTTCACGTCCGTTGAAGCTTGTTGTTTATCCAGACACGGACCTTTACTTGGAGTTATCTTTCCACTAGGTCATACACAGCTAATGGCAGTTTGATAAAGCTAAAAGGTGAAAGCCACGAGCGAAAAGTGCGATGGGTTATGGTCAACAGGGGAATCATGGTATTTCCATTAAAATCGCATGTATTAACATCATTAGCCGCTCTAGTCACGGTTTTCCACATGGTAATGCGAGATGACTATTTGGTTAATGAAACCCTTCGTGCTTTTCGCTCGTGGCTTTTACCTTTAGCCTTATCAAACTGCTTAATTAGCTGTATATGACCTCGTAGAGCTATAACTCCAGGAAAAAGCTCCTTGTTTGGGCCAACAACGAAAGCAGTTTTAATAACACCTTTTCAAGCTATTTTCCATTTTTAAAAAATACTGTGTTGAAAATTAAAGCATAAGTCCTTAAACCACAGCATACTTTTTTAATCAAAGCAGAACATTAAATCTCGGTAAATTCCTCAATGCAAGTAGCTGTACATGAACACAATCTGTTTTATTTCTGTTTGGATTTTCGAACCTTCAACTGTGAAAGATTGTGTCTTAATAAATAATTAGGACGTATCTTAACGGACATTACCGCGAAATTTTGCCTCATTGCATCACATTTTCAAATTACTTTAAATGCAAGAAAACGTTTCCTTTTTTGTACATGTTTTATGGGAATTTGTATATTCAGTAGTTAATAAATTATGCGTAATTGTTATCTAATTATTCCTTTCTTTCTTTTCAAAAGGTGATAAGATGCGAAGAAACGCAGGAAGAAAAGACCAGAATGAACGATCTTGGATGGCATGGATCAACAAATGAGAATGCACAAAAGAATAACAAATCCACAATAACGAGAAAGCAAACTCGACATTATTGATATGACAGTGGAATTTTTACAAATGTAAGTTAGTAGAAAACAAGATACTTACTTACTATTTAGAGGGCAAAGAGAATTTAATTAAATTCCATTGTTCCTTTTTGGACAAAATTGCGGTTTCTCGTTCTGAACAAAGAAACAGCAACTAACTGAGTGAAAAAATTAAGATTGAATCTGCACTTAAATCAATAATTTTCAAAGAAAAAATGTAAGAGTGAAAATCCTGCAAAATTGATTTCCAATTATCGGGGGGCTCAATACCTTAAAAACAATACCTTAACGCAAGGAAATCCCCTACATAATGTCACTTAATATTTTGGATTGCATTTTTCACAAAATGTAATAATACTAAGTTGTGGTTGATATTTTACCATAAATTGGCTAAATTTACCATTCCATTACAATACATTACCACAACGAGGAAATAAGACTTAACCATTTTATTCTAATTCCCTTGGCAATACAGCTTGTTTTGATTTCATGGCAATTTATATGTCAATTTTTGGTGGAGACATGACTTTACAATGAGAACCCTTTTTTATCATGAATATGGGTTGTTTTGGTAAGCAAGAACACTAAAGCCAATTACGGACGTGGTTTAAGAGCAGCTGTGAGGTACCATGCAAAAAGTATGATAATCGCGGTAAAGTTTCGAAATATTTCCATTCTTTTGAACTATATAGAGTAACTGTACTCGATATTGGGACAGTACTAGAGATAGGAAATTGCTTGGTAACAACGGTTAGGATTTAAATTCCTATAGATAAGTCTTGAACGAAAAAAAACATGAGTTGGGTTTCACATTTTTAAACGATTTATACTCTTTTCATCCTCACGCTTATTTGACACAGCCTTAATCTTGAATTCACAGAGAACATATTAACATCAAAGTGTTTGTGCAGTATTCGCGCATGTAGAATACGAAATTAATAGTGGTAATTGCACTGAGTGGAGTGCAGTTTGGTCTGAAATCAAACGCGTGATTACAAAATCGCACGACCGCGAAGCGGGAGTGCGATTTGTAATCACAAGTTTGATTTCAGACCAAAATTGCACGACACGAAGTGCAATTTCCACTTTATTACATTCATTTTGAAATCTAAAACAAGACACACCTCCCGCCTTCCTTCCGGTTCTTCTTCGGCGCGGTAGCATAGCAACAAGCGAACAAAATCGAAGGACATATTTGTACAGGTATTACAAGCACTGAAAAACAGATAAAACACTAGCTAAGTTGCCAAACAAATCAAACGATGCTACACATTACAGAAATAAAACCTTTGTGAATAACATTAGGGCCATTTATACGAGCGAAAATAAGCCGCGGCTTAAATAGGCCGCGGCTTAAATAAGTCGAGAACACAGCCTTTTATACGACAGTTTTACTAAATTTATTAAAATAGCCCAAAACACTCGTATAAATAGGACAACACATCATATAAACAGACTTGCCTTGGTCGCGAACATCATATTAATAAACTAAACTAATAATAAATAATATTAATAAACATTGTATAAATAGGCTTGTTTTGGTCGCAAACGAAGCGTTTTTACGAGGATTTCCCGCCTGAAATTGGCCGCGGCCAATTTAAGACGAGGCCCGAACCCTGGGCTAAAATTAGCCGCGGCTTATTTTAGTCGCAAAGGAATTGTACGTTTATACAGACGTTCTCGACTTATTTAAGCCGCGGCCTATTTAAGCCGCGGCTTATTTTCGCTCATATAAATGGCCCTATTGAATAACTAGTACAAGCTCGAAATGCAATATGGCAGCGACAAGTAAGTCCAGATAAATTTAATATGTTTTAGTTCAAAAATCCGTTGTTGAATCCTGTTAAATCGCGAATAAAGCTGATAGAATGTTTAAACTAACCTTGCTATTCCTTTGGCCACGATTTTATGCACAAACAAGTTCATTATCTTCTCCATTTGTTAAATACCTGTACAAATATGTCCTTCGATTTTGTTCGCTTGTTGCTATGCTACCGCGCCGAAGAAGAACCGGAAGGAAGGCGGGAGGTATGTCTTGTTTTAGATTTCAAAATGAACGTAATAAAGTGGAAATTGCACTTCGTGTCGTGCAATTTTGTCCTGAAATCAAACTTGTGATTACAAATCGCACTCCCGCTTCGCGGTCGTGCGATTTTGTAATCACGCGTTTGATTTCAGACCAAATTGCACTCCACTCAGTGCAATTACCATTATTAATTTGTGGTTATTTTCACACAATTGTAAATATAATTCTTCACATAATTTCGAAATGGAAATTATCATGAAACTTTGCCTCGTATTAACAGAAACAGTAATTTCGTCTGCTGTCGAAAATCATTTACATTTTTAAACTACTGTAAATACCACAAAACGTTTCTTTTCTTTGTAGATACATTTTTTACAATAAAGTAGTCTATAAATTATTGGTAGTCGTTATCTAATTATTCCACCCCATTCATTTCAAAAGGTGATGAGATGGGATGAAACGCACGAAGAAAAGTCCAGAATGAACGATCCTCGATGCCAAAAATAAGAATAAGAATCCAAATAAGAAGTCCAATCCGCAAGAATGAGAAAGCAAGCTAGACATTCCAATTATGACAGTAGTGGAAATTATACAAATGTAAGTTAGAAAACAAGATACTTTTTATTTAGACATCAAAGAGGATTTTAGGTAAATTCTATTGTTCCTACTTGAGTAAATTTTGTTTTAAGTAAAATTATTGTTTCTCGTCGTGAAAAACAAATTGTGTGAAAAAATTATATTGATTAAATTGTAAGGATTAAATTGATACATTTCATGAAATATAACCACATGAAATATTCCAAGAGTTTGTCAGTCTTGCAGGAATGGCACTTTTTTGTTGTATTTCAATTGAGTTGGGTTAAAAAATCAATCGAAAATATGATCAGTTTGAAGTAATAAGTTGTAGTAATAACTTTTTAAACATTGGTTTACACTAAGTTTATTAAAAATTTATTAGCATAAGTTTAAAATAACGAGAAAACAAGAATTTTCTAATTCCCAAGGGAATATACTTTTTCTTTATTTCTTTGTTAATTTGATTCATATATGCATGAGGACAGTAAGACTGATTATATTTTTTCGCATTTTAAATTCCCAAGGGAATACGGCTTATTTATTTTCATGGTAATATGTCAATTCATGTGGTGACATGATGTGTAGTAAGAATCCTCTTTGATTATAAGTATTTTAAGTATCTTGGTTCTTTCGAGTTTATTTTGGTAAGCAGGAACAGTGGAACAATTAGGTCATTGTTTGTGTGCCAATTACGGAAGTGGTTTGAGAGCAGCTGCGAGGTATCAAGCAAATGAAGGCGTTTCGGTTAAATAAACATGAGAATTGCAAAATAAAGTTTTAAAATATTTTGATCCTTTTGAGATATCAAGAGTAACTGTACTAGCGAGAGGGACCTTAAGTTGCATGGCAACAGGATTTAAAAAGTCTTAAATGAAGAAAATATTGTGTTTCACATTTTCAAATTATTTATACTCTTTGCATTCTCAAGTTTATTTGACCCAGCCTTAGACTTTGGCAAGTATTAGGTTTTTATTTACTTTGGAACAGTTAACAGAACAAAATGCCCATGGCCATTCAGCTAAGGTTTTACCTTTGAAAACTCAATCAAATACTCAGTTTAAGTGGGTTTAAGTAGCTAGAGATAACGTAATTTATCCTTTTATTTCCTTTTTTGTTTATAACGTAATTTATTAGCTAAATGTTTGGAATGCGAGGGTGTGAGCCGTGTGTAAGTTGCATGGGGTTAGGCTTGAATAAAGGAATTAAATTTTTGAAAGTATGTCTTATGCAAAAAAGCCACAGCTAAATTCTGAGCAAATATTATCATTCCAACTAAATTATCATTACTATTAGCATACGTATATGCCGTGATAAGAATTTTTAACGAAATTGCCGGTTAAGTTTTACGTATTTTTGGATTTTGTAAATTTCAAGTATAATGATAAGTAGGAAGCTTACCTGTTTATATATAGAACCTTTGATCTTTCTGTTTACGTTTGGCCTAAAATATCCAAATAAATACCATTCACAATGCATACTTTATCAAAATTTCAATTCTTTTAATTTTCCAATTTGGGTTGGCAGTTGGGGTGGTGGTGGTGCATGCGGGTTTATCAACTGTGAGTGGCAGTGCGATGGTGAGCAAAGTGAGGGTAACGAATGGAATGCAGGAGTTTAGGACCAAGGAAGACAGCTTAGAACTGAGGCAGGTAGGCAGCTGGTAGGATCAGCGGGGGGCACTTGTTATTTTCAAAGGGATTCAAATTTGCATGCTAAGTACCTTAAGTCACTAATGTTTGCTGTTTTAATTTGTTAGGTATGCGCAGCTGCTCTCTGGAGAAGATCAACTTAGCAATTGCATTAGCATTCGCAAAGTTGGTTTTCTCTACCCCGGCCAGCTCTCCGAGTGCTACTTCCACTGTAAATAAGTAGAAGTACTTAAACTGTATGTACAAGTACTTCTACTTAGTTGGAAGTAGCACTTGGGGAGCTGGCCGGGGTAGGGGGCTTTTTTTAATTCAATTTTTCAATTCCCATGGGAATTGAATTTTTAATTAAAAGGACTCACATGTAATTTTTGTAAACAATTTATTGAAAAGAATTTGTAATAAAGAATTTGAATAACAATAAAAAAGAGATGAACTATCACACATTGTACATATTCAATAACAATACAAGAAAACAAACCATGGCAAAAATGTAACAAATGACACTGCGCTTAAGATCAGTGAATTAACACAATGTTAAAAACATGGTTTTTTCAAGATATATATTTATACTTCAAGATACAAATAATTATGAAACAACTGGTGTAAGCAACTTCTCCAATTTGACAGAGAATTCACCGAACATAAAATACCAAGTTGTTTTATAATTACATATGAAGAAAATATGTGGCTCGTACATGCAATTTATTTCACAGAAGAGATGTTTTTAGTAAGAGTTTTTAAGTTGAGGAAGAGTTTCCAACAGGTTCAGTTACAAATGTTTTTCAGGGTTAGTAACATCTTTATGCTCTCAGCTACCTTGCCAATATTCCTTGTGAGAAGAAACCGGAGTACCCAGTTAGCACTCGCGACTTTCAGTTGCATGGACTGTTAGCGATTTACGAGGCTCTTTTGCCAATAAAGATACGATTTTATATCGTTCAGACAAAAAATGCACGAAAGACTGATTAATTCTGATGATTTGTTGGATGTAACTAAACATTTGATGCCTCTAGAAAATATTATTGTTCCTCGAAAAGAGCTCTTCCAAACGTCAAAACATCGTAGGAAATACAAAATGCGAATTGGTTTAAAATAATACTTTCAGAGCCATATATTTTCAGATTTTGTGTTTTCTGTTGTTAACCTGCCAATATCAAATTGATTAAAAATTGACAAATTTATTTTTTAAACAAACAATCCAAACATAGATAGAAGAAAAGTTAATAAAACAGTTTCAGGATATTGTGAAAAGAAATTTTTAAAATTTAAATTTCTTGGAATAAAAATAGATTCTTGTATCACAGTTCATAGTTCTGAAGTCATGGCCTTGGTGCATCACTGAAAATCTTGTTTCTTCATGTATGCACAAGAACAAACTGGAAATTACAACAATTTGGTTGAAGTAAGTTAGAAAATCGTCTCTGATATTTATAACTTTGTTTGCCTTTTTACAGTCTAAATGCTATAATTTTATGGAGAAAAATGTCTCTCATTATTAACAATAACGAAAAGCAACGTTTTGGCTACCTTGTTGCTACTGAAGTAACTGAACAGTGGACCACTTTTTCATGGTTTGTCGCAAGTCTGATGAAGCAATTTTCACGAATCAAAATCATTACAACTTTCAACGGAACAAAACATTTCGTTTTCTTTTATCAAATTGTAGTTTTTAACATTGAAAGACACCAAACAAAAAGTTGAAACATACAAGACTGGTCTTACTACATTGAAAAAAAGAAATCTATTCAAAATAAAAATTCTTAATGATTGAAATTAGTCAATTTTAAAGGTATTGTTGTCAGGTTAAAAACACACATATATATATATATATATATATATATATATATATATATATATATATATATATATATATATATATATATATATATATATATATATATATATATATTAATATGATTACAATTAAAACTCTAAAATGATTTCAACAGACATAAAAAGGATGAAACTTTAGTAAAGTTTCATCCTTTTTATGTCTGTTGAAATCATTTTAGAGTTTTAATTGTAATCATATTAATATAGTAAACCAGGCATGGCATCTAAAAACATTTACTCATATATATATATATATATATATATATATCTTTGAAGTATAAATTTATCTTTACTTACTTGTGGAAAAGACCATGTTTTAGAACCATGTAAACTTGTTTTCTTATATTATCATTACTACTCTACAGCTACAAAGTGGAACTATTTGAAAAATAACCTTGAACTGATGCACAGGGAATGCATATAATGATATACAGCATAAAAACACAAATTTACCACAACCAGACCATATGAAAAGTTCAAAGTGAAGAAAATATCTTGCAATCATAAAAATAAAATTAAACTGCTATCAAATTGAAGTCTGGAATTATTTATAGTTATATACTATCTTTCTATACCTGCACAATGCAAGACCATTTTATTTGTTAATACGAAAGATGTTTTAGAAACTACATTTCTCATACCAAGAAATTAGTAAAATTTGAATTTGCCCAATACCATCCAAATACTTAACTTAATTTACAATTGTTTCAAAGCTGTGTCATATGAAGAACTCTGGTACAGATGAGATCTTACTTATCTTGAGTATCAATGCAAATTGTTTGAAAAACATTAGACCTCCATATTAAACTTCTATGCTTTTTGATTGTCTGTGTAAATCTCGAATCACTTTTAATTTGTAATTCTTATGTGTGTTGGAGCTCCCATGTTATATTCTTTTAAATATTTTTCACCTCTTTTCTTTGGTACAATGCAAAACAAAGCCTAAAAAACTTTTTTCCAAGTTCAGGTTTTCCTTTTTTGTGCAGCAAGTAATTTTCTTTCACTTAACCAATCTGCACTCAAAATCAAGTATGTTCCACTGTTTTAGTTAAGCTCAATTCCAAAAAGGTTCCACTTTGCAATGAGGTAAAGACAACTAACTTATTTTGACCTGAACCAGTTCATTTTAAAGGAGGAAATTTCTGCTATAAAATCACATAATCTGTTTTAAAGATAAATTGGTATGAAACATTACAAATTTTTTTTAATTTCAACTTTCAAGTTTTGTGTACTTCAATGGATTCTGAAATGGCATCAAATAAATTATGCTGTGATAACATCTAGAACTGTTGTGATTTTCAAATGAACTTTCCAAGCTTTCAAATGAACAATCAAAGTCAACTTAAATAAACACAAGAAGATTGAGATGACAAGCCTGAAAACAAAATTAATGTTCTTAAAATATTTCCAATGGATTAAGGAAAAAATTTTACTGTTTTTAAAGATTTAGTAGAAATACATATATTTTCTGTGGATGGACAACTGAGCAATAAACAAAAACTGTAAATTTGAGAGACATATTGAAATTTTTTAATTTTACAATTTAACAAATGTTTTTGTTTCTGATACGCCACTTCAATCTCCTTTATGAACATATAAACAGTAGCATACTACAAAGTCAAATAATGACAAACTTAATTGTTTTATAAATGAAACAAATTTTGAAGTACTGTAGATTTTGTAAATGCTCACATTAAAATAAATTTGCCAGAATTGAGGTAAACATGCACTTGGATCTACTACAAGTTTTCTCTGGGACATTTTTTAGAAAACGATTATTGCTGCACAGAAATACAGTTACTGGTTGCAATTATAACCTGTAACAAGCAATTTTATTCACAACTTTCAATTTAATTCTTAATTTGCATTTTATTTGATGTTCAAAGACAGCAGAAAATAAAATTGGATTTGTGGGGCATGTTTAATTGGAACAGATTTTAGTGATAAAAATTGTGATGGCACATCGGCACAACCTTTCCAATTTGTAAGCAAAGCAGTGAAAACAAGAGACTGCACTTGACTTCTTCAGCATTCAAATAGACTCCAAATTGACTAACATTTCAAGGCCTTTTGCTTGTGTTTTCATAATAAGTCTTAGAAATATATAATATTTCTAAGTCTTACCAAATAGAAATATGATCACATAGATGAATTCAAATCACTAAAAGCAAGATTTCAACTTTTGTAAAAAACAGTCCATCATTATTTGACTTTTTATGAGATCAAAATGCTTCGAGCACACAAGACTTTCCACAATAAGTAGGCACATAAAATAATGATCAAATTGCATTAGAATGAAACTGATTCCAAAATTATACTGTCCCAATTGTTGCACAAACATGAAATAACTTTGAAATGACATGCTTTTTTGGATGATAGATAAAACTTTTTTGGTGATGGATAAAACATAAAAATTGCCATTTATATATTTTGAAAAATTATGTGCAATATTCGAAGCACTTCAATTCAAAATAAACATAAAAGTATCGAGACCTTCTGTGCAATTTCCATCAACAGTGTCTTGTGCCTGTGTCTATGATGGACCAGATGGACAAGCATGTCTGGAACTATCAATGCACTGTAGGTCTAACAAAAAGGCAAAATAAAAGATCAGTGAATTAAAATTTGACTTGACATGTGTCTGAACACCAGTAAGTGTTTTCCCATATTACCTACCCCAACTTGTCAACTTTCCCTGTAGGCAGGAGCATAACAAGGGTAAAAGCTTTGGGGGGGGGGGTGGAAAATAATTTTGCCCGGTGATGGAAAGGGTAAAATCTAGATTGCTACGAAACCAATGAATGACATCTTGCTTGCCAACAAGGCGCCAGTAAAATTAGTCAAACCCTTATTTCTAAGTTTTCCTGCACTATTAGCCCAACCAATTATCGATATTTGCCCAACAAATCATCTTTATGAACTTTCGGGGTGTCAAAACCCCTACACCCTATAGGAATTATGCCCCTGCCTGTAGGAGGAAACCAAAGTACCCAGGGAAGGCCCACAACTTTTGGCAGAGCACTGACTTACACTATTTTTTATGAAGACAGCATTTGAATCACATCAAGACCCTGCTTAGAAAGGCAAGTGGTTTAACCCTTGCCACCGGAAACCCATACACATATACCACTCTGTATATCAAAGGAGGGGGAAAGGGAGAGGGGGAATGGAACGATTTGATTCAGGCACACCACACTGCAACCCAATATTTAACAGGATACCTTTACTAACTTAGGTGGGAAAAGTTCTTATCTACTTCTTATTAACATTATCCACTATTAAAGTTAAATTAATTTGCTCTGTGAAGTTGATTGTGAACTTAAATTGACAGGAACAGAAAACAATTTTGCCAACTTTGCTGTTTGTCAACAACTTTTCAAGATGTCAAATACAATCCAACTCAATCCTCAATTAGTCATGACCATCCCTACTCCTGTACACACTTTTTGCATTTGTTATCGATTTACTTTGTGTTTTGGAGGTGTAAGAATTACTCAAAATGGCCTGACACTGCTCCTTTAATTTGCAACATATTACAGATCAAACATTCACATTTTTTTTCAAGAATTTATATCGTCAGACCTTACTTATAGTTTCCTTACCAACAAATATGATAACTAACAGTAGATTTTGTCTGAACTGCGGTTTTCACTTCGGCAATCGACCATAAGTATTGAAGACCAAGGTTTTCTCACGTGCAAAATACTTAAGTAGAAACTTTCTATGTGCAAATATTTCGCTAAATTCTACATGATTGTCAAAAAAATTCATCTATATCATAAATGTAGATACTCTTCTACAACTACCGATAGACAATAAAGCATATTACCTTGAAATAAAAGGTACGATCATTTCTACACGACATTACTCTCCCACGCAGAAAAAACTTACGAATTTCTGGCTGCCGACGTGGAAACCCGATGCCGTACCTAAGCAAGTCGATCACTACCCGATGAATTCCGAAGGGAGCCTGAAATATTCTAAGCGGACCATACCATAATATTGGTTACGATTGGTTAGAATTTGTTGGGGAAAGTAGCTCGAAGGCAGCACAGCCGCACCCCTTGCCATGCCGACTAGGGGTTTTGCGTGCTTCTCCAAACAAAGAGCCAGGCTGCTAGCCGCTTAGGCTTTTTGGTTAAAAGGCTAACTCTTCGGATTTTAAATCAAAATTTGCTCGAAAATAATGAATAACCCGCCTATTAGTTTTTGGGGAAAAATTGCAGGGAAAGTGAAGGCTAACTTTAGGTCTTTGGTCAAAAATTACTCAAAAACGTAAATGCAAACTATTTGCAATTTTTGACTTTGATTTAAATAAAGACTTATAACCTCTTAATTTTTACAGTCAAAAAAATGACAGTTAAAATGTCAAAAATATTTACCAGCTAAAAGGACAAGAACTCACCATGCACATTAGGCATCGCATTCGCACTCTGACACAGAAAACAACAAACAAAAAATGCGATATACATGATACCTTGCCGAGACTGTCCATAACGATACATAGGTCAAACCTCGAAGAAAATTGAAACACGAATAACGAAACACAAAAACACCATAAGACGATACGACTATTTATCACTACCTGCAGCACACACACATATGACAACTTCATACCTTCAACTGGACAGAAACCCAACTACTAGGACGAGCACAAACAAAGCACGCACGTGAATTTAAAGAGGCATGGTACAGTATAGACGCCAATACAATTAACCGACACATTGAAATTCCCACTACATACCAACCTCATACCCAGGAGAGAAGAGAGCCTGGGTACGAGGTGTCAATATCTTCGTTTTTGGCTTTTTGCTCAATTGCAATCTCGTTCCCCGAGCCTGCGATCCCTTGGGAAGGCAACGGAGGCTCTTGGATAATCCGTGATCGACATACAAAAAACTGTATGTCGCCCGTACTGCGCATGCGTTGCAAATAAGCCACAAAAGCATTTTTCTAAAGTTTTTTGGAACAGTATTTGTACTATTTTGTTTGTAATGTCAGTGGAAAATATTATTTTATTTCATTCTGTGTTGGACGAAGCGTCAGAGCAAATTGAAGGAGTGTCAATACGAAGCTGTAAAGGCTGTTGTTGTCGACCGGAAAGATACGATTTGTATATTGCCTATTGGTCATGGAAAGTCACTTATATACCAGCTTCTTCCCTATTGCGGCTTATTGAATCTATTTATTTGCAACGCATGCGCAGTACGGGCGACATACAGTTTTTTGTATGTCGATCACGGATTATCCCAGAGCCTCCGTTTCCTTCCCAAGGGATCGCAGGCTCGGGAACGAGATTGGCTCAATTGCGGAGAACATGAATTTGCGAATTTCCGACCATTTCCGACTCCCACGAGCAATCCCGACGCTATGCGCAAGCAAGTCGATGAATACCGAGCAAATGGAAAGAGAGATTAAAGGGGAACAGGTGGTGAAAGGAATCACGATATTATCATGAATTGAAAACTGCCCAAAATGTCGAGGGGTTTGATTATATCTTTAACTAACATTGCTAGGGTCGGTACTGCAGTCAAAAGAACACATATTGGGATTTAGTCAAAAATTCTGGTGGGGAAATGAGGAAAGGACCCTCTCTTACTTTACAGCTTTGTCCATACCGCACAACAATGTCCGCTTTGTAATAAGTCGAAGCTGATGACAGCAAATCTCATTACAAATTTCAGTATCTATATGCAATATTTAATTTCTATGTCATTAGACAGGCACAATAACTTGCAAATATCCGAGGTAAACATTTATAGCATCCATATACTGAAGACAAAATTAAAACAAGTTTTTCTTCTCGACAGGTGAAATTGTTATTAGAGAGATTGAGCAAAAACGGCGCGACATCGAAAATTAAGCTCAGCGTCATTGATATATAGGAGTCATTTATTTGTTGCCTTGTTCTATGCCTTGGTTTAATCAGGAGTCCTTAGCTCTTTCATGTGACGAGATGACATTGCAACAGAATAAACTTTAAGAAATGAGGCCATAAAGCACAACAAGAAAGCCAATGTTTTTAGTGATTGAAACACAGTTTCTCGTTGCGCCGAGACATCGGGCAGGCGATTTTGCAAGCCTTGGTTTGTTTCTGATTTTTGTAAGATGGTGCACAGAATTGGATAGCGTTGCGTATCAATTCTTTTTCTGCATGATATCTATGATGAAATTGACAAGTCAGTTTCAACAAGTCAATAAAATTTACACAGTATTGCGCTGTGCATAGCAAATTACTTGGATGAGTTGGATCTATGTATTCTGTTAAGTTAATTGGGAAGGTGAATGGATAGGAACGGATCGAAAATAACAGCGCAACATTACAGCAGAATACATCTTAAAAATATACAAATATTTTTTGCGTAAATGGAGGGGAGATCCTGAAATATATAACGGATTGCAGATTTAGTAGCTGTATGGTTTTTGGATTTTGTTTGGGGGGGGGGGGATTAGATAGGGCCACTTTGGAATTTGTTGCAAAAACATGGAAATCATGATGTATTTCGCCCATCGGCAATAGTGAAGACCGAGGTTTAAAGTATGGTCCTTACTGGCGACAAAGGCACAAGCACATGCTAAAACAAAAGACGAAACAAAGAAATGCAAGTGAACTGTGCAACAATCACATGAGCATCGACATAAGCACGTCAAGCAAACGACTACGAGCTTAATCAGTTGCAATGGTAGAACAAAAACAAATTCGAAAGAAACTTCTTTCTGGTTTGTCCAGATCTGGTTTGTCTTTACCTCTGAGGAAGTCTTCCTTCCTTCTGTTGCTTATTTTTATGTCGCTAGTGACGATCTGCTTCCTTCTGTTGCTTATTTCCATGTCTCTAGTGACGATCAGGGCATCAGGCTTAACACGTGCAAAATACAAACTTTGCATGTTTAAATATTTCGCTAAAGTTATCCTGATTGACATAAAATTTATCCGCGACTCTTATCTACAACTACTGATAAGAAATAAAGCATATTACATTGAAATAAAGGCAGGATTGCTTCAATTACTTCAAGAGTTGTTCCACTCGTTTGTTTGATCTTGCCACGCGGAAAAAAATTCCTTTTCAATTTTATTAGAGCAGCAACCATACACTTTAGACAGCATTTTCTTACATTATACTATACATATATCAAAGAGCATTGCACTTAATGCATCCTCGGATTTCTATTTACACAATTTACATTTACCTCGGTAAGGGCGTTTTCTAGCAATACACTTTTCCAGAAAGCATCGTATTAGTATTAGCAACACAGTCAGTCTATAGAGCATCGTTTTCCTAACTAGGCGATGCAGCCGGAGGTTTTTTTGCACAGGTAATGTATATCCAAAATTGTTATTTTCATCATTTTCAGTACCAAAAGTAGGGGTGAAAAAATAATAGCACACAAAAACGAAGCTCAATAGCCAAGAAAAATACTTCCTGGAAAGATCCATTACGATTACATAAAAACAAAGTTTTGATTTTAACGGTTTAGCGCTGTTTCGTTTGAAGCACTAACTGAAACGGTTACACCACAGGCATCACAGCGCACGTTACGTCATTGCATACATTATTGTATAAATATCCTAAGGCTGGCAACTCTTTCACCATATTAAACTGACACACGTTAAACTTTCGCTTTAAACAAAAATACTAACACAATTTGCTGCAAAAAAAACTAGATACAAATTACCTTGAATATCTCTTCTGCATTTCTATAGATAGTTTTTAGACAAAAACAAGATTCGGAAATACTTAAATTTGTTCAATAAAAATGTTATTTTTTGTTTGAAGCGAAAGTCTAACGTGTGTCAGTTTAATATGGTGTAAGAGTTGCCAGCCTTAGGATATTTATATAATAATGTATGCAATGACGTAACGTGCGCTGGGATGCCTGTGGTTACCCTCAATACGGAAGTTAACAATGGTAGTAAGTTATTGGTAAATTTTGTCCTATTCACGCTAAAATTACCAAAACCAAGACAAGGAACCTGGCAAATAACAGACTAGCGTTTTTAGTCTGTATTACAAAAAGTAATATTACGATTCAACTCAGAAACGTGATAAAATTATCATAACCAAGCAATTACAAAGCTTGTTCATATGGTTCATGCAGACATAGGATGCTAGAAATACTGACATTCCACAGGTTCTACTCAGGAAATGTTGCTCAGGTAAGGAACAGACACGGAAAATATTAGTGTTAGAGCATAAATATTAGAGCATTAGTTCTGTCACGAATAAGATGTCTTTGGACTGATCACGCATTTGCTACTGGGATAAAGGAACAGAACAATCATGCAAGTAACATGAAAGAATAAATGAATGATTTTTTGATTAAGTGGAAAATAAGCTTGGTGAAGGTTCTTTCAGGTTAGCAGTGGTAATGGCTATATAAACATTGTGTGTATAAAATTAAAATCGTGGCAGGCTGAATATTTCTAGTTGGTAAAGTTGATAATTTGAAAAATTCTTTCCCTGAAAATTTTTCCGCAGGATAGGTTCGATCGAAGCAGTTGTCTTTACTCTAGTTTTCAGACCAGTGCTCCGATCGAATCCTGAAGGAAAATTTTACAGCGGAAACTTGCTAATATAAGCTAGCTAATATATACTCCGCCCAAGTTTTCTTTAGAGTACTATTCCAAGAAAATATAGAAGAATTCCCTGTATTTCAAAAACATGCGCAGGTGTTGTGCTCTCACTGTAGCGCACTAGCGTTTGCAAAATATCAATTAGTGTTAGTTTTCGTTCCAAAGATAAGTACTTCTTAAGGATAAGGTAAAAAATGCCAGACTGAAAGCATCTCCAATTTGCCTTTCCCACATTTCAGCCTTGCTATGCGAACACGCCTTAAAATCAATGTGGTTTTTCACTATTTCTTATGAAAAGAAAAAAGTGAAATATTTGCTGTTAAAGGGAAATGGCAACAAAATTTGTTTTGTAGTAGCTTCGAAGGGCTTATCCCTGTTTTGACGTCACCAAAACATTGTTAATGAGGTTAAAAATTAATCTAAGATAGCGGACAGTCCGATTATTTAGGTAACAATATCTCCCGAAGTAAAACAGATATAAAAACTTTGTAATAGACTTCTATGTATTATTTTAGAGTCGCTTTCAAATGAGACAATAAAAATTTTTGCTGCCATAAAATTGCCTAATTCAGTGATTTTGCCAGTCTCAAATGATCTTAGAGGCTGTTCGTATAGCGTGAGAAAGGGAAATAATTTGGCGTGTATTGTTTGCGACTTTCCATCTTTCGGAGGAGCTAACCATTTTTGGGATTCATTCACAGACCTTCATAAACGAAATCTTGCCTCTTTACGTTCGCTGATTTTCTACAAAACATTCACAGACAAATACAATAATCGATAAATCATTTAACACTTATTTACTGGGTGCGAGGGAAACAGTATGTTTTGTAATCCCTATGTTACTGAGGTGCAGACGAGGGAAACATCGCCGGTCGAGGGATCACAAAACATACTGCTCTCCCGAGGGCCCAGTAAATAAGTGATTTATCATTATATCCAGTGTCAAAGTGAACGATAGTAGTAAACAAGACAAAACTGTTTTTATTGCACATATTTTCTTAAACATTAACAAAATGAAAAAAGACAACAATAAAACGTGACTTCCGGCTTGCATGACGTCCGGTTTTATCACCGCCGGGCATTAAAACTTTTAATGCCCTCGCAGACCTCATGCGATGAACAGTTGAATTTCGCGACTGTCACGTGATCCTCTTTTAACCAATAAGATACAAGAATGAATAAGCTTTGACACTTGATATACAATGATATAAATTGATAAATACAATTAATTGATAAGTAGCTATCAGGTAAGGTTAACATAACCGAGTTAGCTGCGTGATTTCCAGAATTATATGTTGTCAATTAACCGACCAATCCAAGCAATTTCAGCTACAATGTATCCAGTAACATATTAATATATATAACAAAAACCAATAACAGTACTGATAAAAAATCCTAACATTAGCAACGTCGAACTACAGAGTTTTAAGTTTTTAAATGCGTTTAAAGGAGCCGCGACGGCACTTAATAAAGCTGAAGATTCTCACCCAATTATATGTTGTACCACTTTTGCATTAGGCATGTTCTTCTACGCACCAGATTTACATACTAGAAATGTGGCGATATTGTCACTCGTTTTTAAAAACTTGAATCATATGACGTCATTAAAATGCTGAATGGAACTTCAGAGCTATCACAGCGTTTTGATGGCTGGAAATAACTGAATTGGCTCAGGTTTACTTCTTAGGAGGATGGCGGTCGGGGTTTCAAACACTCACTTAGCTATTTCGCATGTCAACATGCAAATTTTAATGTTTAATCAGGATTGTGACACTTTATATGCAATTTTGACACATTTTGTTTGGTGGTCTTTGAGGAAAATGAGGAACACTGAGATCCGTTGTAAATAAGACAGAAAATAAGCATCGCTCAAAGCGGAATTATCACTGTTATACATTGGACTGGTGTGTGCTTCAATATTATTGGCTTGGTCAGGCACTTGCTCTTTCCAACAAAATAATTATTTCGTCAGAAAACGAGCTGATTTGATGAGATGACTGAATCTCAAACGGCACGTAAAAATCCGTATAAAGCCCTGCATACAGTTGCATAGAAATTAAAGAACAAATTCAAACCCAAAGATCTCACGTTTTTGACTAGTCAAGCTGACAGACAATTTAGGCATGTTTTTAATTTAAAATCGTCTTAAAATCTAAGTATACCTTGCATTTTCCTCTTTTGGGTGTCAGCTAATTCTTGCCAGTGTCTTCTGTTATCTAAGACCCCATCAAGCAAAGGTTGCAATTTCGGACACAATAGCGCGAACGCCTAAAAATATTGAACAAAATTACAAATTACGAGTACATGTAAATGAAAACAATTAAATAAACATAGATTTACATAGCCTTTCACACGCAGACTAACATCCGCAACTTCTAAGGTACTACTTCCCACGTCAAATACGTTCGGTAATCGTTTACGATTGGTTAAGAACAATGTCAAAAGCGACTATATTCAGTGATGTACCATGGTGTATACAGCAAACCATCTTCTCCGAATATTTTGGCGAAAATCATAATCAAAATGTTTCCACAGTAGAAAAATGTTAAATAAATGAGTGTATTCTGCGTGATTGTATTGTGTGTCCAACAACAGGAAACTAGTCATTGTTTAACGTAATTTTTCTCTCACAGTTAACAGTGCAATACATACGTTATGCGAGATGTGTGAGAAGTATATAAAATATGACGCCTTTATATGCTAAGAAGGGCGGCCTTTTTACACTCCTGGTACACTCCTAGATTTGAATAGCTTTTTTTCTCTCAATTTTAAGCACCGACCAGGTTACCAAGCACGTATTGTATATATACTATTCTTATGATAAGAACACGTCATGGTTCCGACTTTAAAGGTCACGGCTCGAGAGGCCCTCCTGGCTCCTGTTTATTTTCTATTAAAATTCAGCGAAAAAAAAACATGAAGATGAATTCGCCTAATTTTAACTTTTGAACATACGACATCTCAGATATTTGTGGAAGGCAATATCTATCATTTATTCAGATGCAATATCATAAAATCACGCTCATTGGTGGTTTCAAACCTTATAAACAGGCAAACAAATTCCATCGATAAATCCGATCTGCATTTCTGGTAATTTATCTTTTTTCCCTCTATCCATCATAGCCTACAGAATATATAAAATATAATTAGAATCCCATGGTTTCTACTTAGTTAAATTGCTTCAAGTTGACTAATGTGTTCAATCTGTCTTACAGCTGGTTGTTCTTTGAACTCCTCCATTTCCAAGTCTCCTTGCTGGAAAAATTCCTCAGAAACTAATTTCGCCACCTGAATGGTAACAAGATAACGGGAAGAGTGTTAGTCGCACTGCAAAAAGGTTTAATGAAATGTACGACCGCACCCTAACCATTTGAAAAATTGTTATAGCATACTGACAATTGTGATTAACGAAAATTATTCATAATCGGCTTCTCTATTTTTTTAACGAGGCAAGAACCACTAGGCTGAGGCGGTTTTCATCGACATCGGTACTGAAAACATCCATTATTTACGATATAAGATATTTACACACCATACAAGAGTAATTTGCTTTGTTAATGATTCATTTTGTTGGACAACCTGGTAAATCTGTGGCAGGGAAAGTGTATGGTTGTTCTTCGAGCAACGTTTTGCACACTCATACGAAAGACTATAAAGTTTTAAAGTAGCTCATGGGAAAAAAGTGCACGTCACAGTAGTGTATAATGTGTATAAGTCAAAAATAAAGACTGGCGAAAGTCGTAGATTGCCACTCCCCCTATGAAGTTTTTTTACGGGCAAAATATCGAAAACAAATAAATCAATGATATGCTCATTGCATCGGTGTTACATTCAAACTTGTCGATGTTATGTACTAATGAATTAATGTCATAACATAAATTTATGTTCATACCTACGATAAAACTAAAAGATAAACATATATAATTAAAAGATGAGCAACCGGAAATCGATACAACTAAAAGATGAGGAAACGGAAGTAAATTGGTAAAAAACGGAAGTATATAATTTTAACATGATAAAAAGATATATGATACATGAAGTATAGTACGTTAAACACAAGCATCAATTTTGCTTTCTAACAGAAATATTTTTTTCGCGAATTGGTTTATTTACCAACAAGTTGATGCAGTACCGGTAGAAAACCGTTCTTCCGACTGGCCAAACTTTTGACAAGAAAAATTATACTGAGAAAAGCGAATACTGAATTGTAACCAGACAAGCAGCTTCTAATCTACAATATGCATGCAGCATACGATTATGCAAATAGATTTGCGAAATGAACGGATCTCTGCGTGCCTTTGAGGGTTATATTACAGCTTAATTTGTTTTTGAGTCGGTTTTCTCTGATGTACCGCGGGTTGTATATAGGCTATTTACCTTGAATAAATAATTAGATCAAAGTTGTGGAAAAATCTCGACTAATCTCGACTTAAATTGTTTAGAGTCAAAAGACTCTGTTAGAAAACCTCTTCAAAAATAAATTAAGTTAGTTAAATACCTCGAAAGTCGGGATGTATGTCATATACAGCCCTCGGACACTGCGCGTCCTCGGGGGTTGTATATGACATACATATCCCTCCTCGGTTTTTAACTCTAACTTTGATTAGGAGGGAGGATTTTCTACCGACTGATTTGCTTTGAAATCGGCCTTAAGATCAGGCAGAACACAAATAAATCCCAATTATATGGCCCAGGCGCCTTTTACTAGAAATGACGTAGAATTTTACTTTTGCAGGTCGGATTGTACACACATTGCATGATTACTGATAAAGTTACTTCGGTTTTTTGCCAATTTACAATTTCCTCATCTTTTAGTTGTATATGTTTATCTTTCCGTTTTATTGTGGGTATGAACATAAATTTATGTTATAACATCAATTTATTACCACATAACATCGATAAATTAGGATGCAACACCTATGCAATGGGTATATGATTGGTTTATTCGTTTTCAATTCTTTGTCTGTAAACAACTTCATAGCCCTCTCCCCCGCCTCCGGTACCCCAGTTTCTTGCCACAGGGAAAGTTTGCAGGGTTTGTTGTGTAACACGGGACCGCAGCAATTGCCATATGCTGCTGTGATGATCCCTGCCTTGAATTGCGGCGAAGCTAAAAAACGAAGTCATAAAATCGAATATCCCCACTCGGGAAAATGCATTATCTTTCGGTGTTACTTACCCTTCTTTGCACTGCCCATGGTTTAGTGATGGCTGCCACGTCACAAGCGGTCATCATCATCGCACTAAACAGTAAGAAATGATTTCATGGTTTGTATGCCACACGTCAAACTATAGTTCATACTCGCTTCAGTTTATTTTGTGAAATAAAAATTGATTTTTGTGCTCAAGTGGACTTTGGTGACTTCTCACCGTCCTACGTATTTAAAAATATAAATAGGGGATACGATTTTAGCTGACGTCCAGGCGAAGTCATACAGGAACAACCCAACAGAGGACAAAAACCAAGAGAGATTAGACATCGCAAGATTAAGAGGCAATTGAACAAGCTAATCTTTGTCGAATGTCGAATGCGTATGCAGCAGCCTTTATCAAGATTAAACAGATTAGCCAACCACCGCGGCAATAATCACCAGCCTGATGCCAGCTTAATGCAAGTTTATCATCAAGTTGAATCAAGCCTGTGAAAAATAAAGACTTGATGCAACTTGATAGATTTGCTGCAAGTAGCATGTTGAAACAACTTGTATCAAGCTTGTGACCAAAAGTCTTGAAAACGAAGTTGCGTCAAGCTGGTTGACAACTTGCAGCAGTCTTGTTGTCATCAAACCGGAGCAAGCGATGCGAACGCATCCTGATATCGACTTAACGACTACCAGGTAACATGCCAGCAGCAGACTCGCTGCAACTTGTGCGTTTTTGGCGGTGTATAACTCCCACATATAGTTACCTCAACAACTGTTTATTTTCCATGTCGTGCCAATCCGTAGAGCTACTCTTGGTCAATTCAAAAAATTTATCCCTATTTCTGTGAAAAATATTATGAAATACAAATTAATATTTCAATTAGCATAAGCAATCAATCGATGGCGAGTACAATTTAAGGTAATAGTACGAGTGATGTTTGGAAATTTTGCCCAAATTGGACGAGCTGCTGGGGCGAGTTCAACAAAATTTCGCAACATCATGAGTAATATTAATCCTAAATTGTACGAGCAACATCGCATGATTATTTGTTTATTATGACCATGACTAACTTTCACACCTCAAATGTTCAACGTTTGAAAAGCATTTGCAGCACTTTATCCAATATCATATTTCCTATTTATACCAAAATCTTAGATCTTTTCATTTATTTTTTCCAGGCCTTTTGCCTTAATTCACCTTGAGCAGTTCCGTTTCTTAAAATACCTTTGTTTGTTTTGAAATCATTAATTGTACTGCTGTACAGCTAACAAACTGTACGCCTCTTAACCAATCAGCGTCTAGTAATTTTGCCATGGTCATAATAGTAGAATCAGTTGCTTGTTACATGCATTATTAGAATGAATGTTATAAACCCCTAATACAGTATAATGATCAATGTATGCTACCTTGTGTAAAATATAACTTACTTAAAATATAACGCTAAATCTGTGGCTAATATACAAAGTTCTAACATCGTAAACGCGGCTTCGTATTCTTCTGTAGTTAATCCGCAAAAAATTTCATTGCCCTACATTAACGATAAAAAATGCAAGCTAACGAGAAGGGCATAATATCAAACCCAGGGCAATATTCTGTTATTTCGTTTCATGTTTAGGGTATCTAGAATGTCCCCTAAAAAATTTTTAATTATTTTGATATGCCAAGTATCTATTTAACAATTAGTCACCAAAGGCGAGGTGATTGCAAGTCTATATTCACTGAGCCGAAGACGAAGTGAATATATATACCCTGGTAATCACTGAGCCTGACGCGACTAATTGTTCTAGTATAAATTTCCAGGCGTTTTCAAATAATAATAATCAACAAAACTTAATAAAAATTCACTCCAAATATGTTAATTTATAACAAACAGCAAAATGCAAAAAGCTATAGGCACTGACCAGTGACTATCACTTCAGAGACAGTGAATCTTGACCAATCAAAACGCAGGGAAATTATAGTCACCTGGAAATTTATACTAAAGATTGATTGACATGATATGTTAGATTTTAAATTTGTTTTGTCACAAGTTTGTTCGGTGAAGAACTTAACCACAGTACAGGGAATAAACAGTAGGGCCACTCAGTAGCGCAACACGTCCTCCTATTTTTATGCAATTGACTGGCCAGAATAATGACGGAACAGCCAGTTGAGCGTTTCTATTCGCCAGATAAGAGGAATGACTGGCTAGAACCTGCATAAATGAACAGGCGTAATGCAACATTCGACCTATTGTATATTCTTAAACTTATTTTTGTGGTAAATCAAGCTTCATTCATTCTTAACATGCCGGGCGACGCAAACGTCATAGGTTCCGACTCGAGTGGTCCCTCTGTATATTTTATAATCTGTAACCTTCACCGACGTTCTGTGTGCTTATCATGTGTAATTCAAATTTGAAATTACGTAAATAATGTTTATCACTTTTAGACGAACCCCTCCCTCCATATGCAACGATTAACAGAACAGGCTTTCCCCCTCATTTCGTGCAAAATTGATGAGATCTCTCTTACAATGTAATTTCACAATAAAAATCTGCATCTTTTTTATATCTTTGAGGATAGGATAGGATAAATAGGATAAAATGAATAGGATAGAATTTGATGCCGATTTCCAATGATTTATTGTTTTAACAGATTAATAAACCTATTGGTGCGAGGTCGAATGCTATTCTAGATCTAGACAATTAAAGATTAATTGATCGCTCTCCTTGTCCAAATTATGTCAAAATGTGTTACATGACCATGCGTTATTTAGTAAATTCAGATATAACTACAATGATAAAACTTGCCTCACTATGCAGGATCATAATACAGTGATCAAAATGGTGATGTTCCATCGTTGAAGTACTATAGAGACGAGCCAAAGGAGAATCAATCCTGAAAAAGAAAACAAAATGAACATTAACAACGAGATTTTCACAAAACATAACATATAATATGGTTCAGATTAGTTATTAAAGGTTGGTGGCAACAAAAAAATGGTTTGCTTATTTGAAATAACTAACAACAGAGTTCGTTACAGCTTACATGTTCATATCTTCATTCATGAGATATTTCGCCTAAAATATTCGAGCTGGTCGTCATGTGGGATTTTGAAGGATATGCATGTCACGTCACAAGTGGGATCACACGGCATTTCAATATTGACAACAGAAACTCGTTTCTACTTGCTATTTGATATCGTGCATTGAGTAAAAGCATTTTAGCCAACTAGTGCCTGTTACTTACTTTATCACAAGTAATTTTTTTAAGGCTAATTCCACTTGTGAGGTCATGTTATAACCTGAATCAAGAATTTATCGAAGATAGCGAGCTGCGCACATGTTTGAGTCCAAATATCTCAGGAATCAAGCGTTATATATATAGAACAACTGTCTTGCTTTACTAATAATTTTTAAAGTTCTTTCAAAGGGATCAAATTTAATTTCTATTGTCAACGCCCTTTAAATCATTGATATGAAGCGAATTGCTTCGTTTAAAGTTTTATTATTTTTTGCAACTTCCAAAAAAATTCAGAACATTGGAAACAATGTATTGTATGATGGTTATTTGCATCTTAGTATAAATAAACGATTTCCCTTTTTTCATTGTTCACCTGTCTTTGCCTAATTCATTTGGACGTTGGTTTGTTTTTGCACTTTTTTTTTCTCTAAGTTTCTGTTAGATCTTTGTCTTACATGTGTGTCTTATATGCCCTGTGATGATTCTGTAATTACTCTTATAAAACACGCGTGTTTTCCCCAGCCTCGTTACTAACATTCCAACAAAGAGCCTTCGCTTGAAAGTGAGCCTAGTTAACACAACAGATTGTTTGGAAACTCACTCGAATCGCAATTAGAATTGCATTACTGTTCATGCAGGCTTAAGTACAAAAGAACTTGTATCGCTACGAGCGCTTATTGTATTCTTGCCCAACTAACCAATAACCATCACAGGTCTATTACGAAAAAAACCCCAACACATTTTAGAACAAATACACATATAAACTCTTTATAATACTTACTTAACTTGAAAAGAATTACTCGTACCACGGTGATCTAAATCGTGACAGAGACAAGCGACCAACAACGCCAAACGCTCAAGATGGGAAAGATAATTACAAATAACACTGTTCTAAACCACAAAAAAAAACAAATACGGACTCAATGGAAATAGATCTTTGAAAGCTGTTGCATTAGAAAATGTCTCCAAATAGAACAGGTAAAATGATTTAGCAAGATGTTAATAAAGTTGGACGAATTAGTAAATGATTGTCCTGCAATATTTTTAACAGGTATATGAAGACAAGTTCACACTTCGTAATAATCGAGGGGGGGTTGTCTCCTTCTGACGTATGTGAATGAGTGCTTCGGAAAAAGAATATCAGGTTGCCTTTGCAAAGGTATACACTGGTATATATTTCTCACTGAATGACATAATTGTGTATTAAATCTATTCAATCAATGCACTATGCAACATAGTATCAAATTTACCTTTATTATAGCAAACATGGTTTGTCCTACATTAAAAGCATGCCGCCAGTTGTGATACGTAACTTGACGATAGTTTTTCTTTACTGACATTATCCAACGACACAGAACCTAATGGAATGAAACAAACATCAATCCTTTTCGAGTATCATGCTACCATTATATTCTAAATTTGGGTCAAATACTTGTACCCTTCCTAAATGCGACTACTACAAGAAATCGCACACTGATTCATTTATTCATTCAATTTACACGCCGAGGTGAAGATGGCGGATGTACATTTTACTAAAATGCAATGCGGTCGGAAACCTCTTAAAAAAGCAAGCTGACGTCTGTTGAAGGACAAGCACAAGAAAGAAGGTTATTTTCTTTATTATGTTAAGTTTTATGTCCTTGGTTGTTTTTCTTGACATCTTTTTTCAGTCGTTTTTGCTTGATGCCCGCAATGCATTTTGGTACAATGTACATGCAACAATTTTTTCGTTATAGTCAATTATAAAAGCTGCCAGTGAATTTATGTACAGTCTAAACTATCCTAACGAGTCTAAACTCAGTCTTGACAAAATTTAAATAATTTTAAAGAGCTCCAAGACTCAACGCTTTTCCCTGCATGCAAAGACGTCAAGGCTTAAAATTTTACTCAATTTTCAATTATGTTTACTCAAAACTCAACTCTGCTGAGTGACATCATAAAAATTCTGAAAATATTTCCTTATCGTTTTCAATAACAGAGGTCCATTTGATCACGATTGAGATGCCCTTCAGATAACCCGATAAAAAACCATAAAAAAAAGAACAATAGGTTTTTGTTGCATGCGTGATTAAGATATTTGATGAAAACCACCAGTGATCTTCCCAAATATTTTCACCATTATTGTCTCATGTTTAGATATCCCAGTGGCCAGTGAACCGCATATTACGCAAAGCACTGTTTCACTTTAATACACAATTTACGAAAACTTACATCCTTCTCAATAGCAAATCGAGAATGCAAGTCCAGTTCATAAAACATATTTAGAGTCGCGTAACAAGTGTTCAGATCGTCTAATGTGTCATCGTCGAAACCAAAGTCCAACAAACTTCTTGAAATTGCCGTAGAATGTTCTATTCTCTGCAGGAAAAAAGTTACAAAAACAATGCAAAGGTTCTGAAAATTCAGGATGTTAAGCTTTGGGTAAACTAGGAAACATTGCAGATAAATTGTTGCTCATTAATCTTTTGTCACGTTTCCCAGTTAGCCCCTTGCAAAGGACCCAGAGTGGTCAGCTGTCAAAGCGTTGCATCGAATCACACAAATGCATGTTTGACATTCACACTAAAGTGCCAGAGTGATGGCAAGGATGCAATTTCAAAAATTGATGGCCGGAGGGCAAGAAAGTTCGTTAAGGCAAAAAAAAACCCATTTCAAATACCTGTAGTTTTCTCGCTTCTTCTGGTGACGCTGTTGCATGGTAAGACAAGATCTACAAATGCAATAAAAAAACTTAAATCGTGATATGAGCCAGCATATATTGGGAATTTTTAATCGCATGCATCTGCGCCGAAAGGCCTGTTTGGCTCTTGAGTATGGCATTGACGATTATGGCTATCAACCATCAAGCGGGCCAGTTAAATTCATTCTCAAATATAAACCTGCTACAACTTATGTTCGATGTATTAGAATCATGCATGAAAACAAAACAATACTACAACAACAATAATACTAAGATAATGCTATTTGTACATATATTGTGGACATTAAGAGATATGAGAGGTGTGGACAGTAAGATACTTAAAAGAGGTGTGGACAGTAAGATAAATAAAATACACAGTTAGGTATGTTGTGTCGCTATAGTGAAGATATCGATAGCGCGATCATTTTCCGCCAATCATTTTGCGTTTTCAAATTAATTGCGACGTTTGTAAGAGCCGCAACTATTTTTCATCTTTGTTTAAAGAAAACATCACGTTTCTGCAAAAAATACATGTTTCTGCAGAGAAAACACTACAATGATGCATAAGTATTCTTTGAGTATCAAAAACATGATGTAGTTAATGGCTGAACCCCACCCCCCGAAAGATTTTTAGCACTATCAATAAAAAATAATAAAATTTTCACCAGTCGAAAGTACATATCTTCGCACCGCCGTCTAAAATTCTCTATTTAAAACACAAAGTTTTCTTCTCAATATAAATTACATCTTTTGGATCCTTCCGTGTCAGACGCCGAGTGTTCTTAATACGAATGTTTTTAGTTTCAGTTTCGTTTGAAAATTTTTTGAGAGAGAGACGATACCTGCCACTGATAAAAAATATCTAAAATCTAAAAGTGCATGAAAAACAAAATGCTGGTAGAACTAAAGAAATCTTACTTCAAAAGCAACTCTTTGTTTTGCCATGGCCTTCTGCACATCTTCATACACAGATGTATTATGTATTGCCATTCCACAAAATATCGCGAACGCCTACAAAAACAACACACGAAATAGAGCTCTGAAATTCAACACACTGTTTAGTCTACTGCATTTTGACAAGATCTCTCACGAATCTGTAACTAAATAAAGCCCAGTTTCCATTGGTCGTAACTGTCGTAGAAAAGTCATTCTCGACGATGTGATATAGTCTAGATCTACCTTAAACTTTTCTAGGCTGTATTGAAATTCGTCAGTTCAAAGTGAAGATCGGCGTACATACTCTATCGCATCGGTCACTTTGTTATATTCACGACATTGCTGAGTAAACAGAAACTACGCTTAATGGTGACCTGACCGTGCAATCGTTCCAGCAAGTGCCTATAACCGTTAAGATTGCCGCTTTGCTAATTAATCGTTCTGTCACTTGATTGGATGAAACCCCTTTTCTCAATAATGCATGGACAAAGAGAAAACAATGCACAACACAAAATTACTTTGTATCCCACAAATTGCATTTTCATCTTGACGACGAGTTTCTATATAATTGCAGCTGGGAATATGAAATGCCTTTAATTGAAGTAGCTGTATATTCGATCTCTATTATAAATGAGCGCAACTGAATAACATCATCTTCACTATTTTCCTTTTTTACTTGCTCTGTATTCACCTCAAACAGATTTTCATCATTAGCGTTGAAAGGCGTATTATCCATTTTGTTAAGCAGTTGAACAACTCCCATTATCTCTCCATTGCTGTTTTGAATTGGCATACATAGTATGGTCTTCGTTTGAAATCCTGATGTTTCGTCGACCTGCGAAAAAGAAAAACACACACTCTGGTTACAATTCCTAAGTAGAGAGTTCATGATAGCATAGCTTAAGATCACTATTTACCATAGAAATAATAGATATGCAATGCGTACTCGCTCACGAATCGTGGCAACACATTCTGTTGAGTGTGCCCTTCCAAATCCGCCATATTGGATTTGTTTGTCGCGAAACAATTGACCGCGCGAAGTTCCTAGCTGCAGGAGATTGGGACGAGCCAAAATGCCCTTCCAAATCCGATATTTTGTGCAGAGAAAATATACTGAGAAGTAAATAAAATAATAACAAAGTTCTAAAATAATAACAATGTACACGGAAATTTTTGTCGAGAGCGATCGTTCATTTTAAGCGCAAATAAGGGCAAAATATTGTAATCATAGTACAAGTCTGTAACAACAGTGCAATAGCAAGATAAAAAAAGAGTAGTGGAATGTCTCCTGTAATTTGGCGAAATTACAGTTTCCGGCCTAAAAAACTGTTTCGACCTCGCCTATGCATTTTCATCCTCACAAAGAAAACATAAACAAAGTAACATTGTTACTTGGCAAGAAATAATACTCTGGTGCTAAACGACAGTGCATCTATTCGAACTTTGCAGTAGGATTTTATGCTGCATCCAAGAACATTCTCCGGCACTACATCGCGATATCGTATTAGCGTTGGGTGATATTCAAACTCATCTCATATTCAAATCATCTGGATTTAACGGGAATGTTCAAAGTCAAAAATATAAAATAGCTGATTTCGCACGAAAACACAAATAAAACAAGTCGCTGAAAATGAGGCAAAATGTCTAGTATTACAACAGTATGCAACAAAAGGGAAATACTCGACTATAAATACTCAAGAAGAAGACATTTTTACTGAGTTTCGTTTCGAAATTGACAAGTACAGTAAGTTTTAATTTTTGTAAAATGATTGATAAAAAAAGGTTGATTTTTTTATTATTTTTGAACGAACAAAGTAAACACCGGAAGAATATTAGGCTCGATCCTAGAAGAATATTTGAAAAAATGTAATTAAAAAGTAATGCACTTACCCTTTTTCGTTTTCAAAAGGCTATTTAATAAAGGAAATAGAAATCCTTTTTTCCGTCTTCCTATCGAGTTATAGAAACACGAGGAGAACGCGCGAGTAACGAGAAATTGCGTGGGGACATGAGCACGAAGTGTTCTTGAGAAATACGAAAAATGTTTCTTAAATATATAACCGTGAATTGTCTGTGCCGTGTCTACTGTTCAAATTTATTTTAACATAATTCCGACAAATCAAAATATCGCCCAACCCTAAATACGAATTTCTTTATACCGTCTCGCGATCGTCCCTGGATCGTGCAAGTCGTCATAATACTTAAGAATCATTGGAGGAGGCTGAGCAGGATACTCAGAATTATTCAGATCGAGGTCAGCGTTATCTGCCGAAGCGAAGTTGAGGCAGATAACCATGACCGAGTCTGAATAATTCTGATATCCTGCGAAAGCCGAATTCAATAATCTTTTATTATTCATCCCCCACGATGTGCGTTTTTTAATCTTCTAGTGATTTCACATTGATCCACTATCTTGATTTAACCTTTTTTTAAAAAAAAAATAACGGCACTATTGAAATTCATGCGAGATACCGCTGAAAAAATACGCGGGCAACTTATGGACATGACAAATACGACATTCATTTGTCCACAGATATTAGAAAAAGGGATGGATTGGCAACTCTTTTGTTATTTATATTTTATCTACAGTTGAGCACACCAGAAGCAAACATTGCCCAACTTGTACGGTAATTATGCTCATGAACTCAATTTCGTTCATGCGCATAATTACCATAGCGAGTTGTGCAATGTTTGTTTCCGGTTTATTCAAAATAACTGAACCGAAGATCGTGTGTAGTATCTAATAGCGTTGCCAATCCATTCCCCTTTCTAATATCTATGATTTGTCAAGGTTAAAATTTGACCTTGACAAATAAATGTCGTATTTGCCAAGTTCAAAATTTGACCTTGACAAATACGAGATTTATTTTGTCTGCGCCGAAATACGCATAATTATAGAGCATAATGAATAATAATTAATAATTATTGGATGAGGTTGAGCCTGCGGCTTCGGCAGATAACGCTAACCGATGCCTCAATAATTCTTGATATTCCGCGAAAACAAAATTCAATAATTATTTTATTATTCATATAAAAAGTGCACCAAAATATTTTGCAATCCAACAAAACCAAAGTCACCATAGAAATTCAATAGCTCTTACGCCAATTTTCGCTCAAAAACGTTTCCGTTTGCTGACGTCAGCACATTATTTGAAAATGTGACATCATGATTACAAAACATCAAAAATTGTTCGTAAAAGTGACGTCAGAATTACGAACAGTGGGAAATCTCTGTAGGTCGTTAGCCAATCAACACGCGACTTGTATACACAGTGAATAAAAATACAATTTAACAGCAATCTTTAAGACTGGATAATGTTTGTTTTAAGATAAAAGCAATTTAGCTTGTTTTCGCTGTGCACCGCAACCGCGATATCAAAATAATGAATGTCAATGGTATTAACATCGTGACATGACGTTAATTAGTGCAATCATTTAATAATTCTAAATTCTCAAAATTAAAATTCATGTAGAGATAATTACACGGCACATATTAAAATCCATGCGTTATGAATGGTATGCTATACGACGAAAATTACTTACGACAGGATCGAAGCGCAGGTCAGCATAAGCGTCTGGAATATTTAGGGTCTAAAATGAAACGAGATTTAATTTCCCCGTTTTACTTCAAGATAAAATCATTACACAACTGTATAGAATTAATGATTAATGAGCAACTACTGTGTACATCGGGTTATTATTGTGTGTACAGATAAATGTTATCAGTGCATCTTGTGGCATTCAATATATTACAAAACTGTTTTTAAAATACAACATATACGATGTATTTCTCAATAGTTTATATGCATGTAAGGTAAACAAGGATCGGTTGTACGAAAGTAATCGTAAAACTTGCATTAAAGTTCAGCATTTTCGAGCTAAAGTCACTCTTTTCTTTACAGCTCAATACCTCTTTGCTGTCAATGCTTGTTACGGCCTTTTTTCGGCAGTTGAAAAATATTAACATCTGGTAACTGGATAATTGCTGACGGTCAGTGATGGATAGAATTTAAATATCTAGGGCTTTGAGTTGTGATACATTTGGTTGAAATCTTAACTATGCATAACATGTCGAGATTACACTTCAAGAGAATCTAGCCAAAAATATTAAAATTTGAATTTGGAGATTTAGATAGGATACACTGGCTTTAAAGCAGGTTTCATAAAGAACGACACGACCTCAAGATCAAGATGCATATTACTGGAGTTCGACTGCACCGCAACACAGACGGAGCACATTGGTTCGAAACGCGTACTATAGAGTGATATTTATCGCTGTTTTAGATTTTGACTCTTGCGAAATCAAGACCGATCAGCTGTATATTAAGAGATGCCCCATGTTATTCTGCTTGTGAACGTCCAACAAATGCAAGCATTACCTGTCCTGTTGTTGCCACGTGACCAGTGATGCCAATGTTGACTGGAAATCTTACTTCCGCTCGACTACTGCAAACAAATCGATACGATTTATGACAATATTTCATGGCGACCATGAATGCATGTAGAATAAAGAATGGAGAGGAGGAACCTTCACCTTTTTCTTGTTCCCACAACTGTACTGTTATCTTCATTATACACTACATCTTTCGCCTCCAAATCAAATGCCCGAGAAAATAAGTTCTAAAAACAATTGAAAAATATCTCAGTAGGTCGGCTTCTTTTTTATTCAGGTATGTGGGGTTGCAAAAAAATTCTTCATGGAAGTCTTTTAAATAAAATAAAAAACGGAGAAGCCTTGCATGTAAACTATGTTACGCGCACTGGGAAAGATTATTTATCTTTGTCATTCATGCTCGAACCTATAAATTAAAAGCAATGAAATTTCGCCAAAATTCAGTTCATATAATACGTTGCAAGGCTTTTAACAAAAAAGTTTTCATACGTTAACATTTGGAGCGCAGGACGAGGGCTAAGAATTGAACCAGCACATTACAACATGAACTCGTGAGTTAACTCGCTCAATTTTAAATGTTTTTGGAAAAGGACCACACAAGATTCTAAGTCTGAGAAGAGCAAAGTTTGATAGTAAAAGTGAAATGGTGGACCTTTGCTGGGATAATAAGATACCTGCACATGTATATTTCATTGCCTACAAATGCAAACATCGCATATACGCCCTTCTTAGATCTCTTATACCTGATGAGTGAGGAAAATTATTTTGATTCTGCCATTGAGAAAGAAACATATACCTCCATGCAACTTTTAAATCAATTGCAAAAACTCATGAACAAATGATTTACTACCAACTATCCAATCTCGAGGGGCAAGTAAGTCACGTGCATGCACGCCTCTTAATCATTTCTTATACAAAAGATGATTGCCATGACGTGTTCTATCAGGCAGGGCGATATTTTTGGCTGACTTACTCTAAATCAATGGTGTTGGAGATCTACATACTGCAAACTATTTATAAAAAGAATAGCTTGGGCTAACAAGAAAGGTCATGCCCCCCCCCCCCTCTTATCCCTCCATTACTTTAAAAATCCTTTTTTGTTACGTCGGCAAATCTATTAAACAGTCCTTGGACAGAAATAAAATCTTATGTCTCAATATCGACATTTACAGCAGGAATGGAAGACATTGACACTAGAAGGCAAAATTACCACTTTACTGTCCACCTCTCGGCTTAGAGAATATATACATTTGTTATGATGCATGTAGTTATTTATTATAGTTTATGGGTCAGGTGTCAATTGTTACGTACGTTCTGTTCCTTCATCCAGTAGCATGTTACTTGTAAGATTATATAACGTTTTTATAGATATGATTATTATTTGTATAGATATTAATTGTGGCAAATTAATCAGTAAAATAAAAGTAAAATAAAATAAAAGTTTATATACAGCTCAAGAATTTGAATGATTTTCAAATACGGATTTCTTCGTAAATCTTCTTCAAACAAGAATAACTTGCTTGTTTTTCCACATTTTGAGTATAAATACCTGCAATTTAGGGTTCCAAAAATGCCAAATATACCGGATCATGTAAAGAGTTTTTTGCCATCGGACAATTAACTTAGTTACAAACTTTGTTATAAGGACCTCTTCCGCTTACTATTAGAAAAAAATTCCGCTTTTCCCATCTCGTTTGCTTTTTACAAAGTTTAAATGAAAAGGCATTTACTCAAAATATGAAACGAACTAAAGACAGAGGCTCTACAAAGAAATCTTTGAAGCTTGTATAGCAAATTTTGAAAATCATTCAAGTTCTTGAGCTGTATTTAAACATTGAAAAGACACTGTATAATCATTATATTCGGGGGGATGTTGAAGGTCTCTAGGCGTACGCATAATTAAAGAAAGTTGTGTATCTGTGGGCTCTGTGCCTGAACATTCATATATACCTTGGAATTCTGATCTACCAAAAGAACGGAGCAACGTTCGCACTGCAACAGCGATTGCGTAATCATCATAATCTTGTGCACTATATTTTCCAGCGAACACTGCTCTTCAAAGATTGTTTTTGCGAGATCTAATAACACCTGGTAATAAATAAGAAAAACCAATTAATTTTTTTCAGGGTTCAACTGACAGGGTTCTAAATAACAGATAAAACGTTTAATTAAATTCCTTAGCTTAGTAGAACTGAAGTACTAAAAAATGTTGTATTTCATGAATTAAAAAGGTAGACAGAGTAACTTTATATTTTGCATCTTTTTCATGCCTAAGCATAACTCTGCTCATAGTTTTGGCTTGCTGCGGTTGTAAAACGTCTTCGTTGCGTTGCTTTCGTTGACAACGAAGATTTTGTGAAAGTTCGTCCTGGTGGAACGAAATTTGTGCTCTCAATTTAAATGCATGGCGTTCATGTAAGTCCCTTGAATTTTTATTCTGCGATATTCATGTTTACTTGTTATGTTTAGTATTGCAGCTAACAAACAACTCTACTTAATTTAAATTTTCCGCAATACGATGACAAACGACGAACCCCAGTTCGCTGCAGCAAAATACGTCTTCGTCGTCGTACTTCGTTGTCGTGCCCAAGCTCGCCATTATTTGGCCTATGCCAGTGAATTCATTCTATATATACAATAGTGCTCTTCTTATATTTCAATAGTTCAGGTGATTTTGAGAAGATATGCAATAGATTTTTTATCTTCATGTACTTTTGGGGGCGATTTTTCAAAATACCATGAGCATAAAAAATGGGGCGAGTATGCTGGTGTGACGTCACACGGGAAAAACGCATTGATTACAAAGAGAGTTGAAATAGGCTTTAATTGATTTTTTGCCGACTCTACGGTACGTTTCGTTTGAATTTCAACTGGAGAAATGTCTTCAGGCTTTACCGATCCAAATGACAGCCAAGCCGACAGTTTTGTTGCGAGTTACATGATGGAAGTTGAAGATGAGAATGACAATGTTATTGGGTCAATCAGAGGGAGAAATTCTACGGTCTCGCCTCAATGGACGTGTTACTTTGGAAACAAGATGAGCAATAAATTAGGATTTTAATGTCTGGCAGAAACAAAATAGAAAATTTGACCGAAAGAAGTGCAAAAATCACAGTAATAAAAAAAGGTGAATTGATAATTTAACACAGCATACAGTACATGATATACTTGGTCCCAATATATTATTATAAATTGTCAAGAGATTTTTATGTCAAATAATAGACATTTACAACACATTTATATTTATTAGACAATAAACAATCAGGTATTTAACTTGCATTCAAACAGTATATAAAGCTTGGGTACAACTTTCTCGACAAAAGAGAAATACCTTTACCAACATGTGATTATGATGCAATATGGAGTAAATTTGGAGGAAAAAAATTTCAAGGTTATGATGATGAAGATGAACAATGAGCAGAACACAAGAGAAAATCTTTTAATATATATTCATTTAGCACATTATTATTGACAAGGGCTAGTAAGAACATTTGGAGCAAAAAATATTCAAAGAATGCAACTTGAAAATCTAATATGCTATATGTTTGTATGGACAAGATCACCATGTCACCATGTTTAACCTAGGTGGGATATATATTATATATTATGAAAAAATATTAATATTTCATATATTTTATATAATTAACAAAATATATCAATATTTAAAATATGAATGAAAAATATCTAAACAGCCCTGCCCTGTCACTCATCACACAATGTTAGGTGCACTAAACATACTTTACTTCCTCTTTAATTATAGTACCTTAGATTATCAACACATAGATCTGTTTTACAAAGTAAAACGTCCTTAGAGGCGAGACCGTAGAATTTCTCCTCTGATTCATCCTCACTCTCATCATGCAACACGCGACAAAATTCTTTTCTGATTTGGCTTGGCTGTCATTTGGGTCGGTAATGCTTGAAGACATTTTTCCAGTTAAAATTCAAACGAAAAGTAACGTATAATCCGCAAAAAATTCGATTAAACCTATTTCAACTCTCTCTGTAGTATACAATGCTAGTTTGCAATCAATGCGTGTTCCCCGTGTGACGTCACAGCAGCATACTCGCCCCAGTTTTTTTATACTCACGGTATTTTGAAAAATCGCCAACTTCAGGCCCTCAAAAGTACTTGAAGATCAAATTTTCGACTAAAATATATTGCAAATCTTCTGAAATTCCCCAAATTCCCTAAACATGACTTAGGCACTTAATGTCATATACAGGTACCTTCTAAAACAGTGTTAAAAGAGCGCTATTCTAGCGTTGCAAACAGCGTTTAAAAATGGGTTACTTTTGTGACTCTTGGTTATCAGTGTCGGTCTTCAATTTGGCTTCAATGACGGAGGACAAGTTATCGTTCTAGGTATAATCATCATATAGAGTTCACTGGCCTATGCCTAAATTTCTTGGAAAATGGCAGGCAATATTTTCAGCCAGAAAAAAAACAGCCTACACAAAATCTGACATATTTTCAGAACGTCATTGATGCCTGATGTGCAGCCCTACCTCTCTGTGCAAAAACAACTAAATTAGATCAAAGATCATTGATACCTGATTTCTTTTTATTTCTTTTTGCGATGTCTCATAAAGTTCTGCATTGTGTATAGCAATACCACAGAACGTGAGAAAACGGCTGAAAGTCTGAAAGAGAAACGCCGCCTCATCAGTAGATTAAGGCAACCTGTAATTTAGTGCTTATTGGATAAAGTTAGAAAGGAATGCATGGTTTCTTGTACAAAACACGAGTGACATCGGTACCTTTTCATCTTCAGCGGTGAATGTGTGATTAATTTTCCCGTATCCATGTTTATTGATCACTTGTGATACTGCAATAACCTATAAATTATTATATTTAAATTATTCAAAAATTTAAACCAGCCATCATTAACATCACCAAAAAGCAGTCCCTCGGTTCAGTCCTCTACTCCTTTGACCATATGCATGGGGATCGCATGCACACACGTAAAAACGTACAAATTGCTAGAAGTTGTAACAAGTGAGTTCGCAATGCTTGTTCCGTGTTTGTTGCAACAAGCTTGATGACTTGTTAAATAACAAGGTTGTTCCAACAAGTCTTGTACAACGAACCGAAATCTATGACTATATCGCAACCAGGTATATAAATAATCCAACATATGAACTGTCACACTGGTCTTATTTAACGAATGCAGTCGCCACACAACGATTACATTCACGACCCAATGTTTTGACACTCCAGTCTAGTGACTTCATCAAAGGTGATCTGATGTTGTAAGCTTATATACTATCAACATGACATCATCTGCCAATAAGATGCAAATATTCCTATGGTAAATAGCTGCCGTCATCCTTAAGAATTTGCTTTGATACTCTCTTAATTTAAAAGATTGGTTTGAGGGATTTTTTCAATCTTTCACAAGTTTGAAGAATTTTTCAATCAAATAGACTATTTTTTAATCTAATCTAATAGATCGAATATAGATTGAGGGATACCCTTTCAGTGTTCCAATCGATTGAAATACTGTATGTAACTCGATTAGATTACTTTTCAATAGAAAACGCATGATCCCTAAAAACAATCCCAAAAAGATTGAAAATTCAATCCATTAAATTGAATTTTCAATCGTTTGAATTAAGAGAGCATGCCTGGCCTCCAAACAAAGCCGTTCTGTCGCCATAGCGATTGTTAGTGGTAATAATTTTGGAATCATTCCACGCAATGTTATATGATTTGGAACTGTTTGAGTTCCAAAATTGTATTGAGCTACCGGTACCTTAAATCATCAAAAGAGCCCAAAAACCTGTTATTCCTATGCAATTCCTAAATGTTTAATGTTACGACGCCATCTTGGATTACTCTATGTATTATACAAGTCGCTGATTGGCTACAAGTAAACAAAGAAAGTGAACAGTGAACCGAAATGAGTGAACAAGTCGATAGCATGATACTAGCACTAGGCCGGCTAGGGGTACTCAGTTAGATCATAGATATCTCATATACACTAGAAGTGAAGCCAAAAATCTCAACGGTATCCCCTCATAACAATAGGCGGCGGCCATATTGGTCGTTCCCACAATAGTACACAAATTATCATGCTCTGTGGGAACGACCAGCGCCTGCGATCCGGCTTCAATTTTCGCCTGCCCACAGTGTGGGATGCACCATCTAGTGTATATGAGATATCTATGGGTTAGATACGATAAAACTAGTGTCGCAGTTAATGCGTTGAAGTTTAGGACGGTCATGGATCATGATATAACAAGAATTTTACCATTGTTGGTATATGACGAGCGTAGCAGACTTGTTGGAACAACTGATAGTAGAAAGTTGTTTTGTACAAGCTGTTAATAACAGCTTGCTCCAAACGTGTTCACAATAGTCCGGCAGCTAGAGGCCGATATACTTACCTTGTTCCTTTAAGGTTAGTAAGTATATTTCTGCATGTCGAGTAGGTTGAAATTTCTTGTAGGCTCTTGCCAACACGTTTTATTACTATACAACGTCGATATTACTATAAAACTGTATTACTATCAAAAAGGTGATATTTCAAATTGAATGTGAGAAAAAATGACTAACATCATCAGAAAGCTCATTAGAAACTAGATATAAGGCATTTAAATGGCCACCCCGATTTTTCAAACAGCTTTCAAGTTACTAATCCTTCAAACTACGAAAAAATTCTAAAATTTCACAAAAATCCTGGGCAATAGTATAAAAATATGATTTCAACGACTCTTAACTCACTAAGAACTGGGGGGTTTGGGGTGACTATTTAAATGTCTCATATGTAGTTTTTTACGAGCTTTCTGATGACCCAAGTCATTTTTTCTAAAATTGAACTTGAAATATCACCTTTTTTGACAGTAATACAGTTTTGTAGTAAGATTAACGAAAAACGTGTTGGCAAGAGCCCACAAGAAATTTCAACGCGGCCGACATGCATAAATATACTTACTAACTTTAAAGGGACAAAATAAAACCAAAATGGAATTGCCTCTTGTGGTGGTAAGTAAACATGCTTTTTTGTACTTCTAGGCTCTAGCTGCCCAACTACAACTTGTCACAAACAGTTTGTTTGCAGACACCATACAAATTGCGAGATTTTCCGTGCATAGTCGACAGAAACCGACGTCCAAAAATGCCTTCAAAATCGCCTTAGCTTTCTTTCAGTGGCGGATCCAGGGTGTGTCAAAATAAATTATAGCAGCTCAATTTTAAATTCAAAATAGCTTTATAACAATGTCATAGGTTATGAATATCAAAAGAATAAAATCTAACCAATGAAGTTGCTTTGAAGGTATTTTAAAATGTAAATATATCCTAGAATGAGCTGTGGTAATTTATTTTGACTTATGCTAGATCCGCCACTGCTTTCTTTCTTTAATTATTACATGTTGATTGGTCAGCCTTCGACGCAACTATAAGCTTCGTGTTATATACTAAACTATACTTTATACAAAAAAAGACCACATCGTAAAATGGGGAAAAAAGTATATACTCGCGCATTACTTAAAAAAATTTTAAAAGTTTTTTTTCAAACAACACTCGAGAAGGCGCTATTCTTATATCCTGTTCATAAATCATTAAAAAAAATTATTTCAGTTGTGGGCGAGCATTTTTCCTCATTTTCTTCAAAATCCTGAATAATGAGTTAAGCAATCATGCTAAGGGATAGTATATATAGGTTTTCTTACTTACATCTCCAAAACTGTTTCTTACAGGCATACACAGAATGCTCCTTGTCTTATAACCAGTCTTTTTATCGATTTCTTGATTGAATCTCTCATCCTGCAGAACAGCAAACACATTAATATCTGCACTACCTATCATCACTTCTTATTTTGAAGTAAATAAGATGTAAAAAATATTCTTTGTGATATTGGGGGGGGGGGGGTGTAACATGGATTTTTTTAGGAACAACACAATCTTTAGACTTTTGACCCCTTATTGTTACACTACTTTTGAGAAAAAATCACCACAAATGACAAGTAAATCAATGTAAATTGTGTTCTATTTAATTGTCAATTTTAATTTGGAAAACTAGACTAAGTTTAACAGTCAGTTGGAAATTAAAATTCATCCTCTAAATAACAACCTTACTCATGCAACCTGCTCATAAGGAAGATTATTGGAATTTACATATTTCAAAAATCTACTGCTGGTAATTGCAATAGTAGTTGCCAGTTCTGATATACTGCTGTAATAATTAATTGTTGCCATATTTTTCTTGGAACATGCACAAATGCCCCAAACATAAAAACATGTTATCACAAATGCAAAAAACACATGGAAATAAACACCAACAAAGAAGCAATATAGGCAATGTGTTAACAAATCTTACTGAATGCTCAAATCAGCATGCTCAGATGAGGGAAATCAATAAACATCAGCACTGACGATGAACCAACATTTTAAATGAGATTTCAGGCTATTTTTATTACTATACATGTTGACATTGCTGACATGTTAAAATATTATCAGTAAGAAGAATCTATGTTTTCAATATTACAGATGGCCCAGCCAACAATTGGAAAATACTAGAAGGAACCAGCAACTAGCTACTTTAAACCCTCCAAATATAGCTCAATTCAACATAGTATGCATAAAATTGTTTGTAGAAAAAACAGTTACCTGATGATTGCTTGACTGTATGAAACTTAAAGTTGTAACAAATATTTTTTGAGATTAAATAAATATATTAGATTAAATAAATTAATATATATATATATATATATATATATATATATATATATATATATATATATATATACATATACATACATATATATATATATATATATATATATATATATAAATATATATTTATATATATATATATATATATATATATATATATATATATATATATATATATATATATATATATATATATATATATATAAACTGTCAAATACACTTTAATTAGAACTTGGCAATAACTTATAAAGTACAGGGCTAGTTCTAGAACACTAATGGGGAATAATTTCAAAAGAAATTAGTCTGGTAGATCACAAATATATAAAAAAACACCCCTAATTAACATGCTAGCGCTGGCCCTGCTAAAGTACATATCACGAGTAACATTGAGCAAAATGTAAGATTATTTATTAATTTAAGATTACAGGACTTATCCCTTTTTATATTGCCTGTGAAAAGGTCATGTGTTACAATCAAACTAATTGTAGTGTTACAATCAAACTAATTGTAGTGTTACAATCAAACTAATTGTAGTAGTACAGTACACTCTGTTGCAATTTACTCACAAGGATATATTTATGATTTATAAACCACAAGCATGCGGGACTTGGTGCATTAAATATATGTTATATATCACCAAGTTCCTTGAGCAGATGGTCTATAATTTGAAGTTAATGTATAACCTGGCTTGGTGTCAGCTTTGCTTAAATTTTTTGGAAAATTAACTTCATCAGGAAGGCATCATGTACTGAGGACTCACAAAGAGCAATGCAGAAAAGCTAGTAACCATAAATTTACACTCTTCCCTAACTAGAGCAGTGGCGTAGTTAAGGGGAAGGAGTGACCCCCCCCCCAATTATGTTCAAGACCATTCGTAAGGTCTAAATCCATGTAGAAGTTGGGGGCGGACCCCCTAGAAACGCTCGCTACTTGCCCCCAAAAACAATGACCCTGGCTAAGCCACTGAACTAGAGCAACTCTAGGAGCAAACCACCTATGGTGAAGTCAATTTTAGTCCAACATCAAGCAGCACCTGATTATTATTATAGACAGCAGGTGAAATAATCAAGTAAAAAGAACCATTTCTTCAAATAAATCTTTTTTCCACATGCTGGTCATAAACACCCGTTTTTGATAGCAATTTGTTCTTCCAATTTTTATGTGCCAACTAGCTCCTGCTAAGGTTATAAATATAAGCTATCCTGGGCTTCCGTTTGACGAAGAGCCGGAAATGCAACTATGTCTGGCACTGTTGAAACCATATTATAAACCATACTTATATATAGTACATACTTTGAGCATGATTACTTTGCATAGTTTGCTTAACGGATTGTTTACAACGTTAAATCAACGTAAATTTGCAACAAAAGCCGGGGGCGGTCGAACAAGGAAACAAACCGGCAATTTCTATAATGCGCATAAAGATAAAGCAACGTAAATTACACTTGCTTAACAAATACTCCAAAGTACGTGTTGTTAAGTAGGACGAGAGGAAGAATAACGTGGAACGTGATGAGAAAATATGCTAACCTGTATGGAATACACAATGAATATAAACATACCTCGTAAGCATTGGCGATGTTCACTGTTTCTCCTTTCTCTGCCACATATCCCACGACACCTGTACCCCACGGCACTCGAATTTCCTCTAAACTGTCCAAATCTTCAACCTTAGATTCGGCGTTCACGTCGAACACCTTCGAAACGAGATAACGTGGTCCATCTATGGAACCCTGAACAAGAAACATAGAGCAACGGTCGCCATTCACCAAGATACTCACGTTCTGCAATATTTTGTGACACAAACTTCGCAGTTCCAGATCTTCCGCAATATCTTTGACTAACTCCATCATTAATTCAGTTTCATCCAGACGACTTAGTTCTTCTCTCGATTTTCTATACGAAGCCCTCTTCAGCTTCATATGACCCTCTCGATCTGGACTTAGGAAGCTTGTCTGTCCATCCACAAAGTTAAGAATAGGTTTTAGTACTCCTCGCATACTTGTATCCAACTCAGAAGCAGAAATCTTTCGTACTGGAGTAGATGTCCCAGACGTCGGCGGAGTACTTGCATCTCTGGATTGTGTCCTAGGTCTGGTACGAGAGAACAAATTTCGACTAGCTTTACGTGAGAAATACGAATGTACAAACTCAGGATGTTCATCAAGCCATTTCTCTATTTCTTCAGCACTGTATTCATTCTCGCAATCTGTGTTTGAATACGACATAACCAGGCAAGCTTCGACGAAAATATCGCTCAAACACGAAGCAAAATGTGATCTACAGGTATCATCACCTAATAATTAATGTGAGCAGTAACAGGGCTGAAATATTCAACGCTGTCATTATTGTTGGGAATGGCAGAACATATTCAGGCTGTTGAATAAGTAATAACCATTAAATCCTTTAATTGCCGATTGGATAAAAGGAAATCAACCAAACTGTACGTAGCACTCTCTCCTTCACAATATATAATGACTAATCTGAAACAAAAAATAAAACAAACGCAAACACAACGTTTATTAACAAGAATAACTCTTCTTCGAGAGCGTTTCACATGTAAACTTATCCCCAATCCTTCGTTTACGCGGTTCCGTGAGCTTGACGTCAAGGCGCTGCATGTGAAATCATGTTTTGTGTTCACGAAGTAGCAAGCTGAAGTGTCTTTATTGGCGTGCTTTAAATACGTGCGAGAACATTCTTATCGGAGTTGTGTTAAAAACTACAAAACCACTTGCAAATCGTGAAACGGACAACAAAATATTGTGTAAACTATGGGGTTGTGCTTTGGGGGTGTACTGAAATTTCTGTGATTCTATCCGAATTTGACACCGAAATTGTTTCGACTTTCCGACAATGAGATTAGGTTTTTAAATATAGCACAAACTAATAGTAATATTGTCATGCAGTTGTCTTATGCTGCGATTTGAGTCATTAGATTTCTACCTTGGAGTCCCGTTTGTATACTCGTGCCGTTTGGGTTTGGTTTAATTTATCTCCAATAAAGTTTACCCATAGTACATTAGACGTCGGGGTCTTGTCGTACATATCCTCCTGCGAGCTCGTCAGAAGGTGCACACTTACCGACTTGTGGAGACCTTTAGTTTACCATATCTTTCGCTTTTGTTTTTGTTTTGGGCAAGCGCTAGATTAAACCCGAGATTTATGTCGTTGTAAATTCACAAGACGCTCGGTCGAAACATTGTACCAATTACTTGCCTGCGTGTCGCAAATTACAGCGAACGCATGTGGTCACGGCATCAAAGAGGCTGTACAAACCTCATTGACAATGCGCAAAACATATGCACGATAAATATTTCAACGTTTCTCCCGTTGAATTATATTAAAATAGGCTTGATTAACGTCATTTGTGACGTCAATGTGTCTATGCGGCTTGACTGTGTGGTTTAAAATGTTAATCGTTTCTGCACAAGTTGCCCGAATTTTAACGAGTAAAATTGCGTTCAACAGCGAGCTAAATTGCCCGGTTCTTTACTTTGATAGTTTTTGTGCCCTGATTAAAAGGACGCTTGGCATTTTTGTGTAATGTTTATTTTCAGGCTGCAGATTGCATTGATGTTTAAGTGACAGACATGCCTTATTAAAGCTAGAATGTTTTACATCCATGTGCAAATACATGAAATTCTGAGGAAAAGGAATTTACAAAGCGTTGCTATAGTATCGCTCGGCCATACCAGACGAATCACCTCTTTCATTTGCCAAGTTTTCTTTGGGAGCTTGAAACAGACGTTTCGGCAGCAAGCCGTGCAAAAATCTATGCAATGCGCCTGCTTTCATCAATTCAAACAATGATATTTCCAGAATGCTACGTGATATCTTCATTTTTAACTCGTTACCGTAACCACACAGCACAAGCAGCAAGCAGACAATGCATTGTAAAGATGTGACATTCTTTTATATTCTATTCTATATTCTCCAGCAGCAACAGTTAATTGTCAGCAAGCACGCGTGACAAGTTTATATTGACAAATGGGATATGTTTAAATTTAAATATATCAATTACAACTCATGGGCATAGCGATTTCTTTGAATCAGTCCCTTTGACAAACATCAATGTCCACACATTGACGTCAAAAGCAATAACACTTATTAGTTAATTTATTTAGCTTTTCAGAGGGGATCAGTTAGGGGTTAGATAACGCGCGCGGTTATATGCAGCTACTCGTGCCCCCCCCCCCAAAAAAAAATGTCACCGAAAACTTCAGGAAATACAAAAAAACCAACAAATTCCGACATGGACAACTTTTTATTCTCGACATTCATGAGAAAAGAACAAGAAAACAACGGAGTCAGTGATATTTCGTCTTCATTCTAAACACCATATATTGCTTTTCCTTCTGGAACAATGACGAAGTGTCGACGATAGACCGACTTTGTTTGCTAATTTGTAAGATGAATCATGGTTCAAAGTCAAATATTATTAAAAATATTTGCAGTATGTCGGCTAACATATTGTTGCCTGTTTGAAGAATGTTCGTCAACACAGTCTGAAGAATATTGACTTTTGACAATCATTTTTTAATCGCTATTTTCAGCCGTGAACGTGTTACTAAAAACACTCGTTATTTCACTGCCGTACCTGAACCAGGCAGCTGATCATCATTACATGCAGCAATTGACTAGCAAACAATGAACAAAGGCTCGAAAGCCAAGGCTACGTCAAACTACGTCAAAGACCCGGCTGGCTTGAGAGGTTCAGTGTGGACATGTTCAGAGCCTATACTCTACGTAATTTTCAACCCTGCACACTTGACCTGAAACATATCACCTGAAGAAACACGTACTGGCCTGTGGCAAATGTTTAGAACTTTTGTGCTTCGCTGTGATTGGTCAATTTTACGAATTCTGAAATCGACAAACAAACATGAACGACAAAGTGAACGTGTAACACTTGTGTCTATTTATAACAATATTTTTCGACTCTACCACAATTAATACATGGTTTATTAAGCTTATCGGGGGAAAAGATCTTCAAAGTTACACCCATATCGATTTAAGCGAAATACGTACGTTATTTAATGCATAAAATGTCGATATTGAATTAAGCAGCAATTTGTAATTCTTCGTCGCGCCACTGACATCAGTTGGCAACAAGAAGTTGTGTATTACACTACTTTTTTCATCTTAGACGTCGTTTTTATGTCTGAATTTCTATCCTATTCGGTGGATACCTTTTTGAAGACTATTGACTGTTAACTATATGAACTACAGTGGCTGGAGTTGAACAAAATAGGTACAAAACGAACAATGGGTGTATTAAACATTTGCCACAGACCGGACACGTTTAGAGCTTTTAAATGCTGAGTCGACAAGAATGAAATGATGCGATGACGCAAACATGCAATTGTTCAATTCAATTTATCAAAGAAGTATACTGAGTTTCAGATAAAAGTTTGTATTAGTTGCATTGTGTTGCATTTTCTAAATCAGAAGAAGATTGGGCAATTTTCAATTTTCACTGCTATCTGCAACATTTGTAATAAAGCGTATCTTGAGTTTATCGCCCTTGCATGGCCTTGGTCAGTTGAGTCAAATAACATTCTGTTTAAATTCTTCGGGTGTACTTCCACAATCTGCGAGTACAGCTAATTTTTTTCTGCATGTGAAGTAATCAATGTCCTTTTCCATAAGCTTTTGTTGACTGAAGACGAAATTTTCCATTTCAAGTGTCAATGCTGCAAATTTTCACATTCATTACTGCACAGCTTTCTCATTCATCAATACTGACAGCAAAAATGAGCAATTCAAGACTACACGACGAAATAAGATCCTAGCTCAACATGTTCAAGACATTCCTGGCAGCTCTGGTGCGTTGATCTACGGTGGTATTATACGGGGATAATTAATTAATGCTAGATGTACTCAAATGTACGAGTTATTTATTGTCGTCCTCAATTATAGCGCTTGCTGTACCACTGAGCCCATAATTAGGCTATATATAGATGGTGTACACGCAAAAATGTAAATTATCATGAATTGAGTTGATATGTCTGTTATGCATAGAATTTCACACAGAAATTTATGCTCTTCCTCCTTTTTTTCTTAGAAATAATCTTCTTTGTCTATCTGCAGTCAGCATCAACGAACGCCAGCAACGTCTTTGGTATTGACTGCATCAATCGCTTGCTCAACTTCTTGTCCAGTCGATCACTCTCTACCTCTTATTGGCCATTTTAAGACGTCATTTGACATTTCACACATTCCTGACCGTACTTTTGGTGACTCCATTTGACCATTCTTTCAATTCTTTCGTAATTCCGCACTCCTTAAAAACCCTCATGTTGCGGTCAGGGAGCAGGAACATGATGATCCCCTTGGTCTGGGTGAGGTCAAACTATGCTTGCTTGTGTTATGACCGTCTCTGCATTACAAACATTCAACACCTTCTCTAATTTCAGACGCAAATGACGTTTTAAAATCTCCCAAAATCACAGCTCTTTTACAACACCTTTTTGTACACATAACTTTAAGGATATCGATTGCATGTAACTATACATATAATGTCTACAGTTGGTGAACAGTACATTGGTATTAGTGATCAGGTCTGTTCTATAACATTTCTTATGAATTTCCACATTACAACTGACCAAATTTCCACTTAAAGCCTTTCATTACTGAAACTTTTTCGACAGTTGAATAAACAAAAATGTCAAATTACAGGTAAGCAAAATATCTTACCAAATCTGGTCACACTGGACTGTAACCGTTTATTAATTTATCTTCATTAAACCTTAGTACTAATTCAATTATTATATAGTGTTAATATGCCGATAAAGTCATGAAAGGTTTCTAGATTGTTCTGCTGGTTTGATGACATATAATGACTGTAATCGATTAAATGCTTTCTATCTTTCATTTCTGGAGGTCACAAGGCGAATTATAACTGTCTGTCGGCAGGTGCGGTTAAGACCGTCGCAGTCCAACGCAACTTGTCACGCAGTCTATTACACATGAATTCACACGTCACCCATCGTGCAACACGAATTTCATTCCTCACAAATTGCGTGCGATGATAGATGTGGTGGTGTGAATGACGGGAAAACTTGCAGGAAGTTGCAAGACCATTTTACAGTAAGCTAGTCCAGCAATAATTCGTCAAGGTTAGTACAAGCAAATAAAGTGAAAGACATAGTCCGAAGAAATAAAACGTTCTGAATATCCAAAATGTATAGATTAATAAACAAGGATCAAACTTTAAGGATCCAAATTTAAATTTGCACCTTGATTGTTAATCCTTAAGATTTTGCTGAGAATAAGATAATCTGCTGAGAATGAGAGTAATGATAGTCAGGGCATTATCCCAGGCTAATTCGCCAATCTGAATTTTAAAATACGTTACGATTTACAATCAGAAATTCTAGAAAGTTTGACTGTAGAAATTATTAAGCCACAATCAAAGTCTATCTTGGTGAGCACCTGGTACAAACCTCCTGATTCTCCAGTATATACTGAATTTGAAAAAATGGTTGGATAATTGGATACAGAAAATTTAGAATATTTTGTTTTGGGTGACCTGAACGACTGAACGTTGACTTTAAGCAATCAGCAAAATCTTCCTGTAGAGATAAATTGGATGAATTTTTTTATATTTACGCCATACATCAACTGATTAACGAGTCAACTCGAATCAGTGAAACATCATCGAGTTTGATACACCTCTGTCTGACTTATTCTATATCAACTGTGATTGATTCTGGCGTGATAAACCTTTCAATTAGCTCTCCCCGGGTAACAAACGAACTAAGACGTTTAATGTATAAAAGGGATTATCTTAAAAAGCAGGCTATTTCATCTGGAGACCCTAGCATTTGGTGTCAATATAGGCAAGTGCGAAATCATACAAATAATGAAATAAAAAAGGCTAAACGTCTTTACCTTACAAAAAATCTTGATTGTCATAAAGATGACGTCAAAAAGACCTGGAATTTGATCAATGAACTTAACTCACGAAATCGTAAGAAAACTACCAATGTTTCTGAAATTAAAATGGGTGAAGAACTACCACTGTTTGTAGCTTGTTAAAAGCAATTGATGAAAACAAATCCGTTGGTCTGGACAATATTCCAAATAAACTTTTGAAAATGGCAGCAGATGTTGTAGCACCTTCCTTAACTGAAATATTTTCTCAGTCCATAAATACTGGGACTGTTTAAAAATGGTGTTAAAAATGATCCAAATAATTGACAATTTGCATAATGGACTAACATTCGATCTAGGCAAAAAGAACAGAATCTTTTACCACAGCCAGAAAGAGGATCCTAATATTAGTAGAATTGCATAGTTTAGTGGTGAAATGTTGTAAAATACGGAAAATATGGCATTGCGAATTTTGTGTATACTATTAGCACAAAAATGGTAAATTTTTCCGCGCGTAATACAAATATATACAAAATTTGCAATTAAGAAAATATCCTCAGCAATTGGCGCTTTAAAACGCATTAGATCATTTATAACAACTAAAACAGCTGTCGAAACTCTTAGTACGAAAAATGAACCATTCCCCAATTAGACAAACTTTCAAATTGGAAAACGATTTTAGCACAGTTGGAAGGAGCTTCGTAAATTTAGTGAAACTGTAAAGTTTGGTTGTAAAATAATGTAAAATGTTGAAAATATAGTAATGTAAAGATTGCGAATTTTGTATACTTTTGTATTACGCGGGAAAAAGCGTTACCACATTTCCACACAGTGGAATTGTATTCACAATTTCACTAAATTTAGGCAGTTCTTTCCAACTGTGCTAAAATGGTTTTCCAATTTAAAACTTTGTATAATTGGGGAATGGTCCACTCAGAAACTACAAAACCGAGCGGTTAGGGTTATCACTAAATCGAGCTATGACACCAATGCTAGTGTTCTTTTGAATGCCCTGCAGTTGGTTAATCTCTATATACAACGTAAAAAACTCAGCTAATATGTTCAAAATACTAAAAGGGTATATGCCTTCTTTTTTACGAACTCTCTTTTCTATTCACAACACTGAGTATAATTTGAGAAATAACCAATTTAAACTTAATTGACCAAAACCACGAACAAATTACTTAAAACGGAGCCCGCTTTCTTACGATGGGGCTCTGTTCAGTATGGAATCGCTTACCTGAGGAGATACGTAGTCCTACAGTATTTCAAAAAAGCTATAAATGATCATTATGCTTATTCATATCGATAGTGACTCCCACACGGCAATCTTGTAAATCAGTTTTAGTTTTTTTTGTACTGAATGCTTTTACCGTGTTTAAATAAAATTTTATTGCATTGTCTGACCACTCTCCTATGATTATAAAGAACCTGCCTGAATCAATCAATAAACGACTTTCTAACATTTCATCTGACAAAGAATCCTTTGACCGAGATGCTTTCCCGTACCAGGCTCTGGCCTGTCAACAGCCTTTTTTGGCCAATAGAAACGCTGAACTGGCCGTTCTGCCATTATTCTAGCCGGCCAATTGCACAAAAATAGGGGGACATGTTGCACTGCTGAGTGGCCCTACTGTTTATACCCTATACTAAGGTACAACTACCGACTCAAATTTCGGCCCTCAGCATCACCAAGCATTAACACCAGCCAAAAGCAGAAACGGCAAAGATACAGCCTCGTACCCAGGCGCTTTTAAAATACCATAGGTTAATCCAGTGCATATGTACAGATCAGTTACAGGTTGAGCGCGCGCGCAGGGGTGCTTGATCCTCGCGCGGTTATATCTTGCATATATCCGCAAATTAATATGTGTGCTTGGGTGCGCTTTTACTTTGCACTAGGGACGCTTAGGTACGAGGCTGGCAAAGATATATAACATGCAACAAAAATGTCGCTACCAACATCGGCTAAACTTTAATTTCTCCAAATTTCCTCCAATGCCTCATGAAATCGGTGGTATACCATGCCATAGTGACCTACACTAATTAAAACAAACCTGACGAAGCCTACGACACCGTCAAAACCAGATTCACTAACCATAAAAACTCCTTCAAGTACCGTAGAAAAAAACACTCAATTGAACTAAGCAACTGTATATGGGAGCTTAAAGATAATAACGTTGACTTCAACGTTAACATTAGATGGAAAATACTAAAACAAGCTAAACCGTACAACATCTCCAATCGCTGCCACTTAGGCTTCAGAGATACTTCATAATTTGTAGACCCTCCATATCCAACCTTAACAAACGTAACAAACTTGTATCGCCATGCAGATAAATTCCTCATCAGGCACCTTTAACCTACCAATAATGAGCTTTACATAATGTGCTTTAACACTTCAAAGAAAATGGAAACGAAAATTTCTATTGCTCATTTGAAAGTGACTCTACAGTAATGTATAGAAGTCTATTGAAAGATTTTTACATCTGTTTTACGTCGGGAGATATTTTCACCTAAATAATCGAACTGCCCTCCATCTTGGATTAATTTTTAACCTCATTGCAATGTTTTAGTGACGTCACAACAGGGATAAGCGATTCAAAGCTTCTCCTAAATACCTACCACCAATAAAATATTTGTGAAACATTTTCAGTCCGTGCTAAAATCCGAAACACTTACCATGTGTGTGGTTATTTGGAAAAGATTAATCACTGTGTCCTAAGAAAAAAATTTCCGTGACCCAAGCTGTGACGTTCATGCATATCTACAAATATCCAAGATGGCGGACAACTAAAGATTTCAAGTCAGAATATCTCACCAAATAAGGCAGATATAAAAATTCTGTAATAAACTTCTATATATTGTTTTGGAGTCTCTTTCAATTAAGACAACAATTTTTTTTGTTGCCATTTCTCTTTAACTCAAGTGTGTACAGATAATATTACACCACAAAAAAACGGTTACTTTTTCAAAAATTGTAAATAACCAATTAACACAAGGAACCGTACAATTAATCCTTCATGCATGTAAATATATTTTAGTCATTAGACCATTTTATCTGAAAAGTACCACACGGCTGCGAATACGTTGCGTGATATAATATAATGATCTGACTTCAAGTTACCTATTATCCAGATTATATGTGCGATTCAAGATAATCCTATGAAAGAAATTGGCGATGGCGGAAATCAGAATCATAATCAGTTAAGAACTGCAGTGATTCTTTGGTCTGGAACAGAGGGCAAAATATCTGGGCTGACCAGCTAAGCCGCCAGTGACCGTATCAGAAAGTAGGGAAGCCTGGGAAGGACGTATACCTCCGAGGAATACACCCGCACATATATACCCGGAGATATATACCCAGAGATATATTATAACGATACCCGTTACGCTTTGGACGGTCATTCTGACGAGCTGATCGTTCTTTGAAAGTTTCCTCTCTGTAACAAAAGTTGATACAAAATGAATAGGTTCTATTGGGAGTAAAATAAAACATAATCCGAAGATTAGCATCTTGAAACCCAGGATACGGATTAAAATAAGACGATATTGAGTTGTGAAAAAGGTGGCTGTAGTGAGGAAGTAAGCAATGACCAACCATTAAGTTAAACATATATACTGATAATTATAAAAAAGTGAGACTCATTACTGGTATGCACTACTGACCTACAGAATGTCTCTAACCAAGAAAAGCATATCATTTTGGGATACCAAGATTTTAGCACCGAATGGAATCCTTCTAACGAGCCGGTTTGCACCACAGGTGAAAGCTGACAGCTGTGCCTCATAACTGACAGCGACTTTGCTGGGTATGAAAACCCAGCTGTGGAAGACGTAGAACACCAATACAAATGATTCCTGATAGATCTTGATATCTCGCAATCTTGAAGTCGTGCAACATTTTTGTTGCAAGGAGCATTGCGCGAAGTAGAACCAGGTTCGACTTTTCGCCCCGATTGCCGCAACGCATTTTTAACCATTGCACAGCGTAACATCCCTCTTCCAAATTGCCTAGCAGTATTTCTTTGAATTCTTTCATGCAGCCAATGCAAACTTGCAATCTCTTTTTAACCGTTTACAAATAGCCACTGATGTGTCGTAGACAGTGCATGTGTCCTATACAACGCATAGCCCCCCCCCCCCCGGGGCTTTTTTCAATGTTAAAGGAAATGGCAACCAAAATTTTTATTGTCTCATTTGAAAGAAACTCTAAAAATAATATATAGAAGTCTATTACGAAATTTTTATATCTGTTTTACTTTGGGAGATATTGTCACATGAATAATCGAAATGTCCGCCATCTTGGATTCATTTTTAACCTCATTAACAATGTTTTGGTGACGTCATAACAGGGATAAGCCATTCAAAGCTTCTCCTAAATACTTACCACCAATAAAATATTTGTGAAACCTTTTCAGTCCGTGCTGAAATCCGAAACACTTACCATGTGTGTGGTTAATGGCTAAGATTAATGATTGTGTCGTACGAAAAAAAAATTGCGTGACCCCAGTTGTGACGTATGATGCAGATCTACAATATCCAAGATGGCAGACAACTAAAGATTTCAAGTCAAAATATCTCACCAAATAAGGCAGATATAAAAATTTTGTAATAGACTTTTATAAATTGTTTTGGAATCTCTTTTAAATAAGAAGATAAAAAATTTTGTTCCATTTTCCTTTAAGGGCAACAACGCCGCTGAAGCAGATGGAGAATGCTATAAAATGTGTGGCCACGGCCGTGGGCGGTCGTATCTTTCAGCTTTGCCAGTGTGGATACACACTCACAGTAACACGCATCATTTTCACCCGAGTACATAACACCGGCTAAAGCACACTTAAAATGTCACAGTAATTTTTATAGTTTTATATATTATTTTTTTAAAATCTTGAGCGGCTGTTCATAGTGTCGTATCGTTTATGGTTACTAATACAGTTAATTTGCCTTTCGTGTTCCTCTACCACATGGGCACAGAATAGACATATAAACAGAAGGGTCACTCGAGTCGGAACCTTTGAAGTTGGTGTCTCCACGCATGTCGCATTATGCATGTTCGTTATGCAGGTTCTGGCCAGTCAATTGCCTTTTCTGGCTAACAGAAACAGTGAACGCCATGTTGCGCCATTATTTTGGCCAGTCAATTGCATAAAATTAGGAGGACATGTTGCACTGCTGAGTGGCCCTACCGTTTATTCCTTAAACTGCCATATGGGCATAATACGATAACAACAAACAATTAAAAAGATATGAATTGTCAAAACACAACGATCTTTTAGAAGTCTTCTCTTCACAAGCTTTAATCTCCCAGGTGCGGAGTCATCCATTTAGTTCGCACACAAAGTATCTGGGGTATTCCCCCTCTCCCTTTTGTACGCTAGTGTACGCCTTTTCGCACCTCCTCCCTCCACCGTACGCATGGATACAGGAAAACGCTGTGAATGAGCTCACCATCCCATCTTTGGAGTTCTCCCCAGCTTGTTGCTTATTCCAAAATCAAACATACGATTAAATTACATGAAGTTTGTATGAAACGTTTTGTACCAATTTGAGTTGTTTTCCTTACAAATTCAATTGAAATTCCGCCTGTTGTAAGAAAGAACAATTTAGCAACATCACTTGCAGGAAAACATGTTTTGGCAACTGGGATAAAACATGCCCTTATGAAAATTTCACATTGGCTTTTCACATATAAATCACTAATTTCACATGTGAAAAGTTACGTGAAACGCAAATTTCGTTTTCACATGTAAAATGTACAATTTACACTTAAAGGCATATATACAAAAATACTTGGGCAATTAGCAGAAACTGTGATCTTTACGTTTGCCCATCAATCCCAGAGCCTGACGCCCGCTTTCCACTACGCGAATTTGTATGTTCGCGAGACGCGAAGAGGGAATAAGAATCCAACCGCAAACAAATTCGCCTAGTGAAAAACATGTTTAATTTTGTACAAGCGAGCGGTAAGAGAACAGGACTTTAAACGGCTAACGCCAAGTGCTACAATTTGCACTTTGCATGCCGGGCCGTTTAAATCATCTCAACACAAAACTAGCCTTAACGATGAGTTCAGGCAATCACTTTTTGCCCCCCCCTCCCCCCCCCCCCGTTCACCGATGGCTTATTCGAACACGCGGTCCAGTTGGTAACATGTTCGCTCGTGACACCGAAACTATTTCTGTCGATTTTAATAATTCCTCGTCTGGCGGAAATTGTACCCTATCACTTCGACCGTTAGACATTTTCGATCCATGAAAATTTTCTTTCGGTTGACGTGCGCCGGGCAACTGTGCATTACGAATAAGCGACGCGGCACGTCCACGACCCACTCTCGAGTCGCTTGGGGTCTTCCTGTGCATGCCTGGCGAGGCACGCGGAGAGTGACCACAGGTGTCTGAATCTGAACTCAGCTGGGGAAAATCGTCTTGAGGAAATAGTCCTGGGCAATGACTATCGCGGCCAGAAGTAAAGCCGCGCATGTTCTGCGCAACATGTCTTGGTTCTGTTTGCGCTACAGGGGTTTCTGTCTGCGCTGCGGGGATTTCATCGCAGACTTTTAGTTTCTCGATGTCTTTTTTAAGACCACTTCTAGACTGATCTTGTTTCATCTCTTGCTCTTTCCGTGCAAGAGATGACGAGATTCTCTCCTGTTCAGCCACGAAGGGTGGGTATGCATGTTCGCGGACGCGCATACCACGTTTTTCGTATTCCGTCATAAAATCATGTCCATCCTCCCAAGCCCGATGTTGCTCCTCATTCTCACTGTTATTCCACTCCTCGTATCGTGGTCGTTCACGAGATTGATGTTCATAGAACGTTTCTGGCAGAGCAGTGGATGAAAACTATTGCGAAGAGAAAGAAAGCGAATTACGTGAATTCACGATTTGTACAGCACATGCAAGAAATTTTCACGAATGACTATAGCCAATTTTCATTTCATTAAGCTTCGGCAGCAGTTGATTTTGGAGACGGAGGAAAGTAAACAGGAGTACGCAGAGAAAAACCCTCAGATCGACTACGGGAACTCAACTCACATGAAATGCCGAATTCACAATTCCAAGTGGTGAGAAGCACATCGCGCTAACCGCTTGTGCACCACCCGTGCTTTCCTAAATCAATCAATTCATTACTGATCGATTACACTGTACCAATGGTGATAAGTGAAGGCAATGGAATTTCAAGGATAGAAAGATTTTCAAAAAAAAAATTAAATATATTGCCGCAATAGAAGTTTCTCAGATGACATGAAATTTGGGCCAATGAAATCTCATGTAACATCAATTCACCGCACTAGCAATATTCATGAGAAAGTTTTATCAACGACGACATTTTTTCATTTCTAGTTCTTACCTTTTTTCTCACCACTGCATCAGAAGCATCTCTATCACACGACAGATATATATCCACTCCGTGTACAAATTCTTCCATCATCCGTTCCATTTGAGACAGCCGTAGTTCTCGAAGATACATAACGCTCTGCAGTACACAAATTTGCTATAAATACTAAGGTGAATCAGGGTGTTAGCCAGGATTCCAAATCTCGCCCTCCAAAATATGTTTGTGCGTGTGGCAGGACAAAAACATGTATTTTTGGACATTGCCGCAATTTTTTATGGCTACAGAATTATACTTGAATTCATCCATTTCAAAACCACCAGGAATGAAAGCCAATACCATAAGTTAAACAGCACATAATAAATCGAAGTATTCAACAAATATGACAGGCTTAAGTTGTTACTTTATATATATACTAAGCCTGTACGTTGCTACTTTCTACAATCCGTGGCCATCTATTAAAATATAGCCGTCCAAATTCAAAAGTAGGGGTCCCTAGGACAATCGGACGCCCACCTGGCTAATACCCTGGAGAATCAGCCTACGAATCAAAATCGATCACTTGTGTTTTAGTTTCCAGGCAACGGGTCGTTTGAGTGCATTATCACAGTTTAGATATATTGTACCAGATGGTCCATGTTCGCCACATTCTTGTCACAAATTTTTCACATGCTTACGCGAGCTGACGCCTCTGGTTGACGCCGTTAACGCACGTGTCCGCCATTTTGTTAGTAAGCGTGTCATACAACGTAAGCAATGCTACTGACCGAGAAATATATACTGGATAAACGGACGTATAAACAAACAAAAAAGTTCATAATTTTGTTCTTAAAACAAAAACACAGGAAAAAATACAAAACGAACAAATTCCTTTGAACATGGAAAATATCTTTATAGTTTGTTTACGAAAAAAAAGAAAAAACTCGTTCGAAAAATGACTCTACCGAGATAAGAGCATGTTCGTGGTAAAAAATAAAACAATTACAAAAAAATATACAAAAATACATACATAGAAAAAAACATTGCTGCACAAACAGTCGAATTATTTTCAAGACTAATCGAGGCTAGTATTGCGTTACGATGTTTTAAAACGTGTGAAAAACGCGTAATGGTAAGCGGCCCTTATTAATTTCCTATAGGGAAAGTAGCGAAGCTAACCCGAAAACTTGGTCATGCTATGCAAATTTAACCATTATTAGTATTCATTTCTAAACACAGAAAAATTTGCATTTGCATGACTAAATGTCGGGCTGGCTTCACCACTGCTTAGGGATGAGACTGGTTACACTGGTTTGTAACAAACCTTTGCAGCAACATCCACTAACTCTTGGTGAAGTGGTCGATTCTTCCACGCCATTTCATCATTCTGTATAATAGGAGAAAAACCACAGGATATAGCCTCGGCTAACAGATAGTAGATCCCTAGCTAATTTGGAAAAGGTATTAATATTTTAAGAGACATAACCTATATATCATTCATTAACGAATTACTGTCACACTACGGTATGGCGTAACTTCGTTATTGTTTACATTCTGTTTTACCTTGTCAAAAATTAAAGCCTAAACTTCACCAGCGACATAAGCATGTAGGCCCTGTCACACAGTGCAACGCAATTCTACTCTTAAGAGATGTAAATTTGTGACAAATGTTTGGTATGTTGAAAATATTTTGGCAAACTGTGATGGAAGCATGTATTTGCCAATTTTACATCTCCCAAGTTGCATGAAAAATTGCACCGTGTCACAGGGCCGTAAGCAACGAAAGAAAAGATAACTTTTCCCAGAGGTTTACGAAGATTAAGCAGAAAGAATTTTCTTTTGAATTTGCTTATGCTCGTAGTCCTATCGTCATGCTTACGTGGATGCTTATGTATATGTCGCACAGCTCACTGCATCTCGTTGTTTGTCTCTTGTTCTAGCTGCCGCTCGTGCTAATGTCGCTAGCGAGGACCAGGCTTAAAACTAACGACAAAAAATACCTTGTTTGCGCCACTACCGGTAAGAGTCAGATAAAATAATTTAAGTTCGTAATGGATAGCTTTGCTATAAGACGGATTGTAAAAATATTTTATCATCATGCCCCAGCCAAAATGACCAGAGTAGCAAATGAAGCCCACAATACTAGGGTGTTTCAGAATTATCCTCAGAGATATGTGACAGTAATTCTTTAAAGATTGCAAGTCATAACAGTAAGTTCGAAACAGCGAAAACCCGATTTCGTCCCCCCCCCCCTCCTCCCACAATACTGGTAAGAGAGTCAAACAACCAAAGCTTACAAACCTTTATGTGCTTCATACGGACTTTGTAAAAATGATACTGATCCGGAGACAGATCAAGATATCGGTATAAACTTGATATCAGGCTGCTTGTTTGACTAAAAAAGTTTAACAAAGATAATTTCATTCGCCCCATCGATTTTTGGTGCCTTTTCAACAAAATCATCCCCCTCCCAAACCGAAAAAAACTTTTTTTACATTACCAAGACAAAATTACTTGATGCTGATTGGTTAAGAGGCGTACAATTATTTCATCAATTGTACAGCAGTACAATGAATGATTTCGAAACAAACAAACAAAATTGCGGAAAGGTATTTCAACGAGCGGGACTGCTCCAGATGTTTACTGGATTTTAAAAAAGCGACGAACGAAATAGAAGTACAAAAACTGATGCAGCTGTAGCCGATAGTAATTTTACTTTGAAATCACTTAGCAATAGGATATGGTAGACTAATTTAACGACAGTGATTTCCACCACAAAGTTTATATCATTTTCAGCTTGAGAGCTTTCTTTCAACATGCGCGGGCATAAAAGGTTACGACGCGAGCGCGCGAGAGCTCTGTATCGTATCCACTCTGTGCAGGTAGGAAAGTTAATTTCCACGCGCGTATATCCGCCTCTGTATGGCTCCGCATTAAAATTTCACCTGGGAAGCTTTCCATCGGGAGCTTGATTCTTGTAAATAATAGCATCTGCCACCTAAATATCAAACGTTTATCACATTAAAAAGCGAAGGGTCACGCTACACCGTACTGCGTGTGTGACGTATTAAGCAGGGTTTTTTTAATGAGAACATAGTCTCACCTGGGTGTCAAAAACATTTACAAGACTCACGCCATACTGGTGATATAAAGCATCGCTGAAGTGCCGGCAGTTGTGAATTACCTGCCAATACAAGAAAACAAAAGTTTCGTTGCTATCAAAGGCCGTGGGTCTAAATTATTTCGAACGTTCGTTGCACCAATCAGGGGGACACTTGGTTCGTGGTAGCTTTGAAAGACATACAAGCTAGAGATATACATGCTCATGCTATGATTGAAAACGGCTTATTTTGATTATCTTCCATTCAACTGCATTATGTGATATTTTGTATTCACAGTGACAGATAACAAAAATGAGTGGTATCGTCAAAAAGAACACAAAAAACACACATACTCTTATTTTTTATTTCTTTGGCTTCGCCACAAGGGCAGGATAACAAGAACAGCGTGAGCCAATCATTGTGGACCATTATCAACTAACTGCATGTGAAAAACTGTTAAAAGTCCACACTGTTAATATTAGTTATGGATGTTTCATGCATATTAATGGCATGAATTAACGTTTTCGCGGGATTTTGCTAATTATTACAAAAACTAACTTGTTGTAATTGTGCTTGAGTTTTGTGGACATGTTTTTGTCAAGAACGAATATATCGATTTTGTGTCACATTTTCGAGTGATTCATTTAGTTTTACGCTAAACTTCATGATACAAACTAGCAACCTTGACAACTTTCCTTATAGGAGGAAATCGAAGTATATACGGAAAGACAAAAACCCACAACTTTCAGCGCGACGTTGACTTTTAGCCTTCACACGAGGACAGTGTTCGAGTCAGGGCGAGACGTTCTTATACTGAGAATCGAACCCGTGATGTTGGAGCTAGATGTTAAAGGATGTCGAAAACGTTATCTTGTTAGTAACGTTTTCAAAACTAACTCACTAAAAATCTCAAAACTCACTAAAAATCAGCAATTTATTTCGCTCAACATGCACGTATGCATCTCACTCGCACGTTCGACTCTCACATTTGGCTTTCAACCTAATTACCTATCCTGACATGAAGTTTCCTACAAGGCAAGCGGTCTAACCGCTTCGCCACCAAAGCCCCATAATCAGTTTTTGAGTTGTTTTTGAGTTATTTTTGTTTTAATTGTGAAGATTAAATTAAAATCGCGCAATGAAAGAAAAAAGTACTACCGTAAATGGGTGTTTGACATCATGCATATAGCTCGAAAACAATTTAAGCAAAAAACTGTTTGAGTACTCGTCTTGTGCTTTTTCTTGTGATGCAAGTTATTTTGTAATACATGCAAATTCATAGAAGATAATCAAAAACCATCTGTTTACCCGGCACCCCGCAATTTTTTGCTTGAATTTTTTTTTGGCAGCATGTCTTTCAAATAAACCACAAACTAGGTGTTTCCAAAATGGGTGCAAAAAAAAGTATTTCGTAACCTGGTAGTGAATACAATTTGATAATTTTAAGATGCTATTTCTAGCTAGTAGAACTCGTTCGTTTTGCTTCGTTTCAAATTTAGGAAAAACAAACAGGAGAACTAAAGCAATAAACAAACCTTTAGAATATTTGCTGAATCCATGATGTCTGCCAAGCCACAGTCAAACGCTCGTCTGCCAAGTTTCTTGATATCAAATACGTAAATACACTTATTACAGCCAATCTGCAATGAAAACATAGATAAATATGGACAAAAAACGCATATTACGTAAATTAGAAAGCAATTTCCTCGTCTTGCATAACATGTATTCTCAAAATTACTTTGCTAATGGATGAAATTGGAGAGTTTTACAAGCCATTTACAACATTCGCATCCGGATACAAGACGGTCACTCATGTTGTAAATAGTAGTACATACGCTTTACTGTACATGCTTATTTGGCTGGCAAGTAGCATCAGGGGTGGATTTACTTCGAGGGGGGAAGGTGTGGGGGTGCAGAACGGGTGCTGTTCTTATGATAAAGCAAAAAATATTAGAGACAATGAAATTAACATTTTAGCGATGATATACTACAGTAATTTGAGTAATTTGAAATACAGTAACACGATAATAACCAAACTATGTCCATTAATCCCCTAATTTTGAGAAGAAATGTTAAAATAATAATATATTAATATATTATAATTAATAATATTGTAATATGTGATAATGTGATTTGTCTACAGTACTTGTACTTGGTCAGTCCTGGCACTTGAACGTAAACTTGGTAACTACCTTGCTAGAATAACTAGATACTTAGTCTCTTAGACAAATTATTTGCTCATTTTGGTGTTCTATTCAATACTTGATGTATTATTTATTTGTTCTAATGTTTCAAGCTAAAAATTGACTAATAAATACCATTTTATCGTGTGAATATATGAGTTTACCAGAAGAGTGTTTCTTACCTGGATAAGGCAAAGCTCTCCAAAACGACAAACTTTGAGACCCTCCCATGCCACGCCCACGACACGTTGTCTTAAAATGTACGCAATCTAGAAGTTATAAACACAGGAATATCAGTGTAGGTTATCCACTCTACTAGTATATTTTTCCCAGTTATAGAACAAAATAATGAAAAACGAAAACGTTACATGTCAATTTTAGCGTACCGTCGAATCTCGACAAAGCCAGAGTTGACGATTACTGCGAGAATTACGTACTTTATCAATGGTTTCAAATAGGTTAACCGCTGTTTCGCTGCAGCCATTTTATAAAACAATTACTAAATGGTTTTCCGAAGCGGTTTGACGTATGAAGTTTTGTATATTAATACAGATTGCTTGGGTACTTGTGATTGGAAACAAACGAAAATATTCTGAAATTCAAATGTTTAAAATTGGGGGGGGGGGGGGGGCGTATATTCAAACACTTAAAAAATGGCTTGCGTACGAAATTTGAATGCATAAAAGTGATTTTGGGCTGGTAGGTAAAAAATATGTAAGTTGCTTTATAGATGTTCAAAATCTCAAGAAATTGGATTGAGTTTAAACTCTGAGAAGAGTTCCTTGTTTTGGGTACTCGCCAGTTATGGTCCACATTACCGAAAGATTTTCATGTTACATTGCTTGGTAAAGAAATATACCCTGTATCCTAAGCTAAAAGATCTTGGTATTAGCTGATATTGATAAAAATATTGATGTCCGCGCGACGTTTTTAACGGCTTAAACTCGTGCAAATTTTCTAAAATTTTTAACAACAATACAGCACCCGACAAACCTTTCACGCAGCAAGTGGAAATTACTTTTAAGCATTAGAGTTTCGCGCGCAAAAAATTTTTAACTTGCCGTAAAAGACACCCCTCCCCCCCGAATGTTGAAGTTTTAAATTTCTCATTTTTTCTACTTATTCTACATAATAAGTGCCAAAACAAACAATTTTTAATTAATTATAAAAAAATCGTACATTGAGGCGCTTCAGGAAATAGAGAGCGATCTCTGATTTTTCTACTTTTTTTATACACCCTGTATATCTATTATTTCTATGGATTACTCTTACCGCTTGTTCAAACTCCTCTTCCAATGAATCAATCACCACAACTTTAGGAGGATTAATGAAAAAATTGTCACGATCCTCTAGTGTTGCGACGAAATCATCAGAAATACCTGAGATGAAGAAAAATCAAGAAATCAGCGCGTTCTTATTCTACACACGTAAAAATCTCAAACAAGTCTGCAGCAAGCCGTCGACAAGTTGTTTCCGCACTGCTTGTGCCAAGTTGTCAACAAGTTTGCAACTTGTAACATCCTTGTTGATATTAACAGACTTGGCACAAGTTTGTTCCAACAAGTCTGGTACAATCATCATATATTGTTACAAACTTGTCTCGTCAGCCTTGTAACATTCTTCTTCTATATCAATAATGTACCAGATTGTCATAAACAACCTTGTAACAAGTCTGATAATGCCATCAAGCTTGTTAAAAGTTGTTAAAGGAGCAGTGTCATATTTCACGCATATGCTTTTGCGCGTAATAAACTTGAAAGCGCTGGGCCAACGTTTTCAAGTTCGGAATCCAAAATGGCGTCCTCAAAGGAGGACGAGCTGAAATTCGGTATTTCAGCTCGTCCTCAACGCAAAAGAATTTATTTGGTATACAATGTACTTAAAGGATGGAGAATGCAAAAATCGAGCGGGGTGTAACAGTTGGAATTACAGTGATTTCGCCGCACATCTGTTGTCTCTTGGATACAAAAGAAGGTATAAAAATAATGCAATTTATGTGCTTTAATCAAACTGAATCTACAAGAAGGTCGTAAAATAGCAAGAAAATAAAGAAATAAAATATGCGTTAAATGTGACACTGTTCCTTTAACAGCATGTTTCAAATTTATTACAACAAATATGTTACGAGTAGTGTGAACGCAACTTGTTGACAACTAATGAACAAACTTGTTGGCAGACTTGTAACAACTTGTGCGCTTTCACGCGCGTAGCTGAAATGGAAGCGACTGCTAACGTGATATCTTCACACACATTTACTCCAACAAGAATCCCCCATGGGACTTGCCTTTTGTTAGAGAGCTTAAGATCCTCAGTTTAAAGTTATAACTACAGGTATACCGGTATTCTTATTTACTTACGGTATTTACGCAATACCGGTGTGACAGTATTGCTTTTGACGCAAAACGATTCAAGTAGTAAAAGATCCGATGTTTTTGTGTGAATAAATCTAGCAACGAAATTTTCGTAACTGTTTCCTCTGCCGAGATATTCAACTTTATTGGATATGCAAATAATGCAATGTGTGACATCACATGCAATGCATAATGAGATTGCTTCTTTTGTATCATTTAACAATAAAGAGGGAACGATCATCAACATAGCGCAGGGCGCTCATATGGGCGCCCTGACATAGCGTCTGTAGAGTAGTACGCTGTTCGCAGACGCTATTGACTATTTATCGTTTCGCTCCCCAACAAAACAGCGTCTGCGAGCAGGCTTATAGAGTAGAGGATTATTGATCTTTATTATAAGAATTCGTTCTTCGCCTGGCACGTCTCTGGCTGTAGTATACGTTTGGTGAAAATTTGATAAAGGGCTAGAAGTCACAAAACTGTCCTGTAACCTTAATATGAACGTAGAATTGTCAATCTTGAAAGCAAATGCAAACATTAACTACCATTCTATTATTATTCTCGTGATTAAGGTTTGAATGAAAAACGACGTTAGTTTGAATACAGTAAGTGTTTGACTTACAAGTCTGCCGCACAGACTTCCTTTGCAGCATCCTTGATCCTTCGTCGCTAGGATCCCGTCTTGATTTTCCTTTTTGCAACTTTTTCTTGTTTCCAAATTGATATCCTCCATCTTTAGGAGGTAGAACTTGAGCCTCGGGCTGTTCTTGATCTACTGCAGACTTTTCACTCGCAACCTGGCTCGTTTCGGCATGCACTTTGTCAGCATCTCTAAAAACACATTACGTGGCATTCATAGTTAGCGTATTCCATGTACTTATACTGTACATAAATAAACTGGGTCTCATACTACAAGCTACCGACACTAAAAACTAAAAATTGATGGCTTATTCAAATTGTACTTGGTGGCTATCGACGACGATTAATTAAAGATTAGAGATTCAAGCTATACTATACGAAACCTATATACGAAATGTATTTATACGAAACCTATACTCGCCTGGGCACAAGTGCCACAGCGAGTAATAACACTGATGTCAAAGTATAATTTTGTGGAAACACCACGTAAATTTACAATCAATCCGTAAGCTCGGATCTTCATCAGTGCTAAAAATAAAGATCATAATAACAAAAGATAAAACAAACATGATAGTCCACTATTCGTAGCATATTAGTAAGAAAGCTCATATCCTACCAGTAGAAAAATGCAAACAAAGTTGACAGATTTGAAGAGTCAAATGAGAGTAATATTTAAAATGTTACTTAATAAAAGTGTCCCGAAATAAACTGAAAAAGCTAAAAAGGTCGAGCCGAAAGTATTTTAAACTAAATACCATTAATAAAATGAATCAATTAAATAAGTACTATCAGTTAAATATTATTAATAAAAAATTGATAAATTTTACCTCGAAACAGGTGACAAATTTATAGAAATATATATCACTTTTGTAAATAATTTCCTTTCAAATCGTTTGTATTCAGCTTTACTTCTACTACTGCTTGTGTCGAAAAAAACTGTTATTCCACTCACTCTTGTCGTATATGAGCATAGCCGACTTGGTTCTGCGCACATCGTCGCTATCAGCTTAATACATACGACTCAATATCGTGGAAAAACTACAGAGCCGTTTAATATAGAGCCTTCTAAAGAATTTTGCTCACTGTCGTTTAGACGGCCAATACACAACACTTCAAAACATTGGTTCGATATCCAAATGTGAACAGGTCCAAAGAATTCTACAGTTATTGAGAATTTACTTCACTTGTTTGAACTGATATACAGCCACTGTAATTCAATTAGGGTTGTCTTTCGAAAAGCGTAACTGCAAACTAAGAGCGCGCAAGGGATGGTGGATTATTTAGGGCCTAATACTCGGTGGATTACCTTACCAGCTAGTAAATTTGCCGTCGTAGGTTTCCCATGAGGCCTCGGTGCTTTTTGAGAGAAATAATTCCCGGTTAAAAGGTGAAAATTTATCAGTGACCCGTCATCCGGCGCTTGCGCACTCATAGCTTTCAGTTTACGCTTCTGGAAGGAAAACCTTCATTGATTTAGCTGACAGTATTCAACGGCCTTGCAGACACAACGCTGAGTAGCTCGTGGGGTGCGAGTGTATAAAGCCGATGCTATTTACAAACCTTTTGGTTAAAATCACTGCTCGAATGAGATACTTACTTATGAACTTTTTTCACAGTGTTTTGGACATCATCTACCTTTTTCTCTTCCAGAACAGTCACTAGCAAAATAATAAAGAACGGTGGAACAAACACTTTGATGCTTTTGTTGGCCAGAAAATGGATTTAGAATGTGTAGAAGTGTAGAGTTAAACTTAGTCGGGTTAAACTTAGCCAATTAGGGTTAGGGCCAACGCCCATTGGAAAAACAAGTCTGACGAGGTTGACAGACACGCTATACCAGGTATGCAATTTTTGCATGAGCATACTTGCAACAGAGCAGCTAAAACACCAAAATCGTCAGAAAATGTTTACTGAAAGCACTTATTTCACAAGGAGTTCTACTGTAGACACGAATACGAAAATAGCGTGTAACCTCCTTCCAAAAGCTTAGAAAAGATGACAAATACATTTTAATTTAGTACTTACAGTCAGTTATTTCATTTGGAAAGAAGTGATGAAGTCCATGTAATCTTGTCCCAGTTGCGCAAGAGACGACTAAAAAATAAAATGTTATCACAAGTTATTTCCTTTTACAGCACTGTAGCCAGATGCTGCTAGTAAGAGAGGCAGATAAAAGCAAAAATTCGCCGTAGCGGCATGTCGATTTGACCTTAAATTATCCAAACAAAACACAACATTCAAACAGCCTGGTGTGATTTTGTACAGTAATCAATCAAATTTAATCATTGTGGTATAATTTTCCATTGCAGCTTGGTAGCCCCTCGAGACAGTTAGATAGCTTGCAGTACATACACATGCTAATTACCACGTAGAATATGCCTAATAGCTCACGCGGGACAATAACTAGCCCGAGTATTTCACTTAGTTAATTAAAAAACGGAGCCATTTCACCATATAATTACGATAACTATTTGCAATGTTATACTAATAGAGAAAGGTGATCTCCCAGTGTGCCGTGTGCATGCAATACCATATTATAATAATATACTATTATAATAATATTTAGTATAATTCTTTAGTAAATAATGGTTTTCAAGCATTTTGATTGGTTGCCTGACCAGTAAATATGAGGCATTATTTACTAGTTGGCATTTTTTCAAAATGGCCGCCAATGAGAGTCGCTTTGATGTATTATACTTTTGCCAAAATTATCAAATGGAGAAAAATTGCATTAATATAAACTCAAAGAATATAAACAAACATTGATGTTAAACTATCTTAAGGTAATAGATGGTCTGCAAATAACTTATTAAATACTTTTTTCACTATTTAAAAATTACAAGTAAACTTTAGTCTTTACTTAGGAATTTTCAGAAGTAAACTGTATTCATAAAAGACGACAGTGCATTTTATCCACGTAAATTTACTAAAGAAATTATGCTAAAACAATTAACAATTATTCGCTTCAGGCTCAGTGATTATGGTAAATATTCACCTCGACTTCGTCTCGATGAATACTCACCAATAATCACTTCGCCTTCGGCGAATAATTGTTAAATAATTTCTAAGATCAGTACATTTTTATTTTATACTTTTTTTCTACACCTTGTATAATGGCGGTATATAATCTCCCCAAAATCGTCTCCCCAAAAATGCTTGTAGCTAAGTATTTCGAAAACAATTTTGTTGCATCTTTCTCTTGTCTCCCTCTTCGATTGGAACTAAAGTTCAAAGTTTTTGTCTATGAAGCTATAAAAACAAAACACCACGTTCCTGGGCTACCGATGCTATAACTTTCAAATTAGCGACTGTTTTACGTCACGTTTCGCAGTAGATTTAGTGTTGCTTAAGTTCGTTAAGCAACTCAAGTTCGTAATCTCATGTTAAGATTTGAAAATATAAAAGCATTGTGACAAGGCATTTTATGAGATCGCACATAAAATAAAACATACTTTGTGAAAAAAGCTCGTTTTTCGGGTTTTTTGTCTAAAACAACGATTGAATCAGTTTTTAAAAAAAAATCCGGTTTCTTTGGTTTATTGATACACCCGCCTGACCCAAATGGCAGAATAAAAAATATTGCTGCAATGCCTGACACTTGGAAAAGTCCTCCAAGCCTTGCTAGTGATGATGCTTGGTATTTACATGAACATTTGTCTTGGATAGATCACGTAAATAATACGATTGCGTCGTGCTATTGTATTTTTGCCATCCTGCGAAAACGTAACACTCTGCATCCTTTTCATTGAAGATGCAGCTAGTTGAAAGCCTTATCTTTTCAAGATAGACTACAACATTTCCGTTTCAGTTAAATCCACTCCCGGCATACTTGATCAAGAGACTATAGCGGGTGCAATTATGTGCGGCAGCTTTCGTGAATTATAGACAAAATGACATTACAAACAGCTGGTGAAAATGACATTATAAACCTTGGCTGGCTATACCTATACCTAAACGCTTTGAATACTATTTGGCCAACTTAGCCCACAAGTAGCCCACCTTATCTTCCATTAGAACGTTATATCCCATCAAGAACTCTAAGATCATCTGATGGAATACAGCTTGTCGTTTCTCATACAACTGAAACTTTTCAATATAGTTGTGCCAAAACTTTTAATCGTCTCCCAAACGATATTAAAAACTGTATATACAAATTATTTACAGTTTTCAAAACTTATATCTATTACCTGGTGTAGAGATTTAACTTGGTAGTTATAGCAGTAGTATTTTCGGATGACGAGCTACTTTACTAAAATGCCGAAATAAATCGTTATTATTATCATTATTAAACCTGCATATGCACTAGTTCTTATGGTTGCATGGTGACGAAGAAAGTGAGAAAGAGTAATTAAAAACAATGTTATCCGGGGCATGATCCCATCAAGAAGTTTTCATTTGAGTACATGGATGAACTCGTCAATTGGTACTTTGTGAATACTCTAGTTATTTAACTAACATATTGTGTACTAACAATAAGATAACAATATGCATATCTATATGTATATATCACAACCAAACATTATGCTAATTAAATTTCCACCAACCAAAGTTATGATTATAACTTAAAAAGCCAAACAGTAGTCATCATTTCCAGTCTTCACTTATTCCTGGAACTCAATTGTATATCACGTTTAAACCATCACAAGAACTCTGAACTCAATCATGTCATTCCTAAATATACAGACGTCAGTCTCTATATTTAGGCTTTTAGCAACCATCTTCTAATTTCTTGAATCCATTCCTGATGATGACTTTAAACTATGAGTGGTGACTAGCATTTGTGGTGTTGTGGGAACTCACATACCTCGACTGGATCCCCAAACAATTGAGTAATATAGCCTGTTGGGTAAATCCACTCACCCAATTAAGAGTGTGGTACATGTCAATGAATTAAATCAAATTAGATGAAATGTGAAGGAATACACATTACATGTATGTACTTGGTATTACCATTGTTTTATTTTATATGGTTCTTATTTTGTTGTTTGTTTGTTTGTTTAATTACTTCATCATCGAAATAATATTACTGAGATAATTGGTGAGCAGACAGAGCACAGCCCCAATTGAATCTGCCAACCATTTTACAAACGACATACGATATACAATACACACAAGTTAACTGTTACACCAAGATATGAAGTAATAATAAAATTAGAAAAAACACAGAGATATATAAATATTTAAAGTTCAATAAAAAATAAATAAAAATTACGGAGGTATATAATCATTTAGCGGTTCAAGAAAATGTTTTCTCAATTTCCTTTTAAATAGTCCAATTTCAGCAATAGCCTTCAGATAACCTGGCAGTAGGTTCCAGTAAAATACGAGTGTTTAAAAAATTCAGTGTTGCATCTAATCTCATTGAAATTGTTGATATTACATGATCTAATATTATATCTACTAGTCCGTTGTTTAGCTATGTTTGAGATGTCTTAGTCATATAAGCCATGTTGACATTTAAAGAAGAACACCAGGTCGTTCCACATTCTTCTGTGTTCTAATAGGAACAAGTTCAACTTGACAAGTCTCTCTGTGTAACTGCAGTGTAGGGGATAGTCCAGAATAAATTTAGTCGCTCTACGTTGGATATCCTCTAACATACGCTTGTATTTGACTTGATTGGGAGACCATAATTCAGTTGCATATTCAAGTTGAGGCCTTATCAACCAGCAATACAGAGCTTTTCTGATGTGGACATCTTTTATATCTCTGCATACCCTTTTAACTAAGCCTAGTGTTCTATTTGCCTTCAAAGTTATTTCCGATGCTGAGCCCAACGCAAGTCATCTGTCACCAAGATTCCTAGATCTTTCACAGACCTAACTCGATCCAACAACACTCCATTCATATCATAATGGATACCCGTGATAGACTTTTTATGTGAAAAGCGCATAAATTTACACTTTTCAATATTGAACTGCATCCTCCATCGCCTACTCCAGTCATGAACATTTGACAGGTCACTCTGAAATTGTTCTACATCGGCTTCGTGTTTATAACTCTAAACATATGTTATGTGGTGTGTCTGTATATGTTGAAACACGAGTCATTTTCCTCACCTACATATACTTACTTCTGAGTTAAGACTAGAGATGCGCCGATTAATCGGAAAATATCGGAAAAGTCGATTAATCGGCCAATTTTTAAATAATCGGTAATCGGCCGATTATTGTATAATAATCGGAAATAGATTTGATTATTTTGAAAGGAAAAGGACGAGGTTCTTTACTGCTGTAGCAAGCTGAAATTACTTGAAAATCCAAGAAACAGCGCGTTGAAACTACTTATGTTTATGAACATGACACACGGTGAAAACAGCGTGCACATCTTGTCAACACAAACGCCATCCGAAAGTAAATTGAGTATTTCTTATTGAGTATTTCATATATTTACATTATTGACACTCCCCTGAAGGGGCTTTTCAGTGACAAATTATAAATCACATTACAGTATCTTTAAGAATATTATTTTAACATAAACAAAAACAATCTTAAACATAAAAAAAAACAGATAACGTACATGCAATAACAATAACAACAACAACAACAACAACAACAATAATAACAATAGCATTAACCATAACAATATGAAAAATGGAATAAATTAAATGTGGCCGTAATAGATGGCGTCAGCTGTTCTTGTTTCAAATGAGCGCGAATATTTCCGTGAATATCTTTATAGTAAAAGTACTAAAAGCCTTGTTATTTTAATTTAATTTAAATTTTAATTTAGATTCAGTAATCGGTTAACGCCGATTAATTGGCCGATTATATGAAATAATCGGCCACCAACTAATCGGCAATGTTAATGGCTATTTTCATGATCGTCGCATCTCTAGTTAAGAGTCTTAAGTTCACATGAAATAATGAAATATAAAAATTCTGTTTGTTAGAGCTTTAGGTAGTTAATTCATATCACAATCTGTGTGTATCAGTGAAAATTCTTTGAAGACAAATTGCAATTTTGTTTTCTATTGAACGGTTATGTTTATTAGCAACTGACAAATATATTGAAGGTAGCAATGACATATTATATGATCAGTTCTTTCACACATTTAAGGTTTTTTTTATATTTGACAGAATCGATAAGCAATTATAATTATAAATCTGCAAAATTAAAGATACTGGCAATTGCAGTCTTGGTTAGTACTGTAATTAGCCTCTCCAGGTCTCATTGCAATTCAAGTTCAAATGGTTTACATGTTTATATAGAGGGGCTGCATGATACTACTCACTAATACTTTGTAAACATACTCTAACGAAGCTCCATATAGCTCAGATACAGAACAATTAGCATTTATATACTATTACATTTTTGATATTATGTTGTATAATTTTATTTATTATCTATTGAAAATATTTCATGAGTTTTGATTGGTTAATAGCTATCTACTAGGTAGTTGCCCAAATTTGGGGTTATGACTTCACCGTGGTATATTGAAAACAAATACACAACATTATGAGTCATTTTGTCATATATTGAAAAACAATGTAACACAATATGAGGTCACACTAATTTATGTGGGTTTTGTTAATATCGGGAAAATACAAATGGCGTCATCAAAGGGAAGGTTCGCCGACCTTTTAATAAATAATAAAACAATTATTGAATTCAGTTCTCGCAGGATATGAGGAATTACTAAGGCCTCAGTTTGTGTTATCTACCTCAGCCTCCAGCTTCGGCAGATAGCACAAACCTTTCCCTTAATAATTCCTCATATCTTGCTCAACTTCATTCAATAATTGTTTAATGCCTACCATTTATTAATAAATTATTTCATAACATAGCATTTGCAAATCCTTAGCGCTGATTGGTTGAGAGCCATGTTTACAAAACTCAATGTAAACACGAAAAATTTCCCGTTACTTGTAAACACAGAAATTTTTCATATCCTTGCGCTTTTGACATTGCTATTTTATATAAAACAAATATAAAACATTTTTCCGTATTGATATACAGTTATATCAACACTTGTGGAAGTCGGGAAAATTGGAAATTGTATGAAAACACTCCGCCCTTGGGGCGTCGTGTTTCCATACAATTTCTCATTTTCCCAATTCCAGTCATGTTGATATAACTGTATATCAACACGAAAAATGTAACAAAAACAAGTGTTTGGATTCGACCATTTGAATTTTTATTGTCTTAACACTATAAATACATAGCTTTGTTTCAATTCAATTACATTTGCAACATTTGAATCCCAACGCTTGTTTTTCTCATGAGCAGAAAATATGTGAGAACAGACATTACATAGTCTTCAATTGTAAAATATTTAAAGTTTCATTTTCAGTTTTGAAATGCAGCATTGGAAAACATATCCATTTCCCAGTCTAAATTTTAAATAAATTTGATTGTTCAAGTGCACAAATCCAAAAGTCCTAGTGACTGTCTTGCCCAAATCTTAACCTATCCCATTTTCTCTTTTTTTTTGGCCAGTGAATCCCAGTCCCACGAATGCCATTTTCCCATAAAAAAATAGGCAATTCCCAGTCAATTTTACCCCTTCAGAGCTCTCAGTAATTAAAATTGTAATTCAGTATTGCTAAAACACCCTTGTGCAATATTTAAATGAACTTTTAAATAGGTCAACTACTTTATAAATTTGTGTAGCATACAATAACAAAAATATTTCAGTTCAAACATGTCGAAGCAACAGTCACTCTACGCATTTCAAATGGTCAGAATTCTCACACCAACCTTTTACAAGTGTAAGCTTTTTCGTCGTTGTATCGATATGATGTACATATCCTTCGTAGGAACCTTCCTCGTTAACTTCGATCCGTACTTTCGCACCAGTAACTTGCGCTGCCAGTCCTGCCATCTTTTGAATAAATTTTGTTTACCTTCTCAACGACACAAAGAAAAAAAAATTGACTCCGTCACTATTCAACAAGTTTCTCTCGATTGCACGTTGTGGGACGCGATTATTTATAACGATAGGTAACGAATAGTATACGATTTACGACCACCAATGGTATAATACTGAACAAAGATCATACAAGTTATTAAATGGCCTGTTGCAATTTCAAATTGTAATTTAAACTCCCCCCCCCCCGTCGAGAAATTTTAAAATTTCAGGGAGGGCGAAACTCATTGTAAATTTTCAGGGGAGGGTGTTGCAACGGAATGAAAGGAAAGTGGTTGCAAAGAAAATCCAAGGGGGGAGGGGGAGGGGGTGGGGGTGCAGCAAAAGAATGGCAAAATTTCAGAGAGATGCAAAAATTGTTGGAAAATTCCATTAGGGGATATTATGCAAGGATAAATCCATGGACTTGCAAATTTCCGAGGTGTTGTTAGATCATGATGCAAATTTTCATGGGGGCAGGGGTAACAAAATGCTTCCTCAACAGGGGGGAGGGATGCAGATTAAAATTGCAATAGCACAATAGGTAAACTTGGGTTTTTGAATTTGAATCAGAACTTGGGTTTTTGAATTTGGGTCAGAGCTGGTAACCAGCTTGTTTTAACTGTAAACAGACTCTGGAAGTTAACTTTTACTGCACAGGAGCAATTTGTTGCAAAATTCAATAATTATCATTATTAATTCAATGAATGTGGAAATGAAGAAAAGTGAGGTCAACAGATTTTGCTAAAAATCGGAACTAGATTGATGTGCAAATAAGTTTTAAACCACCTCTTTTAGGTTCCTAACTGAAACTGTAACCAGGGAAATAGATTGTGTCACCTGGTAGTGCATAGTGTAACTAAACTCCTGACAGTTTTTTTTTCAAATACGGTTTGCCAATATTTGAAAACTACTGTTTAACCGAGTTCTTCAATACTTTCAGGGGGGCAATTGATCGATAATCGGGGGAAGGTGTGGGCAGATATTAACACGTTCGTGGTCACCACTCGTGTTCACAGACTGTGAACGCAAAGATTTTTGGCAGAACACGAATGAAGGAGTATCAGCCCCCGGGCTTTTCCAATTTAGACATTGAATTTTTGAGGGCAACCTTTTTTGAATTAGCTGTATATTAGAGACTTGACTTTTAGTTCTTTTTGTATCGTTTAAGCATCCGGAAGTTCATCTTACCGTTCTGCGCACGCGCACTACAGACACTGGCAAAGTTTGTAGAAGAGGATACGTTTTCATATCTCACTTACACTTAATAACATTTTACTTTTAGTACAAAATCACCTTCTGGTTTGCACAAATATGCAAATGCCCGATTGTTGTATAGGCACATTATATACAGTACACGAAAGATACGGGTTCTTGTTCTTCCAATACCTGAAACAATAAAACACAAACCCGGATGAAGGGCCTTAATTCACTCGCAGCGTCCAACTTATGAAAGAAAAACCCGATGCCTGTAATTTACCAACTCACCAACTTCTTTTGTTTCATGTCTGGTCACGATTTTGGTCGAAGAGCAAAGTACTTCGAAGTTGGTGAGTTGATGACTTGGCGAGTAGGTAAATACAGACAAGGTTAATCCGTGTGTTTCGTATGTGGTTTGGCTGCACTCCCAACACTGGCGACGTTAGTTCGAGGTATAAGCACATTAGATGTACTGTACTGTGCTTTTCATTTCTGAAACACGACAATCATCATAGAGCTGTTGGAACAACAACAGAAATGTAAACTACGTTAGGTATGATTATACTGAATTTTTGTCTATTGTATAAAATCGAGATTTTATTGTTGCTGACATTCACTCTTTCCTGCATCTCTTTTCACGCGAATAACACGACGAGGGTTCACCGTTTTTACACTCTGTAAAATGAAAAATGAATTCTAATTTGCATTAAAGACAATATAGAATAACCAATCGACCAATCAGTGCCGAGTATTTCAGTGCTCTATAGCTATCCTATAGTGTTATTGGCATCTACCTATACCATATAAGTGCCGTGGCTTTGACCATGTTTATGAGGTGGTTGATCAATATCGAACATCGAAACCTTAGCCGGGCACATTTGTGGGTTTAAACCTGTTCGTCATAGTAAAGAGCGCCATTCCATTACATTTATTCGTGAGTAAATGACGTGAGAGACAACTAATCACTTTGAAAACCTAAAATATCTCAAAAACAAGATATCGAGAAACTGTAACGCCAGTTCGGCTTGTCTGGAAACGTTGTTCTGTGGCGTTAAATGGATTAACGGTTTTTTGGTTGCAGTGGCACTGGCATAGCGAAATTTGCTTTGGACCATGGCGAAAAAAGCACTTATTTTCTACCGAGAAATTTTTTTTGGGAGAAAGCAGGAAAATTTTGGTAAGTTTTTAAAATTTTTAAAAAATTTTTAAAAGCAAGAAAGTGTTAGGATGATTAAATTCAACCCTTAAATTTAAGGTTTTTCGCAACGTCGCTGTCCTACGGTCGCTGAACTCCGGATGGAGAAAACACAAATGAACTTACTTGATTATGTTCCTTAGATGGTGGTGATCTATTCTCTATATTATCACCGGGTTCATTACTCTCAATTTCTCGATTTTCATCGACTTGTGTCGACTCAGGCTGTTCTACGTCTTCTTTGTTACGTCCAGGGCTTCTCTTAACACCAGGTGTAATCACTTCAATTGTTTTCGGCTGTTTTGTGGACAAAATTTGATGTGACGTCTGGTCGCCGCCATTGTCCGTTGTGCTTTTCACAATCGCAGGAGGTTTTGAAGAGACAGTTTTATTTTCATTTTCAGCCGCTGTATCATTTTTCTTCGCATCTTCTGGTTTTGCAAACAAGCTGTCATCTTTCCAGAGGGAAGATCTGGAGCTTTTATTTCTTTTTAAACTCGCTTCTGGAACCTCCTCTGCAATTCAACCATGAGAGAAAAATTGGGTAAAAAAACTTCCAGCAGGTATGCCGAACAAACTGTGTCCCATACCTTTGAAGTCAAGGGCGAGAGCGGCGTGTCCCACACCTTTGAAGTCAAGGGCGAGAGCGGCGTGTCCCACACCTTTGAAGTCAAGGGCGAGAGCGGCGTGTCCCACACCTTTGAAGTCAAGGGCGAGAGCGGCGTGTCCCACACCTTTGAAGTCAAGGGCGAGAGCGGCGTGTCCCACACCTTTGAAGTCAAGGGAGAGAGCGGCGTGTTCGAATTTGAATGCTTTAACTCCTGTGTTATTTTTATGAGGCATAATATTTAATAACATGTCATTGTAAGTCCATAACTGAAGCTGGATAATAAAGACTAATATTATTCGTCAAATTCAAATTGTCCAATCAAAAAACTTTATTTGTAACACGTGACAATGTGATTTTTCGTGGTGTCGCATGCCTAGTCCCCGGTTTTTTGAGCCGAGGGTGTGATATTAAATTTATCACACTGCAATAATAAATTCGTCTCACGCGACGTCCCGCGATAGCTACACGCTCCGAATAAAAGCAACGGTAAATGTTGCTTTCTAAATAAAGCTCTTAGAAATATCATCACTTCGTGTTGATATTTTGCCGAATCACTTCGCTTCGGGTCTATAAATGATAATAAGTATATGTAGACTCAGTAAAATTATCAATATAAAAAATTGTCAATTTATGTTACTATTGAAAGTTGTCGCATGGTTCTTCAGAATTAAAATTTCTTTTGGAATAGAGCAGAATTTCACCTTTTGAGCTCATTACAGCAGGCACTTAAAGTATTCAAATACGAACAAGTGGCACTAGCACTTGACTTCAAACGGTCTCTTTTGGGAGGCGCTGTACTACGTATAATCAAGCAGCTTTCAACTGCTAAAGCTACAAGAACATTTTTCTAGACCGCGCGAAACGACACTTCCCTTTGTCTAAACTTTACGCTCTTGACTGGACCCATGGATGTCATTTTCTGGGCTAGGCTATTATGGGCCAGAGGTCTTCTGATGTTCTTGCTGTGTCAAAAAGAAACTAAGGGATTATTGGAGGGTTTGTTGCCCATCGTTTGCTCTGTAACTTTTTATACTTTCTAAAAAAATAGTCCGTGCATGCACAGCTACAGTAACAGAATGCATGCATGGTTTGGAGGCTCGGCGAAAAAACAATTAATTATATTGCACATTAATTATTTTGGGGTAGGTTTATACCAAAATGGGGTCTCTATGTATGCATTGTATTTACCTCAAGTCAAATAATTATGCCTAGTTTGTCCAATTGTTCCCGTTATGCATGAACAGCAGAGTTCAAAATTCAGCTATTGGTTGTTTACGTGACAATACAATAGACACTTGATAAGATACGTACCGATGTTTGCATAATGAGTTCAAAGCAACGCTCCAAACCATACAATGGGTGGACAAAAAAAAGTGGCCCCCCATTATAATACGGTTGTTGTGTATAAAAGACAAAAAGTTCCAAAACAATTCAGAGATATACACGGTGCCGTCCAGATAAATAGCAAATAACATTATGTAAGCGTCAATTTTACTACTTAGCATTAAAAAATGTATTAATCAGTTAAATACTGAACTTGTTTCAAAGTAGTGTTTCAATGTATGGGGGTGTTTTTCGTGGAATGGTGTTGGCGATCTGCATCGGGTAAAGGGTATTTTGACTGGGCCAGAATATCGGAAAATTTTGATTGATCATCTGGTTCCATCAGCCAATCGATTAAACCCTGAAGGCTTTATTTTATCTTCCAACAAGATAACGACCCTAAACACACTAGTAACGTTGCTAAAAAATACCTTCAAAATAAGAAGATAGAAGTGATGAATTGGCAACCTCAATCACCGGATTTAAATCCGATTGAAAATTTATGGGGTCAACTCAATCGCTTAACTCAAGATCGCAATCCACAAAACAAAGATGAGCTTTTTGACATTCTGAAACATGCTTAGTACTCCATGCCTGATGAATACCTGCATAACCTTGTTGAAAGCATGCCGAGTAGGTGCAAAGCAGTTATTAAATCTAAGGGATGGCCAACCAAATATTAACAAATGTTTTTAACAATGCGAGAAATGCATAGACATCTTGTAGTTGGTGAAGTGTTCGTGTTATGTAAGACTTTAGCACACTGTCCATAATTGTAAATATCATTGACTACATTTTAAAAAATGTGTTCAGTTTCTTTATACTTCTAATGATTGCTTTGTTGTGTAATTCTCACATAAAATCAATGCTTAACTGATGTGATTTGCCGCATATCTGTTTAGTACCATGACTATTTATGAATTGTTTGTTATCCTTCATTGTTTCTTATACATCATATATACCAATACCATATTTATGAATTGTTTGTTACCTTAAGTTTATTGTTTGTTATACATCATATATACCAATACCAGTATTATAATTGGAGGGGGCCTCTTTTTTTTCGTCCACCCATTGTATATAATTCGATTTCTACTGTATGGTCTGTGGTGTCCCTAAGTTTCAAGCGCATTTACCTTGTTGAAGTTTCATCTTCAGTTCATCCATCTTGATTTGCAATCGTACACGTTCTAATTTCAACTTTTCATTTTCAACTTCAGCAGAGTGAAGGTGTGACTCAACTTGACGCCTTTTGTCAGTCTCGCCAGTGAGTTTTATCATGGTCACTGCGTTTTTGGATTTTAAGCATTCAATTGCCTCACTATAAAAACAGTACAGTATGTTTGAAGGTTTGTAGAGTGATTAGTATTATCATATAATGCAGACAGCATTAGATATTTTAATAAAAAAATGTAATTCCGAGTAGTTTAGTTTGACTTTTTGAATTAAGGTGGCTTATTATCAAAAGCCACCTGTAAAATGTCTTGCGGACAAAGATGTATTGAAAAGCATTTTTAGTTAGTACGACAAGAGTATGAAGTATGTTGAACACACCAGCAAAGAAATAACAAAATAAACAATTTAATTCGCGCGAACTACGCACGAGACCTTAAAAAGGTAGAGTTTTCGTTTTTATTACGCATGACTGATTTTATGCGAAAATACATAAGCGACAATATGACGTAATTTGTTCGTACATTGCAAACACTCATACGACCTTATGATGTCACACTAATTTATGCTGCTTATGCCAAATGCAAGGAATTACAAATAGTTGTCTAATTTTCAATAGCTTGCGTCTTGTTTACAAGACAAGCGTTCATTCTGAGTCCGATATAAATACAAATAAATAATAAAACAATTAAGGCCCTGTCACACGGTGCAAATTTTCTTGCAACTTGCAACACAGTTCTACTCTTAAGTGATGTAAATTTGTGACAAATGTTTGGTTTGTTAAAAATACATCAGCAAACTTTGATGGAAACTTGTATGTGCCAATTTTACATCTCCCAAGAGTAGAATTGCATTGGAAGTTGCAACAAAAATTGCATCGTGTGACAGGGCCTTTAGTAAATTCGGTTCTCGTCGGATATGAGGAATTATTAAGGCCTCGGTTTGGGTTATCTGCCTCATCGTTCGGCTTCGGTAGATAACTCAAATCTCTGCCTTAATAATTCCTTACATTCTACTCGAGCTCATGCATACATTCAACAATTGTTTAACATATTGGCATCATTATCAATAAAATTTTGCTATATTGTTATACAGACTCCGCTAATCAAGCTCACAATTAATAAATAACTGCCCCTTCGAAAGTAAACGCACCTTGAGCAAAGATTTCAAAAGTTAGCAGGGCGCTTACTTTCGAGACTCAACGGTGTTATGTGAAACGACAAACCTTACTTGAGATTCTTTATTTCGTCTTGAAGGTATGCGACGTAGTCTTTCTGTTCTTTGAAGTCAGTGAAAACATCATGAATTGTTAGCAATTCCGAGTTTCTTCCTCGCCCGTTCTAAAAATTAACTATACGTCATTACTTTTGACAAGGAAACATAAATCGACACCATAACTGGTCGCATTAACTGACTGAGGTTCGAAACTGCCAAGTTGTTACTCATCAGATACGCGTGAATGACGTATCAATGTTGTCGTAGATGACTTTGAGCATGATATGAAGAAAGTGTACAAGTTAACAAAGGCTCGCCTCAAACGTGAGCAATAGACAGGCGAGGCCTTGACACTACACAATTTCATGCCGTGTATAGTATCAATTGAGAGAACTGTTTAGTTATATAATACATACCATGATAGTGAATAGAATTCTACATGGTTCAGAAACTTGCTTACAATACAATAGAACCTATCATCTATGCTCTTGTCCAAGGGCCAGTTCTTTAGAGCTGTGCCAGCGCGAGCCCTGGGTTAAAGTTTAACCCACTGTTCTTGTTTCCGAATGTCCGCTTATTTCAAAAATTCAGAAATATTGATCCAGACAAGAATTGTGTAAAAAAATTTTCCAAACTTACAAGCAAGCTGCTTTGAAATCACCTTTAAACTTTACGCTAATTGACTTTTGAAGAACCGGCCCCAGGTTTATTATTATTATTATTATTATTAGAATACATTTATTAAGCGCAAATTATCATGAAAATGTTCAGATGCGCTATGAAAAAGGTTACAGTAAAAACTATTACATGAATTAATTAAAAATAATTAAGAAATATTTCATTACTCCTTCTAAGATTATAGTTAGGCAATTCCCTAATTTGGATTAAATCACACAAGTATTCCGGAGCCAATCCGTGAATCGCTTGAAAAGTTAAGATAAGAATCTTAAATTCTATCCGATACTTGACGGGAAGCCAGTGAAGTTCCTTTAAAAATGGACTAATGTGCACAAATTTTGGGACCATATAGACCAATCTGGCTGCAGAATTCTGGACTCTCTGTACTTTAGCGATTTGATAAGCCGGTAGTCCATACATTAGGCTATTACAATAGTCTAAACGAAAAATAACGAGCGCGTGAACGAGAGTGGCTGTAACATCCGTTGTTAAATATTTCCGAATCTTTCGAATATTATGCAGGAAGTAGAAAGACGTTTTACATAGTTTGTTAATTTGTTCGTGAAAAGTCAGATTGGTATCCATCAGAATTCCCAAATTACTGAGGTTAAAGGAAGGAGTTATACTCTTTTCACCAACTGAAATACAATTAAGGTCTACTTTGGAGATTTGCTGTCTTGTTCCAATTAACATACATTCTGTCTTATCATCGTTCATTTTTAATTTACTTCCAGCCATCCAGTCCCGCAAATTTGAAATGCAGTTTTCCATTTCCTCAACTTCTAGTTCCCGTTTACCAGCACAATTTGGGTTCAATGTACGGTACAATTGAGTATCATCGGCATAACCGTGTGCTCCTTGGGAAGGGTTATCAATAACAGAAAACATGTCGCTTGCATAAATAATAAACAGCAACGGGCCAAGGCAGGAACCCTGAGGAACTCCATGATTTAGAGCAAATTCTTTTGATATTGAACCATCAACATGAATACGTAGTTTCCTATTTGTGAGATAGGATTTAAACCAGGATAGAGCGGTACCATTTATTCCAAAGTTTTGCTTCAAACGATTTAACAATATTGAATGGTCAATCGTATCAAAAGCTGCACTCAAATCTAGTAGAACCAGTAATGAAACCTGTTGATTACTCATATTTAGAAGAATGTCGTTTGTGATTTTGAGTAGAGCTGTCTCAGTGCTGTGATACTTCCGATATGCAGATTGGAGTTTGGGATAAAGCTTGTTTATTAACAGATGGTTATTCAGTAGTTGGAATACAGCTTTCTCCGTGAGTTTAGAAATGTATGATAGATTACTAATGAGGCGAGATTTGGAAAACTAGAACCAAGGTGAATGAGAAGATTTGAAAAACTAGAACCAAGGTCCACCTTTTTCAACAACGGGTAGCCAATAGCCTCCTTCCACATATCAGGAAACACACCATATTCAAGAGATAAATTGATTTGGGATGTAATAACCGGCAGTAAGGTGTCTAGACTCTAGACATTCCAACATCAGTGGTGTGGGCATGGGATCAAGTGTACAGTATTTCTTGCCGGTGTTTGAGATCAATTTTTGTACATCATCTTCACTGAGGGGAGCAAAATTCAGTAGTCGACATAGATTTGATGGACCTGTTGATGGACTCGTAAGTGGACTTGATGGGCTAGTTGATGGACTTATTGATGGACTTATTAATAGACCTGTTGATGGACTTGTTGATGGACTCGTTGCTGGACTTGTTGATGGACTTGTTGACGTGTGAGAATCGTTTGAATTAAATTGAGAGCGAATTGTGTCAATTTTTGAGATGAAATACTGGCCAAGTTCATTTACGAGGCAATCTTTATCTTGATGGTCCGAAAAGCTTAAATTATTCTTAGGAGTTAATAGATTCTTGGCAACTGAAAACAGCTTACTTTGATTGTGAGGATTTTCATTTACAATCCTAGTGTAGAAGTCGCATTTTGCACGATGCATCAGATGATTTGCTTTATTCTTGATGAATTTAAACTGCATCAAGTCAGATTCTTTGTTCGTTTTTCTCCACAATTTTTCTGCTTTTCTTCTGCGCCTTTTTATCGCTTTGATTTCATCAGAGAACCATGGAACATAGGGCCTTGTTGTAATGTTCTTCTTTAGAAGTGGAGCGTGGATTTCCAGTAGTTTTGAAAGAGTTGTATTGAAACTTTCCGCAAGTTCATTAATATTCAAATGTGTTTGAGAGAATAGGCTGGATGAACGTAGATCTTCTCTCAACACAGATATATTAACGTTACTAAGTTTTCTATATTGTACTGACTTTTTCTTTAAAGGCGGTTTCAGCAATGATAAACAGCATATGACAGACATATGGTCTGAAATGCAAAAGTCAGCTTTGGGCGATTCTTTCAAAATATGATCGCTAGTCCTAGTGATTATAAGATGCAATGTGTGGCCATGTGTGTGTGTTGGACCACGGACATGTTGCTCAAGGCCAAATGACTCAAGTAGATCGTGAAATTTCAGAGCATCAGCATTTGAGGAGTTGTCGACGTGTATATTAAAGTCTCCAGTGATCAGAATAGAATGTTGGCAAAGAATAACTGATTCTAAATAATCACTAAGTTCGGCGAAAAATGTTCCAATTGGAATAGGATGAGCTCTGGAATAGGGAGGTCTGTAGATAATGATCAGTTTCACAGGCAACGACCTACGAGGACGAATAATCCATTCCGAAAATTCAAAGGAATCCAAAGTTGCAGAAGTCACTTTCTCGACTGGCAAGGTTCCTTTGTAGAGCAGAGCTGTTCCACCACCCCTCGAATCAGAACGAGGACAATCTGATAAACAATAACCAGGAGGGGTACAGTCTATTTTTGCCGCAGTATCTCTATCTTTAAACCAGGTTTCTGTTACCGCGACAAGTTCTGGTTTGATATCACAAACATAGTCATTGAAAACGGAAGATTTACTTTTGAGAGAGCGGGCATTTAGGACCATAAGTTTAAAACATTTTTCACAATTTATGCCGCGATTTGGTTTCTTTAAGGACGCCTGGGTGGTCTTGTTGGAATATCCATCAGTGGAAGTACATGAGGGTAATTCATGTAGGGATGAGGATATGGGTATCTCATAACGGTTGGGGGACTTTGAAGATGATATGGAGATTGTCTGTAAAAAGGAGGTGGATAATATTGTTGTTGGTAAGCTTGAAAATGCTGATGCTGATGTGGGTTAACATGAGAAAAATCGCATTTCGAACCTTTCAAACAGTAATTTTTCCTGCGTAAAAACGGACATGGAACCAAGGATTTGGGGGTGATCCCCGAGGCTGAAACGTCCTTTTGGGAGGTAGTCCCCGAGGCTGAAACGACATTAATTACAGCGTTATTTGGATTAGTCATGCGAGCAGCATTATTTTGACAGGGGGTCTCAATTACACTGACGTCGGGGGCGTTGGAATCGTTTGCTTCATTAACTTTGATTGTTTGTGCATGAGTTAAATTATGCATATCCGTGGCACGACTTTTAACAAAATCTTCATGAAATTGCCGCATGGTTTCAGCAATGAGGGAAACAGAGTTTGAGAGTGCCAAAACGGCTTCGTTACTGATACTTTGCGTGTCCTTTAGCTCTGCCATATCAACAAAAACATTTGTACATTTGCAGGGAGACGATTGCGAAATAATCTCGCATGAGCTATTCGAATTTTCGGTATTTACATCACTGTTTGTAGTGGGAGTATTATTGCAAATCTTGGCAAAGAGCTGTTTAATAACTGAACCTGTTTCAGCGCCCTCCAGATGCAGTAAGCTTTTGGTCTTTCGCCACAAAATCGAAATACCATCGGCTCTAAAGATCTTCTTGTCCCCACCTGGTTGATCCCAGATACCATGTAGTTTCAGATCTTCACCGACAAATCTCTTTAACGACTCATAATCCCCAACCCAAGCAACACGTAGGTTATCACAATTTGAAGCCATTGACAGCGATAAATTGCATATAATGCTTGATAAATCTTCTTTGAATCACTAGGTATACTCTATTCCGTACAAAAATATATGTATTTGATCAGATTTAGCAGATTTAGCAACTTGAAGCAAGAGGAGATGATATTAAAGGCATCTCAACATAATGACAGACCTTCTTCAACAGAGGAGACAACACTGGTTTACACAAAAATCGGTAGCTATCCAATCACGTGCCTATTGCATTTTTGCGAAGACAACCAACCAATACCTGAATGTTGTTACTGCATAACGATTGGCCAAACTACACATATCTGTACCACATGTTTGTACACATATAGTCAATAACTACAATAAGGGATAAGGCGCAGTAATTGGGATAAAAATTCTGTTCCTTGCGAACATGAGCAGTTGGACGCGAAAGGCGCAAGTCTGCTAGGGCTCATTTCAATCCTTTAAGCTTATTAAGGATCATTTTTACTATTTTGAAGGAAAATTCAATGGAATGAAACATGTATGCATGAGAATTTATCTGAGGCAGACAGCTCAGATAAATTCAATCAAAATAACCAAAGAGTCAAGTGAGACACAAAAAAGCTGAAAATGTCTTTGCTACTAATTTTTAGAGTTCCTGCAACGAATCAAACCACCGTCAGGTAATGTCCTTAAATCTCGGGAGAAATGCAGTATTTTTAGTAGTTTGCAGTATTTTCAGGGCACTTTCAACTAGTTTCAAGAAGAAATATACTTCATGTGTCACAAGCATATTAGTTTTCACTCTCGCAGATTCCCACTCTCCAATAAATACCATAAATTAAAGGCCTGTTTTGGAATTTTAGTTACGATAATTCAATATCTACCACAGTTACGCAAATTCTTTTGGTATGACTTTGGTATCTACTGTGCGATGCTGTCTACGGCTGATCAAGAAATAGAACGAAAATGAAACAATTCAGTTACTACAATTTTTTTCCATCATAATTTTCGCAGAAAATTTCACAGAAATTTTTGAGGCTTGATAACGAACTGCAAAATCAACTCTGTTCCTCTGATACTTGGATCTAAATTTTTGCCTAGAATTTCGCAGAAATTTTTGAAATTTGATAATTAACTCCAGAACAATTATTTTGTCATTTTTTCCACTTTGCCTTGTAAAATATTTACAGAAACCTTTCAGTCCTGAACTTAGTTTCCCAAAACGAAAAAACACTTTTTCTACTTTTGCTATTAACAATTATACCTTTTCTTTGTCCAAATCTTCAATTTTACCATGCAGACTTTGAATTTCACTTTTACTTTGAATGAGAGCAGCCTCGAGTCTTTTAATTTTCGAATTTTCAGCCTTATTGCCAACCATCGTCAGCATCGGCAAAATTCGAGTCTAAAAACAAGATGAATTGCTATGAAGAGAAACAAAACACACAAGTGTACTAAAACCTGTATCTGTTTACATGTTAACTTATGCAGAAATATATGCACATTAACCTTCAAGACTGTTATTCTGCTCAAGACCATAGGTACGAGGTTGGACTGTGCTTTGCTGGCGCACACTTTCATTAATCATATATAGCGACCAGTGAACTCAATATAACTGGAAGGCTACCTGAGGCGAGAAATTTGAAGTCAACTTGTTAAAGTCCTTCCCAGTCTTTCCAGGCAATTAAAAACTCGGCCAAAAACAGCCTGCTGCAACCCTTGCAGAGATCTCGCGCGAGTGATGGGCGCGGGACATAAACACGCGTTTCTGGAAGTCAAACACGCGTGTCTGGAAGTCAACTTTGGCTTCAAATTTTGCGTACGGATTTATACGAAGGTAGCCTTCCAGTTATGTTGAGTTCACTGATAGCGACTGGCAAATACGTCGCCACAAAACCGCATTATTTCGCAAGTGGTAGATTACACCTTCATTTACAGCAAGAAGTTGTTAACCGCTTCACAGTGTCGCATTTATCGGTTATGCAGCAGTATAGCTACCGCAGATTGCTTATTTTGGGCTATATTCTAACATGATCTCTAATAGGGCCTATTACGGACATTAACTTGAATGGCTTTTTACTTTTGTAGCCATTCAGCGTCTGCAAGTGCTGGAGCTGCATCACAAAGCCAAACAAAGGACTGCATCACATGGGATCACAAAGCCAAAAACAAACACTTAAAAACATTTCATTTTTTAAAAATATACCATCACAACTGAACAAGATGTATAAAAAGTGCAATGTGAAATACACCAGCCCTAGAAAGTGACGCTTTCATTGGTCATATAGCTGGCTTCTTTGATGACTTATCGATCCCCATCATGTAAGTAGTCGCTATCACAACGTTCAACTATTTGATTAATGGCGCATGTGCAGTAGGGAAATATGTATCTCCTTTTCTTTCTGTTACTTTCTAAGACTTCAAGATTTTACAGTTTCCTCCTGGGTTTTTTCTCTGTCAACCTCAAAACGATTTAGGGGCCCTGCCAACTGCTTCATCATGATACATACTGGCACTGATATTAAACAGAGAATAGCTGTTTCGAATGTTCCGTTTCCTGCGTGATATGACAACTGGTATTCCTACAGTACCCTTCTCCTGGCCGAGGTTTGAAAACCTAATTTTTTGCAGCAGAATTTCGCTTCAAAATTATAAGATTCTTTGTGCGGTGATCATGGCAGTGTAATTTATTTTTGAAAAACGTGACGATGAATAAGGAGATTACATATTTGAACGCCTCACAAATTCAGTCCAATGCATGGGAACGAACTTGCATTAGTCAATGAATAACAAATACATCTCACAAGTAAAGTGATTTTGGTGCGATTTCGTTCCCATGGCCTGGTTGGAGAGTTTTCTCACGGCTGTCTTTTTAAACGATAGACCATGTTTTTCAAAAAATACACCATGCACATGCGATGAACCATAGTTAATATGTAGAAAAGGTGCTTTGGAATTACAGTACAAGTCATTCTCTATGTATCTGGTTTATGAAGAAATAAGGTTCTTCATCGTCACGGATTGGGCCTTTAACCTTTTAGACGAAATTTTGAAAAAATTCGAATCAGGCAAAAATATTACCACATCTTGAGAGAGCATCCGAAAACTTAGTAAAATTGTAAAGTTTGGTTGTGAAATGTTCCAAAATATGGAAAATATAGCCCTGCGAATTTGGCAAATTTTGTACACATTTGTACTACGGGTGGAAAATAATACCTAGTAGATACCCTTGGGTATTCATTTCTCACCGATAATACAAAACTACAGAAAATATTTTCTATAGTTTACAACATTTTACAACCAAACATTGCAATTTTACTAAGTTTAGGGCGCTCTTTCAAGCTGTGGTATTATTCATTTTTTCCTACTTCGATTTTTTTTCCCAAAATTTCGTCTAAAAGGTTAAAGGTCCATTGACTTTGGTCGATTTTGCAAAAACACAGTAAACACGTGACGATGAAAGACTATATATTTTTGCATAAACGTTGACCAACATAGATAATGAGATATAATTCTTATTCCAATGAGTTTCCAGACTATCTCTTTTAGTAACTGTGGGTAATCACATTGCAAAGAATTCTTAGAATATCGAAACTTGTGACATATGTACGTACTTTAAAGAAATAAGAAAAGATAAGTATGTAGTGAACCGGATTCCGGGCCAACATATTAGTCATTCGAATTGCCTCTTTATGCATGGAAATACATAGGCACTTTCAAAATAAAGTAAAATGACAGTCAGCGATACCTTCAGCTCAATAAGTTGTTTCTTTGTGATTTGATATGTGGTAGACAGAGATTTATACTTCGCACTTAGGGCTGTGTGTTTTTGTTCAAGTTCCAACCTTTTGTCTTCCACCTAAAAGTGCATTATAAAATGTTAAATAATATAAGCACGTTCAATGTTTAGCTAAAAAATCCTCTGTTAATGTTTTTACAGACAAGTCGCAATTTTTGCCTTTGCTCCAGCAGTTCAATAAGCTCGAAATCAGGCGGTGGGAAAACTATTTCTCTATAAAGTTTATAAATTTCACGCCGACTTCAGCGTCTTTCTTTAAAATTTTATGTCGCAATCCTGTGTCTGGTCACAGTATAGCGAATAAACAGTGGAGCCACTCAGCAGTGAAACATGCCCCCCTATTTTTATGCAATTGACTTGCCAGAGCAATGGCGAAACAATGAAGATGCGACATTCGTGGGGACACAAACTTGGTTCCGAAAGGTTCCAACTCTGGTGGCCCTTCTGTTTATTTTCTATTCTGTGGTCTGGCGAAAACATACCTGCGCGCGACGCTCGCTGATATTTGCCCTAGCCCTGCTCTTAATGAACTTTTACTGTGGAACAGTTATATTCGCAACTGCGATGGACCTAATTTTCATAAAAATACAACGAAATATTTTACAGTCCGGGGTTGCCCACCATCAGTGGCGCAGCTAGCACGACAACTTAGTTCTGCTATGCCAGTTTCAACTGTATAACCATTGTTCATTTCTTTAGAAAAAATTTCTTTAAATAATACGAGGACTAAATCGTCGAGCTGGCGACGCTATATACTGTCCACCTTGGTGTTTAGGACCATAGTTTGACTTTGCTGCTTGAAAATACGTTATCCAAAAGCGCCAGAAAATGCGTGACGTATGGGCGCAATTTAAACAATTTAATCCCACCAAAAACTAAACCTCATCACAGGTATGTGCATTACATTTAAGATGCGTGCGTTTTCTCCGCAGCCAATTGTTTAGCGAAACGTGCAGAAAGTTTAAATTATGATAAATTATTTAAATTCTCTGCAAATTCTGCTGAGTAACTGGCAGCCGAGAATATCCGAGTATCATAAAAGTGGATGCTAAGGGCGGGCACTTTAACTTACGCGCATACCTTTTATTTTAATCAAATTGATTAAATTAAGTTTTGCATACATATACAGCAGAGTCAAAGGTATACAGTACATACATAACATACATACAGCTAATTCAATACAAATTCTCCTTCTAAAAGCGTTGGGTCGGCAAAGGATGGCGGGTTATTGCTTATTTTCATCTCTAAACTCGGAATTATTTCTTTAAAACAGCATCGAGGGTACTGCACTAGGAACGCACGAGGGCAAGTTCACTTGCTACAGCTTACACTTTTGCAAAGCCAATCTTGATTGAGCTAGTGTGTACACTGCATATATGTACAGTGCAGGCTGGAGGACACAGCAAATCATTGCGAGGAAACGCACTTTAAATACTTAGTATATGTACATGTACAAATACTGTAGGATAAGCCCCTGCAAAGCAGCTGGTATAGACGTGGATCAAATCCGCGCCGAACGAGATAAATGATTGTAGGGAATGAGGTTACACTACTGCAGCTCGCAACTCTAATTCCCTCGCAAATTTTGAACGCGTTTAATAGAGACTTAAAAATTTACTTAAAAATTTACCTGTCGTTCCGGCTTCATCTTATGAAAAAATTAGGTTCCGTAGGTCGGAAAAATTTTAAAGGCACAAAACAGGGTCGCCCGGTCAATCGCATCAAAAACAATAATAGGGTCGGGAGGAAAAAAAATAGGATCGATCGGGCAACCGGAACGACAGAAACAGTATTTCTGTTCAGGTTGTTCAAGTGTAGTTTCAAGGAGCGCGCTCCGAGAATTTTACAAGTGGTGCGCCCGTGTGCAGAGGTTTACTAAGAGAAATGGATATCGACGTTACAAGACCTTGACCGCAAACTATTTACCTCGCCAAACAAGGAGTTTCCTTTCTCTTTATGGGATCTATTCATAGCATCCGCTTTTAAACTCGAATTTTCCAACTGAAGTTCCGAAAGTTCTTGACGAGAGTTCTGAAAATTAACAAGGAATTGAATACGAGATTCTACGTTACGAAGAATCCATTAGTTGCTGTGATTTAACAACACCGAATATACAGCTCAATAAAAAAAATAATACTGAATTATATGTATACCTGAAACACTTTCGTGATGTACATTAATTATATCATTTAATAACATAACAGGTCGGACCATGGGACTATTGGTCCCGCAAATTTTGAGGTTTTCAAGCTCCTATTTGTTTGTAAAATATTTCAAGTTAATTTGCACATGGGTTTCCAGACAATATATTACATGGTACTATGTACACTAGTTTCTACACCTGTTGAGAGCAAAAAGTTTCTGGCACAGAATTTCTGTCAATTTCTGCATAACACGGGATTGGAGATTGAGAAAAAATCATGGTTCAAATTAAAAGGCAATATCTCTGTGATGCGTTGATGAATGTTCTTCAAATTAACAGCAATGGTAGTCAACATAACAAAATACCATAACAATATTCGTTATAGCTTCATGAAGAATGTTTCTAATAAATTTCGTAAGAGAGATATTTTTTATGAGACACACTGTTTATCATTCAATACCAATAACTTTTACCTGCAAGGCATCAAACCATATCTTCCCTTGACCTGAAGTCTCCTCCAGATTTTCCTTCAACATATCAACTTTTTGCACTAAATTTTGTTTATCAAACAATAACTGTTCTTTCTCAGCATTCGCGTCGTTTAGCATGATCTTCATCTCTTCTTTCTTTAACCTCATAGACGTACATTCCTCTTTCATATCTTCCAACTGAGATTCCAAAGCACCCATTCCTTGAATTTGCTTGGAATATTTGTGCGCATCAGCTAACATTTCCTCTTGTTTCGAAATCTTCGCGTGAAGTTGTTCATTAACCAAGGAATTCTTTTCGAGTTCGGATTGCAAAGACTCTATCACGGCTTGACGTTCCTCCACCTTTTTGTCGTGAATATTTTCTTGACGAGCAAGTTCCTGTTTCAAGCTTTGCGCTAATTTCTCTTTCGCTGTTTCCATTTCATTCGCAAAATTTTGCTGTCCACGCGTTGCTTGGTCAATCTTCAGTTTAAGAGTGTAGTTTTCTTGACGTAACTCCTGGATAAATGATCAAACACATAAGGATAATATGGATTTTCTGGTGGGTTCAGGGAGTGTATAGAAGAATCTGCCTGCCCTAACACTCGTTTAAACCACACCAAGAATTTTTAACACATACAATAGACTGTTCCACTATTATATTAGACAAACTTTTGAATTGGGAAAATTTATGAATTTATGAGCACAGCTGGAAAGAGCAGCCAAATTTCAATAAAATTGTGAAGTTTGGTTGCGAAAATATTGTAAAATGTAGTCTAGTGAAGTTTGTAGATTTTGTATACTTTGTATTACGCGTGGGAAAGGCTTACCACTATGTTGCAATGTGGTAAGCCTTTTTTCGCGCGTAATACAACAGTGTACAAAATTCGCAAACTTCAGGGGACTCTATTTTCCTCATTTTTCTATATTTGCAGCCAAACTTCACAACTTTACTAAATTAAGGGTGCTCTTTCCAACTGTGCTGATAAATTTTCCCAATTCAAAAGTTTGTCTAATAGGGGAATGATCTATTAATTAGTACTATTTAAAACACGAACAGGAGTGTTTTATTAGGTGTACCTAATAGAACACGTTATGCGAGTGTTTTAAATCGCTTCAAATTAAACGCTTCCATAATAAGCTAAATCATAGATATGCAGGAGTCTTATACTGTAAGTGATAAAGTGGAAACTTTTGTCTCGATTTTTTCGGCTTATACAGCATTTATATTTAAAAATTCTTTCGAAAGCAAACTGACAAGATGGGTGTAAAATGGATCGTTTTTAAACTCGTTTAAGGTTAAACCGCTTAAAAATTAGACTTTTTCCCAGTATAAATGCAGCAATCATAACTTTAACTTCCACCTAATAATGTTCAGTGTGAAATAGTGATAGACGTTTGGTGGTTAGCACTTGCATGGGCAGTGAGTTACACCTGGTTTCAACAACTCAAATCCCCAGTGGCCAGTTGGTCAAAACTCAAAAGCCGGTTAGCCTAACCCTAGGTTAACGCCCTGGAAATACTGCCTCACAAATCTTGTCTGAATCAATAGTAGTTTTGGCTTCTAAAGTTTTAAAATAAACAGATGTGTAGAAATACAGAAACTAAAACAGCAGGTAAAGTTGTAACTCTGGGTTAGCCATGGTTCGTACAGGTCAATGAAAGTAAAATTCAAGGATGTCTTAAGGACTTTCAGGGCAAAATATCACGAAATTCAAGAACTAAAATAGGTAATTGCACTCCAAGTGAATTTGAAGATTTAAAAGTGATTAGCAATGTCAATGATCAATCTTCAATGTCAAAAATCTCCAGAAACTAAAGCAAGACGAATTCAAGGACTTCAAGAACTTCTTTATAAGTCAAAGACTTTTAAGGCCTTGAATTTTTGTTTTCAATTCAATGACATTTAAGCACATTCAAGTTTTATACAAACCCTGGTCAGCGCTAACCTGGCTTTGAACAACCAGCCCCAAATCATTATTAGCAGAGTATGTCTGCACCTAACCATCCACAGGGCAGGGTCACTCACAGGGGTTTAAATGCAAAATCACATAATGCTAACCTAGCGTTGAACAACCAGCCCCAGATCATTATTAGCAGAGTACGTCTGCACCTAACCATCCACACAGCAGGGTCACTCACATGGGTTTAAATGCACAATCACATAATGACTGCCAACATTTCACATCAAGTCATTAAGTTACATTTCACCAGTCAAGTTTGATTGACACATAGCTGATAAATGACAAGTGAGCAGCCATTATTTTAAGCCACATTCATTATGTAAATAGCTTGGACAATTAATTCAGGTAAACATCTGAAATTTGCAAATATGATCTATGATGAGTTATTCCTTTTATATAAACAATTATGTAACTCATATCTTCAAGCTACCGTGTAATGTTCTTTTTATTTTATGGTCAGAAGTCAGAACAAGCAAACGGAGAACATATAAATCCTGGGGGAAAACACATGCGTTTTTCACGCGTTACATATTTTTCATATCTTTTTTAGTGAAAATATGGAAAATACGAGTGTTTTAGTTTACGGTAAAATGTAAGGTCGTTACACAAGGATGTCATGTAAGGACATATTTAAAATAGCCAGAAGTAATTTACTCGGAACACGTCAATGTGTGTCGGGATCGAACATGGTATCGGGTGTAGAAAAACAACTACATACTGTATTTTTCAAAGAAAGAGTTATTGTTAGATCAAAGTGTAATTTACGAAGTCAGATATAGCCTTAAATACGTATGAAATAGTTGGTGCTCAGTCATTAATAAAACATAACATTTTTGGAGTAAATCCCATTATTCTTGGCACACGAATCCAAACACTGGTAACAAAAACATCCATAACCATATAATAAATATATAATTATATATATATATAGTTTTGGTTTGGCGGTTTGCGAAAACGTGTTACTTTTGTGCTTAATGACTTATATGTATATAGACATAGCAATATGTATAGAGCGCAATATGTATAGGGCAGGTAGACCACCTGAGCCACACAAGAAACAGAACACCCTGATATACAGTTTGTTACTGAAATTCATATCACTTAGCTAGTATCACATACTACCAAAATTTCGAATTCAAACTGAGAAGAATACAGGTAAAATGATGCAGGTAAATGGAGATACATTTGATGCTGTATGAGGGGTATTTGAGCACTGGGATGGTGAATTAATTTAACTTCAGTACTAACCTTAGCCTTCAGCCATTGGCATAATTAGATTAAATAGGGGCCCCTTTGCTCGAGCTACATGGCAAACACTGGGGGCAACATTGTTCCTGGTTGTCAACAATATTCTTTGGCATTGTTACACCTGACTGCAGGCTGATTCAGGCTCAAAAATATTGTTCAATATCATTACCAATCAGCAACAATGTTCTGCCTCAAATGAACTGTCAGCAAAGCTTCTGCAGGTACATAAATGTTTATATGATGTGGTTTTTGGAAGGACCGTGAAGTTGTCTTCCACGGGCCAGGATATGGCATTTCAGAGACTGTATATTCAAAAGTTCTCTAGACATGGATATCGCTCTGACACTTCTTGCCAACAGCCCCATACATATATGTTCAAACATATGTTTAGCACTAGCACCAGCCAGAGCGGGGGGAGGGGGGGGGGGGGCAAATGCCTGACTGGGTCCAATAAAACAGTACAGTAGACCACTGCCTTCAGCCTTAATAAACATTGGTCTCCCAGAAATCCTTCTTCAAACCAACTCTACCATATTCAGTAACTGTTTTTTAATAACATGTCTAAACACTAAATCCATTCTTCGCAGAAGATGTTGTCATTTGTCAACATAATTTTTGACAACATACCTCCAATTCTTGCAAATGTGATTCTTGTATCTCCTCAAGATAACGATTTAGTTGATTGTTGCTTTCCAACAATTCATTTCCCAGGTTTGCAGACATAGTCAACTGACTTTCTTTATCCTCCAATTCCAACTTAAACGCTTGAATTTGAGATTTCAAAAGCTTGTTTTCGGCATCCAAGTCAACAACACACGCCATGACGATTACAAGCAAGTAATACGAACTACACCCTTCACAAAAGTATTTTTAATCTGTAATAATTTTACTGATTCAATGATTCGTTTGTTATAAAAACCTGTGATAAAACTGTTGGTGTATTTTGGAAATCAAAATATGGCGGCAACATATCGTAGTGCTTCCATTACCAGAGTCAATATTTCAGCGTACATGTGGGAAATTTCCTACACGTCCCGGCCATACTATTTGAGCGCACCATACACGAGACAAAATAATTGAAGAAGCTATATCGTAATATCTAATATGTGACAATCAGAATGCCTTTGCGAAGTATACGTTTTCCATCTGAATTAAAGAGACTATATAGAGCTTAATTCATGTCGCATAATTGTTTTCAACGGAAATAATTATAATATAATTACCAGACTCGGACTGGCCCCAATTAAGGGGCCTTGCCATTCTAGCACTGAGCGGAGCCCTGAAATTTTTTGCTGTCCTGAATGTTTTAAGTGAAGATTTATGGCATTCTGGAGAGAACATGATGAATTATTCAACTGCTTCCCTGAAGAGTTCAAAAATTCCAAATCATTCCCATCCGGTCCCTTTTATTTTCGTTTCGTACTGCTTGATAGTCTGTTTTAAACATCTTTGAATGTTTACAAATAGGGAAATTAAACAATAATTGTCAAGGGCCCATTTGATGTCCCACTGAGTAGGGGCCCATGTGCCATGGCACAGTGACACATAGGCCAGTCCGAGCCTGATAATTACAGACCATAAGGTGGTTCATTACTAAATACTTAAGGTGGTGACGGTGGTCCCATTTAGCGATCTTCAAAAATTCTAGAAGATATTGTTTGTGCAGTGTAATCGAAAATGATTAACTTAATGTTTGCCTTTAAATAGTATTTATAGCAAATTAGTTATAGACTTGCCACAAGTCGCTTGCTTATTTACGAAGTTTGGGAGCGAGCGACATGTGCGATCTGCAAGGTTTGAAATCATATCAAATTAAGCATTCTGGCGCAAAATATGAGTGTTAACTGTTCCAAACTTGCCGCTTAAGTTGTAAATTGACAACTTCATGATTTAAGACGTCATTAATCAGTAAATTCAACAAGTGTTCACAGTTCAGTATAGAATTTAAGTAAAAATAAAAAGTAACACCTCAATTTTTACTGGAATTTTTACAAGTGGAAGTTAAAGTACTCAACTGAAAATTTAACTGAATAAGAGGATGTTTCTGTAAAATCATAGACAATCAACAGAATGGACTGGAAACGCAAGCTAAAGTATCAATGTTGCTGACGCGACATCCGTGATACGGCCTGATATGCTATACTTTGGAACCCTGTAACTTCACTTTAAATATACTTCAGGACTTTCTATTTACATATTTTAAACAAGAACGGCAATCTCTATGGAACTATTGACTTTTAAAATTCTTTATGGATGTAACAAAGCTAAAACCCAACGCTGAATGTTTGCATTCTTTTTGACTGCAGAAATGTCGCCATTGTTGTTGTTGGAAAAGGTTTACGGAAACATTAAATGGTGATTTTCCGCCTTGTTTATCTCTCTGAAAAGTTTTAAAAGTCCATAGTTCCATTCACATTTCTGTTCTTGTTTAAAATATGTAAATACGAAGTCCTGAAATGTATTTAAAGTGAAGTTACAGGGTTCCAAAGTAAAGCGTATCACGGATGTCGCGTAAACTTTAGCTTGCGTTTCCAGTCCATTCCTTAGATTGTCTATGGTAAAATCCACCTGTTCACATTCAAATTGTGAAATAGTTTGCATTCATATTTTTCGTACTGATGAACTACATTTTTAAGTCAGTAACTTCAAAGGAAACAAAAGGAATTTCGGCCTATTATTTTTCTGCGTGTTATAGCACATCCTAAATATAAGAAATGAAGCGGTTTTCTTAAAAAATTCTTCACAAACTTCTACCACAAAACGTATACCAACCCAATTTTTTTTTCTGACTGTAGCATAGATCCACTACTGACCAACTACTGAGAAAAAATTGGACAATTTGCATAATAGACTAACATTTGATCTAGGCAAAAAGAACAGAATCTTTTACAACAGCTAGAAAGAGGATCCTGCGATTAGTAGAATTGCAGAGTTTGGTGGCGAAATGTTGTAAAATACGGAAAATATGGCATTGCGAAGCTTGCAAATTTTGTATATATTTGTATTACGCGCGGAAAAAGTTACCATTTTCGCGGCAATTTTAGCTCAAAAATGGTAACTTTTTCCGCGCGTAATACAAATATAGTGTATAACTGTAGTAATACATAATATAGTGTATAACTGTAGTAAACGATTTCGTTCTTTTTGCCTAGTACGACCTTTAGTCTATTATGCAAATTGTCCATTGGGTGAATGTGTGCTATATTTAGCTCTTTGTTTACATATGAAATTTGTCGCTTATTTAAGAATTGACATCCTAATTCGATGTTATCCTCAAAAATCCCTGAAAATTTTTCAAAATGAAAGTTAAAAGCAAAACCAACAACCTGTTTTTATTTTGCATCATTTTAAACATACATACAATTCAAATACGGGCCTAGAGAATAGTTACGTATACACCCTGAAAGGCCCATAATGTTATTGTAAAATCAATAAAGAATCAACTTTTACATATAATTTGAAACAATTATAAATTTAGTTTCATCTATTATTTCTTTATTTAAAACAGACAAGTGTAAAGTAGTTTTCACATAATTAATTAATTAATTAGTTAATTACATATATCGGGGAATTTCCTGTTTCGGCAATGAATTGTTATTTACTAGCGATATAAAGTTACCTGCAGGTAAGCGTTACATTCAGTTTTTATTTTTTTCTATTTCTAGAATTTTTAGATTATTTCTGGACAAGTATTATTATATTTCTATATTTTTTCTCTGTATTTTAACGACAGTACGTTTACAAAAGTGACAGGAAAGAACAAGCAGCTATTTTTGGAGTGAAATTCTGGGAGGGCGGTCACTTTGAAGTTATATACTATATAGTGTATGCATGGGAACGAAAAGACGCTTATACTTTTCGGAGCTGTAGTGTATAGAAAGTTATGATGGAATCATATTTTGTCACGAGTGAGCGCAGCGAACGAGGGACAGCATATGATATCTTAACAAGAGCGATAAACTGATATTACCAAGTCTGGAATGTGATAAACTATTCATCACATACTTGTGCCTTTATCAGGCCGGGCGAATGCAAAAACATTGTAAAAAATACGTTAAACAGGCAGAAGTTTTTAAAAACACGCTAAGAATAACTTATTTTTTTATAGCTGAAGAGATATCTATGTCATTGGCCTTGTATCATAATTAACATATTTTCGTTACAGTTCAAGTTCGCATACGTACAATCAGCACAACCATGTCAGTGGATAAAACGATATCACGAGACAAAAAAATATCGCGGGAAAAAAACGAAATCGCGGGACATATCGTTTTTATGATAGAGGTACAAGTATGTTATAATTACTGCTATAATTATTTGTATACTGATATACTAATTTATATACTCATTTCCCACATCGAAACTAGGTATATGCGGGTTTTACCTACGCATATTCTTGGCATCACCAAGCCTCTCTTTCTGGTAAATAGAGCCTTTTTTTGCTTTAATCTGAGGAGAGGACAACGGCCTGTCAAAAATTGGGCCGTACATCATATGAAAGTTATTCAAAAATTGTATTTGATGGAAAAATTTTGAAACTTCAAGGGAAATAAACTTTGAAAGGAAATTTGCCTTATTTTTTAAAATTGCAGTTGTTTTCGCGTTTTTAGGCATTTCTTTTTTGTCTAAAGTCTTGAATTTTTTATATTAAATATAACTTCTTAACAGCTTCAATTTGATAAACCGTCTGATCTTTGCCGTTAAGCGTTTTGACTTAAAACTCGAAACTAACTCGGCCTCACCGATATACCAGCTGAACTTTTCATTGAGAATATTAGCGTTCTAGTTGTATTACATGCAGCTCAATGGTACATTCTTATTTCCAGTTTACCTAAACTACTACGTACTGTACTAGCTATGAACTACGTCATCGATTTCCTGATGTCTTACCAGATTTTATTAGCTAGCCATGCAGTTTAGTTCACACGTGATAAGAGAAGACTTCGATATTGGAAGGTTTGAAATTGTAACTGCCAGCCAGTAAGGAGAGGAAGTCGCTGCTGCCAGGCATATAGCCATTTGGAAGAGTGTACGTGTGGCCAAAATTTGTTTGTGAATTTAGTGAAGATCCCGCGCTGTTTGCGATGTAAATATCATGTCCTCCTCCAAATGTTGGTCCGATCAAGGCATGTGTGTATATAGCTTGTTGAAAATGCCCTGGCTTCACATCGGATTTAAATGGCGGGATGTTGTCTTTGTTCACGAATGAAAATAGAAACGTATTTGGACTTTCTTTGTAACCGGAGGGATCTGAGTAAGAACACAAACATTTTAATGACATTTTGATTGACTTTATCAGTTTAAATACTTAACACTTATTGACTGTGCCTAAGCAAAGTATATATATGGAATTAGCAGTAGGATCACTCAGCAGTTCAACATGTCCCCTTATTCTTATGCAATTGACAGAAAAGATAATTAACTGGCCAGAAACTGCCTAATAAACGTGTGTAATGCGACATGCGCGGAACACAAAGTTCGAAGGTACCGACTGGAGTGGCTGTTTATTTTCTGTTCTGTGGCCTAAGGGAAGCAGTATGTTTTGTGGAACTGGAACGGCCCAAAACATACTGTTTCTCGAGGGGCACAGTCAATAAGTATTTTAAAATGGCCGCCAATGAGAGTCGTTTTGATGTATTATATTTTTGCCAAAATTAGCAAATGGAGAAAAATTGTATTAATATAAACTCAAAGAATACAAACACACTTTGATGTGAAACTATCTTAAGGTAATAGATCGCCTGCAAATACCTTATTAAATACTTACGACTTCGTCTCGGTGAATATTCACTAATAATCACTTCGCCATTGGCGAATAATTGTTAAATATTAACTTTGACTTCATTCAATAACTTAAGTCAATTGGTGCTAATCAATTTGGAAGAAGAAAATTTTCAAATATGTATGTATTTGTAGATGCATGCAAACTAAACGGGTAAATTGAACGGGTCTTTAGATGCATGGATTACCGACAAAACCCGCTTCATTCTGCCTTGTCAACCTTTGGCTGAGTAAGTTGAAATGAGTTAATCAAAGACCGTCAACTAAGTAGTGGCTTAGCAAACTCGATAATTGAGAGGGACACATATTTTATATTCGTTTCACAGACCGTTAAAACAATGAATCTGTTTTATCTACTTTTCACTTTTTCCCATTCCTTGCCAGTAGCGTCGCCGTGGAGGGGACTAGGGGGAGGGTGAAGAGTAACACCCAGTTATTTTAATAATCGATTTTGATATTTTTCTAAATCCGGCTGAAATGAAACGTGTAAGGGATACGATTATTGTTTAAGATCAAACAAGATCACCGATGTGGGGCTTTTAACTATCCATAAACCTGCTAAAAATAAAGTTTTGGAGGCTCACGAAATAAAAAATTTCTTGGGGAGCATGCTTTCACCCCCCCCCCTGGGAATCTCGCGCCTTCGCGCTCGTTCTCCTCCCAGTTTCATCTCCTAGGCGACGCCACTATTCCTTGCCTTTAATATTCAGGAAGGAAACCTCTCGATTTCTTTTGTAGCCGGTTAATACATTTGCAACACCGTGCAAGAGTTCTGAAAATGCCACGTTTTAAAAAAGATAGCCAAGAATAGCAACAAACTTGCGCCACTGTTTTGATTTTACGTTTTCCTGCTACATAATATATAGCTATTTCTATAGCAATGGTTGCTAAGACCATTATTCAGTTGCCCGCGTCAAGGCTTGTGATGTATTATACATTATGGCTATTACTTAAATACTTGGTCTTTTTAAACCTCGTGGAGCTATGTCAATGCCATGCAAAGATTAAATTTACGCTTGACGGATCATTATTTTCATAGTTATCCAAAAACTATGCAGACTCTTTGTTCACTGATGGATACTTCAACTTTTAAAGGCAGAAAATCTAGGTCGGCAGCTACATGCGCTACCCACGCCAAAATTAAACTCCAGTCAGTCTAGAGTAACTAGTTTTTAAGCTCGTGTGCAAATACTAGAAATTTGCGTTTTCAAGCTCTGTAATCCCACATTTTCACGGGATAGCATATCCCCTGATCCTTGCAGGTGACTCTTGTCCTCGCCACTCAATTATCACTCCAAAAGCACTGGAGCCTTGCTACGTCACCGCAATGCAAATATTTAAGCCAGACAAAACAAAACAAAACAAAAAATAATGACACAAATCTGCAATGCTCTCATTAACTAAATAGTACATGACGTATTGTACGTTATGTCGGTTTTTGCATATATTTCGCATTTAGCATTCTTACCTCCCCAAGCTACATCTGAATATCCGCCGAAAATATATGAACCAGCAAGGATAATGGTAGGATAATCCTTTGTTGTCACAGTTTGAGTGGAAAGTACCTGAACTCCATCCATCTCGAGTTGCACGATAACACAACGACCAAGAATTAGAAGTAGCAAGCCACTGTGTCAATTGGATGATCAAGCTGTTATTTCCATGCAAGATCTGGGAATCCAAGAAATGCACTAAGCAATAAAATATTTAGGTCAGTATCAGTTAGCCTCGAGAGTCTCACCATACAAGTGTGTAGAAAAGGCTTTTAAGTTAATGGATTACTGTCAAACCATCAATCTCGTTCCCCGAGCCTGCGATCCCTTGGAAAGGAAACGGAAGCTCTGGGATAATCCGTGATCAACATACAAAAAATTGTATGTCGCCCGTACTGCGCATGCGTTGGAAATAAATATATTCAATAAGACGAAGGGAAGAAGCTAGTATATAAGTGACTTTCCATAACCAGTAGGCAAAGTACAAATCGTGTCTTTCCGGTCGAAAACAACAGCCTTTACCGCTTCGTATTGACTCTCCTTTAATTTGAGATTCTTCTTACCCATGCAGTCGCTCTAACGCTTCGTCCAACACAGACTGATGAAATAAACTAATATTTTCCATTGACATTATAAACAAAATAGTAAAAATACTGTTCCAAAAAGCTTTAGAAAAACGCTATTGCGGCTTATTGAATCTATTTATTTCCAACGCATGCGCAGTACGGGCGACATACAGTTTTTTGTAAGTCGATCACGGATTATCCAAGAGCCTTCGTTTCCTTCCAAAGGGATCGCAGGCTCGGGGAACGAGATCGTCAAACTATAATTTTATTTGCGGGCTCAATTCGCAAGGTTTCTTAGGTTGTGACGCGCGAAACGTAACCACCCTGGTGAAATTCGCAAAAATTTGAAACCTAATTGGTCAACAGTCAATAGCATGGTGATTGACTGAATGCGGTGGGTCTCTTTATTTCATATCATGATTTTATCTCGAAATTCGAATAAACTGCGGTAAGATATGAAATGCTTTATCCCTAAGTTTTATCCTATCATACATTGACTCATATATGAAATATAATAATTTATGAGAACTGAAAGTGGTATTTTGAAAGATTCGCATTGGTTTCACAGCCTGGTATTTGTTGTGAAAAAGTTTGTAATCACTAAGTACCAAGTAAATTTAAGCTACAAAACGGAAATGGACTTAAAGATCCCAATTTGAGGACAATTAAAATGAAATTTGTCTGGTTTGATGAATAAATTTTAACAACATATCTCAAGATTGTGAATTTCTGCCTACTTTACACGCATTCATCAATATCGGCGTAGATTTGAAGTTTTCAATGGAAAGTGAGGGAAAGCGATCGCGATTTAAGTACAGTTGTACTGCGTGTATTATTGTCTCGAACATTTACTTTTATATTTTCAACAAATAATAGTATGGTTTCTCGTGTAATTTAGAAATAGCATGCATATCAACCTCGTTCCTCGTTCGTAGTTGGAAACTTTTCCTCCAACTTCTCGGGTACTTTATTAATATATTGAAAAATTTGGTCATATGACATCCAGCTTTTGCTAGGGCCTCTGTCGACCACATGTTTCATTTCATTTCATTTGGAGTTTAATTACACATTTTCGCATAAACAATGAATTACAATGTGTTTGCATTCAAAGTGAAATTTAGTTAATAGTTATTTACAAGGTAAAATAAGTTACAAATATTATTAATATAAAGACCACCATTTCACCACAAAGAGGTCCTGGGAACGAGGTTGCATGCACATATGCACTTGCGAGTTTTCCAATCACCCAAATTTTAGCGTCCACTCGAAATCATACAAATAAAAAGGAATGTAATCAATGACAAAGGACTGCGATGCCATAATGTAATAGTAATCTTTCAATTAATATGAATTGCTTGAAAATCTTGGTAGATGATAATTTAATAATAATTTGATAACATAATTGTTACTTCACTAAAGTTTAATGTTCTTGCATAAATACTACATATTTTTATACGGACTGATTTAACTTACCAGGACTTCGTGTTTCATTAATAATATCGTTTTCTGCAACGTTGGTTTTAGTTTCACAGTCTTCATCGTTAGCATTTGAGAGCTATATGCAATCAAAAAAATTATATTGCTCATTACCGCCTATGTTCGGGGAGGGGGGGGGGGGGTGAATATTCACATACTCGTGTTCTGCCTGCCAATAATTCCTTTGTAAATAAACTGTGTTTCAAGGATGAATACACAACGTGGCTAAGGTAAAGAAACTGATCGATCGTGTATAACATGAACATACGAGCATTAGAGAACATGTATTCTTAAACTCTTATAATTCTGAGACGATGACGTCTTTTGAAAAACATCGATTAATTTTTTGGGTGCTAGACCATGACTTATCTTATACATGAGACTTGCTATAAATTGAGTTCTACGCTCTTTTACAGTTTTGAAGTTCAATTCATTTAAAGCATTTTACGTCCAGTTATTACTCTAGCAGCCCTATTTTGTAATTTCTGGAGACGATCAGAAGGAGTAACACCAATAGTATCCCAGACTTTACAACAATAATCAAAATGTGGTAAAATGAGTGCGTTATTAGCACAAATTACTGTATTTCGGTCCGCACATGATTTGAGCTTTCTGATCGCTCCAATTCCAGATGAAACTTCTTTAGCAATTTCATCAATATGTTTATCCTTTCATAAAAATTCATGCATCAATACAGGCTCCAAGTGCTTTTGTTTCTTTCACTCTTTTAATTGGCACGTCGCCAACAGATACGTTTGGAACAGCAGATATATTATTAATATTATGTCGGGATCCGATTAGTAGGTATTCAGTTTTGATGAGCGATGGCTCTAACGTTAAGCGATAGCTCTCTTTGCAGAGAGCAATCGCATAACGTTAGGTAGATCATAATTTTTGGTCACTTGTAGTTCAGGAAACAATAGGTCATAATTTATGGTCACTTGTAGTTCAGGGAAATATTTTTGGAATAAAGGCAATTTTGAGGGATGTATTTTTTAAGTACTTACAAGCAAGATATTGAACAATTCTAATCAGTATGCTATCAGGTCATGTACAAAGTAAATAGATCTAAGTTAAACACCACAATAGACGAACCGAATTGGTCCTAAAGGCCGTGCATTCAGTGCATAGAGTTGACTAATTACTCACAAAATCGGACGCCATGTTTACATAACCTGAGCACATGTGTAACACCTTTTTGGTAAGAAAATGTCGGCTAATCAAAACGCTCATACGATGTTTTTTACCTTTGAAAAAATCCTACGACCAATCACGTTCATAAGACAAATAAAATAAAAGAAAAATATAGCATGCACGTGAAATTTTATTTCACGCGACTGCTGCATGTAAATCTCTATACTTATATAATGAATATCTGCTCTTTGTCCAAAATAGAAACAATAAATACGAGATTGAATTCTATAGCTTATTATCAATTGCGAGAATTTGCTGTTTTATCTTAACCAAAATCAGTTAATGTGATTATCAACGACAGTATGTAGGAAGAACAGTATAGTGTGACAAGGTTGATGTGAGTACTTTCCTGAAGTGATGTCGATCATTTCTTTGACAGCTATGTAAAAGTGCTTAGGTGTATCACTTACAAGACAAGAGTTATCCCGAATAACGTGTGCATAGTATTTCGAATCGATTTGATTCATCTTCAGCTTACAAGAATACGTTAATACAATTACGTGTACAAGAATTTTAAATCTTGCGTACACGTTCGTAGTTAACGGATATCTTGTAGGATGTTTCATCAGCATTTCGGAAGTTTTTCCAGAAACCTTGGCCGACTGATAGTTTCAGCAGATATAAGACAAGAGTTATCCCGAATAACGTGTGCATAGTATTTCGAATCGATTTGATTCATCTTCAGCTTACAAGAATACGTTAATACAATTACGTGTACAAGAATTTTAAATCTTGCGTACACGTTCGTAGTTAACGGATATCTTGTAGGATGTTTCATCAGCATTTCGGAAGTTTTTCCAGAAACCTTGGCCGACTGATAGTTTCAGCAGATATAAGACAAGAGTTATCCCGAATAACGTGTGCATAGTATTTCGAATCGATTTGATTCATCTTCAGCTTACAAGAATACGTTAATACAATTACGTGTACAAGAATTTTAAATCTTGCGTACACGTTCGTAGTTAACGGATATCTTGTAGGATGTTTCATCAGCATTTCGGAAGTTTTTCCAGAAACCTTGGCCGACTGATAGTTTCAGCAGATATAAGACAAGAGTTATCCCGAATAACGTGTGCATAGTATTTCGAATCGATTTGATTCATCTTCAGCTTACAAGAATACGTTAATACAATTACGATACAAGAATTTTAAATCTTGCGTACACGTTCGTAGTTAACGAACGGCCAAGGTTTCTGGAAAAACGAACGGCCAAGGAACGGCCAAGGTTAACGAACGGCCAAGGTTTAACGAACGGCCAAGGTTTCTGGAAAAACTTCCGAAATGCTGATGAAACATCCTACAAGATATCCGTTAACTACGAACGTGTACGCAAGATTTAAAATTCTTGTACACGTAATTGTATTAACGTATTCTTGTAAGCTGAAGATGAATCAAATCGATTCGAAATACTATGCACACGTTATTCGGGATAACTCTTGTCTTATATCTGCTGAAACTATCAGTCGGCCAAGGTTTCTGGAAAAACTTCCGAAATGCTGATGAAACATCCTACAAGATATCCGTTAACTACGAACGTGTACGCAAGATTTAAAATTCTTGTACACGTAATTGTATTAACGTATTCTTGTAAGCTGAAGATGAATCAAATCGATTCGAAATACTATGCACACGTTATTCGGGATAACTCTTGTCTTATATCTGCTGAAACTATCAGTCGGCCAAGGTTTCTGTATCACTTACAATATCCACTTTTTGGTAAAACGTCCATTCCCCATTGGTAGCTCTTCCTCCTTTTCGAGTTGTATTGCTAAGTTGACAATTTTCTGCATAGCTATTTGATGCAGATCTGTAGCTAAGACCCACGCATGTTGATTCTTGAAGACATCTCAAAGAACATTCAATTTTGGAATGGACAGAATAAGTTGATATGATATGCTTTCGAGGTAATGAGTCGCCTGTAGATTTCAAAAGAAATGTTGATATTTACTATTTTCACTGATGCAGAATCCAAAAATGTTATCAAAAAAATTGGATGTTGTAATGCCAAGCATTTTTTTGCATACAATTTAAATTGCAGTACTTACAGGACACACTTATGTTTGCTCTGTGATTAGTGCATGTGGCCAACTACTAATGTGCCTCACATTTGTAATATCATAAAGGCCGTTGACTCTCGTTCATTTTTATTGAGGATGGATGAATTGTTTCACAAAACTGCCACAGCTGTAGAACATTGAATTGCTGTACTACTTATTTTGCGTAGAGATTCCTAAAGGCCAGCCTCGAAGTATCCGTCAGTGCAAGACCTTGTCCGATCACGCCGTAAAATTGTTCGAAGCAAATAAAAAAAGATTGACGGTTGTCTTGTTACAAGCATTTTGCATACTAATTACTAATGTGAATGATGTAATCGTCTGTTATCCGCTTACCCAAACGCATTTGTTTATGGAATTAATGCGGTACACTAGTTAATATAGAGTTTTATATAGGTGGTAGTAAGCCGGAGGTAACAGCCCTGAGTCATAGCCATCCTCGTTCCCAGGGCCATTTCCCTTTTTGTCATTGGAGTCATAGCCTGGCTGAGCCAACCACATTCTCACTAGTCTGCCCATCACTTCATGACATCGCTTTAAAAACAACTTTATAATTTTTTTTATAATTCGCCAAATATAAGAAAAGTGACCAGGGAAAAAAATAAATATTAAACAAAACCGTACTTCGTTAAGTAAAAAGTAGTTCATAAATAAATTGCTTCGTTGCAAGTAAAAAGTAGCTGATAAAAATTACTTCATTATAATACACAACTATAATAAACATACTGATATTTACTTCGTTAGTGCTTAACAATGAATTTAACCTAGCTAAAATCTTATGCATATTTTTGTACAAAATGGAGTTTAGAATACAAAATAATAATTAGCTCATGATGTCTCTAGTGCCCTTTTGCTCCAGTGAATTTTGCGCGCTTGGAAGTGAATAAAATCGCCCGCTTCCCCATTCCTCATGCAAGTAGATCTTTTTTCAACAAATTAGTCTACGACAAATGTCGATCAATTAGCGCACTTTTCATGGCAAACGAGACACCTACTCGTTAAAAGGTGATTAAGTATGAGACTTTTACAGGTGCTTGTATAGGAGACGAAAATAACTGTTCAACGGTTCCCTAGGAGATTATTCACTTTACGATGCATAAAATTATTGTTAACACCTGAAGTTGAATAGTATAAAACTAAAAAACCAAAATTATAGCGTTTACATCCGCATGTACATACACTGTAAAAATGTTTGTTAAAACGAGCAATTTAAAATTGGTTGTTTCATACGCATTTTCGTTTTATCACTATTAACCAAGTTTTTTTCTTGTTTTAAATAATAAAATATACTAGCCAAATAAAATGCATCTCAGACAACCGATTTAGTTTTTATTATTATTATTCTTATTATAATCAGGGAGCTATTATTATAATCAGGGAGTTAACATATAGAAACTTTAAGTTACTGCTTATCAACAGTTGGAAACACGATGAAAACCTCGTCCATACTACTGAAATGCTTCGAAGAGGCTGGTAAAGCTCTCTCTTTGACGATTGAATCTAACAAAATTTGTCGTTTTAAAACATTTCAGGTGCATAGGAAATTAAGAATGGCAACATGCAGGGTATACATCTATTGTATGTGGGTGTTAGGAAAGAGAAAGATCATTTCATCCTGTATCTAAAAGGTAAAAGTATAATGGCATCACGGCTTATAGTCGATGAACGTTGTAAATTGGCGTACCGTCGGTATCGTGATGTGTTTAGAACATAATAAGGACATAGCTACATGCAGTAACGGTATTTACAACATAGCATAAAAGCGTACATAATTTTGCTTCACAAACAATTTAAAATAAAGGGCATCTTCGTTGTTCAACAATAATATATTTACAGAAATTAAATAGTCTGAACTGAAAAAGGGCACTTTTTTATATTAAACATGTAGGACATGCATATGCATGATCAAGCTTGCGGAGAAGAAAATGCATGGTTGTCATTTATATATTTATGTTGCAACATCTGAAATAAAGGAAGACTTACGATATTATATATATATATGTATATATATATATATATATATATATATATATATATATATATATATATATATATATATATATATATATATATATATATATATATATATATATATATATATATATATATATATATAAACGTGCAAAATACCTAAAAAACGTACCACTAAAGACTGTCTGTTTCATCCAAAAGGAATGTTCAGGTGATAGATCTTCCCTTTTCAGATGTTGCAAACGTTCTTGAAATTACGTGTTTTCTACCGCGCACGTCAAGTGCCAGATAATTAACAAACCTATTTTTCTAGTGAGTGTTAAACTTACCCTGAATCGATACTTTTCTGAGGTACATCTGATTTTTACAAGATTTGCATTCACTAGCATCGATGAAGGAAGCAGTCAATTTCAACTGCGACAAAGTTAAAAAAAGTAACTCCATCATCTCGCATTCAGACCCGCATTAAGAATGAATGAGTGGAAGATGGGCTTTTAAAAGACGAGTTTTAGACATTTAGGAGTCACGTCAGCGTTTAAACGGGTTCTGAGTTTCTTAATGTACCTTTAACTTAACAGGTACTGAGCTTCTCATATTTAATTGATATAGACTTAATTTTGTTCTTAAGACACCCCTTGTATGTGTATTTTGAACTATTTTCAGCACCAATGAAGTTAAAATAATGTACCCGACCATTTCAAACCAGTATTAAGGACAAAAAACTGCAACATGGCCATGGAATTTTTAAAGACAAATTTCAGACATTTAGGCGTCACAGCCAGCGTTTAAGAAGTGGCTGTATTCCATGAAGTGTTCCAATTCCCACGAAAGAATGATTTAACATTTGAAATTAACTTTCACAATCATATAAACAACTAATTTCATATGTGAAATTAAATTTCCCCAATTGAAATATATTACTTAAAGCTATGAAATATCTGAAATATAATCCAATAAAGTTATGTCGAAAAGACGTAGGTTCATAATCAAATTCAGTCTCACAATTAGTTACAGAGTTTGAGACGGGTCAGAAGTTATTTCTTTCCAACGGTCAAGATATAAAATTTCAATTCAGTGGCCTCCGACAAATTGGGGGTTACTAAGTAACACATTTTGGATTGGTCCTGGTTGATGTGGCTCCGGTTTTTGGTCCCTGTTTCCCACCAATTGCAATAAGATCCTCTGTTGCAACTGGCTAAAAAAGATTGGAATTTTTACCGGGTGAGGACTCTCACTGCCAATATTCTCCTTTGTGACATTATTGTATAGTGGCGCGATGACGAACTCCTGAGAGGATGGTACCATGAACGACGATCACGTCGCGAACTAGACAGAACTGATTGGAGTGATTGGCTTTGGTTTCGTCTTCAACTTCTTTAGTAATGTTTTCGCCGAGCAATTTATTTGTGATGGGAATTGAAGAATTCTAGAGTGCAGCGTATTGTGAGTTAAGATGAGGTCGCAATAATTCACGTCTATACGATGACGTAACTCTCGATTTCCAGGCTAAAACCAACGCATGGGTCAGGATCGCACGGTACGATCTATTAGATTGAATTTTCAATCGTTTGAATTAAGAGAGCATTTGCGACATTGATTGGGTCTGTCGTTAATCTCGGGTTCTGAAGGATAAAAAACCTTTCAAACTGTTGTAGCATGTCGTTTTTGGTTGTAGACATCATTTCCGACATCATGGTAGTCAGTAACTCATATATAGAGATTACTTCATGGCTGGCGAGTGCGTACGATTTTTATTCACGAGTTGTGAATGATTGTTAAACGAACGGGTGCAAGCGCAGTGAACGAGTGAGTTTAGCGATCCTTCACAACGAGTGAATAATAAAAATCGTACAAACGAGCCAACCATGAAGTAATTTGTTTATTATATGAGTATAAAGATGAGTGTATAGAGATACGGATATATCTTACTGACAAAAACAAACACACAATCCCGCTGTGGCCAGGCAAATTTTTCAGCCTGCCCAGTGTGGCTTACAATCGGAGTAGCATCACAATATCACAATATCATAATATCAAAATGGACTTTCTTACCATCTATATTGTTGCTTTGTTTTCTTGCTGAAAGTGAAACCATGAGGTTCAATTCAAGTTAATGACGCCACGAATGTCGTCTTTATGATTTTAGGTGGTTGTTTTATCAGTGAAATTGTCTTAAATCTCTCTTTTCGGTGAGTTAAAAAATCGTAGTGACTGTTTGACCGGCAGCCGGTCACGTTTAAAAATTTACTAAATGACCGGCAGTTCATAAACTTTAAATTGTTTTGTTTGTTTTAAATATTAGCGAAGCCTGCGTTAGCTCAGAGGGTTAGATGCACGCCTTTTACGGCGTACTATGTGGGTTCGATCCTGCGTTGGACACTTTTTGATTTTTTTCTTGGATACTTCCCATTTTATTGATTTGTTCGGGTTCGGGTTAGGGTTAGGGTTAGGGTTAGGGTTAGGGTTAGGGTTAGGGTTAGGGTTAGGGTTAGGGTTAGGGTTAGGGTTAGGGTTAGGGTTAGGGTTAGGGTTAGGGTTAGGGTTAGGGTTAGGGTTAGGGTTAGGGTTAGGGTTAGGGTTAGGGTTAGGGTTAGGGTTAGGGTTAGGGTTAGGGTTAGGGTTAGGGTTAGGGTTAGGGTTATGGTTAGGGTTAGGGAACAATTTTAAAAATGATTTTAGGTAAAAAGCGAACTGCCGGTCATTTAGTAGATTTTGAAACGTGATATGCTGCCGGTTAAATATTCGCGGGGTTAAAAATACTCGTAAAATCAGACTTCATGTTTACACTAGCCTGCGAGCAGGTGTTGCACGTTCGGGTCAGCCAATCAGAAGACTGAAGGATAAATTTTCACTGGTGAAAAAGCATTGTTGGTCCAATCAAAGGCCGTGAACGATGATTTTTCATCGAGTGAAATTTTATCGTTCTTGATGCCGATTTGCTATTGCTAATTTCGAACGATTATTACGCACAGTCATATCGATGAATAAATCTCTATACTCATATGATAAAAATCACGTTTTAACTGAATTTAAAACCTACAGTAGCATAACTTACCCGTGTGGAGGGTTAGTCGCAGCGACTGGTCGGCCGTAGTTTGCTAGAGTAGCATTTACTTGAAATCAGGTCATGAAGCATATAGCGACTGCCAGTATCGACCTGACTACCCTTTTGCATCTATCACCCCGAGTTAATCGGTGGAAAGAATTCCGAAACTTGTTTTAAGGGCGGGATGGTGGGATTTTCTTCTCATATGTTATATAAACTTTCGACTTATGTCTGCCTGGCAGCGTGCACTTAATTGGCACAATGAACTGGCACATGTTACGCTGCACCCTCCATGGGATCAGACTCGAGTCCAGGCTCCGTGCGCGTTGTTCCTCAGTTGTTTATAACCAAGGGTTATTTCATTACCTCATTAAATCTGCAGTAACAGCACAAACTTTTTCAGTGCCATTTAAATCGTTTGAAGTTTATTTCGTCATAATGGTGAACATTCACAATTCAACGAATAGCCTCATTAAAAGAACTACGAACGCCTTGGTATTTTAATTTTCTATTGGCTGTGAGACGAACATATTAAAATACTTTGTTGGGTACAAATGGGGGATTTTAATCTTAGTGATGTTGACTGGTCAATCCCTAGATCACTGAACGGTTCTGCGAACTATACTTTGCTCATGGATACAGTAAGACAATTTTCTAATTCAATTGTGAGATACCCCCACTAGCGAGTAGCGATAGAAATATTTTGGATTTGGTGTTGGTAAGTTCCAGCGATATAGCAGATAATTTATTGGTCAGAGAGCCTTTATCAGATCACAATTTTATGACTTTCACATTGAACGGATTACCATATGAAAAAGATAAATCGCTAAAATTCAAATATCTCTACAAGAATGCAAACTGGGCACAATTAAGGGAAATGCTATCCTTTATTCCTTGGCATTGTGCATTTCTCGACGATAACATAGATAGAAATTGGGAAGCCTGGACGTATTTACTATTCACTGTAGTACATGATTATATACCAAGAAGAGGAGCATGAAAAACTCGCCGTGGATAACTAAAGAATTATTAGAACTTTGTAGACGGAAAAGGTTATTGCATAAAAAAGCAAAACGACTTAATAAACAGGTAACTGGGAAGTTTACAAAACATTAAATAACTCCTGGAAGAAACTATGTAATTCCACTAAGCAGGATTACATAACAAACTTAGCCAAAGACCTAAGCGAAAACTTGAATCCTAAATCTTTTTGGAATTATGTTAAATCCAAACGTAAAGGGACAAATGTTTTAACATCCTTAGAAGTCAACTGAAAGAACATGACAGACGATTTTGGCATAGCGGAAAGTATGAATCAATTTTTCTCATCGTTGTCTAGCTATATCGGAAAATACGGACAACTTGATTACGTTTGCGATCGAAAACTTTCGGACATTCAATGCTCAACAACTGAAGTGGAAAACCATTCAAAAGTCTTGGACATTTATAAATCTAGATCTCCCAGTCCTGATAATTAATATATCGCCTAGTCTTAATCGGAATTAATTTATTTTTGAGTCGGTTTTCTTTGATGTACCGCGGGTTGTATAGGTTATTTACCTTGAATAAATAATTAGATCAAAGTTGTGGAAAAATCTCGACGAATGTCGACTTAAATTTTTTAGAGTCAAAAGAGTCTGTTAGAAAACCTCTTGAAAAATAAATTAAGTTAGTTAAATACCTCGAAAGTCGGGATGTATGTCATATACAGCCCTCGGACGCTGCGCGTCCTCGGGGGTTGTTTATGACATACATATCCCTCCTTTATGACATACATATCCCTCCTTCTTTTAACTCTAACTTAGCACCGTCTATATGTATATTGTTAAACAAATCCTTTTGTACAGGCCAGCTACCTTATAGCAGAAAAATTACCAATATTACCCCATTACATAAGAGAGGAAGCAAGAATTCCAGAAATAATTACAGACAGATTTTACTTACATCAATAATAGTCAAAGTTAGCGAAAAGATTGTAAAAAACCGAGTATTCAATTTCTGGCTAGATCAAAATATTTTTAATTCAAACAATATGCATACCTAAGTGGGAAATCAACACTTACGCAATTGTTGTCATGCTTTTATGACTGGTCAAAGTCACGAAACAAATCAAAACCTACGGATGTAGTTTTTCTGGACTTTTCAAAAGCTTTCGACAGTGTACCACACGAATTAAAGACTGTTGTTTAAATTAAAGCGGTACGGCATAGATGATTCTTTACTGCTCTGGTTTCGAAACTTTTTAACTAATTGAAGACAACGAGTCGCAATCCGTGGTACTTATTCATCATGGGCCGCTGTCAAGTCCGGAGTACCTCAAGGGACTATCTTAGGACCAATCTTATCTTTAATTTATGTTAATGACATATCAACCAAGATAACATCTCAAATTAAGTTGTATGGGAATGATACAAAACTCTATAGAGAAATTAGCGATAAACTTGATATTCAAACACTACAGAGTGACTTAACACACCTCCACGAATGGTCCAAGACATGGCAATTACCGTTTAATTCGGGCAAGTGTGAAGTATTCGAATTACTCATGCACGCGATAAGTCCGTTCCATCTTAATTACACAGTAGCTAAAACTGCCATAAATCAGTCGATCAAATCAGGGATCTTTGATTAACCATTACAAAGGATCTTTCGTGGAGTCAACATGTTGCTATTGTCGTCAGCAGAGCACTAAGGTAATAGGCATTATTAAACGGACAGTCGGTCCAGTGGACACACAAGTCTTTTCTATGCTTTACAAATCGCTTGTGAGACCTATATTGGAATATGCAGTTCCAGTGAACGTGGTCTCCTTATTTAGCTAAAGACATACAATTACTTGAGAAAGCTCAAAGAAGAGCATCAAGAATTGCCCTCAGACAAAAAAGACAAGAATTAAACGAGCTATGAAGATAGATGCAAAATATTAAAACAGTCAACGAGTCAACTCTATATAGAGGGACGTAGAGTTTACTTATCATAAATTGAGTGTTATAAGACAGTTTTTGATATCAATACTTTGGATTTTGACACTTACTTTAAACTTGGCACGAAACGTACCAGGTCAAATGATGTATGTTAAGCTCGCAAAATGCAACTCTTATAAACATTCTTTCTTTGCCAGAATTGTTAAAGACTGGAATAATCTGCCCAAAGATGTTGTGGAGGCTGGAAATCTCCAGTTATTTAAAAACAGATTGAAATCATTTATGAATATCTCTTAAGCTTATAGGTATATTATAGATTATGTATAATTAAGTATATTTTATGTGTTAGTATATTCGTATGTCAGGAAATCGTTATTAGAGAGGTTCAGATTTGGCTTCCAATACCTCTACCGCTACCTTAATCTATCTTTCAGCCAATCAAAGGTGCCGGACCTACCCGATTAACCAATCAAATTGTTTAAAAATCAGGAAACGGTAGTGGTAGTGGTAGTCAAATCTGAACCTCACTAATATAAAGCTAACCTCTCGATTTTCCTTTTCAAGTGTGATAAATTGCACTATTGTAGTTGTAACTTTCACTTGAATAAATTATGTATGTATATGTATGTATGTATGTAATAGTGCATAAAGCGTATATTAAGCTCAATGTCTACGTTTTACAACTATTTCTGATTACATTCGTATAAGAAATTGTATCTAGTTAACGCGGATGAATATTAAAATGTTGTTCACTGAACGAAAATGTATCCAAATGTCTCAAACTGTACATTTACGAATTCTGTGTAATGGAAGCTCCCACTTGACCATTTCGGCCAATAGACGACACCAAAGCCAAAACCGATAAGTGAATTACAGGATCCACAATCATTTTGATTATTACCCAAAATACCAATTCGCAATTGTCGCTTTGACTTTCCATAAAAATAGAAAACATTAAAGCCCTCCTTGTTGCAATACGGTTGTAACGAGGCGTCATTTACGAGTGACAACCATTCTGCTCTTCCTGCGTTTGTCTCACGGTAAGCTCCGTCTGCGAGCAAACTGTACAGCGAAGTTGCGGCGTTGTTAACAAGTATCCAATTTGTAACGTCATTCGCTGTCATTCCCAGGCAAACTTTGGTGAAGGGAGTGTTGTGGTAAGAAGCTAGCTTTGTTTCATTCTGAGCCAAACCGTTTAAACCTCCGTGCACATTCCATGTTTCGTTGCTTGTCCATAATGAAGAAGCGTATTCAAATGTTGTCTACAAAGAAATATAGATAAATCTCAGAAATCTTCAGATTTTAGTAAATATTCTTGGTTTGTTGTTGGTATTTTTCCTATACCAAGCCTATAATCAAATTCTTCGCTGAAGTACCATGCTTAAAGTTCATGGTTAAACACTCCTGTTTTTGTTTTAAACAATACTTAACCTTATTTCGATCTAATTTCATGACTAGTGTCCAACCCCCTCCACCACATTTCGAGGATAAACTTGACATATGACAATAAACTGGATACATTCCTGAGTTTTCGTTTGACCTGAGGTAGTAAAGACCATCAGGTGCTGAACTAAATAGAAGATATTATAATGTCAACAGTTAATTTTTAGAGAAGAGACTGAAACATTGTTTTACGGTATTGATTACTCTTTAATGCATATTATCTAGCACTGGTGCAGTCTGTACTGTTAATACGCATTAACAATCTATCACAGTGTGTGTGTGTCTCAGAAAAAATATCACTTCAACATAAATTTCAAAAATAGAATCATTTTTCATAAAGTCGAATATTATTATGGTATTTGTTATATTGAACAGTAAGCTGTAAATCTGAAGAAAATTTATGAACACAACACAGAAAATTGCGATTTTTTTATTTAAACTATGGTTTTTCTTAATTTCCCAACTTTATTAAAATGCAGCAACCGAAGTGTAATTGTGGAGAAATGAAAATCAATTTTAACCCTGATTCGACATTTGCACTATTTTCAGTGGTAAACCGAACACAAACATTGTTGGTATAAATGAAATAGCTGCATTTTAAGAGTAACTTTCTCCAAAAGGAAATTTTTGACATGCAGAGTTTATGCAAATGCATTTATTTTACGTACTTGTCTTTGGATTCGGGTATTTTTTTAACATATTAATAGAAACCTTTATTTTTCTGTTGTATCTAAACGAAAGCAGCCGATATTTACAGGTAGCCTGGGCAACATTGCATCTTAACATTAATTCTTTTAACTGTACGTATTTTAGACAAACGAATTTATTGCTTATTTTGTCACATTTTTTCTGAGACACATCGTAATCCAGCCAGACATATATGCAGCATACCTGTTGTCGTCAAAAATTTCTTTGCACGAAGTGTGTACTTCTAAAAGTTTAGAGATTGGTTTTTACGATATAATTAAATATAGCGCTAATTGAGAACTTTTGAAAAAGTTATGAGTAACAAGCGAAATTCGGATATAACGCTGAAGTGGGGGGGTGATAAAATGCAAAATCGACGATAAAAACAAAACGCCACAGCCGTATTTTGAAGATGTAAAACACTATGCGTCAAAAAATACATTTTAAAAGTTACTCTAGACCTCTTCTGATATAATCTCAAGCGCAAATATTGAATTTTAGCTATATATGAGATAGAGATGCCTGCACCGGTTGCACGTTGTCTTTAAGTCACCGGATTGTCCTTTTCACAAGACCTAACTATTTAAGTAAGGACCCAGGACCTTTTAGCAAATTTTCAATTAAAACAGTAAATTTTCAATTAGAACAGTCAATTTTTGCTTACAAAAGTAAACTTTCAAGTAAGCAAAATTGTAAATATTTTTGTTAGAACAGTAAAATTTTAATTAGAACAGTACAAGTCTTCACCACGTACATAACCAGCCGGAATCCTAATTGCATCGCTCTTTCAGCCCCATTGGCGCGTTGCTCGTATTAGCTCTTTGAATAATTGAGAATATTGTAGCAGACGTTTTACAGTAAAATAATAGGATATAAAGCTCTCTCGTTCATGATATCATTTAATTAGAGGCGGTATAGGTAAAAGCTTCGCGCACACAAAGGAGAAGTTGTTTTTAAATTAAATTTAAGTTTTTTTTAAATTTTTCAAGCCTGTGTAATCGCTTGCTTTAAACGAGTGCGCCACCAGACTTCCTTGATATCATATGTCCACTGCTTTTTACAAGAATTTTTTCTGGAGAATAATACAGAAACCCGACACCATTCACCTTTGCGATATAGGTCTCAGAAACCTTATATTTCTTCCGCTTTTAGGAAAATTTTGAAATTTTGAGTTTTGAACTAAGTTAGACATGTAAAACATATATTACTTAATTTATTTCTTACTTTCACAGCGAGAGCCTGAAGAGCCAGGAAGACAAGTACAAAAATATCCTGCAGATCCGTTAACAACACATGATCCGTTATTTAGACACGGAAAGGACGAACAAATGACAGCTGAAATAACAAAACTGCAGTCAGGTGGTCTGTAGCAGGATTTTTTAGGGGACAACAGCTTCCTTTTCCGCAGGGGTTTCGCTTACGGAGGGCTATTTGTTATCTTTAGTTATTTATTCATTTATTCGCTTTTCCAGTTTCAGTTAGATTGTACAATATACAATATACAATATACAATATACAATATACAATGTACAATGTATATATATATATATATATATATATATATATATATATATATATATATATATATATATATATATATATATATATATATATATATACTAGGTCTCCGCAACAGCTCGTGCCAATTACTGCGGCTCCTTGTCTAATGCATTGCATTGAGTTAATTTCTCGGTAAGTTAAAGAACTTGTAACCAAGCATGTAACTACTCACATTTTTCACAAAGTTCTCCAAAAAAGCTTTTTAGACACTGGCATTGGAAAGGCTTCACTGGATCCCAGGCCATTTTCCCACCATTTTGACATTCATTCTCTTCTTCACATCCAGGCTAAGATACATATTGAAGAATGACTATGTTATACATGTATAGTTGTATTGGGGTCCAATATTGCTATGACCTTGAGCCAATGTATACACTACATCAATGACTTAAAATTATAGCGTTAAGCTACAGCCTGCTTATTATGCTACAGTATTTATATAAAAGTACAGCTTTATATAAAAGTTGTAAAGTATCGTCTTACATGTACAGTTTCTTCCCCTTCTCTTTTGTAAAACGTCCAGTCATTGTTTTCAGTGTTTATCCCTCCAAACGTCGGATCAGCATTGTGGGTCAGCTGACAGTTTATTTGATCGTCTGTTGAACTTTCCTTAAAGTTGTAACCGGCACAAGAACGAGTTTCCAAACAACTAATACCACATTCGAGCCAGTCGAATACGTTTGATTCAAATATTATATCTTCCTCCAGTAATGATACATCTTAAAAGTTAAAATATATGGACGATATATAATGTGATATGTGGCTTTGTCGTAGCCTGGTAATCATATCTAGTCCTTGGCTTATTTTTCGTCACTAACCGGGCAGAGATAAGTAAACTCGCGGATACCTGCCAGAGACTGCAATGACCTGACTATATATGAGTCATAGTTGATTATGAATAGATCAATTTTTTGGTAATAATTATAATGTCTCCTATGTTTTGACAAAAAGGGGATTAAATAGGCATACAGTATACTTAGTCGTCGACAGCAGCAATAAAGTAGTTAAACATTATTTTTTTGCTAAAGGTAGTGTGGGCCGGTGTTTATCCAAGATGCAATTCTTGTTTAGAAAAAGAGAAAACTGCAAATGTGTTTGCAAATTAGTTTCGCTTGTCTATTTGGTGGAACGTACATAGACTTACAAAGAGTTGTAGAATAAAACAGTTGTGAAATATCATCTTGAGCAGTCTTGCAAGTCTCCTTTGCTTTACTATGGCTGAAGAACAAAAACACAGGCAGTAATTGCCAGGAAATTTTTATTTGAAGGTTCATCTTTTTCTCCTCTGTCGGATCAAGGAAAAAACTGAGCTGAAACGAGTCGCGCTCATGTTATATAAACGTCGTTATCCAACCCTAAGTGGGTACGGAGGCTGTGTTTGTTCTAATATTTTAATAACTTCGTAATATCTTCCTACTCGAGAATATTTTCGCGTGAGGCGACTTTCATCTTTTCTCTTTAATTAAGCTTTCGGCAGAAAAACAACTTATGTGGAACTAATTGGATTTTCGACAAAAGAAAAAAGTCGCCTCACGCAAAAAAAATGCTTGTGCAGAACTGACGGAGTAAAAACGTCTTTAGAAAAACAACTTAATTGTCCACCGTAGAAACATCTTTAAAGTTCTGGTACCGGTCATGTTAAAATAAATTGTGATTGAAGTTAACGATGATCAGTTAAAACCTCAGCCAATTAAAACCACGTATTTTTTACCTCATCATGCACTATATTTAAGCACAAAACAGTGTTTAAAAAGTGATTTAGGTTTTTATACAACCGCCTCTAATCTGGAAATTATCTGGTCAAATACTTCCATGACACGCAATAATATACAGTCATGAAATAACAATGAAGTCAATGAACAATTTGATTGAAGACATCACACACTCTCTGAGAATCTCTGAATAATTTAGCGTTTATGTCTTTTCATGCTGTACGTTGTATAAACTATACAGTTTAACTTGATCTATTCAAGAACAAAAATCATACCGGTTTGTTTGACAAGGACACAATGACACCATAATAGTAATGATAATTTACATTGAACTATATAACAGAAAATTCGAACAACACCGTTCAAATGCTCATGACATGTGAAAAGTTTTTCCTATGACAAGTACACTTGTTCAAAAGCTAGCATGCTAACTTTTCAACAAGTGAACTTGCCACAAAAAAAATTAGCAAAGTAAATTGAGATGAGTAGTACGTTGGTAAGTGATGTATTTTACACTTTGTGTGTGCGTTGTGACAGCAAACCACAGCGTTGACGTGCATACACATGTACACTTCGCAAAGTTAACTTGTCACAAAAAAATTGTCATAGAAAACTTGCTCGTCTGTATGGGGCTTATCTCTAACTGTTTTTGACAGTTTTATCTAAAAGTATAATAGAGAAAGAACAAAGAATACAATTTTATATTAGTTTTCGTAAAAAGGGCAAATGCCATAAAACAAATGTCATATCATACCGACACGACTTTCATTAACTTTATTATGTCTGGCCCACGCACGCAATGTTGTTCCCGCCCAACGTCAATGACACAGGCTAGCATGGCAGCTGACAGTACTAAAATGTTAAAAAAAATTAATAAACTATTTGAATTTGAATTTTCCATTTTCTATACAACTCGAAGAACATTAATGCAATGTTGTCAAAAACAAATGCAAAACATCTCGGAACGTACTCAATTCGCTACGATTGCGAATTCATCAAACCTCTAGTATAGAACCAGTACGTTGACTAAACGGATTAAAGTTTGCTCACATTCTGCAAATTTGAGTACTCATCAAGTTTTTGCATTACTAAGAAAAATTTCGACCGACTTTAAAATATTTTAGCTCACCTTCTAGAGATTATTTTCAGCTCAAGTCGCAGCCATTTTTTGGAATCCTGAAAATATTTCTGGGCGGAAGTTTTCACTTTCATCTAGATCAACGGGCAGAGCGCTCGTTGTTCCCGACAATACTGGAACAGTCAACGTGAATGTTTTAAAACACGAAAATTAAACGAATAAACAGAAAATTTGTCTTTATATTTTTACTAACATGTTTTTCGCGCCAACAACCATAGAGATTATAAATAACACTAGAGAGGACATCGAGGGTAAAATTTGGGAGCGCGGCTATTGGGGGGCAAATTCAAGTCCCGGATGTTCACTCATTCACGATGTCCCAGGCAAAAAAGTCATTTTAGACGAGTTTTTTTGCTTTTTGAAATGTTTTTCCTCGTAAAAATATTGAAAATATCATTTCAGATTGTCTAAAACAATAAAAACAATTGAAAAAGTACTATTTTGCCCACAAAACCGGAAAAACGACCTCAACAACGATGAGGAAAGCATTTCATACAGATTTCTGCTGTTGCTAAGGTGGTTGCTAAGGAAGCATTAGCTCAGCCAATAAGCGCCTGGCCCTGCATCCGGGACTTGAATTTGCCCCCCAATAAACGCGTTCCCTTTTGTTATCAGTGAAAAAGATTACAATGCCTCCTCTAGTGTTATTTATAATCTCTATGCCAACAACAACAAAAAAGGCGCCCGCGATTTTAAATAACTGCAATGTCTTAAAACGTCATGTTAACTTTCCTGAACATCCCCCTCCCGAATGCAGTGCATTCGCTTTCGGTTAGCAGGGGTGTTATCGAAACCTACTGTCCGTCAACGTCAAATTTAACAATATAAAATAAGTTTTGAACGTCACTGTTCGTGCGTCACTGCTCTTCTTCTACATATTCTAAAGGACATATTCGGTGAATGGGTCTTACATACTCATTGTTCCTCGACTTTACTCTTACTACTCGTACAAGTCCATCTCCTCCTGGGTACACCTCCGTCACCCGGCCAAGTGGCCAATCACCTCGGCTTGCGTCAGGTTCTATCATCATCACAACATCTCCTTTTTTCAGGTTATGTCTTGGGTGGAACCACTTGTTTCGCAAGTTGATCCTCGGCAAAAACTCTCTCCTCCATCTTTTCCAAAACATCTTTAGAACTTGTTGCACGCGATGCCATCTCTTCTTTGGGTTGTAAACCGTTTCATCCAGTGCTTCAGGCGCGAATTGCCCACCCAACTGGCCCGCAAGAAAGTGGTTAGGGGTTAGTGGAGACAGGTCGTTATGGTCTGAACTCACGTAGGTAATTGGTCTGGAATTCATCAACCGCTCTGCCCCGCATATAGCAGTGTGAAGCTCTTCGTCCCAAACATCAGCGTCGCCTAGTATAGCCCTGATGGCCTTCTTTGCACTCTTTACTAGCGCCTCGAAGACACCTCCAAAGTGAGGGGCAATCGGCGGGTTAAACTCCCATTCCACTGGGTGAAACTTCGTAGTTTGTTGGATTATCTTTTCTTTGTTGAGGGATTCGACCAGTTCTCTTAGCTCTGGCTCGGCTCCCACGAAATTTGTCCCGTTGTCGCTGATAACGTACCGAGGCGTCCCCCTCCGTGATGTCATACGGTAAAATGCATTGATGAAAGAATCTGTGTCCAACGAGTAAGACATCTCGAGGTGGACTGCCCGTGTGGTTAAACATGTAAAAAGACACAGATAGCGCTTCGCTCGAGTGGTTCCACGACCTTGCTTCGTCTTAAACGGGCCAGCGTAATCGACGCCGACTTTTTCGAAAGCTCTCATCGAACTCAATCTACTCCTCGGCAACGGGGCCATCATTTGACCTGCGGGTTTCGTGGAGAATCTTCGACGACATTCTGGACAACGCTCGACAACGTTTCGCACAACACGTCGTCCTTGAGGAATCCAAAACTTGGTGCGTAATTGAGTGAGTGTGTGTTCCGTACCGGAGCCGTGTCCCAGGGTCCTATGGGCGTGGAGAACAATCAGTTGTGTAAAGTGGTGGTCTTTGGGCAACAGGACGGGACATCTCGTACTGTAGGGCAGTTCGTCAGCATACCGTAAACGACCGTCGATGCGCAGTACTCCATCACTTCCCTTCATTGGACTTAGTCGAGCTAGCGAGCCTTCTTGTACGCCTTTTGGAAAGGCCTCAGCTTGAACTTTCCTGATCCAAAGTCGCTCTGCCTCCGAGATCTCTGCCATTGAAAGCGTCTTACTATAATTCCTATCGGTGTGTTCCAAAGTCTTGCAATTGGTTATAAAGCGTCTTATCCACCCAGTAACGCGCAACAGATGTTCCAGGCTGGAGAAACGGCACAGGTCAATGCTAGGGAAATCATGATCCTGCGTCAGGTGCGACTGCGTAGTGGCTCGTCTTTCAAAGCTCTCTGGCACTGGCAACTTTTGGTCTTTTGGTGTCGGCCAAGCAGGTTCACCGTTCTTCAGAAATTTTGGTCCTTCCATCCAAAATTCACTTAACGCCAACTGTTCTGCGGAGAGCCCTCTCGTTGCCAAATCCGCTGGATTCAACGCACCTGGGACATGGTGCCACTGGTCGGGGTCGCTCAAGCGCTGGATTTCTCCAATACGATTTGCTACGAAAGGTTTAAATTCGCGGCTCTGGTTTCGCACCCAGTGCCAAACGTTCTCTGAATCTGTCCAGAAAAGAACCCTGTCTACGGTCAACACATTCAGGATGGTTTGGCTCAGACGAGCGGAGAGGATTGCCCCCATCAACTCTAATCGTGGTATTGTTATGGCTTTCACCGGGGCCACGCGACACTTCGATGCAATTAGACAAGATGAAATGGTATAGTCTCGGTATTGACAAACCAAATAGGCGACGACGGCCGCATAAGCAGCGTTTGATGCGTCAGAAAAAAGATGCAATTGGGTCTGGTTGGGGTTAGCTCTACGCAAGCAACGTGGAACTGCTACGTTTGATAACTGAGGAAGTTCACTGAGCCACTGTTCCCATTTTCGTCGTAGTTCATCTGGTAGAACGTCGTCCCAGGTTATTCCCGCTGTCCAAATCTCTTGTAATAACACCTTGGCCTTCATAACAAACGGTGACAAGAATTGCAACGGATCGTACAGTGCCGCTATGGTACTAATGACATTTCTCTTCGTTAGTACTTCGTTTGGATCTCGCCACTTTACCAAGAATGTGAAGATGTCCGCCTTAGCGTTCCACGAGACTCCCAGTGTTTTCGTCGAAGGTGTTTCTTGCTCATTGATTTCCAAACTGGGGAGACGGTCTTCTTCGGGAATATGGCAGAGAACTTCTAGATTGTTGGAGGCCCACTTTCGAAGCCTGAAGCCTCCAGAGGCTAGCAAGTCGGACAATTCTGACTGCAAGGTGATTGCATCTTGGACTGTCTCGCAGGAATCCAGCAGATCGTCAACATACATCGAATCATCTACCGCTTCTGCTGCTGCTGGAAACTCTGCAGCATGAGTCTGTGCATGGGTGTGAAGCACGTATTGGGCGCAGAAGGGTGACGCCGTGTTACCAAATAGGAGACGTCGGAATTCGTATACTTTAGGCTGTCGCGTCGAATCGTAGTTTCGCCACAAGAACCGATGGTATGGACGGTCTTGTTCTCGCAGGCTTACTTGGAGGAACATCTCTGCGATATCTGCTGTGAGGGCGACGGGTGCTTTGCGAAAGCGAATAAGGACGTCAACTATTTCTCTCTGGAGCTTTGGCCCTGGTCGAATAGCGCTGTTCAAACTTTTGCCTTCATGTTCCATGGCCGCATCAAACACTGTTCGTACTTTCGTCGTCTCTTTCTCGGGTCTTAATACCGGAAAATGTGGCAGGAACCATTGCTCTTTTACGTCGGACTTTCGTACTTCCTGTATGTACCCTTTTCTCTCATATTCTTCAAAGATATGGTTGTAAGCTTGCATGACCTCCGGTCCCTTTTTCCTTAGCGACTTTTCCTGGCTTTCGAGTCGTGCGAACGCAGCCTCGTAGTTGTTGACAAAATTTGGCTCTTCATCTTTCCACGGTATTCCAATTTCATAGCGCCCATTTAAGAACTTTAGGGTCTCGCTCACTTTCTTAACGGCTGCATTTTCCTCGGCGGTCATCGCTGGGTGTGTTTCTTCTTTAATCCCAATGGCGTCGAGCTCCCAAAACTTACGAATCGCATCATCAGGTGGTTGTCGTTGATCGGCTACTCGACTACGATACGTACGGGAAAAATACGAATGCGAATCACGCCGAAAGTTCTCGACCAATGTTGGACCGAAGCATACCCATCCTAAATTTGTCAAACGCCCGATTGGATCATTCGGCTCTGCTCCAGGAATCTCGTTTAAAACCATGTGAAAGATCGGATGGTCGCTCCCAATCATTGCGTCAATTCTGCGTCGCCGTGACACATTTTCAAAGGGAACATCTCGAAGGTGCGGCCATCTTTCCTTTAATTTTGACCAGTGGATGGCAGGGGTGTCGTTTGCCACGTCATCAAGTACGTATGCCTGTAATGGAGCCGTGAACCGACCATTGAGATTAACAACTGAAAGCTCTACACGACGAGACTGCTTTTGGACTTCGGTGCATCCTGTTCCAGCAATCGTTAAATTTAACGGTTGTCCGTTTAATTCTAACTCGTTTGCTGCCGCTTCGGTAATGTACGAACTCGTGGAGCAAGGATCCAACATCACGTTTACCTTTAGACTCTTTCGTCCGTTGGAGATCAAGGCAGGGAGAACCATTAGGGACACACTGTCGATGTTGCTTGTTTTATGCGTTCTTTGTTGAGCACTGAAGTCATCAGTGGGGCTGTTTAGGCTATTTTGTCTCGGCACAAAGGAGGGTGCTCGTGGCGGGGTCGTTTGGTTGGATCTGTCAACTTGGTCGGAAGGGATGCTCTCGTGAAGGTAAGGGCTGTGATTGCTACTTTGGCATCCTTCGACACCACATCGCCGGGCTCTTTGACAACTTTTGCTGAGGTGACCTGCGGCCAGGCATCGATAACAACGACCTGCCTTCGTTATAAGCTCCTTTCTGTTCTTCACGGAAAGTTTCTTAAACGCCTCACATACCCAGGGTGGATGGTCTTCCTTGCAGGTGTTTACAACGCATCCTTTTGTTGGATTTCTGGTATTAAAGCCTCTAAACCGTTTTCTTTCGTGGTGCGAATCCCCATGCTTGTCCGGTTTTTGGCCTCTATCGGTCTCTTCTCTTGCCTCCTCCATAACTTCAGCTTTGAGCTCAACCCACTCTACCAGGGATTCAAAGCAATCTTCGCGAGAGTGGTCCAACAACCAAAACTTGTAGGCCTGAATATCTTCCTCGGATAACTTTTCTTTAGCAGACAAATTAAGACTCTGGTCTTGCAGAGAGCCACAGTCTTTAACAGTTATTAGAATCCGTTCGAGCAGCGCTTGAAATTCTTTCACGTCTTTTAGATGTCGAGACCGAACTTTTGGCCAGCTGCGCAAGGTGGTGAGATGCTTGATTTGTAGACGTTTTTCCCCTCCATGCTTTTTCTCTAATTTGAACTTAGCTCTCTCGTACGCTGCTTCCGAATATCCCAAGTCCTTTATCATTGTTAGTGCCTTTCCCGACAGACTGCCTTGTAACCGGAGCATCTTCTCACCGACCGATATATTTTGGATGTCAACCATGGACATAAACGCAGCTTTCCACAGTTCGTAGTCAGCTTTATTTTCACCAGAAAATTTGGGGATATCGACACCCTTCAGCTTGATTGGAGCTAAGGTACGTGCTCCGATTGGACGCCCAGTAGCCTCTTGCGACGGCAGTTTGTTCTCAAGATCATGATCAGCCAGAAAGTCTGTCACTGTATCCGCATCGTTTTCCACCAGTAGTCGTTCAGCCTGTTCCGCTCTAGATTTGTTTAATTTTGCCACTTTTCTGGCTTCCTCTGTGCGTTGCTTCGTCAGCTGTAATTCACCTGCAACGTTTTGCAGCTCCTTTTCTTTTTCCTTTTGTTCTTGCTCCATTCGAAGTAATCTCTCTTCTGCCTCTTTAGCCTCCAACTGTTTTTGTTCCACAATAGCTGGCAATTGGGACGCCTCGCTTTTTCCCAATGATGACATTTTACTTTGAACTGACTTCCCACCACTCTTATTAGATTTATGAGAATGTGAGACGGACTTATTTTCTACTTGTGCGAGTCTCTGCTCAATATGCTCCTTTATACTGCTCGTTAGAGAATCCACTAACGCTCCGATATCGTCCAATTCTTTGTCTAGCGACTCAACGACTGTTACGTTATCCTCGTCCTCTTCACTTGTTGCATAGATTTCTCTTAGACTGCAGATTATCTTAGATATAATGTTCATTTCCGAACTCAGTTTCGTCGATAATATGCGTAAACTACTTTTACTTGGCAGTGGTGCATCCTCTGGTCGATTTTGCAGCATATCATGTAGCGTTTTCTTCGTTCTAGTCAGTCTACTTTTCGCTGCTTTTTTATTGTTTTTTAAGGTTGAAATCTTTTTACTTACTGTGCTTGCAGCTTCAGATTTGTTTCCCTCGGTCAATTGGTTGTCATGGTCATTAATTTCAGTGTCTTGTAGGTCTTTATCAGCGTTCACTGGATCTTCGTTAGCCGATTTGACATTGTCACTAACATTGGTCGCCATATTGGATTTGTCCGCCATCAATTTTTCGCCGAAAATTCCGTTAAATTATCCAAATTACCAATCAAATCTAGCCAAGATCCGGCTCGAAGGACCATTTGTTCCCGACAATACTGGAACAGTCAACGTGAATGTCTTAAAACACGAAAATTAAACGAATAAACAGAAAATTTGTCTTTATATTTTTACTAACATGTTTTTCGCGCCAACAACAACAAAAAAGGCGCCCGCGATTTTAAATAACTGCAATGTCTCAAAACGTCATGTTAACTTTCCTGAACACTCGTGTTGCATAATTGCAGTAAAAATATTTTTGGGACACTTAAATGGCTAAAGTTTCTTGCGAAGTGATTCGAGTTCGTTGTTGTGCAATCTAGCACAATCTATCGCGTCGTTGACTATATGAAATCTGGTAACGTTTGAAAGAAAGTATACGTTATGTACGGGTTTTTTCTTTGGGGGGAGGAATGAGAAGCGCTTAAACTAATTATTTTGTCGCTGTAGTTTAAAATTGCCGAAAATTGTAATGACATCGCATGCTTGCACGGAGAAAATAGAGGACATTACACGTCAGTATCAACTATTAAGATGTGAATTTTATGCTCGAGTGGTGACGAGAAGATAAAATTCATATCTTCAAACCGCCGTGTAATGTTCTGTTTATTATACATAGCCATATTTAAAGATCCAAGTAATAAGATGTAATTAGGTGAAAGAAAGCATTATCGATGGAAACATTAGGGACCAGTCATTATTTATGGCAGGGGCGGGGGTTGAACAGAAAATGCTTGGTGGGGACTAAAAAACTGGGTAAGTCTGGGGTGGAGTAACTAAAAAATTAGGCAATTCGAGCAAGAAGGGCGAGGTAAACGAAATTAACAACATAAATGTTTTAATCACAAAAAGATCAAACCAAACACAAAATGTTATTATCAGAGTATATCATCTGTCAAAATTTCAAAAATATCATCCTCATCGCTATCGTTCACTTTTTCGGACACTCAATATTTTCCTTTTTTTCGTCTTAAATTTTGTTCGATGCTTCTCCTTGCCGTCCTCTTTCTTTCACCCGCTTAAACATCGACTTTGGTGAACCTCTTGCTTAGCTGATTCAGGGCATACTCAAGGTACATGGCAATTTTACAACATCTCAAAATGGAAATCAGATCCCACCTATCTCACGAGGAGGTGAGGAAAATCAAGACAAGAAAACAAGATCCCATAGGTAATGTCAAGCCTAGACTTCAAAACTTGGTTGAAAATAAAAGCAGCTATTCCAAACTTGCATAAGAAATCTAGCACATTGTTGTAGAGACATCAAAGGCTTGAAACTACCTTAGTACTTTTCAGACTAAGTAACTAAGTTGGTGCGACTTGACTGACGCAGGTCCGGGAGTGGGTGTTCCAAGGCATGCATAACTTTGCAGAATTTTCAATTCTGACCACAGAATGCGTCTTCATATATCAAGGGGCGATAACGGGCAAGATGAAGCTGAACGAACTGCACGAATTGGTGATACTGTTGTAGATGAAGCAAAAATTAAATGGGAAGTTTACAAGCAATTGAGGATATCAATCAACTGAGTGCGAAAGAGTTTGAAGATTTGGAAGAAGAAAGGATTGCGTGTAGCAAAGAATGAACGAAATGATGGGACTCCTGTCCTAAGCGAAAGGGTTAAAACAAAATTATTTGACAGAAAAAAACAAGAACAGTTTTCTTTTTAACACAGGTTACTTGTTACAGAATCATACTGCTAAAATGGCATTCCAGGTTTGGCAAACTTTGAAAAGATCGTGAAGCTTTTTAACAATGCTTTTTAACTATCTATGGAGTTTCTAAGGACTAGATGCAAAGATAGTATGCTTTTACATGGATCGGTCCTCTCTGACGCGAGTTCCACACGATGCATTACATGGATGTTACCCACCCCTGCAATAAATAACGACCGATGTTTTAGTTAATATTACTTTTTGATCAAAAACGCTAAAGAATTTAGCTTCATTTTATATAAGTACATCGTATTATTTAAAATCAAAAGAGTACTTGCATATGCTTTTAGTGTCTCACTTTATCTTTTTTAAACTTCCTTAGCAGGCTGAAAAACACAATCAAATGTTTTCTTAAAGTTTCGATTCGTTACTTGTTGCTCATAAATTTAAAAGTTTTATTTCCTTGATAATCTGGAGACAAAGATTAAACTATCTGAGCTGCTGAGTAGTCTCAAATTTCAGCTGAGTAAAATGCGAAAATCATACGTGTATCATATAGCTATAGCGTCGTATCATATTTCATGTACATTGCACACGATGTGGCGTCGTACGTAGGCTTTTAAAAGACCGTGGCCGTTGAGAGGTTGTATACATTATAACAGAGAAGCAGTCTGAGACAACACTAACAGTTTGTTCCTTCTCGGTGATTTGTCCAGGCAGGATTCTATATTGTAAACATCAGGTTTGTACCATTGCAGCTAAAATTCATTATTCCGGAACAGTTATCAGAAGTATGTTGTTCGCACAACGATATGATTATGTTGTAATGATTTGTAATCTTACTCCTGAAGATAGAATATAGTCCAAACGTGGATTCAGCAACGCTACAAAATGCCGTTCGGAGTTACTGTTTATCGCGTTATTGGTGCATATAAATTATACACGAAATAGTGTTTTAAAATAGGCAGCCAAGCAAATGTATAGATTATATAATATGGTAAATAAGGGCAAGTTACATAAAAATCATAAGATAATGCTGTTATCAACCGCAGTTTAATCTGTAGGATGCATTGTACATTTGTACATTTACGAGTCAGATGAATATACTGCTCAGAATTCAAAACGAGCATTCAGTTAATGGTGCAGTGTATCATTTATATACTCGTGTGTTCGATTGAGTTGCAATGAATGCAACAACTAAAAATGTTGGCGTGGTCCCTGTATATATTCACAGATGTATTTCAAGGGTTTATATGACTTATAAAGCTAGTCTTCTTTGCAGTACACATTCACAAAAAAGACTAAGTTAGCTATTAGTTGGCGACGATAGCATTGCAAAGATGATTAAACATTGATTAAGAATGTTGCATTGTCGAGCTCATAGTTGTGCTGTCTCTTCAACTGTACTGGATATTTGAGACCAAACAACGAAAATTAATTTCGTTTTGTTATAATTAATTATATGGTAATGTCTACCCATTGAATTCAGCAAATCCAGCAACGATTCTCATAGAATTTCACTATCTGCGTTCCAATTTTTTTCAGCCATATTCACGAATAAACATTTTCAACTTCTTAATACAAAGCTGAGTACAATATATATAACTACGTATAAGAAAGACGAGCATAAATAGTTTTTTAGTTTAACGTTGATTTCTACTCTCCTTTTCAATGAACAGCTACTGCAGCTGCCATATGACACTTGACTTTGATTAAAAACTTGCTCATTGCTGTATCGCTTGTGAATTCTGTAAGCTGCAAGTACACACGGTTAACACTTTGAGCGAAGGGCAAAACTACAGCGCGGAGCTCAGTGTTCAGATTTTCAATTAATTTCAAATTGGGGAATTTTATTCTCAATGGTGGTATTCTTAGAATTCCACTCAGCCATACGTGTCTGAACAGATCGATAGAAGTCGAAAAGTTTCATTATTTCTGCACGAAGAGGTTGATACAAGATATCTAGTTAATAAGTCATATAGTCAGGATTTTAGGATAGTTTTAAACTTCATTTAATTAAACTTCAACTATAGTCGTATCGTGCTTTACTCCACACACACCCTTGACAATCCCTTGTTCTGAAAAATCCCCCGCGTGAAACCTGATCTTCCCGTGGTGTTCACATACTTGTTAAACAAAGAAGTTGATAGACATGTGTCATTTTTGTTTCCAATGCGTCAATAATGTCTTTTATTTTAAGCTTGCTTGAGCAGCTGCAGGTTGACATTTAGCTAATTAAAAAAGACGAGATGCAACGCTGTGGAAAACATTAAAGTTTGATATGTATAATAACATTGAATTTGAGATCCATATTGATCTAAAGAGTAATATGAATCTAGTTTTTCATATGGTTCTGAAATACATTGAATTTTAGTTGTATATTATTGTTAGTAAAATGTATTAGTTATTTAATGTAATTGAATTTACATAATTTCTTAAAAGACTTTATAACTAGGAACAAGAAGCTTTTCCCACAAAACTTTTGAATGTTCAGCAAAGCGAGCAGCCATTGCCGTTTACCACTTTTTAAAGCAGTGCGCATGTTCAGAGTGTGAGTTGTAGCTCAGTCATGTTTTTAACAAAAGCGCATGCTCAGAATGTTATTCGTACGATGTTATTTGCAGGTAAATTGACCAATCAGAGTTAAGAATGTATATAAAGAAAATGCTATTAGACTATAGTTTTGTTGTTATTTTACAGCTTCCCTGACAGTTTACCAATATGTTGTTAAATGTTAATTGACTTTTATTGTTGCTATGGTTACCAGAATGGTTGCTATGGTTACCAGATAACTCAATGTCAACGTGGAAAATTACCCGCCGGCCGCTGCTCTTCTGCTAAAGTTATTTTATGCTCTTCGTGCTGTATTATTTAACAATTATTCGCCGAAGGCGAGGTGATTATCGGGGAATATTCACCGAGACGAAGTCGAGGTGAATATTTCCCGAAAATCACCGAGCCTGAGGCGAATAATTGTTTTAGTATTTTTACACAAGTTGTTTTAATTTTGTTCATTTCTTTGTCCGTCATTTGCACAAAACGGCGGCTAGTCGCCATTTTGTAAACTTGATTTTACTGTTATATTCACCTGTAAGTGAATATAAAGGAATGTCACGTCATATTGGACCAATCACAATGTCGGATTTCTTATGTTCACTTATGTAAAAATACTAAAAATTGATATACAACAGTCGTGTGAATTCTCGTTTTTCCAATTTCGATTCGTGTTGATGTAACTGAATCTCAACGCGGGAAATGTTTTATATTTGTTAAATATAACACAAAAAAGCCCGACATAACTAATAAAACAAAGAAAACTATAGGATAATAAATAAATCCGAATAAAATGTAAGTTAAAATTCATCACGCCTGTACATGTGCATTTGTGGAACAAAACATTGATTGACATATCTCCATAGGCGACCCAAAAATGTTTGGAAATTTCGTGCACCGCAATCGCAATCGCAAGCGGTAGCGTATTGTTTGTTTAAGTATGTAGTATACAGCTAATTTAATTAAGGTTGACATTGGCAATAGTCAAATGTGCAATATGATCAGGGCGCTTATATATATGCTGTATACTAATATACATCTGACAACTGGCCGCGCTTGCGGTGTACGAAATTTCCAGACATTTTTGGGCCACCTTGTGTATTTGTATAGGTAATCATGGGTTGTCGAGTGCAATTAATTTGGGATTAATAATACGGTAGGGGCAAAGAGTAGAGACTACAAAGAGGTGCAGGTTCAGTCAAAAAAGCGTAAGGTGCTGTCGTGATGATTCGTCATGGCCGCCATGTTCCTAACCAGTGCCCTAAACAGAAGCGTTTCCCCCCGATATTACAAGTTATTTTAAATACTTTCGGGGGTGACTTTCTCTGTTTAAGGCACTGGGCGCCATGTTCCTAGCCAGTGCCTTAAACAGAGGAAGTTACCCCCGGAAATATTTAAAATGGCTAGTAATACCGGGGGAAATGCTTCTGTTTAGGACACTGGCTAGGAACATGGCGCCCATGACGAATCAGCACGCAAGCACCTTACGCTTTTTGGCTGAACCTGCCCCTCTTTGTAGTCTCTACTCTTTGGTAGGGGTGATGTTTGGAAATTTTGCAAAACTTTCAAACGTCACGAGTACTAATAATCCAAAACTGTACGAGCTGAGCAACATCGCATGATTATTTTTTATTATTACCATGACAAAATTACACACCTCGAATGTTCAACGTTTTGAAAGCTTTTGTAGCGTTTTATCCAGAACTTGTGGAAGTTTGGAACTGGAAGACAATTTTAAATATCAACATCATATTTTCTCTTTAAACCAAAATTTTATAGGTTTTCCTCGTATCTCATCCAGTAATTTTGCTTAATTCACCAGGAACTTTGTTGAAATACCTTTCCGCCATTGTGTGATTCTATTGCTGTACAATTAATGAAACAATTGTACGCCTCTTGAGCAATCAGCATCCTGTAATTTTGTCATAGCAATAATAAGCAATGTAGCTAGAGCTAGATATATTTATTTTTCCCATCCCTTTATCAGCAGTGTTCTTTTTTAGCAGCAAACGACGATGGAAAACAAAGGAACTGACGAGAAAGCCACTGAAGAGAGCGGTTTATCCATTCAGAATGCGACTATTGTGGTCGAAGAGCCGATTATTATTCAATCCAATTTTACCATCATAAAAAACGTCGTGGTTGTAAGTTTCGCCTTCCTTCTGCTTTTTACCTCATTCCAATCACTCCAGAATCTACAGAGCAGTCTGAATAAGGACGGAAATCTCGGTTTGATCTCGTTGATTACCATCTACGTTGCTCTCATTATCTCTTGCATGTTCATACCCCCGGCTATGATTGGGCGTCTGGGATGTAAGTGGACACTAGCTATTTCCATGGCCTGTTATGCCGCATTTATAGCCGCAAATTATCATCCACGTTGGTACACTTTGGTGTTTTCTTCCATTCTTCTTGGTAAGTACATGTAACTTTGAAATTAATAAAACATTTTTCTTCGACTTCATTTATGTTCTTTAATGCTATCATTTTACCTTTATTTTTGCATCATAAATTAATTTTGAATGGTGAAATTCTACGAGCGCACAAAGTTTGCAAGACGTTCAGTTAGCCCAAGCAGTTTAACACCAATAAGTGTTTGCAATTCTTGTAGTGTCTTGGTTTGGGAAGGAAAATACAGCTTCGGATTTTTGTTTCGCCAAGGCAGCCAGTGTAGACAGTGTAGCAGAAATACACGAAAGGCTTTGTCAACCTGGGGCCAGCTGTATAAAACTCTTAATCACTTTTTTAATCACTGTTTTGTAGTTAAATAGTGATTAAGCACAAAATACGTTGTTCTGATTGGTTGACGTTTCCACTAATCATAGTTCACCTCAATCACTTTTTTATACAACCGGCCCCTGAAACTGCATGTTAATAAAAATCCACGGTTCGAGCGAAGACCATTCGCAACTTCTCCACGAAGGGTCTTCGCTCGAAAAGAGGACTTTTTTCCCCTCATCGTTTTAGGTATTGAAAGACCTATACCTTTCAGTGGCGGATCTAGCGTAAGTCAAAATAAATTACCACAGCTCATTCTAGGATATATTTACATTTTAAAATACCTTCAAAGCAACTTCATTGGTTAGATTTTATTCTTTAGAAATTCATAACCTATGACATTGTTATAAAGTTATTTTGAATTTAAAATTGAGCTGCTATAATTTATTTTGACTTACCCTGGATCCGCCACTGATACCTTTCGTTTACATGTTACCTTTTGTTTACCTGTTAACGAACAAATGCAGGATTCTGTTGAGTTTATTATATTTTGGAATAATGTTCAATATGATTATACAAATATTCAGTGTTTCTTGTAATAATTTTTTCAACTTAAATATAGAGCTAATTCAAAAACGTTTGTAATAATAATTAAAATATCTAAAATACGAAACCAAAATGCATCATGAACAGACTTCTTGACTTTCGGTTGACATTGTATGGCTTACGAGCATGATATGTATTAAAGCTGGATAACACATCTATTGTTGGGTTTTGTCTTTTGAAGTCGGTCTATGTCGAATGGCCCTACTTAAGCAGCGAATGCTATAGATTTCTATTACAGGTTGTGTAGTTTTCGTTTTAAAACAAAAACATTAGGTTTTAGGGCAAAAGCTTCCTAAAATCAGATTTTTCACAGAAACTTGGTCGATTCACTCCTTGAATGGAACTATTCAACATAACCGCTGGTCTCAAAACATGACGTGTTTCTGGCTTCAATTTTTATTTGGGCTTTGCATTAATTACGATGCACTATCCAGTCTCAATACATATCAATTTTTATGAGGAGCAAAATAAACTTTGAATAGAAATATAGTCATGATAATACTGTCTTTGTATTATTTGTTTGGATTTTGTAATTTAGATTTTGGATTTTTGAAGGACAACCTGTTTTGAATTAGCTCTATATAATTCATTGATGGTCATTATATATCTCTAGGTTTTGGTGCTGCACCACTGTGGTCTTCAAAGTGTGCCTACCTCACAACAACAGCTATAGCATACTCGCAAAACAACAACCAGGAGCAAGATGCTGTAATCACTCGTTTCTTTGGAATATTCTTTATGATATTTCAATCAGCACAGGTTTGGGGAAACTTGATTTCTTCAGCTGTACTGCAACGATCTGACAAATCAACAAATGCTTCTGGATATGATGTCAGTGAGGTCTGTGGTGCCAATGACTGTGGCCAAGGTACGGTTGGATTCAGTAGGAACCGCAGTACAGGGAATAAACAGTAGGGGTATCCCGCAGTTCAACATGTCCCGCCCCTATTTTTATGCAATTGACTGGTCAGAATATGGCGGAACAGGCAGTTCAGAGTTTTATTGGCTAGAAAAGGCAATTGACTGGCCAGAACCCAGAACCTGCATAATGCGATATGCGTGGCTACACAAATCTTTAAAGGTTCCGACTCGTGTGGCCCTCCTGTTTATTTTCTATTCGGTAGTAGGGACCTTAGGATCTGCAACGCGGCCATATCGCCGACGCGGGGTCAATATATTTCAGCTTTAGGAAAACGTTTTTCGGTGTTTTTGGAAAATAACTGTTTGAAGCTTGTCTTAGCAAATTGCAAACAATATTGTTCACCAGAACGCTGCGGTGTCTGCTATTAGAGGTGAGGACTTTCAATACAGGTGTCACGTCGTAACAAGCTTTCCCGCTGCCTGAGGGAAAGCTTGATTCTACGACAGCTAAATAGCTAGGAATGGCGATATAAGCTGTTCATGTGAAATAAAGATGGTTGCTCTCTTCGCGGGAAAACATTTCGCTTGGCCAGCGTACAAAAAAGAAAATGCAACCATCTGTGTTTCGCCAGAACAGTTTCTCGACAAGAATATTGCTGTCTTGGAATCAGGCCCTGATAATACTTAGTTTGACGTTGTATTGGGCATGACTAAGAAATTGAGTTTAATGTTGGGAAAACAAATTATTCATAGCTGTCTTCTCCTGTAAAAATATGCCTTGTTTTAAAAGGCACGTCGTCAAAGAATCGCATCGTAAATCGTATGTCCCTATGGGTTCACTGACTTGTGTATTTTTTAAAGCTCGTCAAACTTTTTTCCCTCAACTCATTTCCCTTCTCTACGATTTGGGATAAGATTAGAGTTAGACCTTAGGGCTAGGACTTAGGGTTAGGGTTAGGGATTCGATTATTTAAAATATAAAAACGCGAAATCTAAGTTTTGTCTGACACTTTAGGCTTGGGAACGAGATCAATGTTACCGACCGTCTACAGGATCTCAATTTGCGGCGCCTGTAAATCAGTATTTGGAAGGGCGGATACTAGTAAATTTATAATCGATTGTTTTTGCAGTCTGTGAACACGAGTACATGAATATATGTTCCTCTCAATAAGCAATCTGCCGGCTCTAGTGCATTCCCAGCGCAAGTTTTGAAAATCCCAATGCAAAAATCCCGTAGTCCTAGTGGTTGTCTTGCTCAAATCTTAATCCCATTCCCATCTTCTATTGTCTCCCACTCCCAGTGGCCAGTGCATGGACTTGTCTCAGTTCTAAATAGGGAAATCCCAGTTTCCATTTTACCCCTTGAGGACCCTCTGAATATGCTAATTAATTTTTTTCCATTATTAGCGCAGATGTTGTTTTTTTAAATTTCAATTTATTTGCGTATGTGCATCCAGTAAAGTGCTAGTTGCCTAACTGGATGCTTGCATTCTGTGCAGATTTGAACTTTTCTATTATTTAGAAATTTCACAGCAGAATTCCTCTGTACTGATAGTACCAGAACATTCCACCGTGGTATTGTTAGTGTCTATATACCTCGTGTGTGGTCTTCTGTCGATTGCAGTTGTTGTCTTGGCACTTCATCAACTGCATGGTGAGAAAAACAAGGAAAAACCGCCCATGTTTCGATTGTTCTTTGCGACGTTATCGCACCTTCGAGATCTCCGCATGATTCTCATCATTCCTCTCACAATGTACAGTGGCCTGGAACAAGGCTTTGTTTTTGCAGACTTTACAAAGGTAGGATAAACCTAATGTAGAACGTTCGTCTTTCAGAAACTATAAACGTGAAACATTTAATGCTTACCCAAGCTTGTCATTTATAGAATTCATGTTAGATGTTGGACAAAGCTATACGGTCGGTTTGCCTTAAAAGTATTCATCAAAGTTGAAGGGTGCATGTACACGAATTGAATAAAATGTGAAATGAATTGAGTTGATGTTTATTACATAGAGGTTTCTGCTTCAGTAACCTCTTGGTATTGGCTGCTCTCTACCTCGTATTGACCATCAACCTCTTGATGCTTCACACAGTCCTGCCCGTAGCTTTGTTGATTCCACTCGATCCTTTCTTTCTGTCCGTAATTCCCCGCACTTCAAACATCTTCACGCCACGGTGAACTAGAACATGATCCCTTCGAGAGCAAACTATGCTATGCCTGTCTTGGTCCAATTGACCCTCTCTGTGTTACAAATTGATAGTTTGCAATCGACGCCATCTTGGTTGACGTTTGAAACACATGGCAACCACAAAGTATCTATTCATTATCTCTGATCCTATCGAGCCATACATCTTTAAAGTATCATTCATGATACGCTAAAACTAACGATGAAATAGCAAATTGACACAAGTACTTCGCTGTAAACAGCAGAAGTAATCTGCAGAGTCAACCAAGATGGCGAACAATGACACGAAATGACGTCATGTGCAAACCAAGAATATCCGACTCCTCATTTAATTGCAGACGCAAATGACATTGTAATATCCCCAAACGTCACAGCTCTTTTACGTGGCTACAACACAAATAAATACATAAATTTGTAAACCGATGATGATTTTGCCCTGATTTATATTAACTTTAAGTTTGATTTTGTAACGTTTTCGTCCAGAGCTTTCACAAACATGATAAAGCATTCACCTCTTGTTATAACAACAGAGTTGACGTTCGCGGGCATAAATATGTTTTTGGCCCGACCTCAGAATCATTTTAGCATGAGCGTAGCGAGGGTTTGTGCAGGTAGTCGTTTTGTGCTGCTATCGTTAGAATTACGATTAGGATTAGAGAGACTTAGAATCTATTTCAAAGGATCTGTTTTTGTTGAAAAATTACATTACGTCCATTTGAATGATGGCAACAAGCAGCAAACTGCGCTACACTTGTTTAGCTGGATATGAAAAGGTGACAGGTTTCGACGTGTAAAGACCTTCTGGTTAATTTATATTCTGTGCTTTGGAGTCTAGAATATGGTAATCATGCAAAACATTTCAAATTTTCTTATTTAGTCATTTGTCACGTGCATTTTTGGCATAGACAAAGTAGGTTACGTCATGATATGTTTTGGTGTTGGTGACTCTCTATTCTCGTATTTGCTTGGAAAGTTAACAAAATATGTCGGACGGATACCAATATTTATTTCTGGCGCCGTCGTGCATTTAGTTGTTTATGTTGTTTTGCTTACTTGGAAACCGGACAGTGATTTGATTTCTGTTGTATTTCTCATGGCTGCACTCTGGGGATACACTGATGCCGTCTGGCAGACACAGATTAATGGTGAGATAAGTAGTTGTGAAAGGGTAATGGCAACAAAAAATTCTTTGCTAGTTTGAAAGAACAATTGAAATAACTAAGAAAGGCTATTACAGCCTATTTATTAAAATGAGCAAACGTTTTGAAGATGCAAAATAATATTCCCTTTTGTGCTGAATATGAATCCAAGATAACGGATGCATGCGAGTCCAAGATGGCGAATGCAAAAAGATTAATTAATTTTGTTTGACAAGAAATGTGACATCCTTTATACGAAAAACGATATGAACTTCTGTGTAAGAGATTTTGAAACTCAAAAACGATTTTCAAATGAAAGAAGAAACTTCTTATTTTTGTTTTCAGCCTTTATTACTGCAAGTAATATGTAATTTTCTTTCAAAAATGACACTACAAAGAACGTATAATTTATGATCACGGTACAAAATATTGATGGTAGCATGTCTTTTGTTAATATTTTCAGCGTTGTATGGAGTGCTGTTTCATGATAATCAAGAAGCAGCATTCTCAAACTATCGTCTATGGGAATCATTGGGCTTTGTCATCAGCTTCGCTCTAAGCAGCTTTCTTTGTGTCAGGTATTTTGTAATATTAGCGAAATTTAGATTTCATTTCTACCACCACCATCGCAGGCTTTCGCAGACTTACATGGAACCTGATTGGTTAATCGGGAGGATATAACACATCTGATTGGCTGAAAAATAGATTGAGCTAGCAGTAGTGGTAGTAAAATCTCAACCTCGATAATATAAAAATTCCGAACGTTTCCCGAATAACCGAAAAATTCCGATAACCAGCCGGGCATGAGATCGCATGATGGTAACAATGAAAACTTTTGCAAGCAAAGCATTTTTTCAAGCATATAAACTATATTTTAGAAACATGTAGATGAATGTTCTTTTTCGACAAAAAACAGTGCTCAATACGTTGGGCAGAGCAGTTATATAGATAGATACTTTATTTTCAAAATTTCACAACTATATCGTTACACTGTGTTTCATGCTAGGCTATATCTATTTTATACAGTGCAAACATCGTTTGCATACGATAGAATTGTTTTTCGATGTTTTGATCTCAGAAAAAACCAATGCTTCCACTTTTAAGATACTTAATTTCCTCTCCAACCGTTTAAATTTCCTTATTTTTGACCAAAATTCCTTGCAAAAACTAATATAACTTACTCAACGAATGTCATACTAATTTACGTTCAATGGGAGAAGGGTTTTAAAATGCCAGAGAGGCAGAGAGTTGGCGAAAATAAACTTACTTGAAGTAGAATGATTTGTTGTTCAAGTGGAGAATGATTTTTGAGGGTGTTAAGGATTTAGGTAGATGTTGAAGAATATTTCTTTCCCGTTTTGTAGGTATAAAATCTACATCCTCATTGCATTTCTTATAAAAGGAATGATATTGTATGCTGTTGTTGAGTTTATACATAAGAAGAAAACTAAAAATTTACAGATGCAAAAGTAGTGGATCAACTTGGAATGTAAGGATATAGCTATCAGTACATATATTGTTGTCCTATCTTATGTAAAAAGTAGCGCATAGAAACCAAGAGACGTTGATAATAGAAACCGATAATAGAAAGCAGTTAATTAAGTGGCAATATGTATGCCCTGGGAAAACTATAAAAAACAAAGGGAAAAGTTTCCTAATTAAACCTCTTAAAAGTATTTTCCAGTTTTCCCAGGGCATTTTGTACCTTGTGATCATGCCTTTGGCAACAATGTATTTCGTAAAAGCCATTGATGTGTGTTAAGACCGGATAGCACATTTATATTGTTTGGTTTTAAAGGAAGTACAGTCACTGTCCAAAAGTCTACATGCGTTCTCATTCGTTGAAAAAAAGTATTAAGTCAACGAAATTCCTTCATATGCCAGTTACTGTACGTATAATGTAAAAATGGTATCCAAAGCAAAAAATACCCGAAAAAAAACCAATTAAAGTTTTAATTAGAACGGGAAATGTTTCTTCATTAACATTGATTTTTTCCACCTGTACGCATTTTGAGTTTTGGGCAGTAACCGTGCGTCATATTTTAACCTAACATTTTAGCCTTGGTAACTTTTGAAACAAAAGTTGCTACGTGCACACGGTGTCACGTCCGAGCGTTTTCATTTCGAATTATTTCAAAAAGCCCTTGACTTGTTGAAAAAACAGCATGAACCTCGTCTTTGACAAAAACTAAACACTTCATGTGATAAGAATTTTTATGGTTCATATCGTTTTCATTTTGACTGTTGTGAAAACGCTTGGAAACGACCTCGTGTGCACATGGTCTAAGAATCACGTTTTTAACATAAACTACACCGATTTACTCCTTGAGTGAGGCCATGCATTTAACATGGCTGCTGGTCCCCAATTTCAGCCTCAATTTTTGATTGGGCTTTGCATTACGATGCACTATCCAGTCTCAATACATATCAATGGCACAACCATGCATGCATTTTTGTGTGACCGACCCAGAATTATACTCTTAATATGTTACAATAAAGATATATGGATGATGTATTCCATTCCTGATATGCAGCATCACCAGCTATTCTTCCGTTTAAAGTTTCTACAATATACTTAAATATAGGTTACAGTTGCACCCGCACATCAACAAATGTTGCTGTATTTTTTGTCATCCTTTATTGTTACCATCACGAATTGGTTCCAATCTTTGATCCCAGCCTCGAATTCGTGATGAGATCAAAGGCGGTACTCGATACATGAAAGAACAGACAAAATCGGCTAACTTTTGTTTACACCCAATTCACATTTTAAGGTCACTCGAATGCCTAGTTACTATTATATTAGCTTGCGGCAGCGTAACGAAGAACATAAGTAACTACGCCTTTAGAAGGACGGACATGCATGAGTATCTCGCATGTGAATAATACAAAGATTGGACTTGAGTGGCAACGGTGCAAACAAACGTTAGCCGATTTTGTCTATTGATAACTTTCCAGTTAACTTACACTGCAACTGCAGACACAGAATTCACCATATCTGCATGTACTTGCAATTGACATGTTTCTGGGAGTTCATGCTTCAAGGTTTTAGGAGGACTTCTCTATATATCAAACCTATTTCAGGATATGTCTATATAACGTTAATTTCCCATTGGAATTTACTGCCGTGCGGCAGGATTGCCTTGTCGTTGCGGTAGTTGACTAATAGTTTTGTTCACTTCATTTGTACATATACAAATATATTCAGTGGCGGATCTAGCGTAGGTCAAAATAAATTACTACAGCTCATTCTTGGATATATTTACATTATAAAATACCTTCAAAGCAATTTTATTGGTTAGATTTTATTCTTTTGAAATTCATAACCTATGACATTGTTATAAAGTTATTTTGAATTTAAAATTGGGCTGCTATAATTCATTCTGACCTACGCTGGATCCGCCACTGAATATTTAAGGTGGAAAATCAAGCGGTCCTAATGTATGTTTTGCCATCTTCCGCCAGTCTTCGGGCCTAAGTTCTTGGCTCTGGTAATACCAAAGTGCATCGCCTCCTCTCTGATCTACAAAAATATTGTAACAATATTCCAAGTTCAGTATTCTCCGACAATGTATTTTTCTGTAAAAACTACAGTTTTGTTTCTGGTAATATAAAATATCCAATATTGATAATTGTTTTAAGAGGGTCCAGAAGGGGTGAAATGGAAACTGGGAATTGTTACATGTGTATTTTGTGTGGGCTAATTTTGTACTGCGAGAAGAGAGATTCCAGGCACTTGGACTGGGATTCATTGACCAAAACACAATACAAATTGGGAATGCATATAATGTCCCATTTTTGACGCCAAACTGTAAATAGTACGGTGATCGGTGGTGCGTTTTGGTCCGGAACGTTTTCAAGGCACATCAAAAACTTTTTTGATCATCTGAAACTGGCTGCTTTTGCTAAGTCTCCTTTTCCATTTTATGTTTGGTTTTCCTAATTTCTTAAAATTGGGCATGGAAGAGGAGTTATCCTTGAAAAGAAAAACGAACAGTGTCTATATGACATCCGGTACATGACGTCTTTAGTTAAAAATGAAAAAAAAATTAATCCTTGGCCAATTGCCTTGAGATATTATAAAGAGGACTTAACTAATCTGTCCCGTATTTACTTTGTGGCAAAAGAGCCGTTTTCACTGTTTCTTTAAGCCCTGTATTTGACTATCATTTTGTAAATGATGCTTTTTGCTGTTCGGTTCTTTTGAAAGTAAGTCATTAAACACAGACAAGATTATTTTGGAATTAAGTGTTGTGTAAATGTTAACATGGCGTGAACTGTTTTATTTTCTTGCATTAAATATTATTTTGAATCTGACTTGTTATTAATGAACTCCATCATCTCTTCTAGAGCTAATACTTTTTAAAATATTATTCTAATGCCAAAAACTGGATGTAGACATCAAGTGACTCTTTATACAACCAAATTCAATTAACGTTGGGATAGACAATGGTCAAATGTGCAATATGAGCACGCAAAGAATGATGGTAAAATATAGTTTTGCATGCGATCAACACATCAGTGGCTTTGCGAGATCACAACCATAGTATTTTAACATTCTTTTTTTTTATATTTTTGTATAAAACTGTGATTATTTTCATCAGTTTTTTTATGTGAAGAATCAAAGCAATAGTACGCCTGATACTTACAGCTTGACCCTCGAATTTCCCATACAAAATCTTTATATCTTTCCAACACAGCCGCCTTAGTGGAAGAACAGTGAAGGTAAACACTCTTCAGAGGTTCACCAGGTCTTAACGTCTTCCTGTCATCATAGTTTTTGACCTGTAGTAGGAATGATCCACGTACACCAAACGTTTCTTTAATTATCGCACTGACTTCATATGCCGTGGCCTCGTAGGGAATGCTAACCACAGCATCGTAATCGCCACAAAATATTGTGACGCTGAAGCAATATTTACTTCTATCACCGCTCTCGCTTAAATCAGCCATGCAATTTTAATACACACGTTTAAGTGTATATACAAAGCGTGTTCAGCAATCTGAGCTTTTAGACGTACATTGGCGCGTTACCATGTTTTTAGTCATTCTACAGTCTTTAGTGTCGTAGCGTTTCCAAGGTAACGGACTTCCAAAGAGGCTCAATTGGTCTAATCATGGTCTAATGGTCAAGTAAATTAATGACAGCCAATGTGAAAATAACGAGATTTGACTTTCACTGTGCCACTACCGCTACCAGTCTATCTTTAAGCAGACCTTGTTAGTCAGGAAAAAGTAGTTTTAGTGGAAGTCAAATCATGTTTTAGCAATTTTATTAGGTATTTACTTTGGCAAGTTTAATTAAAGGCAGGAATATCAATGTTATAATCGTAAGTCGATATCAAATGAGACGTCCTACTCGAATACATAGACAGTATGTCGGTGTGCATGTTTCCCCATTACCATGGAAATAAAAAAAACCGGGTAGGTCAGTCGTACCAAGCTCGTACGTTGAAGACACCGTGTAAACAACAGTGTTTTTTCTTCTTCGGGAGTTCCGCGTCAACGTTTACGGATTTTATTCCCATAACTCAATTCCTCCGTGTGCGATAGAATTTTTGACAATAGCTATTAATGAGGATGCGTTGGTATTCTAAAAGTAAAAATAGGTACGTTTCGCGTACATGTGGCTGGTCAAAAACGGACAAAATGTTTGAGGAAAATGAATGCATAATAAGTTACCCGGGGTTTGTTATATCAGTGTAAACCGGCCTTATAGATAGGATCTTCTGAACAACCTTTGCGAAAATGAAATTTTATTTTTATGTCGTATATGCCTTTCATTATTTTGCAGTACAACAATGTGCTATTTTATTCGCTGCGTATCAATAGCTTCGAATTGCTTCTATCAATTTTTTGTACAATTTAACAGCTCGTGTTCTCACGACGTGCAAATTTGTGATCAACAAGTGTTATATAGGTGATATTAAGACCAGAAATATTCATTCACAGGTCCCATGTACAAACAGCTGTCGCGAAGCACACGTCTTTGATGACGCAAATCATCATGATTGACGCCGATTTGACGTTCTGGGATCATATCGACGTATCTCTGTGGATGACCGTTTTGTTTGCACGTTCCCAGTCGACCCATGTCCCGCAGGTAATGTTCGCGTGCTTTGGCGTCCGCTTCTTCTTGTTCGAGTGTGCGTCGTCGTTGTTGTCGTAGTTGCTCTTGATTCAGTCTTTCCATTTCAGCCTTAAGACGAAATAAAGATTTGGTACGAATCAATCATGATTTAGTGGTACTTCATTCGATGTTCAAAGTCTATCCTAAACTAAAGGTTAGTAACGTGTGTTGACTTTCAATATTCCACGCTACGAAACGTTTTTCTCTTGATAGATATTCTTCTATCATTCATGTACGCTTACAGTTTAATGCTTGTCGCTTAAATTATTATTTGATTAAAAATGGGAGAAAACCCTCTTTGAAATTGAAAGTTTTAATCATTATTTTTTCCCTTGTATCTCTTTTGCTGCTCCTATATTGAAGGTAGTCCCTTCTGCTGCTCATATTATGGGTGGTGGATGGCATTCAATGTCCGAATTGCAGACAAAGCTTTTTAGTTCGTAACTTTCAGCATAGTCAATGCAGACATAAACCCCGCGAACTTCACAGCGTTTATAATGAGCTACAATTTTATGTTGAGTTGGCATCTCCGCGCACAAAAATTTTGAATTTTGCTATTAATATTTCAATAGTACGGTTGAGTGCTTCAGGGAGGCAACACTATTGCTCCATTCTACCAAAAATACATTGTCTTCACCTTGCACAAATCAGCATAGACAGGAACAAAAAGATGGCCGTGTCTCCAGAGCATATCTAAATTGACTTTGCTTTGAGAAAGTGAAAATATCAAAATTTTTAATAGTGTTCAACTTTTTACCAGAGAGTCAGAGACTGGTCGATTTAATTTGCTTGCATCGTTTATAATTAATATGATGGTTTTATTTCTTATCTTTATTATTTTATTATTGTTATCATAATATTTTAACAGGGGGCCTAACTTGCAATGCGATTTTCAGTAGGACCCCAATTGGCAAAGGCCATAATGCATGTATTGTAACTAAAGTATAAACATTGTTGAGTGTTGTTCTGTAAATCTGTTATGTAAAATAATAGTAAGCCCTCTATGAGCACCATTCCATTGCTCTTGGGATGAACTATGTTTCTATTATGTTACAATTTATCAAACCAAATTCAAGCAGGAAGTGGTTGAGAAAAAATGATCAATTGTCCACTTAGTAGTGGGTGTTTGATTTACTCTCTTTACCCTTATCCTATTTGCTAGTAGAGACTTTATTTAGAAGAGTCTTTGTTTTGCTGACAACTGCCTTAAACCCACGTCAAATACACTTGATCTTGTTTTGTAGACTCCCTTCCTAGCTTATAATACTCTGAGTACTGCACCAGCATTGCAAAGGTGTAGGCTTCATCAGGCTTGTGGACAATAATTCAACTGTTCCTGCTTGAATTTCGACATGTGTATCTGTAAACTAGAGCTTCAAAAAATAGGCATTAAGTAATTGCCAAGGGATCTCCAATGTCACTGCATGATGAAGTTAAGGCTGAAATTCGATAACATATCTAAATTTATCATTATAAATAAATCATGCAAATTTCCATTTGTTTTTGTTTTTGCAAAAAATATAATTAAAATTTTATACATTGCCTAGGTTACAGGTAGTGTAATCGTAAAAATAATCCTGAATGCATAGAGTTTATATGTTTAAAATCCTTTTGTAGATGAGTACTAATTAAAATGTGTTACATATATATATTGAGTGTGATAATTTTTTTTGTGTGCTGCGTTTAGTAATGTTATGCTAAAATGAATTTGTAAACTATACCAAGCTTTTCACATGCCTGTTAATATTATTATAGAAATCCTTTAATAAGCTAACGTTCGAACCTGCATGCAATAGTAAAGGACTCGAGGAAAAAACTCGCAGAGTCAAACACACGCAGACACGCTGACCATCAAAACAAAGAAATATCCTTTTTTGTTTTGATGATCAGCATGTGTTTTGTCTGTTGGACTCATCAGATCAGCAGAACGTGAAAATAATCGTAATAACGATGAACAAACACAATGGCTTATCAAATTAGTCATAGCTTTATGCAATACTATTGTGCGATTTCGCCTATTTGCAATATTTATACATGCTACACGTGCACCTGTCTGGACTAGTCAAATATCGCACAGCTGTTACAATTTTCGATGCGAACTGCGTGCTAAATTTGCTTGTACTACCTGTCCAAGTGAAATTCTTCCCAGAGCGTCATTTTTTCTGTCAAGTACTCGCTGTTTTCGCAACGCTTCCATGTGAAATGCGAACGCCATGTTTGTTTTGTTGAGTTCCTAATTAACGTTGCTAGGTAACCATTTAACATCGCAGACGATTTATAAAACCTGGAGTGGCAACTAGTTTACCGAACTATCGTTATTGAAAGCGAAGTTTCCAGCAGCTTGTGTATGAATTCCGGAATGTTTGTCGAGCTAAGTCACGAAATAAACAGACATGCAGAATATAACCAGCAGTCTGTTATAGCGTTATGTAAACAAACGCTTTAATTAAGTTTCCTTTATGTTTTGCATCATTGCATGGTGATTATCAATCAAAGTATAATTTTGTAGAAAATTAAATTTATAATTTATGTCATTTATGTATAATTAAAATTTATAATTTTGGGGCAGAAAACCTTCGTAGTGTTTCGACAAAATTATACTTTAAACACTTTAATTTTGTACATTTTGAACTTCAAAATTTGTAAATTATGCCTCTAATGTACTGTAAATATTAATAACTGAAGAACACTATTTTAGCTTGCTTGATATAAACGAAAGTCTCCATCAGGAAATTAAGTTGGATAGAAACGAAATTTGGGTTATCCCCAATCTCAGTATACATTATCTTTAAATTTTAACCTCAAAACGGCAATATTTTTTTTGATTTTCGCTTTCTCTTTGGACAACCGAACTATTAGCCGACGAATTGTATCCAAGGACCAAGACGGGAGACTGTAGAACTTGCGACAAATATCTGTCTAAATTTAGGTGGGAAAATGAAGGAAAATTAACCCACAGCGAAAACCACGATAATAAATGAACGGGAAGACCAGAGTGGTCGATGCGGGACTTTATTCTTTAAGGCAAGTAGAAGGAATTATTTTGTATTTAGTCTGATAAGTTTAAAACGAAAAGGTTGGATGCAAACGTTTAGAAGGATGAATTCTTAAGTCCTCTTGTGTTAAATTTGTGATTGATTTTCTACAACAGGCTACAGTGTTTCTAAAAAACTTTGCATGCCTTGAGATTTGTTGGAGATAATATATATCAAATATCACCTCGCAGAAATTTGGAGCTAGTAATCCACAGGTTTTTTGATACTTTTTGCTGTGGATTTCGCCTTCTGTTTCATATGAACAGTTGATTAACAAAGGTTTTAAATAGTTCCATCACTTTTTCATACCAATAAAAAGGAGGAAATGTAGAAATAACACGGAAAATTTGCAAACAATTGGCCTTAATACTAACAGAGCCCCTAGAAAAGGTCAAACATAAAAAAATTGTGCAGAAGATTAAAGCAAAACCGAATTTATAAAATTGCGGGGGAAAATGCACGCCAGGAAAAATGATTATTTTCCAGTTTTTGTTAGAATCGTTATAAAGAATAGATAGCGAGTACAGTAGCCAATTGAACCACAACAGTACAAGATTAGTTCAAGGCAGCATTCTACTAATTATAACTAGTATAAACATTTTCAAACTAATTATAAGTTAATATATACATTCTTATACAAATCTTCCCACATCCTGTCGATTTTGTTGCCAAGAGCGATGATTGCGTCCATCTTATCCCGACTTTGCAATATAAACATCTTTCTTTAATGCAACTATACCTCTAATTTAGAACGTAAATTTTATTGACATAAACTCAATGACCTATTTGAGACTTAACGACTCCTGCTTTCAAGCTCGCATGTACAGCGCTGAGCATGTAACATTTGACACATTATAACATTTTCGCGGGCATCATCTCTGAGTGCGAGCGAGCAATCACAGATGCCGCGATCAACCTACTTTAAATTTTACGCTACGAAATTACCCAAGAGGCTAAAGAATCCAAGGAAAGCCAGAAAAATTAATGTTTTGTTGCAGTTTCACATACACTGGTTGCATGGCAACAAAATTGCATGTAGTCTCTCAATATTATGTGTGAACTATGAACTCGAAATATTTTACACAGTATATGATATAACAAAACACATACCGCACTGAGCTATAAAAGTCAAAAAGTCTTTCATTTGAAGCTGCATATTATTAAAGTAGTAATAGTCTTATTCTAGCGGTAATAACAAAAACGCATATAACATCTCTCGCACCGGGATAGTCCGGCCCAGAGCCACAGCGGACAGTACATCTACGATCAACAAGAGTGTACATTATAGATTATAGTTTTTTTCTGACCTTTTTTTCGGTTCGCATTCTCTCCAAGGCGGCATATTGTTTATCCAATACTCTCTGTCGTCTTTGGGCCTCCATATGGTATGCGATGTGACCAGAACTCATATTTATTCTCCTAACTGTGTTGAGTTTTGTAGTTGGGCTTCAGCGCTTCTGTTTATGTTGCGAGGAGTCTTGGCTTCGAGCTGCTATCGACTTCCTCTTATGTCGCGAGTTAATGCGAAATATGTGGGGAGACCATGCGGTGATGCAGATGTAAACAGTACGATGTTAGGCAATTAAACCGACGTAGTAATAAATGCTCGTTATTAGACAAGCTAGGCATTATTATTATAATTAACATACGATAGTTAATGTCAATGGCAAATAATGATGTCACATCCAGCAGACTTGAGTAAATATTTTCGGGCTCTCTCAAATTCAGACAGCAATTTGAAACCGATTCAACATTGTCATCTCATGTGTAACTTATTTTTGAAGGTTAAGAAGAGGAAATTGCACGAAGATATTACCATATTAATTTTCTGTATTGTTCCAAAAAAAACCACGATGCTCCTCTTTTTGTGACTTCATTGCGAGACAAAGCAAGAAATTTGTCACAAAATTTTTAGAAACATGTCATTCCTTTTAATAAAAATGTTTTAGTGATGAAGACAAAAACTTCGTTTGCCCTAAAAGTGCTGAAACAAAACTAATCAATGGTTATGACTTGGTTATAACTTGTATATCCGTGGGTCAAGTAATATGGCACTTGCAATTTGAGCCTCCACGTTCTTCGCATGTTTCGATGACGGAAAGCTTGCAACTTAATTAAAAGGCGCTGTTATAAGCCCGTTTTCCACTTCAACAGTATCGTATAGCATACTCTGCTCTGTCCATATTATTAGTTCGGCCTGAGTGTTCACGAAACAATGAAATACGCTACGTTTCGCTACGATTATTAAAGTGGAAAACGAGCTTAAGCTCCGTTTTCCACTGGACGAATTTGTTCGCGCGACGCAAAAACAAGAATTCTGCAGCGTAATTGGTTAAAATTGGTGGGCGAAAAAGGCCCGGTCAGGGGGCATAAGGAATGCTTAATACCCTATATTTTGCGATATTGATCCCAATATAACTAAATTTGGGAAAACCTTGTTACTAGATACCCAAAATATTAGGCAATATATGTACTTATAATACTAATAATATACATTGTATACTTGAATAGGATACCAAATACCCATGATCACAATCTAGTATACCTAAAATGATATACTCAGGATTCGGTGCGGGCCTACACTGTGCAACGTTTCTAAGCAGAGGCTAGGAACTATATATATTTTCAAACAGCGCGTTTTCATTGGCTGCTCAACGGAAATATTGCGAGAGTTGCAAGAGGGACGTTACACTGTGCAACGCCAAAGAAATGCGCTGCAGCAATGGTTGCGAAAAGCGGAACCTCATTTTACTTCGTACAATGCTAGCTTCTTGCAACAAAAACGTTGCGTTACGCGACGTTATGCTTGCATGTTACATCTTGCAATTTGTACACTGTTTTAAGGATTCCCAAAATTCAATAATCAGAAAATATTTATGATTGACAGGTTTATGAAGTATGTGGTGATATGACTTGACGAAGCTTGCAGTATATTTAAAGTTAAAGTTCTGTACACTAATTACTGTGGTGGTATTGGTTGCATCAGAAAAATTTACATTGCATGCATGTATAACAATTCTTGCAGTCACAAGGAAAGACTTTCTCTTCAAGACATTTGCTGATCACGTCAAAAAAACCCCCAGGTACGTGAACTTGTTGACATTACTTCCACTTGATGTATATACTTTACAGCTGTACGAGACAGCAAACTCGGAGATTTTTTTTTTTAATTTTTATTTTTACATGAATATATATAAAAACGTGAGATTATGGTTAAAAATTAAAATTAAAAGTATCTAAAAAATATCTGCGACATTAACATTTACATTAAAATCATCTTCAAAATCATTAGTGTTCTTAAAGGGCCTTCTGGATCCCCTAACACAGATGTTCACTGATCTTAAAATCTCAAAGGATAAACGTGTTCTAAGCCATGAAATGACTGCGTGGTAAGGTTCCCCGTCCTTTCTTGAAAGCTTATCAGCAAGGTGCTTCAGGAACATTTGGCATTCTATTCCCATACCTCCATTTGTACCAAGAACCAATGGCGTGAACGTCCCCATTTCCACGTCTAGTACTCGCTGCTGATATTTTCTCTTCTTCTCGTTCTCGTGCTCTTTATAGATGGCAATCGTGGGTTTGTTCTGGTTACACTCGGAGATTAAACACAGGGTACGAGGCTGACGAGACAGCCGAAAACAGCAACAATATTCCAGAACAGGGGCCGGTTGTATTAGCTTAAACGTGGCATAAGTGAAATTTAAAAATCACTTTTACACCTAGTACGGAACAGAAATTTTGAGTTTAATGGAATAAATATTTAGTTTTATATATAATTGTTCTTCTCAGGTCAAATAACTTTAGCTGGTTTGTTTCTACAACATGCAAACTTGTTCTATATTTTTGATTTATCCACCGTTTAAGCTAAACGCCATTGATACAACCGGCCCCTAAACTGCTAAATTTTTTATTCTCGAGCAGAATTACTAAATTTTCAGACTTGTTCGAGTAATAGACACTCGCATACCTGAACAATGCGGAACAATAAAATAAATAACTACTTAATAATTTAATTAACTACATCTAACAACACTAACATTACCAAACTGAATGCTGAAATTTTAAGTGCATACGTGCGATATGTACCTAAGTAGTAATATAGGTACCGATCGACCCCCTTTTTTAGGGGTGTGCAGGGATGTGCGGAGGGGTGTGCAGAAAGGGGTGTGCAGGGATGTGCAGAGGGGTGTGCAGGGATGTGCAGAGGGGTGTGCAGGGATGTGCAGAGGGGTGTGCACAATGCGTTACGTACACAAGCCGTTACGTGCACCCCGTGACGTACGCTATAGTCGCGCGCTCTGATTGGTTAATGGTTGGCGTACGTATGCCCCGTGACGTACACCCCGTGACGTACGCCATAGCTATGCTCTGGTTGGTCAAACAGCGTACGTACTCCCCGTGACGTACACCCCGTGACGTACACTATAGCCGCGCTCTGATTGGTTAAAACGGCGTACGTATGCCCCGTGACGTACGCCATAGCCGTGCTCTGATTTGTTAAAACAGCGTACGTATGCCCCGTGACGTACGCTATAGCCGCGCTCTGGTTGGTTAAAACAGCGTACGTATGCCCCGTGACGTACGCTATAGTCGCGCTCTGATTGGTTAAAACAGCGTACGTATACCCCGTGACGTACGCTATAGTCGCGCTCTGGTTGGTTAAAACAGTGTACGTATACCCCGTGACGTACGCCATAGGCGCGCTCTTTTGCCAACATGATCTGATATGTCGCACCAAGAAAGTGAAGAAAGAGGGTCCTAATCAGGATCGTTTATTCTATTGTTGTCCTCATCCAAGAGAAAGTGCTTGTGACTTCTTTGAGTGGAAACCTGACGAAGACCCCCTTGAGCCAGGTTGTGTTTGTCTGTTTAGTATGCCACCATCTTACCGATATACAGTGAGAAAGACAGGGGAGACATTTACTAGTAAGGAAACGGATTCGTAAGAAAGCGTATGACGAATTCCTTCGACAAAAGGAAATCGGTGAACTGATTCAGGACTTACAGATCTACTAATAACTATAACAAAAGTGTGACTGTACATATAATTAAATGAACTTAAACATATAACTAAATATTGTTAAACACAAAACCAAATAAAATAGTTTTTGTAAAAGTCCCGTGGAGGGACAAATTGTGTCCCGCAAGTCCCGCAAAGTGATATTAGGTTTTGCAAAAGTCCCGTGGAGGGACACAAAGTCCCGTGGAGGGACAAATTAAGTCCCGCGAGTCCCGTTTCAGCAAAACAAACCAATGCCCGCTCACGAACTCGATTCTATTATTGTCCAAAACCACATATATCGTGTTATATGATCCCCCGTGTTGTCAAGGTTTTATTCGCCTCGGGCAAAGTAAATAAGACACAGATGGTGATAACACGCACACATGTTAGTTGTTGAAAAGATATATTCACAAAATAGCTATTTACAGATCAAATATCTAATGGAATGGTTGCAACACCGTCTTCCAAAACTTTACGTTTTGGATAAAAATAACTAAAAGCGTTTTTAACTTGAACATATGTGCACATTGTATTGTTCATAACTCTGAATCCCCTATTTACACCCGACCCACTACGTTTACTTAAAATTACATCTAAATATTTATCTTTATTAATAACATTATTCTTTTTGTTAACCCCTTTGCAACTAAATTTGTCTTTCCCATCCCCAAAACAATAATACGTTTTACTACATAGACTAATTATCCCATCCCCGTGGAAACCTGACGAAGACCCCCTTGAGCCAGGTTGTGTTTGTCTGTTTAGTATGCCACCATCTTACCGATATACAGTGAGAAAGACAGAGGAGACATTTACTTGTAAGGAAACGGATTCGTAAGAAAGCGTATGACGAATTCCTTCGGCAAAAGGAAATCGGTGAACTGATTCAGGACTTACAGATCTACTAATAACTATAACAAAAGTGTAACTGTACATATAATTAAATGAACTTAAACATATAACTAAATATTGTTAAACACAAAACCAAATAAAATAGTTTTTGTAAAAGTCCCGTGGAGGGACAAATTGTGTCCCGCAAGTCCCGCAAAGTGATATTAGGTTTTGCAAAAGTCCCGTGGAGGGACACAAAGTCCCGTGGAGGGACAAATTAAGTCCCGCGAGTCCCGTTTCAGCAAAACAAACCAATGCCCGCTCACGAACTCGATTCTATTATTGTCCAAAACCACATATATCGTGTTATATGATCCCCCGTGTTGTCAAGGTTTTATTCGCCTCGGGCAAAGTAAATAAGACACAGATGGTGATAACACGCACACATGTTAGTTGTTGAAAAGATATATTCACAAAATAGCTATTTACAGATCAAATATCTAATGGAATGGTTGCAACACCGTCTTCCAAAACTTTACGTTTTGGATAAAAATAACTAAAAGCGTTTTTAACTTGAACATATGTGCACATTGTATTGTTCATAACTCTGAATCCCCTATTTACACCCGACCCACTACGTTTACTTAAAATTACATCTAAATATTTATCTTTATTAATAACATTATTCTTTTTGTTAACCCCTTTGCAACTAAATTTGTCTTTCCCATCCCCAAAACAATAATACGTTTTACTACATAGACTAATTATCCCATCCCCGTGGAAACCTGACGAAGACCCCCTTGAGCCAGGTTGTGTTTGTCTGTTTAGTATGCCACCATCTTACCGATATACAGTGAGAAAGACAGAGGAGACATTTACTTGTAAGGAAACGGATTCGTAAGAAAGCGTATGACGAATTCCTTCGGCAAAAGGAAATCGGTGAACTGATTCAGGACTTACAGATCTACTAATAACTATAACAAAAGTGTAACTGTACATATAATTAAATGAACTTAAACATATAACTAAATATTGTTAAACACAAAACCAAATAAAATAGTTTTTGTAAAAGTCCCGTGGAGGGACAAATTGTGTCCCGCAAAGTGATATTAGGTTTTGCAAAAGTCCCGTGGAGGGACACAAAGTCCCGTGGAGGGACAAATTAAGTCCCGCGAGTCCCGTTTCAGCAAAACAAACCAATGCCCGCTCACGAACTCGATTCTATTATTGTCCAAAACCACATATATCGTGTTATATGATCCCCCGTGTTGTCAAGGTTTTATTCGCCTCGGGCAAAGTAAATAAGACACAGATGGTGATAACACGCACACATGTTAGTTGTTGAAAAGATATATTCACAAAATAGCTATTTACAGATCAAATATCTAATGGAATGGTTGCAACACCGTCTTCCAAAACTTTACGTTTTGGATAAAAATAACTAAAAGCGTTTTTAACTTGAACATATGTGCACATTGTATTGTTCATAACTCTGAATCCCCTATTTACACCCGACCCACTACGTTTACTTAAAATTACATCTAAATATTTATCTTTATTAATAACATTATTCTTTTTGTTAACCCCTTTGCAACTAAATTTGTCTTTCCCATCCCCAAAACAATAATACGTTTTACTACATAGACTAATTATCCCATCCCCGTGGAAACCTGACGAAGACCCCCTTGAGCCAGGTTGTGTTTGTCTGTTTAGTATGCCACCATCTTACCGATATACAGTGAGAAAGACAGAGGAGACATTTACTTGTAAGGAAACGGATTCGTAAGAAAGCGTATGACGAATTCCTTCGGCAAAAGGAAATCGGTGAACTGATTCAGGACTTACAGATCTACTAATAACTATAACAAAAGTGTAACTGTACATATAATTAAATGAACTTAAACATATAACTAAATATTGTTAAACACAAAACCAAATAAAATAGTTTTTGTAAAAGTCCCGTGGAGGGACAAATTGTGTCCCGCAAAGTGATATTAGGTTTTGCAAAAGTCTCGTGGAGGGACACAAAGTCCCGTGGAGGGACAAATTAAGTCCCGCGAGTCCCGTTTCAGCAAAACAAACCAATGCCCGCTCACGAACTCGATTCTATTATTGTCCAAAACCACATATATCGTGTTATATGATCCCCCGTGTTGTCAAGGTTTTATTCGCCTCGGGCAAAGTGAATAAGACACAGATGGTAATAACACGCACACATGTTAGTTGTTGAAAAGATATATTCACAAAATAGCTATTTACAGATCAAATATCTAATGGAATGGTTGCAACACCGTCTTCCAAAACTTTACGTTTTGGATAAAAATAACTAAAAGCGTTTTTAACTTGAACATATGTGCACATTGTATTGTTCATAACTCTGAATCCCCTATTTACACCCGACCCACTACGTTTACTTAAAATTACATCTAAATATTTATCTTTATTAATAACATTATTCTTTTTGTTAACCCCTTTGCAACTAAATTTGTCTTTCCCATCTTCAAAACAATAATACGTTTTACTACATAGACTAATTATCCCATCCCCTTCCCACTCTACTTTAAGTAATCCCGGCGTTCTCTTATCCATCGACTATTTGGTGGAAATTAGCCAGGAAAGCTATTCGCTATTGTTGGACCGTTTCTCTCATGTATTCGACCAAATCAGTCAACGAATAGTGAACGATGAGGTATGTTGTGCGTTTGACCACCTAGGTATTTTCGAGACTTGTACTTATTACTATTATGACTATTTAGGTGTGTGCTGAAAGTGGCGATGACGTTGAAGAAATGGTGCAATGTCTTCTCACATTGAATCAGGTATAGACCATATTGTTAGTCAACTTGATCTGTGTAGTTCTTGCTCTTATTACTCTTTCTTATTTTTTTTTTTTTTTTTGCAGGAGACCCAAGATGAAGCGGACGCTAGTCAAGCAAGCGAGGACGAAGTGCATGAGGTAAATAATTTTAGAGGTTTAAAATTCTAGTCATGGTTTACTTATCTTTTCGGGCTTGTGATATATATGTGTAGCATTTTTTTTCCTCCGTTTTTTTCAGGCGAGTGAGAATGAGGAAAGTGGGGAAGAAAATACAATTAAAGGTTCACCCATTAGAAAAATTGCAAGAAAAACTGGAACTTCATCTCATGGAACTACCTGTTCTGGGCTTCAGTTCCGGAAAGTATGATATCAACGCCGCTAAAAACCCTTTCTTTGCCCACCTCGTGAAACATGAGCAAGTTAAGTTTGTGATAAAAAGAAACAACAGCCACATGTGTCTCAAGACAATACACTTGAAGTTTCTCGATATTACAAGCTACTTGGCTCCTGGATTCTCCTACGAACAATTTTTAAAAGCTTACGAGTGCACACAGACCAAAGGGTACTTTCGTCTGACAAAGTTAAACTTATCCACCTTACCGCCCCCTGAAGCCTTGAATTCAATGCTTTCCAACACCGCCATTTCCGAGGAACAATACGAGTACTGCCAGCGCGTGTGGAACGATAACAACATGGAAACGTTTCGTGACTTTTTGGTTTGATATAATAATCTTGATGTCGTTCCCTTCCTCGAGGCTATTGACAAGATGAACAAGTTTTGGAAGGAGCGAGATATAGACATGTTTAAAGACGGTGTGAGTGTGCCAGGTTTGACGATGAAATATTTATTTTCGAATGTTCTAAACGTGCATTTCTCACTGTTTAACGAAAAAGACAAAGACTTATACTATACCATGAAAGACAATAACGTCGGTGGCCCAAGTATAATATTTAACCGATACCACGAAACAGACAAAACTTTTATACGCAACGCAGAAATGGCACGAAAGAAATCTAGAGCCTAAACCATGCAAGAAAGTGGTCGGTTACGACGCCAATGCGCTATACCTCTGGGCGATCATGCAATATATGTCAACCGGACAGTTTACGCGACGACTGGAAGGCGACGAGCTCCAACTCTTTTCTCGGTATTTTTGTACCCATGTCTGATCTTTATCTGTTGTTGGTGGGCTTGCCATTCCAACCACTCGATCGCCTTTTTACCGCTCCATTGCTTTTTAGAGCCGTCGCTTTCCAGTCGTCGCGTATACTGTCCGGTTGGCATATCTTGCATGATCGCCCAGAGGTATAGCGCATTGGCGTCGTAACCGACCACTTTCTTGCATGGTTTAGGCTCTAGATTTCTTTCGTGCCATTTCTGCGTTGCGTATAAAAGTTTTGTCTGTTTCGTGGTATCGGTTAAATATTATACTTGGGCCACCGACGTTATTGTCTTTCATGGTATAGTATAAGTCTTTGTCTTTTTCGTTAAACAGTGAGAAATGCACGTTTAGAACATTCGAAAATAAATATTTCATCGTCAAACCTGGCACACTCACACCGTCTTTAAACATGTCTATATCTCGCTCCTTCCAAAACTTTTTCATCTTGTCAATAGCCTCGAGGAAGGGAACGACATCAAGATTATTATATCAAACCAAAAAGTCACGAAACGTTTCCATGTTGTTATCGTTCCACACGCGCTGGCAGTACTCGTATTGTTCCTCGGAAATGGCGGTGTTGGAAAGCATTGAATTCAAGGCTTCAGGGGGTGGTAAGGTGGATAAGTTTAACTTTGTCAGACGAAAGTACCCTTTGGTCTGTGTGCACTCGTAAGCTTTTAAAAATTGTTCGTAGGAGAATCCAGGAGCCAAGTAGCTTGTAATATCGAGAAACTTCAAGTGTATTGTCTTGAGACACATGTGGCTGTTGTTTCTTTTTATCACAAACTTAACTTGCTCATGTTTCACGAGGTGGGCAAAGAAAGGGTTTTTAGCGGCGTTGATATCATACTTTCCGGAACTGAAGCCCAGAACAGGTAGTTCCATGAGATGAAGTTCCAGTTTTTCTTGCAATTTTTCTAATGGGTGAACCTTTAATTGTATTTTCTTCCCCACTTTCCTCATTCTCACTCGCCTGAAAAAAACGGAGGAAAAAAAATGCTACACATATATATCACAAGCCCGAAAAGATAAGTAAACCATGACTAGAATTTTAAACCTCTAAAATTATTTACCTCATGCACTTCGTCCTCGCTTGCTTGACTAGCGTCCGCTTCATCTTGGGTCTCCTGCAAAAAAAAAAAAAAAAATAAGAAAGAGTAATAAGAGCAAGAACTACACAGATCAAGTTGACTAACAATATGGTCTATACCTGATTCAATGTGAGAAGACATTGCACCATTTCTTCAACGTCATCGCCACTTTCAGCACACACCTAAATAGTCATAATAGTAATAAGTACAAGTCTCGAAAATACCTAGGTGGTCAAACGCACAACATACCTCATCGTTCACTATTCGTTGACTGATTTGGTCGAATACATGAGAGAAACGGTCCAACAATAGCGAATAGCTTTCCTGGCTAATTTCCACCAAATAGTCGATGGATAAGAGAACGCCGGGATTACTTAAAGTAGAGTGGGAAGGGGATGGGATAATTAGTCTATGTAGTAAAACGTATTATTGTTTTGAAGATGGGAAAGACAAATTTAGTTGCAAAGGGGTTAACAAAAAGAATAATGTTATTAATAAAGATAAATATTTAGATGTAATTTTAAGTAAACGTAGTGGGTCGGGTGTAAATAGGGGATTCAGAGTTATGAACAATACAATGTGCACATATGTTCAAGTTAAAAACGCTTTTAGTTATTTTTATCCAAAACGTAAAGTTTTGGAAGACGGTGTTGCAACCATTCCATTAGATATTTGATCTGTAAATAGCTATTTTGTGAATATATCTTTTCAACAACTAACATGTGTGCGTGTTATTACCATCTGTGTCTTATTCACTTTGCCCGAGGCGAATAAAACCTTGACAACACGGGGGATCATATAACACGATATATGTGGTTTTGGACAATAATAGAATCGAGTTCGTGAGCGGGCATTGGTTTGTTTTGCTGAAATGGGACTCGCGGGACTTAATTTGTCCCTCCACGGGACTTTGTGTCCCTCCACGAGACTTTTGCAAAACCTAATATCACTTTGCGGGACACAATTTGTCCCTCCACGGGACTTTTACAAAAACTATTTTATTTGGTTTTGTGTTTAACAATATTTAGTTATATGTTTAAGTTCATTTAATTATATGTACAGTTACACTTTTGTTATAGTTATTAGTAGATCTGTAAGTCCTGAATCAGTTCACCGATTTCCTTTTGCCGAAGGAATTCGTCATACGCTTTCTTACGAATCCGTTTCCTTACAAGTAAATGTCTCCTCTGTCTTTCTCACTGTATATCGGTAAGATGGTGGCATACTAAACAGACAAACACAACCTGGCTCAAGGGGGTCTTCGTCAGGTTTCCACGGGGATGGGATAATTAGTCTATGTAGTAAAACGTATTATTGTTTTGGGGATGGGAAAGACAAATTTAGTTGCAAAGGGGTTAACAAAAAGAATAATGTTATTAATAAAGATAAATATTTAGATGTAATTTTAAGTAAACGTAGTGGGTCGGGTGTAAATAGGGGATTCAGAGTTATGAACAATACAATGTGCACATATGTTCAAGTTAAAAACGCTTTTAGTTATTTTTATCCAAAACGTAAAGTTTTGGAAGACGGTGTTGCAACCATTCCATTAGATATTTGATCTGTAAATAGCTATTTTGTGAATATATCTTTTCAACAACTAACATGTGTGCGTGTTATCACCATCTGTGTCTTATTTACTTTGCCCGAGGCGAATAAAACCTTGACAACACGGGGGATCATATAACACGATATATGTGGTTTTGGACAATAATAGAATCGAGTTCGTGAGCGGGCATTGGTTTGTTTTGCTGAAACGGGACTCGCGGGACTTAATTTGTCCCTCCACGGGACTTTGTGTCCCTCCACGGGACTTTTGCAAAACCTAATATCACTTTGCGGGACTTGCGGGACACAATTTGTCCCTCCACGGGACTTTTACAAAAACTATTTTATTTGGTTTTGTGTTTAACAATATTTAGTTATATGTTTAAGTTCATTTAATTATATGTACAGTCACACTTTTGTTATAGTTATTAGTAGATCTGTAAGTCCTGAATCAGTTCACCGATTTCCTTTTGTCGAAGGAATTCGTCATACGCTTTCTTACGAATCCGTTTCCTTACTAGTAAATGTCTCCCCTGTCTTTCTCACTGTATATCGGTAAGATGGTGGCATACTAAACAGACAAACACAACCTGGCTCAAGGGGGTCTTCGTCAGGTTTCCACTCAAAGAAGTCACAAGCACTTTCTCTTGGATGAGGACAACAATAGAATAAACGATCCTGATTAGGACCCTCTTTCTTCACTTTCTTGGTGCGACATATCAGATCATGTTGGCAAAAGAGCGCGCCTATGGCGTACGTCACGGGGTATACGTACACTGTTTTAACCAACCAGAGCGCGACTATAGCGTACGTCACGGGGTATACGTACGCTGTTTTAACCAATCAGAGCGCGACTATAGCGTACGTCACGGGGCATACGTACGCTGTTTTAACCAACCAGAGCGCGGCTATAGCGTACGTCACGGGGCATACGTACGCTGTTTTAACAAATCAGAGCACGGCTATGGCGTACGTCACGGGGCATACGTACGCCGTTTTAACCAATCAGAGCGCGGCTATAGTGTACGTCACGGGGTGTACGTCACGGGGAGTACGTACGCTGTTTGACCAACCAGAGCATAGCTATGGCGTACGTCACGGGGTGTACGTCACGGGGCATACGTACGCCAACCATTAACCAATCAGAGCGCGCGACTATAGCGTACGTCACGGGGTGCACGTAACGGCTTGTGTACGTAACGCATTGTGCACACCCCTCTGCACATCCCTGCACACCCCTCTGCACATCCCTGCACACCCCTCTGCACATCCCTGCACACCCCTTTCTGCACACCCCTCCGCACATCCCTGCACACCCCTAAAAAAGGGGGTCGATCGGTACCTATATTACTACTTACCTATGATTAGTTGTGTAATTTGTCTGACAGAAATTTTCCTTATACCAGTAAAAAGATTATTTAATATGTTTTGGATGGCCACATCAATCTCTTTTTGCTTGCAAATAACAGCAGACACATGTACGCTTCAGCGTACCCATTTTTTAATGTTGATAACGGTTGCCTCGATTTGTTGATGTGCCTGTATGTAGGTAAATAAACTAATGACACCTTGATAAGATTGGCGATTTATTCCTCTGTGTCACATAATAACGGTTTACCATTTATCTTGTCTTGACCTCAATCAAACATAATGTCAAAGTAAACCAACGAGTCGTTTTAGTTTTTCAACAACCTGTCTCGTTCTCCACATATTCACCGTTTTAAAACATGCAAATAGCTTGTGATGGCATCTTCTCACGCATAATTAATTTCGGATAAATCATGGAACACCAGAAATATCTTAGATACTAAAAAGCAGATTGAAGTTATTAAAACTTTTCCAGTGCATAAATGTGCAAAAGTTTGCGTAAATTCTGTTTTTAGAGATATTCTTTGTTTACTGTCCCATGTCGAATTAGCTGCGTTAAAAGATGAATATCTCCAGAACGAGACAAGATATTAGGAAACTGAAAGCGTCAAGGTGTATATTCAAGTAATGTGTGCTTGAAATTAAAAGTAGACGAACGATTTTTTTCATCGAGGTTCCCCTTTAATAGATGTACCGCATATTGTGTAAAGGATGAGTAAGATATGGACATATCACCCATTATCAAAGGACCGTCTCATAGCATTTCATTGAAACGCTTTGTATCTCGACCTAATGTTACCACCTAATATTTTAAAGATAGGCAACAGTGTTGGTGGCTACTTGAACAATACGTTAGCGATATTCAATTTCCCCGTTCTCCCATTTCAGGGAGGGGGCGCGCGGTTGTTCAAAACTGGGTTAGCTTCCACTGTTTCAGTTCTTCTTTTTCCCACGTCATTTTAGTTCTTTTATTTCTACACACGAAACCTACCACGATAGACACAACGATATTTCTCGGCAAATGTTTCCAGGATTTAAAAAATCTGTTATGAAATTTTCTTTGAATTTTTAGTGAATCCACGGTTTGGCTAACCAATGTTGAACAACTGCCTCAGTCAAATCCTTAGTTTCCTGTACGGCTTACAATCAGCAGGTCCATAGAAACGTGGTAACATGACGGGTAAATTTGCTTATACAAGAATCATATACATTACGTTTTTAATAAATTCAGAATTATTATATCTTCCTATTCATTGGTTAAAACTCTCGTCTTACATACTAAACGCAATAATGCCTTAACTCGCCATTTTACCACTTATTACAAATAAATAATTTTCATGAAAAGGCCAGGCTGTTTTTTCCTTGCTAAAACACGTTGTAAAAACAAAATAAATGTTTTTAGTATAATTTCTTTAGTAAATAATGGTTTTCAAGCATTTTGATTGGTTGCCTGACCAGTAAATATGAGGCATTATTTACTAGTTAGCATTTTTTCAAAATGGCCGCCAATGAGAGTCGTTTTCATGTATTATACTTTTGCCACAATAGCAAATAGAGAAAACTTTCATTGATATAAACTCAGAGAATACAAACAAACTTTGATGTTAAACTATCTTAAGGCACTATACTACTCGTCTGCAAATACCTTATTAAAAATTACAAGTAAACTTTAGTCTTTACTTAGGAATTTTCAGAAGTGAACTGTATTCATAAAAGACGACAGTGCATTTTATACAATCACGTAAATTTTACTAAAGAAATTATACTAAAACAATTATTCGCCTCAGCCCTCAGGCTCAGTAAATATTCACCTCAACTTCGTCTCGGTGAATATTCACCAATAATCACTTCGCCTTCGGCGAATAATTGTTAATTAATAAATGCTTCATAATATATGCTTCTTTGGAACTTAGGTTAGGTCTGTATTATCTACAGCAGGTTGCAGCGACAGTTTAACGTGTCGTTTTTCGTGATAAGTTGTATGCACGACAATTTTATAACAAAATTTTCGTTGACAAGATGAAACGTTGTTGCTTTCCGCCATAATGCTGACACAAAGTGTACAATACACCGTCGGCCAACGTACCATTGGACTCAGTTTACATTTATTTACTTTGACAATTAAGTTTCCTTTGTTGGCCGTACAGACGGGCACGTTTTTACTTTGTCAAATTTTTCTATGACAAGTGCACTTGCTGAAAAGCTAACACACTAGATTTTGAACAAGTGTGCTTGTCATAGAAAAAAATAGCAAAGTGGTGCGTAAAGACGAGCAAATACAAGTTGCCACATGAAAGCTTGTCACAGAAAACTTGCTCGTCTGTAAGGGGCTTTAGAGATTAGTAAAATTCGAAAATTTTAGCCGTTGCTACCCACTGCTAGAGACTTGGTTGAAGGCCAATATTGGAAAATTGACTGTCCTAATTTAATAGAGGCCAAAATAATTTACACTGCTTGTCATACACCGCTTAATGATGCGTCTTCCTCCTTTAAACTAATGCTTAATAAAAATAAAAATTGCATAAGAAAGTGATGGATGATCGCTGTGCACCCTCTTCCTAAATGACAAGAGTTTCCAAATTAATTCTGGCCTTGGATGTTTGCTATTAAAATAGTTTTTGTACAAATACTATAGTAAAAAATTCATAACTGCGAAATGGTTTTGAAGCCAGAGTATTCGCTCGACAATGTTGATAATTAGTTGCATCAGCGACCTAAACAAGAACAATTGATAAACATCCACATTGCATTCCACATTGCATTAAAAAGATTAGTTAAAATCAAAGTACAACTTCTTCGATAGAATTTTTGTGAATGTCTTACTTTTCGAGATATTTAATTTTATTTGATTTGAAAAGAATACAACCAGTGACGTCACTGTGTACAATCATTTTCCAATAAAGCTGCATTAATTTAAAAAGTACTCATGATATAATACTTAGATACCCAGGCCTGGATGTTACACATAGCCTACACACATGCAAGTGTAGGTTTTGTTTTTTTTTTCACTATTATATGTTACAAAATAAGCAACCTAACAGTCACTCATTTTACAGTACGACTGAGTTATTTGCATATCCTTTAAAGTTGAATATCTTGCGAAGGAACGGAGTCACAAAAATTCTACCAAAGAAGTTATATTGTTATTTTATCTGATCTTCCAAATATAGCCATCTAAATGTTGGACAAAATTTCGTTTCATAAACACTTTAACTAAACGAATTACTTAGTCGAAAATGAAAATTACAGTAGATCTAGCCTGCGTAGCAGCCGGTCAATATTTTTAGAGGGCGAAGGGAAAGACCAGCCTCGTACCCAGGCGCTTTATGTGCTTATAAAACAGTTATATATAGAGAGATCAGTCGATAAATTAGCGAGCGCGCGGGGGAGCTCCGCGCGCTCGCTACTTTAGTAACTGACCTCTCTATATATAACTGTATTAAAAGCACACAAAGCGCCTGGGTACGAGGCTGGGGAAAGACCGTCTGCCAGGTTTCCTTATGTTTTTAATACCGCCCCTTTTTTGAAATTATTGAGACAGCCAATCAGAAGAGAGATTATAAATACCTTACTGAACAGCATAAAATTAAATTGACATCTGGTGTAGTGTAAACAAGTGAATCACACTTAATGCTGAATGTAAATTTTATTTTATGCTATATTAGCGCACCTGAAACTCTAAAGAAAGCTTTGCCGAAATTGATAGACGGCCAAAAGACGGCCCACGATGGAAATTTGGTATCGGCAGTTAGCGATTTAGCGTAGCCGTAGCGACGTTCTCTCGTGTGAAAAGCTTCCATTGTACTTGTACACTAGTATACTACAAACGCAAATTGGTATAAATATTGTCTTGTTAATTTCCAGTATTCCTTTCTTGTATCAATTTATAGTTCTTTTCAAAATGTGCAATTAATAGTATTGCATTGAATAGAATTAATGAAGCTATTATACCTTGCATTACTTGTGTATTTTCATGTATGTCAGCATTCAAAATAAATACGAACATATACTTGACGGCATACATACAGTACTTGTAAAACGAAGTCAATGGCGGAACTTCAAATTATCAGAAAAATATACGTATATTTCTCAATCGCAACTAATCCAGGCTTGAAAACGTGAGAAGAGTAATGAATAATCAGATTTACAATTACAACTGATTTTCGACTGATGACTTCCGGTGACAGCTAATTTGCTTTTTAGCCAATCACGAATTTCCAGTCTACCAGTGGACTGGCAATTCAAAACATAAGGAAACCAGGCAGACGGTCTTTCCCTTCGCCCTCTAAAAATTGACCGGCTGCTACGCAGGCTACAGTAGATCTAGAATTTAAGAAGCCGCACTCCAATACGATACGTTTTGTACGACACGGTAGCCCGCTAACGACGGTGGAAGTTCAGGAAACGAGGTGTATCTAGAGTTTATTGCATGTCGCATATGTGGTGTTGTGGTCACCACTCTTGTCTTCCAAGCTGGGAGGCCAGGGTTCAAGCCCTGGTCGCACCCACTACTCAAGGTCTTAAAATAATTGAGGAGGAAGGGCTGCCTTTGCATCAACATCAGTAAATGGTAAGCCTTTCGCGTCTTCTCGGATAAGGATGTTAAACCGTAGGTACCTCGGATCCCTTATCAATTGGGCAATAGCCTGTTGGGTAAATCCGCTCACCCAAGAGTGAGGAACCGAATTAAATTAGATATGCAAAAGATATAACGTTTCTAACGGTATAACGTTTCTATGTGAATGAAGAAACTGGACTACCCGGGGAAAAAACACGACGTTCTAACGAGATCTAATTTCGAGTCACATAATCAGGAAGACACTAGCGATAATCGAACCCGTTATCTTAGAGGAGAAAAGCGAGTGGTTTAATGGAAGTGCACACTGTGTTTATTGTGCTTGGTTTTTCTATTATAGCAGCAGTGGCGTAGCCAGCGTCGATAATTGGTGGGGCGAATATTCATGTATCATGTTTTGCATCATTAATTTCTTTTGAAATCGATTGTTTTTAAGGTCTGTGAACACAAATATATGAATATTCGCCCCTCCAATTATCGAAGCTGGCTACGCCACTGTATAGCAGTGAAGAAATAAAAGAATCTAAGGTAGCTACTAACTGCCTCAAACAGACTTACTTCCTCCCCTTCCCCAACCTCTTCCTCCTCCACGACCACCGCCTCTACCTCCACCGCGTCCACGACCCCCGCCACGACCTCCGCCACGGCTTCCGCCACGACCACCGCCACGAAAACCTAGAAAAAGAAAACTTTGTCATCGATAATAATGGATCTGGATTGCCCATTAGTGTTTATCAATGAATTACAAATTATTTTTTTCTTTTTGGTTAGTAAAACAACTTTGACAGCAAAAGGCTTTTTTATACTAACGTACAGGTACTGCACATTATTTCAAAAATTAGTTTCAATAGACGGACTAGGTAGCATAGGCCGTAAGACGTGGCTGCCAATTGCCACAGGCTCGGCCTGGCCTATGTGCCACTGTGCTATGGCACAGGGTTGCCAGATTTCTTGAATAATTAAGCCAAACCATCATTAGTGCTGTCACAAAAACAAAGAAAACAAAAGGCAAATACAATGAAAAACAAAGAGCATTGTTAAAAGTTTGGCTAATTTATGCATGCAATCTGGCAACCCTGCCATGGCACATGGGCCCCTACTGGGACATCAAATGGGCCCTTGAGAATTGTTGTTTAATTAATTTCCGTATTTGTAGACATTCAAAGACGTTTAAAACAGACTATCAGGCAGTACGAAACGAAAATAAAAGGGACCGGATGGGAATGATTTGGAATTTTTGAACTCTTCAGGGAAGCGGTTAAATAATTCATCATGTTCTCTCCAGAATGCCATAAAATCTTCACCTAAAACATTCAGGACAGCAAAAAGTTTCAGGGCTCCTGTCAGTGCTAGAATGGCAAGGCCCCTTAACTGGGGCCAGTCCGAGTCTGAATTGCCATCAACCATTACATAACTATAGTACTGTATGCATATACCCAGAGGTAGGTACAGTATATACCCTATATCGGAAATTATATGTCTATGGTCGGCAAACAAATTCCCTATCCACAGGTGCTTAATACAGCTTTACTTAACACGATGAATAATACACGACGCTTAGCATATATGTATATTATACACTTTTAATGCATCTATACAAACAATACAATAGATTAGCTACAGTTCTAATACATATTCAGACCGGATCGGATCAAGCACGCGTCTAGCGCCAAGAAACAGGAATGCTCTGCTGTGTATCAAGAGCTTCGTGAAAGGTGGTGCATGAAGGCTTTGGAGCCAACTGATGCAGACGAAAAGGACTAAGGAGTAAGAGTGCATCATGAGGTGAATGGACAGACAATAACAGACATTCCTATGTTCATTGTTCTGTTATACGACTTTATCTTTGGTGAACTAAGCATCTAGAATTTAGATTAATGGTTCGGATTGAATCGGATTCAAGCTCTAGTGTTCGGATCGGATTCAGGCTAGGGCGTTTCGTAAACCGTCCGATTGATATCCTATAATAACATTTGCACATAGCCATAATATATATTTTAATGAATAATATAAAGTACGCTATAAAGTAGTATACCTCTACCACCACCACGTCCTCTGCCACCTCTTCCGCCCCTTACTCCACCACGTGGACCTGAAGTAAAGAAAATTGGAGAAAAAAATTCAAATGCAGAACCAGTACAAAAAAAGCAAATATTAGTTGGCTTCTAGATATATCGAAATTTCGATTTCTCGATAGATTGAACCATAGACAATCTAAGGATCTGTTGATTGTCTATGATTGAACAGTATTTCATTGAACAGCATTTCTAGTCGCAATAGCTATAATTATTAATGTAAGCTTATGTGTCATTAAAGCCAGTAATTTCCTATGAATTTAGGATTCTTTGCAGTTTTATATGCTTTATACATGTTATAACATAGGTTGTCTTAACCAATGTGGGCTTTAATGCGCGATTCAGCTTTAAACGTGCATTTATATCTACTATACTAATAAGCCAGACATTGCTGCACGATCGGTCATAGTGGTCCCAAAAGTCACTCGAAAATATTTAGAGCACTGTTGCAAACATGCATGAGAAAGGAGATAGTGTCTGCATATTACATGTACCCGTATATTTTGTTTCCGATATCGATATTATTTTAATATCGCAACACATTAGTCCTCTGGGTTTTAATGCCATGTATATAAATTATGACAAAATAATGATATAAATCGCGAATGATTCATACAAGTATAAAGTAAGACTTTCTTACTACTGCATAGTGTGCGGTAGTAAAAACTCAATCTTTTATCCTTGTATTTGCAACTTTCAGAGAGATGCTTTGGGATTTTACTGCATGTAAAAATTGCTTGTATTAAACCTCTCAATCTTGTCACGAATTAATGATTACACTCGGCCTACAAGTGCGTAGAATTAATGGCCACCATATACTGTAAAACAATGGCCACCATATACTGTAAAACTTGCAAAACAATAACAAAACGTCAGTCGAACAGACCTTTCTGTCCCGCTGGCTTGGGCAAAAACCTCGCCAGAGGTAATAACTTTTCTGGATCAATAAAAAACTAAAAAAAAATAGAAATTAGCAAGTTAATTATTATAAAACGTAAATAAGAATCTAATAAATGAATTTTTATTCCATTATGTATTAACCGGAGTGCCAACTGCCAAGTACAGCTGTAACTCAGAATAGATCTTTTTCATAACGACCTCTAGTGTGGATTCGAGATGCTACACGCATCTTCTAGACCGCTCGAGACAACGAATCTAGTTTTTCATATCTCTGAGGCTGGTTCTGAAATATGATTGAGACACTGTGCGTCCTCAAAGACAAGCGTTAAGTCATCACAAAAATATTTCGTGCACTTAAATTGGATAAGACTCGCTACCAATCCCAGTTGACTCGATAGCTCAATTGGTAGAGCGGCAGCCTAGAAACCCGAAGATGCGAGTTCGAATCCCGCTCAGACAACGAATTTTTTGCGGTTCTCTGCAGTGTCAGATTAATATGAATATGATATTATTGATATAGTTTTTCATATCTCTGAGGATGGTTTGGAAACTAGAGTATGTCTTTCTCTAGATGTTTATGGTTTTACTGTGAGTTTATATCCACAACAGGCAAGATGAAAAAAAAAATGCCTGACCACAATGGGAATCAAACCTAAGACCTTTAGAATGCTACTCCAATGCTATGCAATCAGGTCTGTTTCAACAAGTATTCTTATACAAAAATCATTTGAGACATAAAAACACAAAAATAATGATCATGGTATATGTAATTACCTTTTGTTTATTATTAAAACTGGCAGCATTCATTCCAGCTCCAAGTTTGACAGAGAAGAACTTGTTTTTAATTAAGGTATTAAGATTAAACTTATTGATACCAAATGAAAGAATAAATTATCTTGATTGTGGAACTTGGAATGGAATATATCCTGGATGTATTGAAAAGCAATTATGCAATACCTAACCAGGGTAAATACCATTCATGGAAAGCAACATTACAACCAGTGATGATTACATATAACACAAATGGTGACATAATGATTGAGCAAAAAAAATCAAACTGAATTAATATTGACTTATCAAAAACAAAAAAAAAACAACAAGGTATAAATTAAAGAACTTGTAATACTGTGCAAAAGTTCATTTACAAAGCAATCAAACTTTCGTTTGACAAACACGTAGAAAAAGGAACTCTAAAATTAATAAAAAAATACAGTATGAATCATGCCATTACATTAAAAAAGGATACAAAGTCATTAATGGGTCCAAAAATATCGTCAACTTTTCCAATCTGTGACTTGTCTTCAAGGTAAACTGGTGCATTAAAGTATGGAATTTTTTCATTTAAACATTTACAGACTAAATCTTCTTCACATGGATGCATGTATTCACCAAGCTCTAAAACAGAAATTATAATAGTATCTATGTTAGAGTTCTCTCATGTAAAGATCAATGTAACAGGCAAGCTACACATTAGCTGAATTACCAGATACCCTAAAAATTTTGCCCAAGAATTTTTCCATATTAGTTTTCGTCTCTAATATAAACAGTGTAGATTTCGTGAGAGTAATACAGAGTTACCAACATTAACAAAAACACATCATGTCAATTAAGGCAAGATGGGTTCAACCTTCTTTAAAATAGTTTCAAAACCAGGTTTCTTACACAACATAGTTTCCCTTCGAGTTGACCCCTGGGTACCCACAGAGATTGGTCCATAATTTACCCAGCCAATCTTGGAAAATCCCTGAGACATGATGCACAATTATTACACACAATTCCCTCCCAATGCAAGAGCAGTATTCTTCAACCCCTATAACTGCAACTGCCAGACAGTATAAATAGAAACAATCTCATTGCATAGGGTCATGCCAGGAAGTATACATGGCAAGTTGTACTATAAGCTCTATTTAGTTTTGAAAATCCTTGGAAGTACCTTATCATAGGAAATTAACAAACACTTAAATATCAAGTAAACACAGGTTTTAAAAATTGGTGTTGATCTCATTAATTTATGTTGTCGTTAATTTTACGTACTATGCAATTTTTATTAATTGTCAATTAAAAAGATCTTGATTTGTTTTATACCAACTCTTTTAATATCAAAATACAGCATGTTAACAGTGTTCCTCTTAATTTCATTCACAAAGATGCATTTGCTTAATGGAATGCTAAGCTGTACTATATGTATCTAAATCACTATAGTAAGGTTTTGATCTACAATTTGTAACCGTGGAAATATCTCGTTTATCATGCTTACACTTTTCGTTTCATGTTAATTTGTCAACTGTGCAGTCAGATTCATGTTAATGTAATAATGCTTTAAAAGACCTAGAAGCAATTTGTGCAAATTAGATGTATCATTAATTTCCTATTATAAGCTACTTTCACATGGGTTTCTGATTAGAGAATGAACTCCATGGGATGACAATGCTTAGCAAATATATTTCGGTCCCTGCAGCGCCATGCCCAAGAGCTGGATTGACCCTCCATAAAATTAGCCACTGGTACCTGCATAATTCAAAAGGGTAAATGTTTCTAACAATACCATACACTAAAATCTCGAGGGCAATCATTCATATATTTTAGTATAAGACTAGTTGGGAAAAATCAATCACATACAGATCCTCTGCCACGCATTTCTACCATACACCCCCAGAAAATTATGCTTGCTCTTGTGATTTAGCAAGTCACCTGTATTAAGCTGTGAGGTACTGAGCAAGTCTGCTGGGATTGCAAAGACATAGGTTCGATTCCTGCTGAAGGAGCTATATGTACCTGCAACTGTTCCCTATTTCTGCTTGAATTGAAACAATCTCGATATGTGGATGATTGCTACTTGAGATGAGACACATTTAAAAAGCTTCTGATTACAATTTACACATTATATGTAAGTGTAACATCAATTATTAATTTTAACAACTAGTACCTAGAACGCGAAACTTCAACCAATAAAAATTCCCACCAATACAAAATTATACGCTACCACACTCTATGCTGTAAATGTATTTCGTACTCACCAACAACATGTTCAGGTGGTCCATAGTCTTGAAAGCGCCCACCCCTACCACCCCTGCCACCTCGAGGTGTACCACGACCTCCACGAAACCCCCCACGACCACCACCACGACCACCACCTCGACCACGGAATGACATAGTTTCTATTTTAACACTCTCAGAGTAAAAACTTTAGTAAATAAAATTGTTCGATGACTTCGACCTCGATTTGAACTTATAAACAAAACGAACAAATTTGAACACGTGCAACTAAGAATGCCTGGTTACTAAGTTACCAGTTCCAGTCTACTGGCTCGAGTTAGATCACTGAACTATATATAATTGCCTACTGGTCCATTTCGCTCTACGTTTGGCTTTCCGTTGCCATGGTTACTTTCACTTTCAAAATGTCCGATTTGAAAATGCTATTATTTGATCTTGTTTACAAATTTCAGCGTGAATATTAGAGTACACAGTGATAAAAACGGAGGTATTTTGAACTTAACTGATATTGCAGAGTTTACACTCAGAAAAAATCAAATAAAAAAGTTAAATAAAGACCGTGAACTAATGTGATTTGCAGAAGTAGCAGAACCATCACAACTTCAGCTCAATAGCACTACTGTAACAGCAGCAGCTACGGTATGTATACGGAATATAAGATTGTCAGCGTTAAATCTGTCTCATATTTGCTTTCAAAGCTACAGGTAGTGTGTAGAAGTCAGGTACTGACTCATTTGTTTTTATTGTAAAGTTTTTGCAGGTTCTAAAAGGTTTGCGACATATATTTTATGATTCATATTAGTCTGACACTGCAGAGAACAACGAAAAATTCGTTGTCTCGAGCGGGATTTGAACTCGCATCTTCGGGTTCCTAGCAGCAAATGAATGTATGCATTTGAATAATAAATGACCAGAGTGTAGATTATATTTTTATTATTTTATGCTAATTTACATAAAGTATATTCAAGTATTAACTGAAGTAATATGTACCTACACAGGCAAAAATTACAAGTCAGTATGTATTTGAAGGTTGTTGAAAACAGCAATTGAACAATGTTGTGCTGCCCTCATTGTTCAATGTTCTCAACAATGCTGAACAAGTTGTTGAGCCTGAATCCAGCCTGCAATCGGGTGTAACAATGCTGAACTATATTATTGACAAGATTGAACAACATGGGCAGCACAACATTTTTCAATCCTGTTTTCAACAACTCGTAATTTTATATGTGTGTACGCTGCACTATGAGTTTCTTCGTCACAAAATAAAATTGAAAAAGTGTGCTGGGGGAAACATGGCAATGGTTATGACAGCAATAGACCCCTCTACAGAAAACCTGTGCGCCTTCAATATTCTCATCACCAACACAGTTTTCTCTCCTCCGACCACAGCCCTACTTATCACAGGGGACCACAGCCCCGCATATCCCCTGTCCTCACTGTGATTGGCTATTCAAGGTGAAGATTGGAATACCCAACAATATCTGCACATGTACCCTAACCCCCTCTGACATTCAAGTTGTGGTCATCTGCATTGGCGAAGGATGAAAACAATGTCATACACTATGTCATACTCGTGTGGACACAATTTTCTTGGAACTACCCTAGACAAATCATTGAATAATATGGGGGGAAATTTCAGAGTAATCTATTAGAAATTGTCCTCAAAGTTATGTCTACTCTCTTCCTTGAAACTGTGCTTAACTCAAAATAGTTTGGGGAAGATCTATCAGGGAATAATTCTGCCAATAGCTTTATTCAACTGTATTGTAAACCTATACTACACCAATACTCAATTAAAGATGCTCAAATCAATTGATGGCAGAGCTGAGAAGATCCTTGGAGAAAAACGATCATGATAAACCCTGGAGGAACAATGGGAAGTCCTTTGTTTTGTATACCAAAAACGTATCTTATGTTTGCCAAATCAGGATTTTTCTCAACGGGTGTTAAAATTTTTAATACTTTATATACCTAATGAGATACGACGGGCGGAATCTTTTTTTTTTGTAAAACTTTTTTTTTACTTGTAAAATTAATACTACTATAGTTAATATTTCATCTTGCTAGGCATGCATAATACATTTTGGATATAATAGGTACATAAACTATATTTTTTAATTATTTACAATATTAGTTTAATAATTTCAATCTGTCAGGACACACGGTAATAGCAGTAATTTTTTACTGAGGCGTTTCATCCTGCATGTAAATATTCGTGGATAATAATAAAAAATAATAATAATGGACTAAATGGAGATAGAACGCGCTGCATGAAATTTGACCATTAAAATTACGAGGCTTAGTTAAAAAGAGAATTCTTGACCCCCCCAAAAAAAAATAAATTGGAGCTAAACTAAGGAACAGCCATCCGTCCGTTGTTAAACGTGGGCAATCATTATGTTCTTTCAAAAACTGCAGCATGAAAGAATATGTTAATCGGACTAATGCGAAACATATCTGTGAATATTTGTAAGGTATGGGTCACACTGTCATGTCTGTTTGTCCATTGCATTGCAAAATTTATACTTTCTAAATTGGACGTTCCATGTGAAAATCAAAATACCGTTGGCGAGGCTAACGTCCTTAACGTGCACATGCACCCTTTGGGAATTTGACATATTTGCGATATTTACGACATTTTAGGAAATGTAAGTTTTATTCCTAGAGAAATAAAGCCATCTTCATGGTCTTTTTGGCTCTTTAAGTTACCGAATCTATTGTCATTTAAGTTAATACAAATGAGCTTTCCATTGTTTCGTGCTTCAAACATGACATAAATGACGTCAACTCTTCTAATGTGAAACAATATATTGCTTTCCGTTGTAATGCACTAAATTTTAACATATATTAAAACCCAAATGACATTTAAATAAAGTTTCTTTCGATCTATATATACTGTCATAACTGAAGGTTATTATAATTGTGTTTTGTAGTAATCGAACATGTCTGCTAGCCAAGATGAAATTGCGGCTGCAATGTCGACAGGAGGGTTTCCAAAGTTACCTCCCATCACATCCTCAATGTCGCAATCCACTCTTTATGGAAAAAGTCATTTGAGATCCTACAGAAGAAGCAAGGAGTTGCAGACACTTTTGAGTAAATACGTGTAAGTTAAATCTTGTAAATACAATTTAAGAAATGTCATGCAGATAATAATCGCGGGTATGTATAGTACAAACAGATATTTAATCTATTTCTTATTTTTTTTTCATTTGCGAGTGGGTGGAATCGTCGTATTTCCTGCCAGCTGGCGGTATCTTGACCGCGGTCCGAAAATGATATTTTTTTAAAACAATCCAATGGGTGATTCCTTATTGTTGAGCTTGAATAAAATCTTCCAAAAGACTAAAAATGTAAATTGTAGCAAAGTTAAGTAGAAAACAGGCTGAGTTGAGTTTACACGAAACAACGAAAACTGACAGAATGAAACAACATTTTACCAAAGAAAGCCGTACAAACTATAGGCACACATATACTGATACTTGTCGAAAGTAAAGTAAAGTAAAAAGTACACTTTGACCACCAGCTTGCACTTTAAAGATGATATCTGGACTTGAAATTTTAGCGCTGTGTTGAACATTTATAACATATGAGCTTTTAAGCAACCACATCTTGCATTCCAGGGCAGACATTGCGTAATTCCACACTTGTAAGAATGTTTTTGAAATCACAATTTACCAGTTATGGTTTGTCATTTCTCACTGTGGCGACTTTGCGTAGCTACAATTTATTTTGAAAATGTGGTTCGAAAACGTAGTTTTGTTTCATTTTTTGATTTGACGTAGATATGAAAAAGCTGTGCAGGATAAAGAAAAAATTGAAGATGATTTGAAGAGAAGGCCTGCACCTTCTGACGGTCCTCAGTTGCCATCAACTGTAAGTTCATCTCTGCTTCGTCCGCCTTTTATTTTTCGTAAATTTTTTTGTATCGTAATTCTATGATCTGGTTTCAGTCCAATACACTTTCAGTGCCCATGACATGAAATTGTGGCCAACTATATCTGTTGAGCGCAATGATCAATTTTTGTTTTACAATTCTGTGATACAATTTTTAAACTCTCTTCCTTCTCGAGATATTCATTGTACAACTTTATTTGATATGCAAATTACTCAAGTTATGGCATCACTGTACTCGATGAGTATCCTTGAGATAGTTGATTTATCATGTGAAAAAAGTCAAGAAATAGGTAAACCTGCGCTGTACAGTTCATGTATGTGTAAGAGCTACACATGTAAACATGCCATCATCAAGTTGTGTTTGCACGACTTCTTGCAAGTGGTCAACAAGTTTGGAACTAGCTGTTAACAACCTTTAACAACCTTGTTGGTATTATCAGACTTGTCACATGCAAGTTTGCTGCAACAAATCTGGAACAATTATGATGTAACACTATTGTTACAACCTTATCTCGTCAACCTTGTAACATTCTAATAAAGTTGAATATCTTTAGAAAAAACAGAGTTATACATATTGTATACTCTACAGGTATAAAAGAAGTTGTGCTGTCATTTGAAGCGATCTTTGCAATGCTATTGTCTAATTGTCATGTCGTAGGCACTTCAATTAATAATTATAGTGTTTGATCATTCAAAAATATCTCATGTTATTCAATGTTTTTTTTTCATTTAATATAATAAATGTAGATGATGAGTCGCGAAAGAAGAATTAGAGTAAGTTATTCTATGTTTGTACATATATTTATTGATTTTTCAGCTACATAGGCAATTACAAGAATATTAAATTGGACCTTGCGAGCCTTCTTTACACTTGCTCACTCGCATGCAGAAAAATTAGGCTCTCGGATTGATGACTAAAAGGAGAGGTCTGATTGGCTATTCAGTATAACTGTTGTTGTCTACCAAGGATATAGATTGCACCCAACAAGAGCACCAGAAAGAAGTGTTGCTTTATTCGCGATTTAGTTTTGTGAACCTTGTGCGTATCCCTGTACGTTTCTTGATTTTGATTGCATGGTAATAAGGGAGTACAATTCTATCGTGAAACTAACAAAGCAAAAGAGAAAAATCAGTGTCAAGAAAACAAATGTGTTAAAAGAAACATTTAGAAAGTGAAACCAAAAGCTCAGACTGCTGAAAGGACGAAAAAGGACACTCTTACTCTTAGAATAGAGTAATTTTATGCATTTTGTCTAAAAATGATCATGCATTTTGTCTAAAAATGATCATGCATTTTGTCTAAAAATGCACTAAATGAATATCATATTAAATATATTAAAGGTATTTATGGCTATTGTTTTGCACTCTGCGCTTCAAATGCACTCTACTTAACAATTTAAGATAAATCATTTTTCGTGTTGGTGTTCTACACAAGTGGAAATTGGAAAGCGAGAAATTGTTTTCACAATTGTTTCCACGAGTGTTCATATGACTGTATATCATTATGGTAAAACGTTTCATGTGTATTTGTCATAATATAACACAAAAATATGAAGTAAACGGCATAAACGGTTGACATAACGGTTGACATAAAGCTATAACGACACGGCTCTCGGCCAGTGAGCGTCGAAAATTTGCAAATGCTGCGTATAAATTTATGTAATTTACAGGGTGTCCCCCCCCCAAAAAAAAACGTAGTCCAACTTGTAAGATTGATTGCTGAATGAAAATTTGATCATATAGAGCGACTATTTGTTAGTTTATATATAGCTTTTTCATTTGTCTTTCACGAACAAGGTATTCCTTGTCTACTTGAAGCAAGTAATAAGACCACAGGAACAATTTTAGCGCAAGTGGTCAATTCAAGATGTTTCAAAAAAGCATATAATTTGTTGCCACATGGGAGGTTTGAGACTGACTAATGTTCACTTAATGTTCCACAGGAAAAGTAATTCTCCTTGTTGAAAATTATTTTATACTAATTAGCAGAATGACACAAAATATCGGTAAAGACTATGAATGCTTTTTTTTCTGATTGAGGCTCCCTTGATCGAAATTAAGTGGATCTGATTGAAATGAAATGCACATTTTATGACTTATGCATGAGGCAGTGATCAGTGCTTTCTTTTGAGCTGTCTTAAGACAAAATTTACTACACGCTGCCCCAAACACACTTTTATTACAGAAGATCAACAAATTACGAAAAATAATAAAAAAATGAGATGAATGTTCAGCTTCCAGATATGAAATCCAGATAGCCACTTTGAACACAGATTGCGAACATGTGATGAAATTAAAGCGCTATCTCTATTTTAAAACCCCCCAATCGCGCGATCGATTAATGTACCATAACTGTGACTCATTCGGTCAAATTTCATAGATAACATATCCAACGAAAGCTGAATGAATACACTTTTAAACAAGAATAAACACTATGTAGTTTCATTAATATTCTTTTCAAAAATTAAACTTGAAAGCAGAACTCCACTTTTTTTGGGACACCCTATATATACACGCTATGTATTTTAACCATATCGATTTTAATTTTAATCATTGCCTCAGTGAAGGCACGTGGAAGTCTACTGCTTAATTAACTCAAACTCTTTGATGTCCTTCAGCTTAATTACCAGTACATGAAAAGATGTGTACAAAACGGTCCCGTGACTCCGATGGCAGAGCAGTGGTGGCTTGATATACTTAGAATGATACCACCACGTCTTGTGAGCGCACAGCATCTACAATCCCACATTACCCAGCTACAGGAAGAGGTGCACGAGGAATATGAAGCGAGCATGAAGAAAGCAATGGGTAACATGATGTGTCATATTTATATGTTTACTGTAAAGTGTACATGAATAGCTGAACCTTTCCAAAAGAATATTTCGCCCATACAATAAATAAAAACAGCCAGTTATCTAAACTGACCTAATAAAACATACAGTAAAACTCGCATATAACGGATTCAAGTGGACCGTTAGATTTTGTCCGTTATAAACGAAATCCGTTGTACAGTGGCGGATCTAGCGTAAGTCAAAATAAATTACCGCAGCTCATTCTAGGATATATGTACATTTTAAAACACCTTCAAAGCAATTTCATTGGTTAGATTTTATTCTTTTGAAATTCATAACCTATGACATTGTTATAAAGTTATTTTGAATTTAAAATTGAGCTGCTATAATTTATTTTGACTTACCCTGGATCCGCCACTGCCCGTTGTACGCATTAAACGGACAAAATCCGTTACATGTATATAAGGGATTATATCCATTATATGCATTTAACGAACTTAATCCGTTATACATGAATAAGTTGACAACATGAAGATTATAAAAAGTAACTTCTCTTCATTAATCCCCACCGGGAATCCCCAGCGCTTACATTCCATGCAGTCTCAGTCATCTACGGACCAGCCTACGAGAGACTTTGAAAAGCAAAGACAGGGAACCAGTCTACGGAATTCATTTCGTAACAGTGACTTGTGCACATGAGCAAAGCTCAGTGTTGCCCGGTTTATGTGAGTAGTTTTTAATAGAAATGAATTAGGATGGGACAGGATATTTTGTCCGTTAATAGCGAAAATCCGGTTTATAAAAGCCGATATATACGATTTTATTTAAAGGAAAATGTAATACAGAAAATCGGGACTTTTACATTTGTCCGTTGTGAGCGATTTTCCGCTACATACGATGCCGGTTTATGCGAGTTTTACTGTACAAGCAAAATTTGAGTTGGCCTGAAAGTTGATGCGAGGTTATGACACCACGTGAGAGTTGGCGATGGAGCTCACTTTAGATCAGATTAGAGACTTTAGCACGTGAGTGATGGTAGACACAACGCACCATATGTTTGGTTAAATTCAGGTTATTATGCATGATGATTAATTTGGTAAATTGTAATATTGTTTTCAGTGCAACATGTATTGTTAAAGCCAAATGTGAAGGGTGTTGAAAATGACGAAGATCTGCCAGAAGATCCTGTGTACGTAAACTTTTTAGTGCTTTATTCTCGTGGAATTATAAAAACCCTTAAAGTAAATTCTTAAAACCTTAATTAAAGTTAACTATGATTCGTGGAAACGTCAACCAATCAGAACAAAGCATTTTGTACGTTAATCACTATTTAACTACAAAACAGTGATTAAAAAGTGATTGAGAGTTTTATACAACCGGTCCCATGCAGGCCTTGCCAAAATCATTGTTTTTTACCATTATCAAGAATTTTTGCTTGTATAATAAGCCGTTGGACGGCAAAATTTCAAACTTGGTGCTGAAACGTAGAACACAGTTAGGATCAGTCTCTAGTTAACTGAAAAACGATGTTAAAAACAAGTGTTTGGTAATTGAACTCCATAATTTATATCAGGATGCATTTATGTCTCTAAACTTTAGGGGGCTGGACTATTCTAGTCCGTGGCGAGAAACATTCAGCCAAGCAAAGCGATTCATTGCAGAAAATCTTCATGTCCTTCATCACTCTATGCAGACTATACTCAACATTTGCCAGAGTGGCATCTATTCAACTTTACTCGTTGTTGATATGTCCAAACTGAGGTAATCATATATTTCATATCGACTGTGAGTTTTGTGGCCTATATAATTTTGATTTTTTGCACGGTCAAAGTTCAGTTTGTAGTCATCTTTTTTGCGCGCAGTGAATGAAACATCTTATACATTTGCTCCTTTGATAATCACACTACCGATACTTGGAACGTTAGTTCCAGCATAGATAACTATCCCTGGTTCCAGTTCATCCCGATACAAACCCGATAATATAATTCCAATTGAGTTGATGATTGATCTATAGGTTTAAACGATCAAAATCTCAAGTGCTTGTTATGTTGTTTAAGGTCCCAAGGACCTGTTGAATGTGAACATTTGAAAAATAACGTAACGCTCGATTGTGAAAAAATGGAAGAGAAACTGATGCACAGGTATTGTCATTACGATTCCTTAATGCTGCTGGTGTAGTGTATATACAGTACATTAATTCATCTGAAAGTTTATAATTCCTCTTCGAGGCGATTTTCTTTGTATACAATCCTATGCATTTGTGAATTCAGGCCAATACTAATTAGGCAAGAAACGAAGAAAAATCTATGAAGCAAAATCTATGTGAACTGTGGACATAAGAGACATGAAACCATTAGAAGACCTCATTGATAAAATACGTCGAACATTGACCTGCTCTGTCATATGCATGCAGCCATCAGACGTTATGCGTCATTGAGATTGTTTTCATATAAACAAACATTTCGCTTTTTTAATGTTTATCTCTTGCATAAAATTTCACCTCAGACTTAAGAAAAATTTTATTACATGTAACCGCGTAATTTAACATATTTTAATTACACCACCGTAAAGTATTCTAATCACACCACCAATATATCTTTTGCGTGTAAAATTTTCTATTACTGTACATGACATGCCATGCCATGTAAGAAATGTTCGATGAAAATTCATGTACAATTTTACATGCCTGTGATTTGAAGTATTCTCGTGGCTGTGAAGTATTCTTTAAGATAACACTAGGAAAATTGGCAAGTCAAGTCTCTCAGAAACCATGTACCTGTGTGGCAATAAACGTTGTCTTAGTTTGTGCATCCGACGGTCTTAATCCTTGATGAAGCATCTGATATTATAGTATCATAACCAGGCGATCTATCAAGTGTTAAGGTTGTTCAAGTGCAAACCAATTTTTTTGTTTCTTTCATAGCTGGTTCCCAGAAATCGTAAAAGTTTTTGTCGACAGAAACAGTTTGAAACATTTGAAGTCTGATCGACTGGACTCGTTTTATAACAGTGTATCTGTTCTAATATCTAATCAGGTAATGATATGAGGTACTGCATGGGGGACAGGTTAATCGAAACGATAAAGGGGGAATGCGCTAAATGTGAAATACATCCATTAAATTGATATCTATGTCACATACCTGTAAAATTTGACAGAAATTAGCGAAACATTCATTCATTGATCCTCTTTGGTGTCCTCCTGGCTGGGGCACAGAAGAACGCCAGGTACCTCTTTAGGATGACCTTGGTCAGTTTCGTGACGTGATCAGTCTCTTTCCACCTCTTATTGACCATAAACCTATAGATCCTCTCGAGTTGTTGTTTCCAGTATGTTCTTTTTTCTGTTCGCAATGCATCGCTCCTTGAACAGTTTCATGTTGCGATCAGCGAACTGGAACATGATGATCTTCTTCATCTGTGAGAGGTTAAACTATGCTGGCGTCTCTTCATTGTCTTCATCATCTTTGCATTACAATTACCTGGCTCCCTCTTTAGTTTCAGACGGGAATGGTGGTTTAAAATTTCAGTCAGCTACAGTTCATTTATACGTTATTACAGCACCTTTTTCTACCAACTACTTTGAGATGTATCCAAATAGCGAAAGTTACTAAGCATCGTGAAAAGATGCACTAATAATCTAGTATTTACATTTTTGCGTGTACATTCTTCATGCAATTTTTTTGTGGAAGATGAATCAAGAGAACTGGAAAGTGTCCGAGGATATATTAGGTCACATTAAGTACATTTAGGTCACAGTTTAGGCCACATTATACTATACGTGCTGAACGAAATTAAGTGAATGGTTGGTGAATCAAACTATTAATGAGCATGAAATTGTTTCTCTCTATTCTGACAGTTAAAAGAAATCCTTGTACGGACGATCCGTGCGTGGGTCGCTTTGTTTGACGAAAATGACCGTGATCAACTGCCAAAATTTAAACTGGAGCTCATCCTGGACGATGATGATAACATGCAGTTTTATCCAATGTTAAGTGATGTTGAAGCAGCTGTCTTTCACGTGGTCGATACTGTCGCAAACACTATGCAAAACGTGCCCACAGTTCAGGTAATTAAGCATGTATCTTTAGTTTACAATGTGTATTGTATACTGTCGGTACACATCGTATTGACCTCCACTGTTGATTGCTACACGCCAAAAATCAGAAGCTGTCGAGAACAGGATGCAGCAATGTTGTGAAGGCAACGTTGACATTCCTGTATTCAACAATATTATTGTTCGGCTTGGTTACATCTGTTGGCGGGCTCAATCAGGCTCAGAATATTGTTGACAACAATGTTGCATTCTGTTTTCAACCGACCTGTGGTAGCTCATAATTTTTTGTTAAGTAGAAGGATTGTATTAACGTATGTGTTTTGAAAATGATAAAATTGCGACAAATTATCAAATTGTAGTGTTTAAATGCGCGATAGCAAAATGATGATATTAATTAGTATGTCCATAAAAAGACAAAGGCATAGAAATGAAACTCAAGTATATTAGCACTAATGGACGTTAACCGTAAATTGTACCATGATTGAATCGCTTTTATGCCAAAACGAAAGCCACTTGTCTGCATGTATTCTAGACAGCGTTATTCTAGACAGCGTTGTCTCTATATATGTTCACCAAAGTTGCAACGTGGAAACACTATTTTTGTTTTATTTTTAAAACTTTGCATTTTTCGCGTGAATACCATAATTATTATTTGTACTAGCCGTATCACAGACATTTACTTTTTTCGCTGATGAACATATTAGTTTGCTGCACAAATAAGTGCTGCCGGGGTTTTGCCTCCCTGCTCCGGCCCCGGTCCTCCTTAGCCGGTCCCGGCCCGGTCCGGCCCTCCAGTTCAAGTGCACAGCACTATCTTCGCTGGCGAGTTGTGATATATGAAAACTGGCATAAGAAGGGCATAATGAACATGATCTCCCCTCTTCTCCAAGTCGCGCATGTTGTGTAAATGAAAATTTAAGAATCATGTACTATTTTCTTACTCATTTGTGTTCATCTGCATGGCCTTAATGTTTAACTCTAACTGATAACATTGTGGACCAAAGGAACATTTAAGCAAGTCTGCAGCTAGCGAATATTGGCGAAACCGAATTTCCTCTTTACGTTTAAATCACTGTACATCTCATTATAGTCATGAAATTAGAGTTTAAAACGAAAGTATACATCATAATTCGTTTCTTTCACGAACTGTTTTAGTCTTGGTTGTCTGGTAGCAATACCACCACGCCCATAGATGCGAAAATCGACAGCGTTGTTCTTGGACAGCGCAAGAAGTTCTTGGCAGAAGCAGTTAGCAAAAACCTTGAGCAACCGATAGAGTATTTATCGAGATTTGGTACGTTTCCGTAGTACTTATATATGTCTGTTTATATAATTTTATGTGACGAGGAAACCGGTTTTAAAAGCAGGCGACGGTCCCTCAACGACTGGACACGATTCTGACAAAAATCCTCAGTTTATAATTGTATGTTCACATCCTTGAACTCTCGGAAGAGAATCTGCAGGAATAAAAGAATTAATTTAAAATATAATTTTGTGGAAACACCACGTAAGTTTATTATCGCAGAGCTTTCGATCTGTAAGCTCGGATCTTCATCAGTGCTATAAATGATAATGCACTGATGAAGATCCGAGCTTACGGATCGAAAGCTCTGCGATAATAGACTTACGTGGTGTTTCCACAAAATTATATTTTAATTTGATATTCACCATGCAAACATACAAGGAGCTTATAACAAAAGAATTCTTGGAGTTGATATAGTACGAACGTAGATGGTTGAAGGACTGGTTAGGGAACTGGATGGTGTTAGCGTTGATACCTATTTGCCATGTCACGAGTATTTCGCTATTTTTTCCAGATTCAAAACGTACTATTGAAGCCTAAATGGGTCTTTTGCAACTTTGTTTTTGATTTTTGATTTTAATTTGTAGCTGCGAATGGCGCCCAAAAAACTATCGTTGATTTAGGAGAAATTTGGGATATACACGGCCTATTTTTTTTAAATATTTGCTAAATTAGGCTGACAATTCGCTTATATATTTTTATATTTGTTTGTTTTTGAATTAAAATGTCCAACTGTATTATTCCTAGACTTATAGCTATTTGAGGATTTAGTGATTTCATAAGTTGCAACCAGATTTAGACATCATCAGCACGCTGAAAACATCACACTTGAGTTTCCTATCAAGTTCAGTTAAACTATTCATGGTGTGAACTACTGTAGGAAAGAGTGTATTTTGTTGCTCTGTATTCTTTTTTATTATTTTTTTACGATCAAGGCGGCCAAATTAAACGGCATTTCATCAGAGTATTACTACAAGGAGCTAAAATTTAACCTTTGTTTCTTCATTTTTGTTTTAGATGAATTCAAGATGCTTGTCTCTGGAGAAGCAAAAGCTAGCGTTGACAAATTCCTTGAAGATGATCATTCATTTGAAGAATACACAAACGTTAGTAACATATATGACAATTTACTATGGTTTTTTGAGTAGTTGCATTTTTTTTATCCTGTGATACTATACAGACAAGTCCATTTTTTTGTTTGATTAATTTGTAACGTTAATTTACACAACTATAGCTGTAATACAATTATGAAAGAAGTACGTTTTGAAGTCATCTTGACCTCATTTTCATTTCAACAAGACGCCTGCTAAGGCGTTCACTCTACCTGTCAGCGGGTGAACTGCCATGAAAAGTAAATGAGTGATAACTGCTCAGGAGGCTTAAAGGCATATTTAATTTTATAGCTTTGTGAGTAGAAACATAACGGAGACATTGTGTATTGCGTAAAATAAAATGGTAGAAAAGTAAAATGATGCATTAGCCCATCTTTCGGCATTCACAAAGACAGAAAGGGTGAATTTAAAATTCTGCCACGCCATATAAGTAGGCGGAGAAATAATAAATATATTATCGTTGTCGTATTTGCCTAAGTCTATATCAAAATGTTAGTTGATTAGAATTCGTGACGTGTTTCTCTTTTTCGGTGCAGGAGATTCAAATGTATCGAAATCTCGCTCGTCAAGTATCCACATTGCCAAACATTGCTTCATTCGACATGGTAGAACTGGACTGTGACGATCTTAAAAGAGGACTGGCGTCTAAATCGCACAGCTTTGCAGAATACTTGCTTACTCGTCTTGCAACTGATCATAGAAATGAAAACATAAGGTATGCTGCTGTGTTAAGAGCTTTTTTCAGGGTTTTCTGTTGAGTCCGTTTTTTGCGGAGAGGATTGAGTTTAGGTGAACTGCAGGGGGTCTGAAGTCGCCCACCCCCCAAAGTAGTTAAGACAAGGCGTATGGTTTGAAATGAAAGAGCGAATCCTTGTCATGGTACAGTATACGACTATAACTACAATGTACAGTTTTTATTGTGCTGTGTAGTGATTTTTAGCCACTTTTTTTGGCTTTCAAACTGAAAAATTATTTTTACCCGGCATAACTTGAGTTTGGTGAAAATATTAAGTTTCAAAACTCATTTGAAGACTGAGTTTTTTGGCCTGTTTTACTATGCTAAAAAGTTCATGCAAAAACCCTGTGTATCTCTGTCATACTGTCCTTGTATTGTCTGCTTGTGTGTTATACCTGCACGACTGTAACATCAACCTCACTAGCTGGGACTTCCTACACTCCTGACTTATTTAGCTTACACTCACTTATCACATGACTGTAAATTAAATACCTCCCTGGTCTCCTATTCCGAATAATAATTCTTTCTTATTTTGTGTTTTCATCCACTCCGTGTATTCCCACTCTGTCTTGTTTTGTTTACTTCACTAGTAGTGAGCTTGCATGGGATTAAGTCTCGTTTGTGTTTCACCACTTTTGGCACCATCTTCATTCTTCTTATACATTGTTTTTGTCTGTTTAAGTAATATGTAAATATTGTATGGTTTTTTATCTGCCAAAGTAAAGCTGTTAACATGAAATTAACGTGTACACGTACTTTGGGTTTTAGTAGAGAAGCTAATAAAAGTATTTGACAACTTATTTCAAAGAACGTTTTAGCAGATTTTGCTCGGCTGTTGCGCTAACTTGAATATGACATTTACGTTTTTCTTCCGGCCCTGTTTTACTGCTGAATCCATAGACCGCATCGGCACCGACATGGATATTTACAGCTTAAACGTTCCGCTTGTGTTCTTTTCAATTCCTCCCCACGCCCCGTCTATCTGGCGCTCATTTGCTAAGAAATGAAAGGAACTGAAACCCCAAAGATAAGCGTGTATATTTAAACTCGTTTGTCGAGAATTTTAAGTCAAGTCAAAAATACGTATATACGTGATCATACTGTGGCTAATGAAATACGTTATTAATGTTTAAAACGGCCACTGCAGATATTTTAGAGATTTATTTTATCCTTTCCTTCTGTCAAAGATTTTTAGTTACCGTACCTATGTACGGTATAAAGCCAGTTTTCTACTAGCGAATTTTTTCTCGCGAGGCGACTTTTTCCCTTTGTTCTTGAGCTTTCAGCTGCAACCATGCGGACCTAATTGAGCTGAGACAAAAGAGAAAAGTCGCTTCGCGCGAAAAAATTCGCTAGTGGAAAACCGGCTTAAAATAGTAACCTGTCTGTAAAGGCTTGTATTTAGGAAACTATCGGGCAGAACAATGGTTTGATTTAGACAGCCTTGTTTTTGCATTTCGTGGCAAATTTTGGTTTAAATGTGCACATTTATTCGGTACTCACGGTAAGTAGCAACGTAAGTAACTTATTTTGGTACCTTGGAATATTTTTCAGTATATGCAATGAGTTTGAAGGAATAAAAGAACAGGCATTGAAGGTTCCAGAGGATACTCGTGAAATGACGGACATGATGAAATTTATCAAAGACGCAAAGACAACACGACTAGTTAAATTAAATGAACAGATAAAGGTACGTTTAGCCTGTTACTATGTGTTTTTACCTGACTGTATTTCTAATTACAGTACTTCTAATGTACTGTACATGCATACCAATCTCGTACCAAGAGCCTGCGTTCCTTTTGGCAAGGACGAGAGGCCCTGGATAGCGCCGATGAGACATGTGATATGAATGGTTTATGCTGTTTCCTGCCCCAGTACTCCAGAGCCTGAAAACCTCTGTCCAGTGCTTCGTGAAACAACTGTATTCTTTTCATTTCCGATATCAAAAATATTAATTTCTCTATTCAAGTCATAATTCGCTTTGCCTTCTATAAATCTATGAATATTGCTACAAATAAACGCCGTTTTACGAATAGGGCACTGGTACCGAAAACATAATTATTCTGACTTTTTATCGGCGTTATCCAGAGCCTCTCGTCCTTGCAAAAAGAAACGCCGTCTCTGGGTACGAGATTGCATGCATGCTAGGTGATCTGAAAACACGTAAAATACTGGTACTAGTTGTCAGATAAAAGTTTTCTTACCAAACTAACAAATTTCTCATTAAGTATAATTTACTTCGGTTCCAAATTTCTGGTGGACTTGTAATTTTCTTTACTGCACATGATTACAACGTTTCGACAGGTTTCGTAAAGGAAAAAAAGGTATAAGTGATTAAAAACAAAATGGATCTATATTCGGTAGCTAGTTCCTGGCCTTTCACTCACACTCACGGTCAGTTCAGTTGGTATGGAAGACCTTGCTACTCCAGCTTGCCCCGAGAACATGCATGCGATCTGCAATGTTAATAGGTTTTTGGTGTGGAATCGATTGAATAAACATTTCGTACAAATGGTTCTTCCAAACTGTCATAAAGCCGGTTGTCCACTAGCGTATTTTTTCGCGCGAAGCGACTTTTCTCTTTTGTCTCAGCTCAATTTGTTCTGCATGGTTGCAGCTAAAAGCTCAAGAAGAAAGGGAAAAAGTCGCTTCGCGCGAAAAAATTCGCTAGTGGAAAACCGGCTTTAGACATGAAAATCACTTTAAATTCATAATTATCTTATGATGATATAAAGATAGCCGATACACGCAATTAAGGCTCTAAGCTATCCATACTTGCATCAGCTTTTCACAAACTGTTATGTTTTGCCGTGTGCTCTTTCATACGCTAGATATGCAGGGTGTATCAGCAAAAAGTAGACACTTTGAAGTAGCCGCAGATTCCAATTAGTCTCAGTCTGTTGCATTAAGAAGTAGCAGGGTTGCCAGATTGCATGCATAAATTAGCCAAACTTTTAACAATCCTCTTTATTTTTCATTGTATTTGCCTTTTGTTTTCTTTGTTCTTTTGACAGCACTAATGATGGTTTGGCTTAATTATTCAAGAAATCTGGCAACCCTGAGAAGTAGCCGCAGATGCAAATTAGTCTCAGTCTGTTGCATTGATTTGACAACCCAGAATGCTTCAAACAAATTATTCGAAACGCGGCACAGGATCTTACACACTTGGAATTTTAGGACGTTATCATCGATTTCGCCTGTGCACAAAACGTTGTGTTTTTCGTTCGAGGCATTTACAATTGTGAAATTGATACAACAGATTGCGCTAATTTAAATTGTAGCTACTTCACAGAGTCTATACTTTTATCAATACACCGTGTACAGAATGTCTCAAAAAATCCCAAAAGAGAAGAATCCTTTTAGAGAGAAGTAACTCTGTTGTTGTTAAACGTGCGTTGTTATGCCTCTGGGAATTTAAAATTAGCTTCTCCAACGTAAATTACGGGTGTCATGAAGAGCATGGCCCAAGGCTTTAAATTTCAGGCCAGGGTTGCCAGATCACTGTATTTTTGAGGCCAAATCGTCATTAGTGTAGTCAAGTAAACAAAGAAAACAAAAGGAAAGTACAAAGAAAAACAAAAAGCATTGTTGAAGATTTGGCCTCAAAAATGCAGTGATCTGGCCTGTTTCAGGCAATTACATGTATTTGTGCAGTCGTTAGATGAGAATACGTCCGCTATTCATATTCAATTCATTTAAATTCCCCGAGGTATAATAACGCGGCACGTTCAACAACAATAGAGTGATTTCTAAAGGGGGACTGGACTTGTTTGGGGTAACCCAGTATAAACCGTATCTAAAGGCGGATTTCTAGTGCTCGCAACAGCTCCTCGCAGCTTGCAGCGAGTGCTTGCATCTAATTAAAATGCATGTAATTAAACTTTTTAGTGATGAAATTATTTTGTATTTTTAGGAGTCACAGAGTAGACTTTCATATCTGCTTGAGTCGTACAGTTTCACGCAGGAAGACATCACGTTAAATTGTACAGTGCTCAATTGGCCCAAAGATATTGGTCCTGTTTTTGACCAAAATGATGAGGTATTATTGGTTAACCAGGATATTTATTAAACCAGCCGCATGCGGGAGCTCGTTTGTAAACTGGAGACCTTGCGATTCCGATAGCTCAGCCTTATTCTCTCATGGTGCACGGCGCCCGTGGTTCAACTACGATTACAATACATCCTCGCTCAAAAGCTCTCTTGTGTAGCTGTTTATACTGGTCAAGTAGGCAAATATAAAACAAGACCATAAGGTGTTAAATTGTCACGAAGATATAGAAAAAAGATCGAAATTTGAATCCCGCAATCCCACAACAGGATGTTTCGTTGCTTTCTGCAGTGTCTCAATAATGTTACTTGTTGCACATATAGGTTTCATTAACCGTCTTGGGCTAAGAGACTGGTAAATTTCACACAAACTGTCCTTTACAGATTGCTGCTGAATCTCAGAAGAGGGGAGAAAGTGCTTTGACCGAGAAAAGAGAAAAAGTAATGTTAGAGCTGGACAAATTGCAGAGGTAATGTAGCGGAATTTTACTTTGTACCGGATTGTGTGCACAGTATGAATAATTTTGAAAGGAATGCCAAATGATTTTCCTTCCAGAGTAGTGTGATCCATGTGCAACGTTGCGAGAATTTCGGAAACCGTAACAAACTTTTTTTCCGCTGGAGGCGTTTTCGGATGAGAAGCAACATCCTAATCCTAATTAGTGCATGTATATATCGATCGCGCTAGTCTGTTTCCAGATAATCATTTGATGACTGTTCTATAAAATAATTGTTAAATTGTACAACTACAAATTGTACTTATTTTATGTAAAGGCATTTTCACCTGCACATACTTAAACATGACTAATTTTAGACGCGTGGACGAATTCAGTGAGTATGGTGATTTAGATATGATGATGCAGTACGTTAAAGATCTCCAAACAGTGCAAAGAAAACTGGCGGACTGCACTGATTCAATTACCTTTATCAATGAGGTAAATAGTGAAGGATTTTATATAAAATAAAAAGATTAATAGCGAAAAATAATTACGGGAGGTAATTACTGAAGGATGTTATTCAAAATGAAACATAAATGGCGAAACTAAGTATTAACCAGAACTATATATAGGGAGAAAAAAACAAGCATACAACAGCTCGTGTTAACATATATATCATTGCTGGATAACAGGGAGTGCAAACTCCTTGCATTCATATGTTTATTTTATTTTAACTGGAAATTGTTTTCAAGTGCATTTGAGGAGTGTACGCAGTATGCATAAAATATTTTAAGAGTTTCACAAATTACACTCTGTGTTCCATTTTCTACAATTATTTAGCCAGATGACTTTATCGCCAATATTAACAGACGGGTTAACTTTTACGAGGATTGTTTTTTCAAATTTTAGGAAGAAGATCTTTTTAAATGGGAACAGACAACCTATCCACAACTGGAAGTAATCCAGCAAGGTATTGATCCTTACATGAAGTTATTCTCCACGGTCTTGAAATGGCAGAGGGCTGAGAAGAAATGGATGGATGGAGATTTTATGGAACTTGAACCCGAGCAAATTGAAGCAGAGGTAATTACCTTTTAATGTATGGTTTTACTTAGACAAGGGCATATTGTCATTATTCACGTTTGGTTGTTTTGGAGTACTGCCTTAAATCCAATAGCATAAGTTGGTTAAAAGTGAAATGAATCCCCTCCTTGTACACTTCTTGACCAATACGTACAGGGGTGCGTACTCCTGTGTACCCCACAGGTTTATCCATCACTGGTATTGTTGACGCAAGGGAGATTGACAGACCTAATATTTTCGAATTTAGACCGAAGAGTACGCCCGTGAAATGTACAAAATATCAAAACTCTTCACGACAAAAAAGAAGGAAGAAAAAGATAAGAAATCCAGAGTACGTGATTCTAAGCAAGAGGAAAAGACCGAAGAATCGCCAGCCTCCAAAGTTGTTCACAACATTCGCGATCAAATTCAAGATTTTAAGGTAAAAAAACGTTGATGATAATTGTACTGTAGTAGTATTTTGTGAGATCGAAAAGACCGATGCGATGTATCAGCCTTGAACAATTTAGTATATAAGAGACGTAACTTTAGTGTTATAATGGGGGAGGGGGTGTTTTAGCCTGTTTAATAATGTATTCGGGTTCTTCCAGACGAATTTCGTTTGAGATCGATTCGATTTAAGTTTCTAGTTACGCCTCTGGTTGGTATTATTTCGCGATAAGCGTGCACCACAATCACATGCACTCAGTTTCATATAACTTTTAACCTTTAGAAATATAAAGTGGTTTAAAGAGAAGTGGCAACAAAAATTTAATTCGTCTTAGTTGAAAGAGATTCAAAAACAATATATAGAGGTCCATTACAAAATTTTTGTATCTGTTTTACTTTGGGAGATATTTTTTTGTAAGAAAATAAAATCGCGTGACCCCTATAGTTGTGACGTATGATACATATCCACAAATATCGAAGATGGCGGACAACTTAATTTTTCTAATCAATATCTCATGAAATAAGGTAGATGTAAAAATTCTGCAACAGAGGACTATATATTGTTTTGGAGTCTCTTTCAAATAAGACGATAAAAATTTTTGTTGCTATTTCCCTTTAATATTATTGCAGCTCTAATCACAAAAGAGAGCATTTAGAGTATTTGGTGTATATCAGTTATTCGAGTTGTGGCTGGTCAGTGCATAAGGGGATGTTCAAAACGTGGAACATGCTACAGAAGGATTTGCACATTTGCAGCGTCCTCGTTGCAAATACATTAATTAACATTCACCTGGTAAAAAAGCAATATTTTATATGCTACTACATATGCACGACGCAAGCCAGATAGTCACAGGTAAACATTTTGGGAACACGATTTTTAAAGTGAGCGCATTACAAAAATCGCCTTTGATGCATTAGTAATATATGGTAGTATAGTTTTGTGAAAACACCGCCTAAATTTATCGTCGCAAAGCATTTAATCCGTGAGCTCAGATGTTCATTCGTGCAAATATAAATAATATTTACAGTTACATGCTTTAATAAATTTCTGACCAGTTGTTTGGTAGTTGTAGATTAAACAGCCAACAATATGCTAATTTAAACAACGAACAATAATACACCAGTTTTTTATTATTTGAATCCAAGGTCTTACTGCCTTACAGTATATTATTGTTGCCGGGTGCATGTAATCATTGCTTGCTTTTTCTTCGTAGGAAAATATTCCAGTGATTTCCACGTTGTGTAATCACGGGATAAGACCTCGTCATTGGAAGCAAATGTCTGATATCATCGGTTTTGATATAACTCCGGATTCTGGCAGTACATTAAGGAAATTCTTGAAGTTTAACCTTGGTCCGTGTATGACGGAGTTCGAAGCCATAAGTGTTGCCGCCAGTAAGGTAAGACGATACTGTATTGTTGCTTTTCAATATGAAGATATAAATTTTGTACAGTACTGTTGTGGAAAAAGAACATGCATTGATGGATTCTGGCTTTATTTGGTCAAAGTGAGCAGCAGTAATTGGCAGCTGACTTTTCAGCTAATCAGTAGTAGTGTCGTTGGTAGCTTAGTGATTAGTGTTGCATTTTGCGAGAGTGGTGCAAGACCAGCACGGGTCCCGTATCCGCACATTCATTTCCTGATATTTCATCCAATATAGAAGTTAAGCTTAACCGGTTAGCAATACCACCTGCGGTCATTTATTCAAAGGCTGGTTAGCTTAACCTTGGGTTAACGTAAAATTCAGAGGACGTTTTCCAGCAGCTTGAAAAAGATAGACGTGTAGAAATACAGTGGGGTTTAAACCAGGGTTAACGCTAACTCAGTTTTGAACAACAGTGTCGGTTGTACGAATGGTTAATAGCGCTATTCACTGGGTAATAACAGGCCTTATCGTTCAACAGTCTTTCTGTCAAAATGTCCGGTGTGTTTCAGACATAAAACATACCTGGTAGACAGTCACGGAGTAAGTTTACGTCAACCAAAGTCAATGGTTCGTCGAACTTTTGCATAGTTGATCTTTAATTTTCCTTTGATCGGACAGAATGTCCGGTATCCAATTACTGCTGCTCACTTTGACCAAATAAAGCCAGAATCCATCAATGCATGTTCTTTTTCCACAACAGTACTGTACAAAATTTATATCTTCATATTGAAATGTCCGTGACCGGGCGAGATTTTAAGGCCTGCTAAGCATGCTCAGTAACTGGTAAAGCGTGCATTAAAATTCAGCATCTTCGAGTTGAAGTCACTGTTTATCCCTTGCGTGTTCAATATCTCTAGTTTCACTGCTTTTTAAGCCTTTACTGTTAAAAAAATCGCTATCCAGCGGATCGTTATCCACCCTTCTTACAACCCTGGTGCCTGTTGTATTACATTGTTGAGCACAGTGTATGTGCTCACCCAGCTCATATATTCTGGCTATTCAAACTTTCGTAATTTCCGAACAAAAACGTGAATTCACAAATCGTTGCTCTTCATTTATCCACGTTGCATAATGGTTATTTTCATTGGTGACATCGCAATCACATGAAGATGATAGCGGCTAATCTCATTTCTTGGTAGATAGTTGCTCAGATGAGAGCATACATATGCCTGAGAGTATGAGCCCATCTACTAGTTCAGATTTATGAGCAGAGAAAAGTCGGATCTCAAACCGCAGGACATTCTAAAGCTTGCGCATAATTATATGCTGTAAATTTCAGGAATTTTCGCTGGAAAAAGCAATGCAAAAGATGGTCGATGACTGGGATGAAATTGTGTTCAACACAACACAGTACAGAGACACGGGTGTTCATATTCTAGCAGCAGTTGATGAGATACAGACTACGCTTGATGATCAAATTGTGAAGACACAGACAATGAGAGGATCGCCATTTATTAAACCATTTGAGGCGGATATTAAGGTAATTTTTGTTGATACTGAACTGTATAATTATCTTCGGTGACATTATTCACTATTCACTGCCCAGTATCTGAAGAGCAGTCAGTTATGAAGTCAAAAAAAGTATATGGTTGCAATTACAACAGGAAACTGATTTGCAATTCCCCATTGTAGGTAATGTCTGGTAACTTAATTTAACAGCTACAACAACAGGAATAGCAAATTATGTTAGAATGTTGTCAAGTTTCGAGACAGGCATCCCTCACAATCATGTGCGATCGATTTAATTCTGAAGCTCTTTGTTTTTAAGTCGGATTAGTCTGTCTTGTAACCACTATAATCTTTGGTGTTGGATGCGAATGAACTACGCCGAGTAGAATTCCGTTGTGACCAAACTTGCTTGTTTTAACGCGGACGGCCCCTCCTGTTGTTAGTGTTGCTATTGTTTTAAAGCGAGGGAGGTGTCTTGGTGAATTCAAGGGGATCTGCTAAAAAATTTTTACCACATCTTCCTTCCATGATTTAGACGTGGGAGGAGCGATTATTAAAAATGCAAGAAATTATTGATGAATGGCTGAAGGTAAGCCAGTACTCTGAACAAATCAAGACTTTAAGAGATACGATATGCAGTAAAGTAATAAGAGATGGAGAGGGGGGATTTGGGGGAGGGGGACGAACCATGATTTTGGGGGAAGAAAGGTGCTTCCTTTATCGATTGAACCACTGAAGCCTCGATAACACTGTGTATAATTATACTTTATAACCTAATACTTTATAAGCGTATGCCTTCCTTTATCCCTTTAATTCTAATAACGACGGCATTTCAGACATTTAACACCAGTTTTCTTCTATGTATGTATATACTTGCATGCATCTATAATGATCATGAATTGCAAGCTGAAGAGATAATGTTGCTAATTAGTCTTTTGCTGTCTTTTGTTCACGCAAAGGTGCAAGCTCAGTGGCTGTATTTGGAACCAATCTTCAGTTCGGAGGACATCATGCAACAAATGCCAGAGGAAGGTCGCAAGTTTCAAACTGTTGATAGAAATTGGAAAGACATCATGAAATTTGTTGTCAGAGATCCCAAAGTAAGTTCCGTCTTTTGTATGGTGCAAAATCACCTTTGAGTACGACGATAACGTAACGGTTTACACGAAAGTGCACGATAATGTCTTCACTTTATAACATTAACATTTTCTTGACGAATTTTAGGTTTTAGCAGCGACTTCCATGCCAGGAATGTTTGATCGTCTGGTGGACAGCAACAGCTTGCTTGATCAAATTAACAAAGGTCTCAATGCGTATTTGGAGAAGAAACGTCTGTTCTTTTCAAGGTGGAGCATCATTTGTTGTATTTTATTTGCACTGCCCTTGTGTTTAACTACGGCAAAATGAATACTAAGGGTTGCCCAGAGAGTTAATACTAAGAGTTATAGTAAGTAAATACTAGGAGTTTCTTGCACAAATCTTGAATTTGTGTTCTCAATGTGCGATAACAATTTTTCCTGATCGTGAAGTAATTAACATAGGCCTAATTCTAAACTTGTGAAAGAGTTGCGACATTGAAACATTTAGATTTAGCTGGTTGTTGAAATTTAACAACTGAACGGTATTTCGTTTTCGCTTTTCATCAAATGTGATATCTTAGTTTGTGCTTGATCTGCAGATGAAATATAAATGTATAAGTTTGGGTTTTCTAGTTGGACGTTTAATAGCTTGATTTTTCTTTCTGGCTGTCCCGTGTCTTTCACAGTGAAAGTTGACAGAGTGGGGAAATTGTCCAGACTATGAAATTAATTGATAATATCCCAAAGAAATTTTTCACTTTCAATGCTATTTTCGTTGACATCATAAAACATTCTTTTGCGTTGGCGGATTTGGCACACGAAAGAATACGATTATAAACTTTCGTCATACCGCCATTACCATTTGCTATGTTGGCCATTTGCACCAGCCTTATTGTCTGTTTGCCTGATTTATTTTATTGTTGTCTCAATTCTCTGAGCAGTTAAAGTGTCTATGACATCAAATTTTGTCCAACTATTTTTTATTGCATTGCAAAGATCGCTAAAAGTGACAAATAGTAGAATTTCTTTAACTCTCTTCCCTTGCGAGATAATCAACGTTATCTGATATGCAAATTATGCAACTTAGGGGTTTTTTTTCAAAAGTCATGATCATCAATTTGCAACATGATCAAATCGAGAGACCAAGCGATTAACGTAATCAACGCATGCACAGGACAGTTTAGTCATATCCTATTATCGCATGCTACAAAATCAGCCAGCTCACTGATATTCATCATGAATTTGTATTATTTAGTAATTTGCATATCGAATAAGGTTAAATAAATATCTTGAGAAGAAAAATTGTATCAGAGAAGTTGTATTATTGTTTTAAACGGTCTTTGCAATGCAATGCGATGAACAAGAACTTGCCTAAAATTTCATGTCAGACAATTTAAGTTGCTGTTAAAATTTAAATTTTCTGTACAAGGAGTAGAGCAATAAAATAAAATGTTTTTTATCAGGTTTTTCTTCTTATCCAATGATGAAATGCTGGAAATCTTGTCGGAGACAAAGGATCCGTATCGTGTGCAGCCACATTTGAAGAAGTGTTTCGAAGGAATGGCGAAACTACAGTTCAAGGAGAACCTGGATATAACACACATGTTCAGCAGCGAGGGAGAGAAGGTACAGTACGAAATGTATTGGCAAAAACAAAAGTATATTATCACTGTGTTTTTTTTATCGAGCATATGAAAATTTGTATTTTGGTCATAGAAATGCAGTAACAATATTAGATTGTTTTTGTGTTTGTACATTTATACTTAATAGTAATGGGAGAACATGTGGGTGTTATCGTGGGATGTCAAGTACAATTTGGGATTAATTGCATCAATGATGTTTGGAAATTTGGCAAAAACTTTCCAAACATCAAGAGTGCAATTAATCCCAAATTGTACGAGCAACCGCGCATGGTTATTTGTTTATTATTACCATGAAAAAAGTACACCTCGAAGAAAGATACGTTTACATGTCAACATCATATTTTCTCTTCAAACCAACATTTAGAGCTTTTCGTCGTATTTCATCCTGTACTTTTGCCTAATTCGTGCGGAGCAGTTCCGGTTGTTGAATTACCTTTCCGCCATTTTCTTTGTTTCGAAATCAATTTTAATTGTACTGCTGTACACTTAACGAAATAATTGTACACGTCTTAACGAGCCAGCATTCAGTAATTTTGTCATGGTAATATTAAAGAGAATTGAATGGACCTGTCCAGTGAAAAGTCTGATTTTCGCGAGTTTTCCTTGTTTTTCAAGTCACTGAGTGTTTTAATTTGCAACGGTATAGAGACCGAAATTAGGCTTTATAGCCTTTGTTAAATGAATGGAGAACGTGTGTTTAATTTACAAATTCTCCTTACTTCGGCATAAACGCGTCTCTCGACCAATCACAAGCATAATCATTACGTTTATTAGAAAAACCTTTGTATTGTAGGTTCCATTCAGTGAAGTTATTTCAACATCAGAAGCTCGAGGAGCTGTGGAGAAATGGCTGCTACAGGTATAGCTGCTGTTAATGATTCTTTATTCTAATTCATAATTTTTATCTTTAATATTATATACACTTTTTCTAGGTTCAAGATGTTATGCTTATTAGCATCAGGGATATCATTGAGAAATCTGTACAGGTATACTTAGTTGTCTGGTGCACGTAAAATAACAAAGGAAAACCTTCTGCTAAATATCGGGGATCCTGATATTTTTATTGATTAATTCCATTGGAGACTCCAATTTTCTGATTGCTTTGTTAATATATCGTATGATTTACTCTTGGAGCGTCAACACATGCCTGATAGAAATAAAGGTTATATTATTTTAATCGTAATGATCGTTGCTTGAGCCAGCCAACTCTTTTTGATAAGATCGTCACATCTATTTTTAGTCGTATGCAATTGAAGAGCGAAAGCATTGGGTGACAGAATGGCCAGGACAGGTAGTGCAAGTTTTTAAATTTGTTTAAATAGTTTATAAATTATTTGACTTCACCACTGGTCATTATTACTGGGAGTAGAAGTCAAATGTGATGAAGATAAGATTAAAGACATTAGCCAAGTAAAATTGTAACATTACATTTTTAAGGACTTCACCACTGTACACAGGCTCATTATAACCCTCTTCGTATAATGTAACTTCAAACAAGCGTTAAAGATCAACCATGAACACATTTTGTATTTGATGACAGTCATCGCTTAAAATAAGGTGATTTAAAATAGTCGTCCATCTCGCGACGGTGATGAAATGATTTTGTGAGCATGGTTGCATCCATCAAAAGTATCGCCCGGACAACCATATTTCACAAATCCGTACATGAGTTGTACTAACAAGATCGGATAAGTTCTATTTCATCTCGTTCCTGATCTGTGTAATTGTCACGTATCGGATTGTGTCACGTTTTTTACTTCAGCAGCTGCAATGTGATCGCGGACGTGTGAAATATTACCCAAAATGTATTTATTTACAAACTTCGAAGTAATAAATAAATTCAATGTGATCTAAAACTGGTAAACTTAGAAGGTTTGAATAGTTCTAACAGGAGTATAGGAGGACTTGCTTTGATTTTCAATCATCGAAAGGAGTGGACAATACCAGGGTGAAGCAAAGCCGAGTATTTTTCAACAGGTAGTTTTGAAACCGGAGGAAATCCTCCTTACGAGTGTTTGAACATACTTCTCGAACGAAGCAGTATCTTGCGTGAAAACCAAGGCTGTATTACGTAATTTCTTCCTCCGATTTCCAAATGTTTTCCACAGTATTTGCTTTATAAATTATTAATGAGTTTCAGAAGTACATGTAATACTCATCAATTGCTAAATTTTTACTAGCATGCTCAGTCATTCAGTGTAGCCTGCTTGTGACGTCATTAAAACAGACCTAATCTTGCGGCTAGTGTAGTTTGTCTTTCAGTGTGATCATGTGCTATGGCATTTTAGGTTGTCATTTGTGTTAGCCAAATTTATTGGACCTCAGAAGTTCACGAAGCTATCCGAAGTGGACCGAATGGTTTGAAGGACTATCACCAGAAATTGACTAAGCAGGTTGAACGGATGGTTTTTTGTTTATTAGAATTGATATAACATGTTTCGAAATTCGGCATCAACCTCCCTAAGACAAGATAAATTTAAGGCGAAACGTAAGTATGTAGCATTCACATGAGTCGTAAAACACAGCGAAAGAAACACGTTTGACGATTGAGCGAAACTAAGTCTTTATTTCCGTAAACTAGTTTCGTGATTTAATTGAACGTTTCTTGTCTTGTATGAGTAGGATGTGAGTCGAACTCTCATGCCCGGGTTTCGTCGCTCTACCAATTGAGCTATCGAATTAAGGGAGCTGTCATAGATTCCAACCGGGGAGGAGGCTGGAAGGAAGCACGCAAATTAAACAAAATAAGAAAGTTGGCTTCGGCTTGCAAGCGTTGTGATTTTTAAGTTTATTTAAAGAAGAAAACAGCTTCCGTCATTAAAAGGCTACATAAAAACTACAAGGAAAATATTAAAACCCTTGCCCATGCACAATTGTCAAGTGGTACTTTGATTTATTGCTGTACTAAAATGTCAAAATAGCAAAAAATCGAAAAATTCTTGGCCACTGGTCTATAATTTTTAGGTTTCTACAATCTTTTTGACGATACAACGTATTTGCATACTGATTTCCGTCAAAACCTCTAATTGATGCAGACCGTTCGACATTTTTACAAGTTAAAACATTTGCCTTTGCTATCATATCTCTATTTTACATTTTTTTCCAGCTTGAGGATATTGTAAGTCTCGTCCGAGGTAAACTATCAAAACAAAACAGAACCACACTTGGAGCATTGGTCACGATTGATGTTCATGCGAGGGACGTGGTCGAAGATATGAAAGATAAAGGTAAATCTCCAAATTCTTCAATGAACACGATTAGTAATTTTTCCATGCTATACTAATTAATGATGTTGTTTTAGGTGTTTCTCGAGAGAATGATTTCGATTGGCTATCACAGCTTCGTTATTACTGGGAGAAAGATGATTGTCTTGTGAGGATCATTAATGCGACTGTTAACTATGGTTATGAATATCTTGGAAATTCTGGCAGGTATTACATATTCATGTGTATCTCACGGCGCACAAGACAAAACAATCAATTGTATGTGTCAAGTGTAAAATTGGAAGCTACAACTACAAGGAAGTCGTTAATCCAACTATATAACGGCTATGTCGTTTTTAATAAAATGCTCAACTCAATAAACTGTTCAATATCATGCATAACTTAGCATAAATTTGATGCGTAATATGTTTTACCAAAACTAGAATTTAAACAAAATGGATGTTTTATGGCCAGTTTTGTTCAACGCTGCACATAAAGGCATAAAGGTTTTGTCCTATTACTCGCAGAGATCAACTCCATGTTTCCGTCGAATAATATTCAGCAGGATTACATACAACGAATGAAGTGTGACAGAAAATGGACGGCTAAAACAAGCCCTATAGGTGTATCTGTCTTGTTCGATTATTAATGCGAAAGCGATGCATGGTAGTTATTCTGTGTACTGCTTCTGAGTTTTATATGCTTGTTTTTAGACTGGTAATCACACCACTTACCGATCGTTGCTATCGAACATTAGTTGGTGCATTTCATTTGAATCTTGGTGGAGCACCCGAAGGACCTGCTGGTACTGGAAAAACTGAGACTACCAAGGTAAGCGCAAGTACATGTGCGAGTCATGATTATCACCAGCGTAAAACTAGGGTCGGCTTAGGGTAGCAAAATAATAAAATTATATCATATATCATATGCATACATGCGGCAAATGCATTAAAGCGTGCAATATCTCAAAAAGTTGGAAGCACAAAATGTATATTTTTTTGTTCATGTGAATTCGTAGATGACTGACACTGATAGTGAAAAGAATTCTTCCATTTTTGTTTAGGATCTTGCCAAAGCTTTAGCCATACAATGTGTTGTCTTCAATTGCTCAGATGGGTTGGATTATCTTCAAATGGGAAAGGTAACTCGTATAAGGAATTTACATTTTCGTGATGATAAATTGATAATGCACCCTATTTCTCCTTTTTCCTCGCGATTAAGCGCTGTTAGGGCAGCTTATGTGTTTCTCATTTTCAAAATAAACGTAGGAAGTAAAACGAGCTAATAGGAAGTAAAATACTGTAGGAAGTAAAACGAGCTAATAGCAGTTGTGCGCTTCCGTTATTTTAGAATCGTGCTATGACCTGTACTATATACTAGTTTTGAAACCACAATGTTAGATAATTTGATTAAGGTTCCCTATAATGTATATATTGTTCAAATAACCTGACTTTGCAGTGTAATAATCTTCGTTAACTCAAAATGCTTATAGTCCATGTATCAGGAATGCTGTTCAACCAACTCCAATGCAGTGATCTAAAGTTTGTTTTGCTGTGCAGGAAGTTCAGCTGTAACTCATTTACCTATTGATTGTAGTATAGCCAGGAAATGTTTAACCACTGTTCAGTTTGGTATCGAATTGTAAAACTCATTTGATTTTCCAGTTTTTCAAAGGCTTGGCCTCCTGTGGAGCATGGGCCTGCTTTGACGAGTTTAACAGAATTGAACTAGAAGTACTTTCTGTGGTTGCTCAACAGGTTGGTTAACAATTGTCGTGACGATGTAACTAGGAGGGCGCATCACATCTAACAAGTGGGAGGTTTTTGCTGCTTTGAAAAGTCGTTGACAATCTCATTAATTCGCATTTAAACAAAGTTAATGCTTCGTTCTTTAAAAAACCTTCGTGTAATTGCGGAGGTGCAATATGACCCCAAGATTATGCTCAATTTTTAGTCGCACCTTGCGTGCAGCACGATTTGCTCATCTGAGAGGGGCAGGAACACTTCAATTCGCAAGTACGATTCACAGGAAATGTTTATTAAATATGATTCTGTCCTTGGCCAACTCAAAATTTGCAATTTCCCTGCAGCCTGTTCATAAATTCATTATTATTCAGCGCGTCATGTACTAATCATTTTCGTTCAAACAAAAATGCAGAAACACGCAAGCTTGGCGAGACAGCGTAACTTGTAAAGTTTACTTGTCAAGGGTTAGCGCCAATCCAGTTATACCCTCTGTGATGTTGTGGTTGCTACTCTTTTGTTTCAAGCTGGTAGACTCTAGTACACAACGTAGTCGGACGTCCACTCAAGATAGTCGAACAGAAGGAGCATGGGTGCATGAAATATCTATATGTTATCATAAACCATTTGCTTGATGGCATATCCAGTGCATTTAGAGAAATGTTTTCTCATTTTCTTTTCTCTTTCACATTTTTTTCTTTGAGGCTTTTAAGATTTTACAGTTTTACCCTGTTTTTTTTTCTGTCAACCTCTAAACTTTTCTTGGACAAATGGTCCTGCGACCATGTTATGCTGCCTGAGAAGAAGTTGTCTTTACGTTAGCATCGGTGAATGTCTTTTACGTCTTTCCGGGCTCAAATAGTAGGTACTCAGATTACCTATCAATCGAGGAATATCCAATTTAGGATTCTATATAGTTATAAACTTGAATAACCGTTCCCATTAAACCTGTTCAGCGGGGAGGTAATCAATTTATGTTTCGGTCACTAATATGATTCTATTCCCAAGTATCCCCTAACCCTAACCCTTAACCTTAATCAAACGCCTAACTCTAGCCTCTTCTACCCCTAACCTCTTCTACCCCTAACCGTTGCCTTAGTTACCGAAACATAAATTGATAACCAGCGGGGACAACATGTTGTTGCATATGGGCATGCATACAAAACCACAATACTGTTTGCACAAAATGAATGCATCTTATTTTCTCTAGATTCTCTGTATCCAACGTGCAATAGCCGCTCATCAAGATCGCTTCGTATTCGAAGGAACGGAGTTAAATTTAAATTCGAATTGCTTTGTGGCAATCACCATGAATCCTGGCTATGCGGGCAGGTCCGAACTACCTGACAACCTAAAGGTACATATTGATCTCAATATTTATAATTTGATAATATATTAATCTTTGTTAGGATTTTAATATGGAATTGGCTTTCGCCATCTCTGAGGATGGTTCTGAAATACAATTAATATTAATGTTACTGTACATACACGACAAAATTCCGGTTTATGGTATAGTATATATAATTGTTTTGTCTCGGTCTTCTATACCAAAATTACCAGCCGATCCGAACGTAGTAACCCAGTAAAATTACTAATCACAACGTTTAACAATTCCAATACTAATTAGAATTGTAATTTCATGCGCATGACCCTAACGCTAACCGTAACAATCCCAATAACTTCATTTTACTGGGTTATAACGTTCGGGCTGCGTGAAATTGTACACATCTTAGGTTGTATATTTCATTGCTAAAATAAAATTTATCAAATTTCCATTTAGGTTTTGTTCCGTACAGTGGCGATGATGGTGCCAGACTATGCTCTTATTGGTGAAATTATGCTATATTCTTATGGCTTTGTTGATGCCAGAAATCTGTCTGTAAAAATCGTCACCACGTACAAATTATGTTCCGAACAGGTTAGACGTGTGAACAGAGATACTGCATGTGCGGCGAATTTCTGTGCTGTTACTCAAAATGCTTGGACTACTAGCTTTCAAGAAGATTTATTATAGGCTTCACTTCGGTAACGAAGTGATCAAGGTGACTCGACAGTCAGAATTCATTAGAAATTTTTCGTCTACACCTTAAAATGTTTTATAGTGAATGCTTTTATTGCACAGCACTGTTCTCTGTGTTCCAAAACCTGTTTCTTCAAAGTTTTGCTGAACATAGAAATCATGTTTTCCGTTTAAACTCAGCACTAATTATAAGTTGCATAAACTCCACTCAACATTGCAACTACAGTGTCTCTGGCGAAAAAAAGTACAACGTGCCATGATTTAGACTATCAAGCACCTTAAACGCGCCCGCCTTTTATCTCTACGGGCGTGAGTTGTTGCGAAAACATTCATATATTGTATCGTACGAATGTTTTTCCATGTTTCTCAGTGTGGGTAAAATAGGAAACATTTATGTAAGAAACATTGATCTCAGCCATCTTGTCGCCTTGTTTGTTACAGACTTGCAGCTTTTCACATGCTTAATTGCTGTTTATTGTGCTGGAAACACATGCGCAATCTAGGCAAAATTGTTTCTGCAACAAATGTTTCTGAATTTGTTTAGAAACACTGTTGCTTCCGGGAAGCAAAATTTGATTTCCGCCACAATGTTTCCCGAAGTAGCAAACTGGGAAATATCATTTGAAACAATGTTTCTGTAGCAATGTTTCCTATTTTGTCCAGGACTCCATGCAGTTGGGTCTTCTCTCATGAAAAGACGTTTCAGCTGTGATGTGTAAAAAGTAAAAGGTCAACGCTCTGACGAAAATCGTAGGTTTCCTCTCACTAGGAAAGCTCACAGGGTGTACGCACGTGAATAAACATCACAACTTCTAGCGCGTCTGCAAACAAGCCGTCAACAAGTTGTGTTCGCACGACTTGTTGCAAGTTGTCGTTAAGTTTGTAACAAGCTGTCAGCGACTTGCAACAACCTCGCTGGTATTAATATCAGATTTGTTATAAGGTTGCTCCAACAAGTCTGGTACAATCATGACATAAGAATATTGTTACAACCTTGTTTCATCAACATTTTAACATTCTTGTTGTAACACCCTTGTAACAAGTTTGATAATGCTATCAAGCTTGTTACAAGTTGTTAACAGATTGTTCCAAACTTGTTACAACAAACACGAAAGTAGAAGCAGTGTTAACACAACTTGTGAACAGACTTGTTACAACTTGTTTTCAGACTTGTAGCAACTTGTGCGTTTTTACGTGTGTATGTCTGGCACTTTTCTTCAGGCATGGTTTAGGCCGATGAAAAATAACGAGAAAATTCTATTTTATATCGTTTAGCTGTCGTCTCAATTTCATTACGATTACGGCATGCGCGCAGTGAAAGCAGTGTTAGCAGCAGCTGGCAACCTGAAGCTGAAGTTTCCGAATGAGAATGAAAATGTGTTGTTGTTGCGCTCTATCATTGATGTCAACCTGCCAAAGTTCTTGTCACATGACATCCCGTTGTTTCAAGGAATTATATCAGATCTATTTCCTGGAATTGAACTTCCGAAAGCTGATTATGGCTTATTTCTGGAAACCGTTGCTGAGGTAACTCTTAGAATTCTAAAACTGTTATACACAATTTCTCTTTACGGGATTTTTTTTGTTTAATACTTTTACGCTTCAATTACGCTTGTTGATGATATATTTCATGCGGTTGGAACATATTGTTCAGGGCTCGAAATAGCAGGCTGGCAATGGCCAAAAGCAGGCCATATTTGAGAGATGGCAGGTGAGAATAAACCTGGACTGCCAAATTGAAAAAAATGTCAAGCGAAATTCAATTGAAAAGTTTGATATCAGTTTATTTCATTTGATTACCATAACTAGTAAGAAACAATGACTAATTAAAAACGTCGAATTTTTAGCTTCTATTTGAAATACTCAGTAGAAATCTAGATCGTTTCGTTGTCTAAATATGTTAGTACAGTATATTTGCTCTTACATCCAAGATTAGTGCAGTCAAATATACCAGTTTAGTATGGGGCAATAAAACTAAAAATAAGTGCCTATTATGAGAACATTCACTTCTACAACATACGAGACCTCGCCATTTTTGGCAGGTAAAAAAATAAAATGACAGGCTAAATGGTACTTCATCTGCGAAAAAAATTTGTTTTGGCAGGTCATAGTTTTTTGTATTTCGAGCCCTGATATTGTTTCGCCCAGATTTGTCGTAGTTTATTGATTAATTAGTCGTCACATATTAATTAGTCACCATTGACTAGACTATAGTGTTGTTTTCCTATGATTATGTTTCTCTGTAACTAACGTATGATGTCAGTATTACAAGAATTTTGCACATTCAGGACATAGATAACTGGTATTCAGCAACAACTCATTATGAAAAGTGTGACGTATTAGTGGACAAAACAAAAAAATTCAAATACAGTATTTCTCATAATACTGTTTCTCAATACTGTGTATTTCTAAATACGGTATTTCTTATGAATACTATTTCTCAATACTATGTATTTCTAAATACAGTATTTCTTATGAATACTATTTCTCAATACTATGTATTTCTAAATGCAGTATTTCTTATCAATACCATTTCTCAATACTATGTATTTCTAAATACAGTATTTCTCATCAACAAGGCAATGTGACACAATGTGTATTACAGTTTTAAAAGTTCTTGCGTGCACATAATAAAAATTTTCTTGTCATACGAACCTTCTTTATTAATGCATTCCTATATACATATAATGGCATGATTATAAATGCGATTTTAATAGTGTAGCTACCAGCTAAGTAGCCAAAAGTTGGCTAAAATGTTGTCCCTACTGTGTAACAGTACATGCATATGTCGTCGTGCGGGCTCAATTTGACCTATCTGATGTACTGCAATTTAAAGTAAATATGTGTAATTTCTATTTATGATTAGTTGTTAATTTAAAGGCATGTAAGCTTTAGCGTACTTATTTTTGGAATTGTATCTGAAGTTTGTAGCCAACTACATTTTTTGAGAAGTAGCAGACGACGTTGTAATAAATTATATCAGCTGTAGTTGCAGCGAATTACAATTTTTGTAGTTACAGTCGCAGCAGTAGAAGCGTTCCGAAGATTTTGACTAATTGATTTGCTCAACTTTAGCAGTTCCTCTAATCAATTCCTCCTGTTTATTGACCAATCAGAATGCTCACGAATAAGATATAGGATTCTGATTGGCCAATTAACTGGAAGTTGCGAATCTTGCAAGGAACTTCTTCAAAATTTTGAGGAATTGATCGGAGGAACTACTAAACATGAGCAAATGAATTGGTCAAATATTTTCGGAACACTTTTATTGCCGCGACTGTAGTCCCTTAAGCATTGCACTTTTTAGTTGTACATTTACTCAGTAAACATACATACAACTTTACCAAATAATAATTAAGACGCTGAGAAAATACTTCACACAATTTTCAGGTGTGCGAAAAAGAGAATCTGCAAACAGTTGACTTCTTCACGGAAAAATTGATTCAGACGTATGAAATGATGGTGGTTCGTCATGGGTAAATTCTCTCTATTAAGTTCTTTTAGATTCATAAAAATCTACTGTGCAGATTGTGCCAAACAAACCTGACACTGTGGAACACTATAAGAAGGTCTGAGCACTATGCTAAGCCCGCATGTGCGCGAGAACGTTTTAAAATGCTTAAAATGCTATAATTTCATTAAATTTCGAGGCACTGTCTAATATGGCACGCGTTAATGAGCCGTATAAAACAATCATATAATAAATTCTGTCGTGTCACTTTTTTGGGGTACACCCTGTATAATATGAACAACATTCCTTTTTATGGTAGGAGGTACTGAAAAATTGTATCCAACTTTATTCTTCCTTTATTTTAGTTTTATGTTGGTTGGGGATCCCTTTGCTGGGAAGACAAAAGTACTAAATGTCCTGGCTCAAACGTTGACCCTAATGACAGAGCGAGGACATGGGGACGAGAACATTAACAAGGTACCAGACTCACAGTTAATTTGTCAATAGGTTCTACAGGTAGATATGGAGCAAATTTCGCCGAGATAGCAGATGAGAAATAGGCATGTTCTAATGAAGCGCAAAACTTGCACGCAAGGGTAAAATTCACATTGCCTGCGCTAAAGTTAACTTTGTTCTACCTAGTATCTTAGTCAAGTGTAACCGCTTTTCAAGCGATCATTATCACAACGGCGTGGATGTATTTGCTGACTTTGACTTTTAGCTCTCGTAATATAAAGCAAAGAGAATTCTTACAAAAGTAAACTTTAATACATTTGTATAAATACGGTTTCAAGGTCGTCATGTAAGTCTCAGGTTTTGCCATTCGAAGAAGTAAAATTCGAAGGTGAATATATTTACATCAATTGTGTTAAGTAGGCTGAATATGTATACAGCTAATTCAATCAAAGTTGTTTTTCCAAATGCGTTAACTGTGAACTATGAGCGCGCAAGGGGTGATGGATTATTGTTTATTTAGACCCTGATACTAAAAAAATTAACTTTGTTGCATGTAAATTTGTCAGTGTAAATTTCCTAGATGCCCTCAATGATGTTTGAAAGAAATAATTCCGAGCTTTGAGGTGAAAATAAGCAATAACTTGTCATCCCTTGAGCGCTAATAGTTTATAGTTTACGCTTTTGGAAGGACAACATGTTAATAATTAGCTGTAATCGAAGTGAAAAATGAACAGGATGAGCAGATGATTAATGGAATATTCCCTTGGCGAGACAAAAACAGTCAAAGAAACACGCAGTATATGAAGCGCCAATACACCAGAATGATGGATCTCTGTACACACTGTGCGGATACGTGACTTTACCTTGTATATTTCAGGTGTGGACCCGAGTTATTAATCCAAAGTCTATAACCATGGGACAACTATTTGGCCAATTTGATCCTGTGTCACACGAGGTAACAAAAATCAATATCCTTGATGAAATGCAGAATGAGAGAAACTCTGATTAGCAGATTGGTTTACATGTTGTTGGTGTTAATGTTGTTGTTTGACTTTTTTGTCGTTGTTTCAAAATGCAACCACTCACTGAATAGAGACTGAAATTAACATAAACAAAATCCCTTGTGTATATTCTTTATATTTGTTTGCAGTGGACAGATGGCGTGGTCGCTAACACGTTTCGAGAGTATGCATCTGACCAATCAGACATTCGCAAATGGGTTATCTTTGATGGACCAATTGATACCTTATGGATTGAGAGCATGAACACTGTTTTGGACGATAATAAAAAGGTAACTGAATGATTATATATTTTTTTATCATTTCTCAAAAAATGGTACTAAGGGTGCAGCATCCTGTTTCATTTAGTTGTGCTTAATGAGTGGTGAGATAATCCAGCTGTCTAATGTTATGAGCCTGATTTTCGAATGTCGTGACCTATCCCAAGCATCGGTAAGCACATGTAGAAATTATTATCAAAGAAATTATTCTTATTCTCTATTATTCTTGAAAGCAGAAACCTGTGGTCTTTGTTCTATATTTGTTGATGTGCACGCATATTAGTTCTTATGTATCTAGCGAACACGTTTTCTTTCAGCCTGCGACCGTTAGCCGTTGTGGAATGATTTATCTCGAGCCCGCAGCCTTGGGCTGGGATCCAATCTTGAAGTCATGGATTAATACACTGCCTGAATCGTACGGCAAAGACTTTAGTAAGCTCGTGGATGCACTCTTTCAGTGGATTGTTCCTCCTTGTCTGACATTTGTCAGAAAGCAATGCAAGGTACGGTTTCAAGACTGCACATTTTATTGTGATTGACATCGACAATAGTCGAATGTACCATATGAGCGACATAGAATGATGGGAACAATCATAGTTTAGCATGCTAAACATTATATAGTTGTAACAGGATCCTGCAAGACCACTGAATCAGATGTTTTCATCTATTTTTTCCCGCATTATTTTTTGGGCGCTCATATTGCACATTTGACTGTTGACATTGTCGATTTCAGCCTTAACTGAATTAGCTGCATACTTTATATTATCATTAATACATGAATGATTCAGGTAAACGTTTTTTTTGTATAATACAAAGTATAGACGTGCGTACCTCAGTATATGCGTACTGACTAAGTAAATAAATAAGGTTATTGGAAAAGAAATGTTCTTATTTAAGAGCCGTCCTCAGAGATATGAAGAATTAGTTTCATATAACCCGAGAATGCAGAGAACAACGAAAAATTGGTTGTCTCGAACTGGAGTCATGAACGCGCATCTTTGGGTTTTTAGACCGCCGCTCTATCAAATGAACTATCAAATTTTAAGTGAACGAACGAAATTATCTTCTAGAAACCAGAAAATGCGCGTTCAAATCCGGCTCGAGACAACGAATTTTGCGTTGTTCTCTGCAGTGTCAGATTTAAATGAATGCTTTCGTAGTTGACTCATATTATGTTTGAAATTTGAAAATCATATTTTGATATAACTTGTCACTGACATTTTTTCACCTAAATGAAGCCAAATCCACCAGTAAGAGCACGAATTACAACTGTAGTTAAATTATGTACGATAATATATGCAATCATGATTTTGATGCATGCAAGTTAATGAAAAAAGTGTACATGTATAGCAAATTCACGGTTCATGGCAATAATTGCTATAATTTTTATCTATTTTACACACCACGCGCCAATGATACTACCAGAATTTAATAATGCATGTAAATCGTGGTCGCACAATTTCCCAGTAACTTTGTGAACTATTCATGATAGTTTAATCCTTTCTGTATAGGAATATCTTCCAACATCTGACAGCAATCTAACTCACTCACTGATGAATCTTGTGGAGATCATGATGAAACTTGCTACGGAGAACGAAGTAGATAGTAAACATTTGAAGCTTTGGCTCGTCGTAAGTATTGCAAGGCAATTATCGTTTGTAGATAATGTAAATATGGCCGTGAAGGGATGTATATAGTAAAAGTAATAGGAAAGAATATATGTGCATGAAATTATCCGTGGAACAGGCTGTAAAATTAAGAACCTAGGGTTTAAATTAAAAACCATCAGTGGCGAATCTAGCGTAAGTCAAAATAAATTACCACAGCTCATTCTGGGATATATTTACATTTTAAAATACCTTCAAAGCAACTTCATTGGTTAGATTTTATTTTTTTGAAATTCATAACCTATGACATTGTTATAAAGTTATTTTGAATTTAAAATTGAGCTGCTATAATTTATTTTTACTTTCCCTGGGTCCGCCACTGAAAACCATCATGGTAAAGCTGGATTATCAGTACGTTTTGTTCGAAAAAACTTGTTGATATTGGACTCTTTGTGAGGTTGTTCTAAGGACCAATGTCGTTCGTATGAATAATCAGATGACAATATTGTTACAGCCTCGTTTCTTAATGACCATATTAGAGAGAATATGTGAGAACAATCTTGTTATCGTCCTGCTACAAAGCTTGCTGCAAGTTGTTACACTTGTTAACAGTTCTCTAATCCCTAATCTTGGCCAAATGTTTTGGGAAACTTGAACATAACTTCAAACATAATACCTGCCCTTACCTCGCCTCCTTTCAATGCTAGAAGTTTTCAAAGAATACAATATCAGTACTGGTTTTAAGCCCAACATTGAATGACGGCACTAGAGAGCGGAGATCTAAAATATTTGGCAACAAATTTACCCTTTGTGCACGTTTTGGGTAATAGCCAGGATATTATAGTTTAACCTATGGTTGTCGTTGACTAAATTCTGTATATGAAGTATAAAGTCAATAGCGACGCCAGCCCGACATTTGGTCATGCAAATGCAAATTTGAATCATTATCATTATTCATTTCTTCAGATATTGACTCCTTATACGGTCTATAAATACGGAAAAATTTGCATTTGCATGACCAAATGTCGGGCTGGCTTCACCACTGCATCGAGTTACTTATGTTTGAAAGAATCAAAGAGCTTTCATCGAATTAAAAACAGGCTTTTTTTCTTCTAAAACTTTCATTTCTGTTAATTGTTAATTACATGATTTAGTTTTGTTTCAAAAACAATTAGCCTGAAGACGGACAGTAAAACTGCTAAAATAAATGTAAAAACCTCCTTGAAAAGCTCTGGTTTTTTAAAAATATATAATTGATATAATATATAATTAAAACAGGCTAATTTTAAAAAAAGAGACGATACGAATTACAGGTACCGAAAAATTTTATCTCTTGGGTGTAGCCAAGAACACACGAGCTTGAAAATCATATCTTGACATAATTAGGAGGGGACTTCCTTTTTTCTGCGGGGTTTAGAAAAAAAGCCATACGATCATCGAGAGCTTGTAAACATATTTGTAAGACTTGTTTGCATACCTGTAACAACATAATTGTACATTTTTACACAATACAGTATCTCGTCGAGAAGTGTATTTTAAATTCGTTCCCCACCGTTGTAATTTTCAGAATTCCTTCCTTTTTTCCCTGGTGTGGTCAGTTGGTGCAACTATCGATACAGACAGTCGTCCTAAGTTTGACACATTCTTGCGCGAGCTATTGACTGGAAAAGATGAGAAACATCCCATTCCAGCCGCTATTGGGAAGGTTGATAACGCTTTTCCAACTGATGGCCTGGTGTACGACTTTTTATTTGAGGTATTTATAACGGTTTAATACATTTGCATAAATGACCTGTAGCAAGCTAATTTCTGTACCGTTTTTTTAAAAATAATTGTTCATAAAAATCACTAGAACAGTTTTACTTTTAAGGATGTCTTACGTTCACAACAACAGACCACTTTAAGGGGCCGATTACATGGACCGGGCTAGCCCGCTTTACCGGGCTGAGATGACTTAGCGATTACATGAGGGTTTTCAGCCCGGTAGTAGGTTTTGGCGGGAAATCTTTGAAAACAAATTTTGCTGCTTCTCGCGACTGTAAAATGCTTGGCCTGCAGGTAAAAATACTTATTGCAGTTTTATTTCAGTTTTACGGTGTTATTTTCTTACTTTTACTATTCCGGAAGTTTAAGTATGATCAACTATTGGCTTATTACGCGTTGAAACGTAGCGTTGCTCGAAGGCGAGCACGGTATATCAAAATGAGAAGGCTTGCAAGAAAAAAACGTTCAAAGTGGGTAGAAAGTGGGAGAAGTGACGCTTGGTGGCAAAATATGGTAAATGGTTTGTCTGCCGACCACGAATGGAAACGAAATTTTAGAATGTCAAAGGAAATGTTTGGAGAGTTATGTGAAAAACTGAGGCCTTACATTTCACCAAAAGAAACTCCAAATTTTCGTTTCCTGTCTGTGGAAAAAAAGGTGTGTATGCAAAATACTCTTTTTAAATAGAAATTTAATAGCCATACATAGCAATTATTCTCAATTTCTGGACAATCTAATGCAAAAAAAGTGTGCTTTTTTCATTAAATAGTTGGCAATCGCTTTATACTATTTGAAAGACAAAGGATCACACTGGATGACAGCAAATACATTTGGAGTACACCAGTCAACTGTTTCTAATGTTGTTGTTGAAGTATGCAGTGCAATTTCAAGGCATATTCAACCTGACTACATACACCTTCCAAGAACACAAGAGGAGATGAAGATAAAAGTTGCAGAATTTGAATCAAAATTTGGCATGGTTCAGGCATTTGGATGTGTTGATGGCACCCACATTCCCATTAGAAGGCCTTATGTAGACTCTCAGGATTATTTTAATTATAAACAGTACTTTTCTGTTAACGTTCAAGCTGTCTGTGATGCTCAAGGGAAGTTCATGGATGTTGATTGTCGATGGCCTGGTTGTGTGCATGATGCAAAGGTTTTTGCAAATTCTCAAATAAATAATGCATTGAAATCAAGCAATTTACCTGGGACATTCAATAACTTGCTTCCTGGCTGTGACAAAATTCCTAATTACATAATTGGTGATCCCGCTTATCCCTTAACACCATTTTGCATGAAAGAATATCAAAGCTGCAAAACTAATAGTGAGGTCCTGTTTAATAATATACTACGTGAAGCTCGCAACCCAATAGAATGCGCATTTGGCCGCTTAAAAGCACGCTGGTCTATTCTAACCAGGAAAATAGATTTGAAATTGGAAAATATTCCTATTGTTGTAATGGCATGCTTCGTTCTACACAATTTTTGTGAATGGCATAATAATACCATCGACAAGGAGGCTGTCAGGGCACAGATGGAGTGGAATTGTTCTGAAGAGAGTACAAACAAAAACATTCCAGATCCCATTTATTCATGCACAACTGGACAAGGAGAACTAGTACGAAAAACTCTAACAAGCTATGTTAAAATAAACATTCCAGATAGCTATTAAAATACAACTTGAACCTCATCTGTAATGTTCATGATAACGTTTTATGCATGGTGGCTTTTGGCTCTGATGTTTCAGTCCCTAAAATAATGGTAGCATGAAAAGGACGGACTGTGTTAAATTTCTTAAAACAGTGAACACATCAAAAGCCAATAGTCAACAACATTGCCTAAAACTATCATAATGTGTAACAGTAGCCTCCATGGTCTCTTTTAATTTTAGTTTTAACTAATATGAAATCTAACAACTATCAACTGTGTAAATATTGTTTGTTCACGTGAAACAATCAAACAAAACACCTTATTAATATAAGGCATTATAACTGATGATATGTTTTATTCTGTTGATGTGCAGAAAATAAATGTTGTGGTTGCTGCCCTGGTAGATACCTCATATCTTGATTTTCAATGTAATTGCCATGCTGGAATACATTGGGAAGAGTTTGTGCAAAACTCACTGGGGTTTGATCTGTGGTTTGTCTTTGTGCCATTGCAGATAACTCGACTGATCGTTGCAAGGAAGAAGCTAGGACTGTCATAGATGAACTCATTGCTTTTAGCGATTCTGCGAAAACAGAATTTGACTCTTTAATAGATTTATACATCTCACGCCTAAATTCTTTTTCTTCCTTTTCATCTTGTAGAAAAAGTTTGTCACGTTGTGCAGCAGAAAGTTGCCTCTCCATTTTCTTTCGTTTTTCGTCAATAAGTTTTGGGATTTGATTAGCATTGCCCCGTTTACGGCTAGTCGGGAGATCATCCTTGCTTGCGGTCACTTCATTTTCAAGCTCTTCATCCGAAATTGCGAATGATGGAGATGGAGATGGAGATACAGGTGCATGTATACTTTCATCTGCTAAGTTGTCTTCGAATTCGTCCAGTAAATTTGTTGATGCTACACCATCACTAGTTTGTTGTGAGGACTGTACACCAAATGGAAGAGGCTCAGTGGCAGGGGAGCCCCCCCATATCTGCACCATCGTGTCGTAAAACTCCATGACAAGCTTACCAGATCCACTTCGAGTCCCTGCTGTAACAGCATTACTGAAACCTTGTCTAAGCTCCTTTATTTTCTCCATGACACGACTGTACCCTTTTCGTACTTGCTTTTTTTGGACTTCAATGTTTTGAAGGCTTTCCTCTCGATTGTTTTCGTCCACAGGACTCACATCTGTTGGCCCGAAGAAAGACACTTCCACATCCTGATACTTTTCTGCCATTGAAGTTCTCACAGCCTCGTACTGTTTAGCTTTGTCGGCATTAAAATCGCTGTTTCGGTACTCCATTTGGCATTTATAATCCGACAATGCTTGAAGCATATAACCAACCATTTCTACATCCCATTTAAAGCGTTTTGGCTCCTTTTTAGAACCTGCGTTTCTTTTACGTCTCTGTTGGTTGGAAGCCATATGTGTTAATTGCACATGAATGCATGTATGTTGGTACTACGCATGCGTTAAAGTTTTTCAGCCCGGCTTGACGGGATGAAAACGATTACATGGGAAATTTCATCCCGGCAAAGCGGGCTAGCCCGCTTGCAACAAGCGAGATCTCGCCAAAGCGGGCTAGCCCGGCTGACATGTAATCGTAATGCGAAATTAATATAAGATTATTAAGTAAAGCGGGCTAGCCCGGTAAAACGGGCTAGCCCGGCAAAGCGGGCTAGCCCGGTCCATGTAATCGGCCCCTAAGACTCCGGCCAAAATCCACAAATTCAAATTCGTTTCTATTAAAGGGTGATCTAGATGACCTGACAGTGACGTGAACTGATAGAAATTCATTGGAAATTCTAACCACGCTATGACAACTGCATATCGTTCGTTATCGTTTTATGCCCGTTTTTCATTTGTCCCGAAAACAAGGGGTTTATAACGGTTATTCTTCATATTATGAGTCACGAATGCGTCGCTTTTGATCTGATCACGAATTTGTGACTGGGATCGAACAACGGTGCATGCGCAGGCGTAACATGAAAGAAGTACCTTTATAACTCAAAATAGTCTCAGCCTTTCAAATGACTTAACCGAAGAACATTCTAAAAGTCACGTGTTGAAGGCATGGACCTTCTGCAGGAACCTAGGGGCATATTCCAGCGGCAAGATTTAAGAAAAAAAAATTGGAAATTACGAACGATAACATAATTTTATGAAAGTTAGTTACCACTTTAGAAAATGCGACAATGACAAGCTGCAATGGTAGTTCTTGACAATTGGTCATTGTTATGTTATTTGCTAAGAGATAGATTTTTTTAAATATCTTTAGCAATTTGGAGATTAGCAAGATTTCGGAGTTTTGTTTCAATACCTTTGCCCGTCCAAATTTAGTAAAGTTTCAAAAATGCCCGTCCATAAGACGGATGGACGGGCCTCTGGCTATGGCTCTGATGGGCTGGTTGTCTACACGAAAGACGGATGGCGCTATTCACACAATGGTTAATCAGATTGATTTGGCTAAAGCAAAATGAAAAGTAACAAAAATGCAAATCGCAATTCATTGTCAAACATGATTAAAAGGAGATATAAGGAACAAATGATAAAAATATAATTTTGTTAAAACACTGAACGTTTATACCTAAACCGAAGCTGTTTGTGAACTTTAAGACTATGTTCTAAATAATGGACTTAAATAGGCTAAGTATAGTATGGCATAAGTTTTCCTTGCCATGTCACCGTGCGTCTATCATTTCCACTTTAATGCATGCATGCATGATATATATTTCCCGAAATATTTATTCCTGTGTAGGCTAAAGGTCGTGGAAATTGGACACACTGGACCAAGACTATTAAGTCGAGCAATCTTGGTGGCAAAGGAACAAAGATTAGCGATATTATCGTACCAACAATGGACACAGCTCGTTACAAATTCCTTATGGATATTCTGATCAGACACAATAAACCAGTGATGTTAGTTGGACCGACAGGCACTGGCAAAAGCGTGTATATCAAAGACAAACTCATGAATGAACTGGATAAAAGTGAATTTGTCCCTGCATTCCTTAACTTTTCAGCACAAACGAGTGCTGGTCAGACACAGGTTTGTTATTTTGTCATCACAAATTGATGATACTCACCAGGGGTTCCATTAATGGTTGATGGTGTACATGATTTTCTATTTAGGATATCATAATGTCAAAACTTGACAAAAGAAGGAAAGGAGTTTTCGGACCATCACTCGGAAAGAAGTAAGGAGAATTTATATATTTTGCAGTTAATTTGCTGCAAATCTATTCTTTTTACTTATAATATACATATATTATTCCGCTGCTATCATTCCTCACATAGATGGCAGTTAATAATTTGTGATTTTGCCGGGGGTGCAAAAACTTTTACTTTTTGGGGGTTTTTTTGCTGGGATGAGTGGTTGTTTACCAAATGTCTTGGCAGGTGGGTTGCATGAGAACTATCCCTCCTCCTGGCAAAAACCCAAACAAAAAGTCTGTGAATGACTAGTTACATGCAACAGTTGTGCATTAATCTGGACATCATCTCATTCTTTACACTTCTCTGAACATTGTGTAGATTTATAATTTTTGTGGACGACTTAAACATGCCAGCACTGGAGATCTATGGTGCACAACCACCAATTGAACTGCTCAGACAGTATCTGGACCATGGCAACTGGTATGTAATAGTTTAGATGCTGTCACAGGCACTTTTTTCCCGCCACTTTGCTCTAATACAAACTGGTAGCAACCCCACAATCATGCATGTATACTGTGGAGCCATTATTCCGTCAGTTGACACAAACATGTGATTTTCTATTGGGCGATGTAACACGATGTAGCACTTTTGCTGCAACATGCAGTAGCAACATAAGAGGTGAAGCCAGTAAAAATTCATACATTCGCGGCAGGGCTTGAAAAGTACCGGTAGATCCGGCTCATATTTTACCATTTGTAGGCCTTGGTATAACAGTGATGCTATTCAGGCCTTTAGCCTCATGAATAATGCGGGATGTGCTCTGGCTTTATATATTAACGGTGATGACGTGACTTACTATATTATTCTACGAATTACCTAGTTGTTAGGCAATGCGCTATATGAGCATGCGCATTCCGTTATGAACAAGCAGTTTCATATACCGGCCAATCCTGAACAGTTTTCCTTGCGCAAGTTCGTGGGCGCTAAAGTATTCGCATAAATTACGTTATTGGAATACGTTATTCGCTTTTATTACGTTATTACCTACCAAAAGGCTACAGTGCTACAAAAAAAACTTGTCAGTGCAGTTATATATTACTAAAATATATAATCAGTTTAAAAATGTAAACAACTTTTGCCCATATCGTATACAACGCTATTTATCGTTATTTCAATATATTTTATGAAATTTTGCCAAAAGTTCTAAATTCTTAAAAAGAATGTCTTAGGCGAAACAAGCGCTTGTTGACCTAAAAATTGGAAACAGTTTTTGTTATATAACAATAACACAGTAACACGTGTATTAGTTTTGTGAGATCTGTAGAGGAGGCTGAGAGCGCTAGAGACAATTTTATTTTTTAGTATATTTTTTAGTATATTTAATAATAATAATAATAATAATAATAATTTAATACTTATATAGCCCTATTTACAATAAAAGATCAATAGAGCTATATACTTAACAAATTGATTACATTTTGTCGTTGTCTGTTCAGTTATAGATACACGGTATGACGTCATAATGTGGTAAGAACAAGAAAGTGGCCCACGAGCCGCCTAGGCGAGTGGGTCACTGATGTTCTTACCACATTATGACGTCTACTGTGTATCTATAACTGAACAGACAACGGCAAAATGTAATCTATTTGTTCTATATAATAAAAATGTGGAAAAATTTTGCCAAAATAAGCTTTGTAGTGCGACGAAAAGACTTTAGCGCGCCATTTGACGTGATCATGATCTATACAAAACAAAGCACGCCATTGGCTGTCGATAGTTCTAAAATTGCTGATTGACTTGTCGCTGAAATGGCGTCAGCGTGCGTCTGTCCTCTAACAGATCACAGTTCTCGACCAATGAAAATCCTGAATTGACTGAACTGATTTAATATGTAATTTACCATGCAGTGAGAATGAAAAATAATACTTCCAAAATATTTTAATTTTTCACTGACATAGAGCGTTTACACTGGCTGGCCGATTGACTAGTGGTCAGTGTGGGACGACACATCTTGTGCAAATTTTTGAGACGAAGTATAAACCGGTATAAGCGTAAAAATAACTTTAAACGATGCGAATATTACTGACAAAGACTCAAATAAACATCGTTGCCACAAAGCAACTTGTGCATGGTATAGAGAACGAGCCTTTATTAATCGCTAAGCAGCAAGCGTGTTTACCACCTCCATCGATATGTCTGACGGCCCCATCGTCGAATATTTCTGCGTGCCCTGTAGAAGAAACTAAAAGCGCTAGAAGCCACTGATACTTTCGGTTTCCTGTAGGAAGAATAACTGACGGCATGATAAAGAAATGTTGTTTTAATGAACTCTTCATCCTGAAGTATTTTTTCCTGTAAGTCTATACAATCAATAATATGAAGTCCCGTCCTGCTTGTCCTATTATAAATCAATGATATTGAACAAAATACTGAAATAACTCTGAAAAGGTTTCTTTGTTATAAATTGTGATGAAAATGTACTAAAATATAATATGACACTGAAAAAATAACAGATTTTGAAGACGAACTAGATCATTGACAAACAGTTGAAAACATATAACTATACATCAATGAACAATATAATTGCATGAGATCTCTCCTTGCTGTCAAAATGATTCTTTTTGTAGGAAAAAAATAGTGGTAGATAAATGTATTATTTAAGAAAAAGACAATGAAGAAGACGTTGACTAATCACGTAACAATTTTATTTTCTTCGGAACATATAAGAAAGACACCAAGATGAATACTTGATTTTCAAAGAGATGGCAAGGCAAAGACATGCTCTTTTTATTGTAAGAAACGCAGGCATAATACAATAATTATTGAAAGTAATTCAAATAACGAATTTGAGAAGGACGTATTGCAAACGTGAGCAATATAAATAGGCCTATGTATACTGAAGCTATCTTTTTTCTTGTATGATACATCAACGATACAATGTTATTATTCTTTGGATATTGCATGCTATACTGCCTACGGATGTTGATTGTAATTTATTTTACTAATTCTAAATACGTAAGTTGGCCAGCGCCTTGAAATGTAAATTAGATATAGCTCTTAATATTGTGCATCCAAGGCTTAATGACGCGGGTATGAGAAGGGTTTTTCATTCAAACTTCCCATGAAGCGCGTGAGCGTTATTTGGAATAAAATTGTGCATAAATTATTGGTGAATACCTATAAGTATTTAGTATTTAACTTGCTATGTCGATGTAAGTTCTTGAATATGATTTTCAGTATACCCTATACACCCGGACCGTTCTAAAGTCGTAACAGCAATTTAAGCTTGGAAGAAGTTTAAGAACATTTTGGAACCTATAACGTGGTCCACCAAATTAAACGGAAAACAAGACGCCTACCTAGAAAGACGTTCACTTCTTCTTTTCTCTTTCTTTTCTTGTACTACTCTGGAGACGTGAAAAGCTGTTTGCTAGCCACTAAAGGGCTATGTCATTCAATAGCGCCAAAAAATAGCGTAAGCTATGAAACTTAGAAGGTATATTGAACTAATGCGGCACATGGTTATTTCCTTGCTGCCTCGCAGGAGGAAAAACCTCTGGTTCCTATATTCTGTATACCTTAATTCGCAAACGAATCCAGAGTTTGTCGTCTGCCTAAAACAATTCCTATGGCTAGTTTAACATTACATAAGAACTGTGTTTGTTCACTATACTATATCCCCTCTCTTAGAATTCATCATTTTGTTGTTAGGAGAGGGAGGGGGGAGGAACTTTATGCAAGCATATACATACAATTTTAATATGTATGTATGCTGTATGTATATAAAAGTACAGGTCAAAAGGTTCGTTTTGAGGAGATTTTTCATTGGAATACGGGTTTAATCAAGTCATGTACCTATTGATCAAAAATTTTAAATGATAAAATTTTAAGTGGAATTAAATAAAATTGGTACGCACAATATGTACAGGTATCTACGTTGTTGCATGCTATAACATTGCATAACTGTACTATCAGTATAATCAGGTATCTTTATGAAAATATAGTTAAAATAGTGCTTGCTTAATTATAAAAGATTCAAAAGTATGTTTTAGATTAATGAATAAAAAATTATCAACACATTTAAGTAGTTTGTAGGCAAAGGTTTTTTGTCATAAGCATTAAAAACTGCAGAACTATAATAATTTAATATTAAGTATTCTAAAATAGCACTTGGATAGCCAACAAGAAATATTGCTGGTAAATTCCATTCAAATTACTGTCTGATTAGAAATAACACAATCATTATGTTTAAAAATATATTAATCACGATTAACATTCTCAATTACTGTGCACCGTTTGGGCTATTATCTGTTGACTGCCACATCCTGTGTATCCTGTCATGTGGAGAATCACGAAACATCGGGTTGAATTTCAAATTGGTCTTCGAGTTAGACTTTGGGTTATATAATAGACTTCGAGTTTATAGGTTTTTCTTCAAGAATTTTGCCTTTTGTAACGCATTCCTCGTTCTTAAAAATATTTTTGAAAATTGAATTTCCAATTCATTCCCTGCTCTCATGACAAGTCGAGATGGAGTTGCATTGCAACTCGAAGTCCAACTGGACCTCGAGATGCCAGTTACGGTAAAGTCCATTCTGAGCACCGAACATTGTAAAATATACAAAATACAAAGAACATTGTAAAAAATTTGGCCTCCTCCAACAATTAACCGATACTTACCACTTGACTGTAGCTGTCACATTTATACAATATATGCACCCCGTATTATAAACAAACTGTAGTACACATGCATATTAATAGTACACCTCATCTTTTTGTAGCTCCATACATAATCAAATTTTTGATGGTTCACAGATACTAGGTGGCTATCTGGTATGTTGCCAGTGTCACTCAATACAATTAGTAACAATCTCATATTGTGATACTGGTTTCTGTGAGTTTCACAAAACTCAAAACTTTCACACTGATGGATTTAAAACTATAACAAATACATTTGCGCTAATAACTGCACTCGATCGCACTTTATATTTGCATTTATATCGTGAAAGTGTCGTGAATATAGCTCGGAATATGCATCTCCTATAGGAAAGGGTGATCCTGGAGAAATTGTTTTGAATTAAGCAATGTAATATATGACAACCACGCGTTTCATGAGACAGATGTCTATCTTCGCCAAATATCTGTTACAAATTTTTGACATGGTCACGCGAGCTGACGCAAAGCTGACGAAAGATTTCCGCCATGTTGTTAGTAAGCGCAATCCACGCCATACAACGTCTAACACACTGAGATATAATATTACTGGAGAACCTGCTCGTGGATAAAAAGTGAAGCCCAAAAAATGGCGGATTTTGGTCCTTGCTGATGCCATCTGGTCCACTATTCTCATGCGAATTACCACAGACCAGGCTCGTTTCTTAAGCCCGCTACTATTTTCAACCCCCCTGGTTTTCTCTGTAAAAATATTTCAAGTTTTTGTTGCAACGAAGCTGGTTTAGCACTTTAGCGTTGTTCTTTACTTCTTTTCAAAAATTTTATAAGTGATAAACCATTTCTGTAAAAAACCCAAGTTATAGATCAATAAATCATTTACACGACAAGAAGTTTGCGAGTAAAATTTACGAGCAAGATTGTTTTCTGGCATCTTCAAGTTTTCATGCCATATTGAACGTACGTGTTTAAGGCGTGTTTTGTCATGTTTTTAAAATTTTCTTCTACATCTGAGACTATTATGACATTGGTATTATGGTATGGACACCTAGGTCTTATTTAAAAACCAGTCACAAGTTTTCTAAATTCCAATTTTGTACAGACACTATACTGAAACACAGGGTTTTGCCGGCTTTTTGCATAGTGTATATTAATTATACCAATGTCCGTATGCTTTTTCTCATCTAATATCTTTCAAGTCATCATTTTTTATGTGCAATTATTATTCGTGGCTATTGAAATACGGGACCCGACTCTCAGGAAATATGTGTAAGGCTTAATTTTAATATGAGAAGTTGCTCAATATATTAAAGCAAACAAGCAGTGTATTTTGTGCATCAGTATGAACTAGTCACTTTTTTTACTGTATAGATTTGTATGTGTTTTAAATTATTTGGACCAGCTACTAATATGACTGTGAAGACTTGTATCTTTGGGGTGTTTACTATTCTTAGATATACTTTGACTTGAGTTTCTTGTACGTTTGCATGGTGAATACAATATACTTGTTTAGCTTTTTGGAAACATCACGTGAATAATAATAAATTTACGTGGTGTTTCCACAAAGCTAAACAAGTATACTTTGACTTGTTGCATCCAATCAAACTGGCACAGTTTATACATTCAGATATTTTGTATTGAGTGAATATGTAAGAGTGGGTATGCAATTGCTGGTTTAATTTTTTACTGGTTGCTTTCAGAATCTCATTTTCATTTTCTTCTTGTTTCATGATTCATAGGTAGGCCTAAAATACCTTTACTAAATTACCCTATGTATTGTGCTTTTTCAATTCCCATTGGCCTTGCTGAAACCCTGCATGGCAATGTTGTGTGTTTCATGTACATGCATACATGCATAATTACCTTTCCCTATGAGTTTGAATTTCTTGTATGAGTAGTTCTTAGGGGTCCCTTTGGGAACACATTATAAATTCAAGATGGCGGCGGTCTTATTATAGATTCAGGATGATGTCATTATTTAATGTGAGATCTCCCGTGAGATCTAACGTGAGATCTAACGTGAGATATCCCTTGAGATCTAACGTGAAATCTCCCGTGAGATCTAACGTGAGATCTCCCGTGAGATCTAACGTTAAAAATCTAACGTTGGATTTAGCGTTAGATTTAGCGTTTAATTTGTATGAGAATAAACATGTAAAAGAGAACAGAAACAGTGTTTCGACATATTTATTAAGTCTTCTCATTACAAGCATTTACTTAGGGCAATAGTTTATCTATAGTGTTTGGATTCATTGTTCTGGAAAACGTCCTTGATCTTCTAAAAGCCGTTTCAACAAAAACTTTCTCTTGTCTACGGCCGCTGCTATAGCTTCATCCGGATCAAACATATTGTTGTTCACATAATCATCTCGGGTCGCCATGATCTTTTTATGGATGGGATCTTTTTTCAACGCTTTCATCCATGCCAAGTTATCCATGTAGACATCGCCCAATTCCTTTTGAAAAACAGGTAGAATTTGCGCAAAGGCTTCCTCTTTCGCTTCGCTTTCGTCATGACCCTCCATGAGAAGCGCTTGCAAGATGTCGTCGTACTGATCCCGGACCTTGGACGCCGCATCGTTGGTCAATGTAGACCAGGGATCGATTTCCTCTTCAGAACTGTCTTCAGTTGTGACGCTGCTTTGTTCTTCTTCAGAACTGTTTTCATCACGCTCTTTTGTCGTAATGCTACTATCGTCTTCGGTATGGCTTTCCATAGAATTTTCCTCGCTGTATTGACTGTCCATTGTCTTACGAATGTCAATGCGAAATAAACAAATTTTCAATTATACACGTTATTTATGCACAAACGACCTCACATCGACCTCACATCGACCCTACATCGACCTCACATCGACCTCACGTCGACCCTACATCAACCCTACATCGACCTCACGTCGACCTCACATCGACCCTACATCGACCTCACATCGACCCTACATTGACCTCGCATCAATCCTCATCAGAAAAATATTAATGTTTCCAAACATTTCATTCTTGGTCATTTATGATTAAACATTTCACCCGTCAAGATGCCCTATAAGCACAAAAGAGACTGTCCTGTCTGTGACAAGCCAGGTCTTCTGTATATGAGTGATCATTTACGTCAAGTACACCATTTATACGGTGATGGAAGGAAAAAGTGGCTAGGAAGGGCCAGGTTCTCAATTTTACATAAACACTGCTCTGGTTCACTACCTGGATGCCCGACACATACAGTAGAAGAAATGAGATGTGGTCGCAAGCAGTAGCGTAGCCAGCCCGACGAATTAGTCCCGCTATGCAAATATCTTCCCGTTCATTGACTGTGAAAACAATTAATTTCTAAAGAAGTAAATAATGATAATAATTTGAAAATAACTTGAAATTTGCATAGCGGGACTAAACTGTCGGGCTGGCTACGCCACTGTTCGCAAGAAAACTTGTTCTGTATACGACAGCCAACAAAAGCCGCGCGGAAAGTATCAGCATCCATGCTAACCGAACCATGTCCGGAATTCAGCTTCCGCCATAAATTCTCACTTTTGGTTGTGGGTCCCACACAAAGTGGGAAAACGTATTTTGTCCGACAAATTTTGGAAAACAAGCGTATCGTGTATGAAGAGCAAAAGAGTATGAGTTATTCGCGTTTGAAAACTTATTTTCGGACTAGTGCTGAGGAAATTAGCGCCATTTTAGGACACTTTCCCATTTTGAAGCAGCAATAACTCAAAAACGGCTTGAAAAACAAGGGTGCCCGTAATGATGTCTTATATGTTGTTTTTTATAAGCTTTCTTATGATACAAGTTAGTTTTCAAATGAACGAATTTGAAAGTTTACTATTTTTGACCACATAATAGTTTTATAATAAAACTGAAGAGAAACGTGTTGACCGAAACCCACAAGATAAATCGGGCCAAACAACATTCAGAATTGTGATATTAGGCATCCAACGGACAATTTAAGAGCAAAATTGATTTGTCCCTCGAGAAGGTAGGTAAAATTACCTCTGCCTCCCTGACTATTGTAGCCTCTGCATTTTAACCCAGTTTAACTCTGATATGTGGTCAATTTCTGGTTGTTTTCCCATTATTCACTTTGAAATCAATAATGCTATGGGTGCAGACATTCACCTAGATAAAATGAGGGAAATTTGTAGTGTGACATCTTCAATTAGAGCAAGAGACATACTATTTAATGGGGTGCAGTTTACAGTTGTGTAATACATTATTTGCAGTGTTACTTTTATAGCGACTTTGAATATTTCTTGTAGTACCGTGCAATTCCCTGATATAAACTGCACTTCACCCAGTTCAACAGCTATTAACTTATAGTAAAACTGGTTTAAAGTATCGGCATAAAACTATGGAAAAACATTTTTAAAATAAGACGTAGTAAAACTCGAGGTAAAACTTACATGTTTTGTGGCTTTATATTTACGATAAATTTCCGTCCAGTATCCAATACTTTGGCATTTTTGTAGAGATAGATTTTATAACACAGTGAGAAGAAACATTTTCTCTTGTCTTTCTTCGACAGCATCCATACACCAGACAAAATTGACCCATTTGTTGAACTGCAAATTTGTTTTTGAAAAACAAGCAAAATTTTAAGTAGAATTTATACTTGTTTTCGGGAGGGGAAAGCGTCTGTGAAATCATTAGGATCTCGGTTGGTCAGTGGTAATTCGCATGAGAATAGTGGACCAGTTGTCATGGAGATGGCATCAGCAAGGACCAAAATCCACGATTTTTTCGGCTTCACTTGCTTGACTGAAGGAAGATAGGAGCAAGTTCTCCAGTAATACAGCTCAGTGGTCTAACACCGTACGCGCTATGTATGTCTGACACAGGCCTGGTCTGGACGCGAGTCTGACGCAAGTGAATGTTTTTAGTAAGCGCAACATACGTAATATTGCCAAAAATTGCGAGTGCAATTCGTGATCAGAGTGAAAATCGCTAACACAAATTTACCTTGCGAAAACACGAAGATAGACATCTGGTACATAGATAATCTGTGATTTGAATGAAAACAAAATGTAACACTTCCTATCCTCGCGACATTCCTCGTCATCAAGTGTCGTCATTAAGGATGTTCAATATAAAGAGCTTATATAGTTTACATTTCAAGTGACGTTGGCCAACTTGTATTCAAAATTAGTAAATTAAAATAAAGTTAATTAACATCGGTAGGCAGCACAGTATGCAGTTTCCAAAGAATGCGAACATTTTATCGTCGATGTATCATACAAGAAATAAAGATTTTATACGCATGCAGGCCTATTTATATGGTATATACAGTTCACGTTCGCAATACGTCCATCTAAAATGAGTTTTTTGACTTTTTTTAAATAATAATTTATTGTATAATTGTATTATACCTGCGCATTTTTTTAAAAATCCGGTTGCCAATTTCGTCAGTTCGCCCTGAGCAAGTATTCATCTTAGTCTCGTATATATTAATATATAAATATCTTTCATTATATAAATATATTTCATTTGCATGCATGTTTTGTCTTCGTAGAAAATAACATTGTTACAAGGTTTGTTGATGCCGTATTCATTGTCTTCCACTTAAATAATTAATGCATCTACCATTAAATACCACAATCGATTCCTACGAAAGGAATCGTTTTTAAAGCAAGGGGAGATCTCAAGTATATTATTCATTGATGTATGTAGTTTTATGTTTTCAACTGTTTGTCAATGATCTAGTTCGTCATCAAAATTTGTTATTTTTCATTGCTCATCGATTTTCGACTAGTTCTATGCGTTATTTAGCATTATATTTCTATTCATAGCATATTTTAGTATATTTTCTATTTTCATCACAATTTATGACAAAGTATACCTTGCATTATAAACTATTTTTAAGCAAGATTGATTTATAATTATAGGACAAGACAGGTTATTGACTGTGGACATTCAGGAAAAAAACACTTTAGGAAGAAGACGTCATTACGCGGACATTTTTTTATCACGCATGATCAGTTATTTTTCCTACACGAAACTCCACTGATACTTCAAAGCATGATAAAGAAATGTTCTTGTAAGTGTTCTCAAATTACCGAGTCATTTGATCCTTTGAATTATACGGCTTCCCCAATCACGTCGCTATAAAAGATGAAAAAAGGAACAACCTCGCACATTGCAGTTGAGTTCTCCGACTAAAGTATCCACTACATAATCGAGATGGGGCAATCGGTTAGTGACCTTCGCAAACAAGCAACTCAAGCGACGCAAGAACAGAAACAAGCGTTTCAGCAACGTCTTCAAATCTTAGAAAGGATGATTGAACAACGACTGGAGACTGTGAAGATTGAGATTTTGAACGGCGAGAAAAATGACCAAGAGATCGACACCGGCACAATTGTGTCTTCACACAAAATGGTGTACATAAAAACGGAAGCCAAGGAAAGCGATGAACTAAGTACGGCAATCCATCAAATCTTCTCAGGTGATTTTATTAACGGTCTGGAGTCTATTGTCGAGTTGGGCGCGGAGGCTGTGCTTGGGAACGACAGCATGGGAGAATACGAGAGCAAGGATATGTTTATCGTCTGGACCGACAATGCTCTGCTTCGTTGTGATGCGTACTACTACCGGTGGAATTTCGTGTCGAAGTCGGTGATAGATGAAACAGAAGGAGCCACTGGTGTCCTACTAGTGAAACGAGTGATCGATTTAACCAAAACCGACCCACAGGTTTTAACTTGGGCAGTAACAAGAATGGCAGATCGCATAAATAACGCGAAAGTTAAGCCTGCGAAGCCAGTGGACCCCGAGGAAATGATCAATGATGCCATGAAGGTATTAGAAAAAGTGGTCGAATTTCAAGCAAAAGTAAAGGCTATGGAAGCTGGGGGAAAGCCTGAATAACTCCAAGATAGTTCTCAATGGAGTTCTGATTGAAAAACTGCGACGAACTTCATGAACGCAAAAATTGTCTTTGATTGACTTATAGGTAATAAAACATGTGATTGAAAATAAATAAAACAAGTTTACTATAGGCAGCATTTGTTTTGATGATACATACTATAGTATTCTGATTTTTGTAAGTCTTGTGTAGTTCTTGCTTAAATGGCTGTTATGATTTCATTCTTCACTAATAATTCTGACAGAACGTAAAACATTGGTCTTGCCCTAGCATTTTAGTGTTCTCTATAGAGTATATAGTGCTCGCATAGTGTCGGTCATCGAGCCGCGACATACATATTCATGGCGACGGCGAATTCACTTGTCGCTTATATATCGTAATAATAGTTTTCTTCACTCCTTGTCGATAATAACGGCATCATACCAAGTTATTTTTAAGCTTATACTGGTTCTGTCATACTTTGTGTGAACTGTACTTGCACAAGATGCAGACACTCACCACATGCAGTCATGCTTGTTTCCAAATGCTCGTTCCCTCTACCACAAGTTGCTTTATCGCCATGGTGTTAATCTTCGGTCGTTTTCAGTAATATTCGCATCGTTTAAAGTTATTTTCAGGCTTATACCGGTTTGTACCAGTTTATATATGCGTTTATACGAATCGCAAGTTAGGGACACTGACCTCATGAAAGTCAATCGGCCAGCGAGTGTAAACGCTCTATCTGATCAGAAAATTAAAATATCGTCGAAATATTGTTCTGCATTCTTCATTGCCTGGTGAATTTCATAGTATATTAAAAAATCAAATCGCCTCTAACGCTCTTAGAGCTCGCAAAGCTAATACACGCTAATACTACTGCTCCGAACAGGTGATATGAATACGCTAAGATCACAAATAAACCACATGTCTGTTCTGAATTGTCATCTTTCCAATAAATATAATATTTGCTTGCGAATAGGAGTTTTATGTCTGTCATCTTGTTATCATTTAGCGATGATAAGGAAACGAACTCTGCCAAGGGTGCGGCGGAAACCTGCATCTCAAAGATAAAACTTTGGCTGTAGGCAAATAGTTGTACTGATGTGACATTTAGATAATAATTATATACAAGGGGTTATACAATAGACACCCACAAACAAATTCCAAACAGTTGCTTAAAGTCAGCTATGAGTGAAGTGAGACAATCTGTAGAAGTATCGAACTTTTTCATCCCACCTTCTCCCCATACCTCCATCAAGTACTTGTTGATGAGGGGGTTATTGGGGGCAAATTTTTGCCCTCACCTTACTGGGTAAAACAATGTTTACACTTATGTAAAAAGTATAGTTAATTATTTCTATTAAAGTTAATAAATATCAATTATTTCTAATAATGAAATTGCTAGGGGTAACTGTAACCCCTAGCTCAAAATATCCCAAAACTCGCGTTTGGTTTCTTATTTTCGTGTAATATGGCGGAGAAAATGCCCAGTAACGAGCTGCGGAAATGCAACATCCACAGTATGGAAATTATGACATAAGATATATGGTTTAGGTTCGCAAGATGGCAGACATAAATATGCTATTTCCGATCTATATTCTTAATTTTCATTTAATAGGTAGGTATGGCGATGCGTGACATCTAATTACTCCGCCTGCCGTAGGCGTGGCGCAGTTTTAGGTTGTATGACCATGTTCTAGACGCATCAATATATAATGTAAACAAAAACAGAACGAGATGTATATTATGTATTGGTATATATATATTGGACAGGGGTAGATAACCGAGTTTTATATTCGCCCCATTTCTTGTTTTTCTTCGGTGTCACAAGTTAGCGCAGCGCTCGTGGCTCATACCGCTGACACAACAAATGTGATCTGGGATCATATCTGCAACTAGCGCATCGTTTCATTTCATTTTGTAACAAAACGCTCCTTTTAATGTGCAAACTTAAATATCTAAACCCCAACAAGGGTCTCCGTGCAAACAATCGCATCCAAAATGTTCTAAAACGTGAAACTTAGACACTTAACTCCCAAGTCAACATTGTTGAGAGTATGTAATGCCATGGTGTTGCGGGTACTTGCTTGACAAACTAAAAAAATTACAAAACAGCGCTGTGATAATTATCACTGGTAGAACATGTATCTTATGACGTTCCAAAAGAATTAAGCGGGAAACCTCTGAAGCAACGACATAAATTAAATCAATAAGACGATTTTTATGCAAGAAGTAAGAAATGACACAATGCCATCATCTTTAACAAACATGTTTAAAATTAAAACCAATGATAGAGATAAGAACAACAGTTACAAAGTGAGAAACAGACTTTTTAAAGGAGAGCTTTATTTATACTCAGCTGCGTCGCTTTGGAATGGCTTTTCAAATACGGCGTCAAAAAAAGGAGTCAGCGTCAACAAATTTTAGTGTATGCTTGACAGCACTTGATTAATGCCACTTGCAGTACTGTGCAAAAGTACATGGTTATCGCTGACACCAAGTGCAGAGTACTTCTGATGAAATGTTATGTTTTATTTATTAGGTATGACAAAAAAGATACATCGAAAATCAGTTTAGTTGATCTTCAGTTCATATGTGCTTTGGGTCCTCCTGGTGGGGGACGTAATCCTGTCACTCCACGTTTTGTCCGTCATTTTAATATCGTATCTGTAGCGAAATTCAACGATGATACAATGACAAGAATATTTTCCAGCATTGTCAGCTTTTACTTTAAGGTTTGGCCTATGAATCTACTTATATATGCAGGTAGTGCGCAGTATACATCGTGCAACGATTGTGTCAGTACAATATGGTGGGTTAAGAAAACCGCAGCAATTATAATTTTGGGGACCTCTAAAAGATTAATGTGATTAAACGCACTAACTGTTTACAATTAAGAAAACGACAGTGGGCATCTTAAAGAATACATATGCGCTGTGTTGTGTTTAGGCCATTGCAATGTATAGACTGCATAAAAAAGGACGTGTGTATATATATATATATAAATATATATATATATATATATAGAGGATATTACACGGCGGTGCGAAGATATGAATTTTATCTTCGAGTGGTTAAAACAATATTTTACGAACGAGCGCAGCGAGTGAGTAAAATATTGTTTTCACTTCGAGAAGATAAAATTCATATCTTCAAACCGCCGTGTAATGTTCTGTTTATTATATAGTTGTAAACAATTTAAGACCCAAGTCAGTAATATTAATTTTCGATCAATAATGCTAAAAACATGGCTTTATTTCAATATTATTTAAGCTAAAACAATACCTGTTCATCATTTTAGTGCTTTCTTGTATTATTTCCATTTTTTCGGCACAAACATGTAGTTTTTTTCTTTAAACAAAGGTGAAAATATGTTCGCTGCTCTTACAAATATCGCCATTTTGAAAATACAAAATTATTGGCGGGAAATGATCACGTGATCGATATCTTCACTAGTGAAGATATGGAAAATATCTTACGGTGTATTTTCAGTATCTTACTGTCAACTATATAATAAATATATATATATATATATATATATATATATATATATATATATATATATATATATATATATATATATATATATATATATATATATATATATATATATATATATATATATATATATATATCATAAGACGTTTTCCTGAATTTCCTCTACGCATAAAATGCATGATAAAGGCTGTTCTCCAGTTTCGCGTTTTTAAGATTTACACTCAAATTTAAATTGAAAAACGTTTTGGTAGAGAGAATGTAGCTAACATTTGTATGCTTTAGTAGTTCGTCTTGTTAAGGAATTACTTAGAAGTAGCTTTGAAGTGTGTTTATAGTTGACTTCAAATTAACTTTGTGTGTTTACAATAAAAGCTTCTCTAATATGATATTCTCTGCGCCCATGCACGAGAAATTACTGTACGGCTAAGTTAATTTTAAAGGCGTTAGTTTGTACATCCTGCATGATCCTATAGTTATGTTCCTTGAGAGAAAGGGCCAATGATACCCGATTCAAGTAGCCTTTCATGGACCTTTTTTCTGTGTTTATTTGAACAGAACAATGAATTCCCCAATGACGTTTATGCCTTGGGATCGCAGATTGTTGCTGGAACTATGGAAGTAAGTGAATGTATTTCTTGTTGCGTTGCAATGTCATGTTACGTGTTTACGCGGAGCTTCCGCAATTGAAGGTAATTTAAATAAGACGATCACTGTAGAAGGATGAGTGACACAATATTTTGAAAAGCTCTTTGCTTCTCTTTTTGTCAAATTTCCTTCTCTCATCAGGACACCTATACAAATAAATTATAGAAGCCCTGTGTGTTACGTTAACTATTGCCCTCGTTCACTGATTGTTCTAAAATAAAGTAATTTGATATATCTTTTGTTTGAAGATCTATAAATCAGCTATGACGAACTTGCTACCAACGCCAACAAAGTCTCATTATACATTCAACTTGCGAGATTTTTCCCGTGTCATTCTCGGCGTGCTGTTGATTAAGAAACAGGCATTGGATGATAAAAAGACAGTTGTCAGGTACTCTCTTACTTTCTCTATAATAATGAAATATTCTCTCAAGAAAGAATTAAGTACCATCATGAGTATCTGGTAGGTTTTTTTGGGTGGGAGAACAAAACCCTTGCAGGAGGGAAAGCGAAAGAGCTGGCAGGCGAGGAAATTTGTGAGCCACAGAGGGTTGGATGCTCAAACTGTGCAGTACTTAAAATATGCATAACAATGAAATTTTCCACATTCAGATTTTTTATTCATGCGCCTGGTGTTATTTTTTGCGCGTATTACGTTGCTTAAAGCTGTAACAACGAATATTAATTTTGTGGGTTTTTTTTCTTGAAGACTGATTCAAAGAACTTTTTTGCGAAAAAATATACCCTAGATGTGACGTCATAGTAGTAAGTGAGCATAGAAATGATAGATACAAAATTTGACTGTGCTCGGTCGCGAATCATGTCTCTATCTTTTTCTCGCAAATTTTTTCTCGCAAGTGCCATGAAAAGAATTAATCAAAATTACAGTTCAAATATAGTCATCTCAAATAAACAAAATGAAATAAAGAGAGTGCTTCATGTACATTTAATAAAAAACGGTTGCTTTACGTACACTCGATTTATTTCGAAATATTTTTCGTGCCCAAAGCATGACTGAACATTTCGCCAACAAGGTGACCAAAGGATCGTTTTTTCGTGACTACTTTTGCCCTTATAACTCCGTTGTTATGCTTACATTATTTTTATCAAGCAATTTTGTGCATTAAGCACGACTCATCACTGTGACTCTTTGTGGCAATGACTCTTTTTCCAAACTCTTTTTCTTTTTCTCTGCCAAACTCGGCTTGCCCTCTGCTAAATTGATGGTATTCTTGACGTGTTCGCTTGTTGGTCTTAGGTTGTGGGTTCATGAAGTATATCGTGTATTTTATGATCGTTTGGTTGATGACAAAGATCGTGCTTGGCTACACAGCTCTTTGAAGAAAGTTACCAAGGAGCATTTCAAGGAAGATTTTGACGCAATGTTCAAACATCTTGGAAGCAGCAAAAATGTATGTCGTTGTTTAGAGTTTGCCTAAATTGCTGTGACATCATTAAACTTGCCACTTGCTTATTCCGCCGGTCACTTAAAAATTTAAAAAAATCAAATTGATGCATGATTCTATTTTCAACAACAAATGCAGAGAAATAGTTGGATTATTTATCAATATGTAGTGTATGACTCTTTTGTCTTAGGGTATATTTATAGGAGGCATTAGTAGCCCTCAACTACTCTCTTTACTCTGTTTTGTATTCATAATCAAATGTATTTGGGGAACATCGCTTGGCAAAGCCACGAGCGTCTAAAATTTTGCCTTTTTAGAGCTCGGAACGCGATTTTTCGAAATGAGAGATTATCATGATGAATGAATGTACCACTGTTTTACTCCAGCCCAGACTTTCTCCCGTCCTCTACTGTTTTCCTCCGGCCCAGGCCTCCTTCCAAACCTCCATGGTTTTGAAGATAATTGACGAGTGAGACATTAAAGTTCCTTCCCTCCTCCCCCTCCTTGTATGCGACTTTGTTATTAACGTACACTACAAAGTTTAATTAAAACCAGTCTTAGAGCTATGTTTTTTTTCGAACAGATTACAGAAGATGATGTGAGGAGTTTGATGTTTTGCGATTTCCTCAATTCAGATTTGGTAAATATTTTGATGTCGTACTTGTGGTACTGCATGCTTTCGAAACATAGTAAGCAAGACATGTTTGTTTTTTTCAGTTGGTTGAAGATCGCTTATATCAAGAAGTCAAGTCAATGGACGATCTCTACAAAGTTGTTGAACAGTATTTAGAAGAATACAATCAATTGCATAAAGCTCAAATGAACCTTGTCATCTTTAGGTAAGATGTTTTTATGGTCTTAGTCTGATAATGTTTTCTTTGATTTTGGTATCGCAAAAATTCTATTAAGCTTCTTGAACAAAGAATTGTTTCCAACTACATGTCTGGATTAAAGAGGTTTATGAAGTGATCACACCTTTTCCTATTTCGAAAGAGGGGGGGGGGGGGGGGTAAAGAATCCCCACCATAGAAAACTACAATAGGTACCAATATATGTTAGGTATACCTTCCCGTAAATTGATACAAAAATTTACTGCCTAACTTGTCGCTGTTAACGGTAGCTAGGCCGCATGACAGCGAGACCTGCAATGTACAATTGCATGGTATAGCTTAGCCTGTGCACAGACCTAAATCAGAATGATTAAGGTCTGTGAATACTTGAAAGATTTCTTGTCCATGCATAAATTAAACCTCAAGTTTTGAAGAATTAATTTATGCAATATTATAATATGATACATCAAGTAAATTTTCAATTTCCACTTTTCCTGTAAAATATCTCCACGATAAATTGCACTAGAAGCAAACATTTGCAATGTAAACCTATAGAATATAGTTAACATTCTTCTCTCGGCCAGGACAAGTAATCCTTCAAGTCTTAACGGACCTTACTCTTTTAGAGTTAGGTCTGTGAACAGGCTACGTATAGCTAGGCTGCAATTTTTTAAGTATAGTGTTTGCCAATCAGGCTCCTCAATGGGCTTGCACTTGTGGAATTAAGGAGCCTTAGAATGAATTTCTTAATCGTTTAACTGTATTTCCTAATAATAGTTACTTAATAGTGTATTTATATTCGCTAGTAATAGATGTTTGTCTTTTGTGTTTTGTGTATAAACAGTTTCTGAAATTTCCCATGAATTTTACTCCATTTCTGTCTTTAGGTATGTTTTGGAGCACTTGGTTCGAATCAGTCGTGTTTTAAAACAATCTGGTGGTAATGCCTTACTCGTCGGTGTCGGCGGAAGCGGCAGGCAGTCGTTGTCACGTTTAGCTGCGGCAATATCAGATTTCCATGTTTTCCAGCCGGAAATTTCGAAGAGTTATGGGATGACCGAATGGAGAGAAGACATCAAGGTGCGTTTCGAGATTTATTGAATTTGAAGAAACGTTCAGATTTTGAATCGCATGTAGCTTTTTAAGAAGGTTGCCTGTGGGTTGATAGGGTGTTGATGTACCTCATGCTGTAGGTTCGGTAGGAAGCCCAAACTTGTTGTAGTGAAAGTGGTTTTCCTTAGACAATTGCAATGGTAGACATAATTTTCTTTCTTATGACGAGAATGAATTAGGGATATGTGAATGTGTTTTCAGACGGAGTCGATATTATGAGAGAATTACTGACTCACGAGTAAACGTTCCTGTTTCTGCCTAGCGTTAAGACAAGTAAATGGCTAGCAATTGTTCAAAGGATCAACTTCAGCTACAATGTTGCCACTAAATTGTCGCCTTCCGTGCCTGGCCTTACAATAATTTAGGAATGATATGTTGATATTAATTTAAAAGCACGATGTTTATATGGGCTGTATAAAAAGTAGACCCTGTGAAGTAGCCACAATCTGTTGTATCATTTTCAATGCTAGGACTTTGTTATGATGTCCTTTGTGTAGAAGACATTGGGCGTGGGTTTTTCGTTCAAAGCATTTCGTTCAAGAGCTATCAAATTAATACAACAGATTGCGACTAACTTGAATTGCAGCTAGTTCAAAAGGTCAACTTTTTTTATACAACTTCTCTATTGGGAAAACTACAAATCTTTTCTAAAAGTGATGAAAAAAATTTGTGAAAAATTACTTGTTAAACACTTTAGTACTTTGTCCATTTAACTTGATGTTTGCTTTCTTCCAGACCCTGCTGAAGACTGCAGGCGCACAAATGAAGCCAACCGTGTTTCTGTTAACTGACACTCAAATTAAAGAGGAATCGTTTCTTGAGGACATCGACAGTTTGCTGAATACAGGGGAAGTCCCGAATTTATTTGCCGTTGATGAGAAAGCTGAATTAGTTGAGGTTAGATCTCAAGGAATATTCGAGAAAATTAGAGCGTGACTGAAATCCTCATTTGAAGAGGACATTTTTCGTATTCTGGCATGGGTATTTTTATACTGGTGTGCTTTACGTGTAAATGTTTAGTACGCATACTGCACTTGCTTCAACATCGCACCTCAAATATTCTAATTCCTCACCATTTCTTTTTATTTATCCACCTGGGGCCAGTTGTACAAGCTTTCCGTCTAATATAGCCTGTGTTTTTTAACTGCTGCTGAAAGACAAAAAGTACATTGGCAATAGGGATAATATACTGAACTCGCAAGAGATAAAAATTGATTTTAACCCGAAAATGCCGTAATTTCATATGATTTTATGCTGGATATATTCATAGAGTATGAGATAGTCACTGATCGTACAACCTATGCATGGTGGTCTATAGAGATATACTAGCTTAAGCTAGTTAGCTTAACCCTGACTTAACTCGAAACTCAAATTTGTAGTCTTAAAAATATTTTTAGAGCCTGGATCGATTGAAATTTTGTAGTGTCAAGTTTCAAACGAAAGAGACGTATTGAAATCTAAAAACTAAAACAGTAATTGAATTTTAACTCAGAGTTAACGCTGAACTATAGCTTTGAAGTTTGAACAACTGGCCCCTGATGGCAAATGTTGCCTGCGAGATGTGAGATTTGACAGATTGTACATTACATTATTCAGCAGTACGTTTTACCTTTCTATTCTGTATACAACCAATTCAAAAATGTTTGTCCTTTGAAAACATTAAACTCTAAACCGTAAACTCTAAGCGCGCAAAGTGCAAAGGGGCACGTCAAGTTTCAAACTTCGTACTTGGTAATTGAACATTGCAGGTTATTGTGAATGGATTGTTCTAGTAAGGAGTCCCTTGGAAATAAGAGATACCATGATACTAGATTTCTAAACTGATAAGTGGTACTCCCTTTGTGTTGTACGTACTTAATATTTATCGTTCAAGGTTTAGAGTTTAAGGTCTGCAAATGACAACTTTTTGAACTAGCTGGATAAGTTCTGAACTGTAAAGCAACGTTGGACAGTCATTTAACCATCATGATGTGGTACTTATTAATGGCTATAGCTGAATTATTTACAGTTTGTGAATAATTACAGAAAATTAATTGTTAATCTTGTAGATGGTACGACCAGTGGCCCAGGCACAAGCTAATGATAAGAACACAGAGTTTTCACCCTTGGCTCTATTTAACTTCTTTGTAAGCTGCTGTCGTGAAAATCTTCATGTAATGTTGTGTATGAGCCCCATCGGTGACGCTTTCCGTAACAGACTAAGACAATTCCCGTCGCTCATCAATTGTTGTACGATCGATTGGTTTCAGGTGAGATTATTTTGCTTAACTTTGTAGTAATGCAAAATAACTGAAGCTAACTTTCAAATGAAGGCAAATTGAGTATCCTATTGTTAAACCAGTAAAAATGGTTGTGACGTTTTGTGACGTCCTTATTGAACATTTTTCGTGGGTCGCGAGCAACAAGTATTTCCCTTATAAAACTTTCACACTTTATTTCACATGTGACATTGAATTTTCACATATGAAGTGTTCCAATCCCACATACGAAAAAATGATTTCATATTTGAAATTTTCTAATTTCAAAAAAAAATATGTAAAACGAAAATTTCAGATATAAAGTTTCTAAATTTCACTGTGTAGTAATCATTTTTACATGCGGCATCTCATTCCACATAAAAATTCGCATGTGGAATTACAATGATGAAAAATCGTGTATGTATCGTATATCCAAATATTTTATGCAATACATAAAAAATGAGTTCGTGTAATCTCTTGAAAATTTTAGCCATGGCCTGAGGATGCTTTGGCGATGGTCGCTACAAAGTTCTTAGCGGATGTGAGTTTAACAGACAAGGAAAGAACAGAAGTTATACCGCTTGTGAAGCATTTTCATACTAGTGCAAGAAATCTCTCTGAAAGGTATGCCAACAAACTTTCGTTTAAATGGCAAGATAACTAATATTGGTGTTGCGAAGAATAACTTGAGCTGGAAAGCTTGGACGTGAAGTTTTGTTTTATATTATGAGCTTTGATGCGGATGCTTATACGCTGTCACATATGTTCATTGTTAACCACCTTGGAATGAATCGTGTTCGCAGTGCTTTTCGGATGACTGCGTTTACCGTAAAGTTTCCAAAATGCATTTTTGTCAGTAAAACGTTTGTGCCGATTACATATCTCGTTCACACGTGACTTGCTTGCGCTCAGTCTGGAGCCACTCCATCATTCTCACTTCACTATTGCCTTTGTTCATTGTTGTTTTCCTCCATCTAACTCACACACACACTCACTCACTCGCTGACCGTGTAAAATGTTTTAAAACTCGATTTTATTACAAATCGCTTATATTGAAAGTTGCAAATATTTGGAAATCTGAAATCGTGAACAAAGCTTGTGCCAAATTCTAATGGTTCCCCAATCTGCTCTTGCATCCCTACTTTCTAATTCTTATTTTGTGTTATTATTCAGTTATCTCGAGGAGCTTGGCCGTCATAATTATGTCACGCCGACATCCTATTTGGAGCTGATTTCATCATTTAAGGGACTACTCAACAAAAAGCAGGATGAAGTAAGTTTTGCATACGGCGAATACTGCGGAATGAATATTTTGTCAGATTCTTCTTTTCCTTGTACTTTCGAATCCTAATTTCAGTTATGTTGAAATATTGTTGTTAATAATTGTTAATTGCACACAGATTCAGTCCTGAATGCGCCTGTTGTATATCCTTGAGAGAAAACATGTTTACTTGATACATAATCTGTTTTTTTCTTCAGGTGATGAAAATGAAACGGCGGTACGAAGTTGGTTTGGAAAAGCTTCAATTTGCCTCTTCACAGGTTAATAGCCAGACATGCTTTTACTATTGTTTTTAATTCGCAGTCGTAAGCTTGAAAACTAAGCCGCATCGGAATTAAAAAATACAGGAGTTCTGTCTATTGTCTAAAACGTTTCAGAAGCGAGAGTATTCTACTGCTTTTGTTGTCACCATAATGGAACTCTAACTTTGATTAAGTCTCAAAATTTCAGCAGCATCTCCATCTTTTGCGTAATCTTTCGTTCATCACCTACTCAATCCCATTTGTTTCGTTTCATCGTTTTAAAATTTGTGTCGAATTTACAGTATTTCTATGAATTTGAAAATTGTAAATGATACTAGAAATGAAGTTCATGAAAAAAATGATAAGGAAACCAGAAGCCTGTCATGTTTCATTACTTATTTCTCCTAACTTTTTCATTTCAGGTGGCAGACATGCAAGTGGAACTTGAAGAACTACAGCCTCAACTAGTAGAAACTGCGGCTGAGAATGAAAAAATGCTTAAGGTATGTTCTGAGATATATACTCTCCCTGCATACCTCCTTACGTTCATGATTGGGCATTATATACTTTAGGAATCCCAAACTGCAGTTTTATTTTTTAATGTGAGAAAAGTGTAGCCAAGATGGGGAAGTTTACGTGCAAAATCCCTAAACCTTTTTTGTAAGGGTTCTTTAAATTTAGTGGTGGACTTACTATGGAGTGTGTCTACCCCTGTAGCTCCTGGTCAACATGTGTGCCAGAGGGGATAGATTCATTCCACCTTTAACCAACTTATGTTTTGGATTTTAAAGCAGGATAATAATTATCAATTGTTGGATGAGGTGGAGCAAAATGTCGTAATTTGTCAGTGTCGAGAAGATCAGAGGCAAATAATTGATCTGCGAGCCACCGACGAATCACGATCTTTTGCGAGAACCGAGTACAATAATTGTTTTATCATTCTCTTACAACGTTTTTTATAAGACTTTAAAACTAGGAACAACAAATTTTTCACACAAAGCTTTTGAATGTTCAGCAAAGCGAGCAGCTATTGTTTACAAAATTGGAAGCAATGCGCATGCTCAGAATGTCATTTGTAGCTCAGCCATGTTTTTAACAAATGCGCATGCTCACAGTGTTATTTGTACGCAGTTATTTGCAGGTAAATTAACCAATCAGAATTAAGAATGTATATAAAGAGAACGCGGTAATTCAAAATAGCCAGCGTTAATATTCTCATAGTACTGCCTGTATAGAAATATCTGTACAAAATTGTATTTCTGTTTTTCTAAAATGCAACCACTCCAGTACATGTTTCATACCCAGCATCCCTTTAAAACGTTGACGGATCCACCACTCTTAATCGAAGTCAAAACACGAAATTTTGAAACAGTGTACTAAACAACAGTAGCAAAGGACTGAAATGCAGGCTATATTAATTTCCAGCCCTTTTTTGACTCGATTTAGTTCAAGATATGTACAGTGTGTCTCAGAGAAAATGTCACTTCAAAGAAAATTTAAACAGAATCATTCCTCATAAAGTTTTTTTAAGTCGAATGTTATAATAGTGATTTTCTATGTTGACTACCATTGATGTTGATTGGAAGAGTATTCATCATTACATCACAGAAAATTGCCTTTTGATTTAATCCATAATTTTTCTCAATTTCCCAACTTCATTAAAATGCAGCAAAAACGATTGCGGCAAAATAAAAATCAATGTGCACCATTCTCAGTAGTGGTGGAACACAAACCATGTTAGCATATAAAGAAAAAGCTGCATTTTAAGTATAACATTTTCCAAAACTAAATTTTTGACATGCAGTCCTCATGCAAACGCATTTCATTTTTGCTCGTCTTGAGATTCGAGCATTTTTAAAGCATGAATAAAAATTTCTCTATCGAATGTAAACGAAAGCAGCCGATGTTTTCAGAGAGGCTAGGCAACATTGTGAACTTCTTGTTTTATTCTTTTTTCTATATATTTTTTTTAAAATGTATTCCTTAAAACCGTGAGTAAGCTGCAATTTGTGAGGTGTAAGAAATAAAGAGAGCTGTGAAAACTGTCAAGTTATAACTGGTAAGCGCTAAAGATTTTTGACACAAGAATCTTATCTCTTAGGTGATTGAAAAAGAATCCGCAGAAGTGGAAGCAGCAAGTAAAATAGTTCGTGAAGACGAGGCAATCGCTAATGCGAAGGCGGCGGAATCTCAAGCGTTGAAAGACGAATGTGAAAGTGAACTTGCTGAAGCACTACCAGCTTTAGAAGCCGCCTTGGCTGCCCTCAATACTTTAAAGGTATGTATATTTAGTAAAATAGTCATAATATGTAAGTATGTACGTACACAGGCCTACAAGTTTGCCGATTTGGATAAAACATTAGATTGATTGATGTTTTGGTATAATGAATAATTGATTATTTGGCTGACTGTTTGGTTAATTTGTTGTCTGGTTAATGGTCATTATTTATAAGCTGACTGGTTTGCGAACTTATTGAGTGCTTCACGTTTTCAGTATATTTGTTGTTTTGTTAGTCAGGGGGCGATTGGATAGCACTGCCCACCCGATAGTGATTTTTTCAACTGCCGCAAAATAAAAAGCAATGACAACGGGGATAATAAATTCGCAAGAGATAAAAAAGTGACTTTAACTCAAAAGTGCTGAACTTTAGTTATGGCTTTCACCATTTACTGAAACATGTTCATTGAAACTAGGAATAGTCCGGTCGCTTAGCGGCAAAAATTGGCAAGATCTGTACAAAGCGGACAAAGTCAGTATTTCTTTCCCCGCGACTCCTAAGTCAAATTGAAATGTTTTTGGGGGTGTAATGAAGATATTCACAAAATTTATCATCCCGGGGGGGAAGTTCCGTTTTTGAAATAACGGTTCGGGATGTTTGTTCATGTTTTACTTAATCATTGTATTTAATAGTAAGGTGTTGGATATTGTTCAAAGACATGGACTTGACAACAGATAAATGGGCATATAAAATTTCCTGTTTGATGTTCTCACATTAAATATCATTGACTGGCAGAGAAACATTGCCAACCGTTAACGTACCACCTCACTGTGGTAACACCCCCCTAACTTGAAAATTTTAGGCAATCGTTCTTAAATTGATTAGAAGGCATAGTTAATCAATTATAGAGGGGGTGCTCAAGTTTGTACACGCCAGTACAGATCGTTTGGTTAAGCGACTTCACTAGAATGAATCACTATTCGGTGAATAGCGCTATTATCCTTCTGACCGCAGATAACCAGTTTTCTTTTATCAGCAGATACTGGGATCAGGTGGATGTATAGAAGAAGAACGTTAGAATTCAGCGATCAAAAGCTTTCATTCCCAATCGAATTCGCATTTCTGTTATTTTTATTACGTTTTAGCCATCGGATATAACCATCGTTAAATCGATGAAGAATCCTCCAGCCGGAGTGAAACTGGTTATGGCTGCCGTGTGTGTCATGAAAGATGTCAAGCCTGATAAAATCAACGACCCTTCCGGAACAGGTGGGAAGATACTTGATTACTGGGGCCCATCAAAGAAGATTCTCGGAGATATGAATTTCTTGAATCACTTGAAAGAATATGATAAGGATAACATTCCTGTAAGTAAGCTATACATTTCAAATTGTGGCGACTTTAGGACAATGGCAGGAAGCAGTATTCGTTGTCAGTGAAATTTTACAGCGGATGTTTACAAAACATTATTGGAAAAGATTCTAACCATAAAACCAAACCATAAATTTAAGAGTATGCATGGGAAAAATCAGTTAACTACTTGACATTAATTTGACTAAAAAAGAAAGGACTTTGTAGAAATTAATGTGAAAATATTTACGTATTGTCAACGTACAACCATTATGTGCGTGCTTTGTATTAAAATTGAACTGTCTGCATGTATTGTAAGGTCCATGTCATGGCGAAGATTCGCAAAGAGTATATCAGTAATCCTGAATTCGACGCGACCAAAGTTCGTTCAGCGTCTTCAGCTGCTGAAGGTCTTTGCAAGTGGGTTTGTGCCATGGAGATATATGATCGTGTTGCTAAAGTAGTCGCGCCGAAGAAGGCCAAGCTGGCTGAAGCTGAAGAATCATTGGCTGAAACTATGGGAATATTAGAGTCCAAGCGTCGTGAGTTGGCCGAGGTTGAGGAAAGATTAGCTAATTTAAAGAGTCAATTCCAAGAAATGACTGAAAAGAAAGAGCATCTAGAATTCCAGGTATTTATGCGCGCTTAATAAGCACTTTATTTGAAAAACATAAATTGCTGTAAATTTCATTATCTATCAGATATAGTGTATTTGGTCGGCTACCATTCATGTGGCGATTATTAAAATAATGTACATGTCCGCTATGCCAACATGCAAACGCTTTGTTTACATTTTGAACTTCAAGATTTGTTAAATATGATATATTAATTAACTGAAGATATCTAACACCATTTTGGTTGTTATGTTATTATAAATTAATATAAACTTGAGTTTCAACTCCAAAAATGTTCGAAAGATCCGAAATTTGGGCTACCTTTACATCTGGGAGTCGCCTGAACGATGAACTGTCAGTACATTATCTTTAAGACTAAACGTTTGTATATGACTGCACAAAAATATATTTATTGAATTCATTGTAGCCTAAAGGTAGAAGCATATAGTTAGATACTATTAGAATAAGGAAAAAAGTTAGAATTATGGAAAGCACTATTCGCTGTGTAATACTTGCAGGATGGAAACTAATTGTGATTTGGGTATAAACAAAGCTAAGGCATTTTCTTATCTGTTAATAGACCATTCCCCTTTTAGACAAACTTTTGAATTAGGAATGTTCATTAGCACAGCTGGAAAGGACATCCTAAATTTTGTGAGATGGTGAAGTTTGGTTTAAAAATATTGTAAAATGTGAAAAATATAGCCCTGTGAAGTTTGCGAATGTTGTATACCTTTGTATTATGCGCGGAAAAGTGTAATCAATTTTGAATTCTGATTACACTTTTCCGCGCATAATACAAAAGTATACAAAATTTGCAAACTTCACAGGACTATATTTTTCACATTTTAAAATATTTTGCAACCAAACTTCACCACTTTACTAAATTTAGGATGCTGTTTTCAGCTGTTCTAATGAGTATTCTTAATTCTGTCAAAAGTTTGTCCAAAAGGGGAATTGTCCATTAGAGGTTGATAATTGAGTGTATATGTTACTTGATAACCTTGAAAGCGCTTTGCAATGTAACAACTAATAAATTTTGGGCAGTGTCTTCAAGCAAGAAGCGTTAACCACATGCATTTTGTGAATGCCAGTAACGAATTGTGGTATTTTATTTTTCAGGTTGATTTGTGTTCTAAGAAACTTGATCGCGCACAAAAGCTTATCGGTGGTCTTGGAGGCGAGAAAGACAGGTGGTCAGCGGCTGCTTCGGACTTGCAACGTGTTTATGACAATCTTACTGGTGATGTGCTCATATCATCTGGTGTCATTGCTTATCTCGGTGCTTTTACATCCCTCTTTCGTAAGAGATGCACTGATGATTGGTCGCAAACGTGCAAGGTATTATGTGTCGTGTTGATATCAAACGCAGCTGAGAATTACATTGAGGGTCGATGATAACAGGAGTGGATAGTGTTATGGGGGCGAAACTGTTCATACCCATCAAAAATAATTTTCAGCATTGTTACGCCCAATTCGGGTTGAAAAACATTGTTCAACATTGCTGAAAGCTGTGATTATAATATAGCATTTGTAAATTCTGAACGCTGATTGGCTAAGAGCCGTGTTGATATCCCGCCATTCATCTGTGAAATTCTTTGTGTTATATTATATCATAAAACAAATATGAAATATTTTATCCGTATTGATAATTATACAGTTATATCAACATTCTTGGAAATTGGAAAAACCCGAAATTGTATGAAGACACTCCGCCCTGCGGGCGTCGTGTTTTTATACAATTTCTCGTTTTTCCAATTTTCACTCGTGTTGATATAACTGTATATCAACACGGAAAATATTTTATATTTCTTAAATAATATTGTACCCACTACGTGTAAAAAGGATGCCATAAAAAGTAGAGTTATGAGCGTAGAGTTATTTTGGAGGGTTATAATTTCGGAAAGTTACTTAGTTTGGATTTGGTCGTAACTGTTGCAGCAAAGTCATTCTGGACGATGTGAATGTTATACAGTCTAGATCTACGCTTTGTTCGCATCCCGTCACTGCAGGATCGCACTGTCTATTGCAACGATTAAGTGATGGTCCCCAGGGAGTCCGCTATATCTGTATCCTTGCATACGTGGGTCGATTATCTACTAGAGTATAGAAGGCAGAATTTCCTCTCCAATTGGCAAACAAAAAGTTAACAAATTGGATGTGATCTTTGGGTTTGTCTCCGACATCACTGTCCGAAGTCATAACTCCACAATAACTCTCTGCTTCAAAACTCTCTCTTTGGTCATACCCGCGCGTCCTGGCGAGCATTAATTTGTCTATAACCTTCCTTTAATTAAAACAACATTAATATGCATCCTGTCCGAAGTGGTGCGGTAATGCAAAATTTTGAGTAACTGTTGTATTTTACACTCATACAGTCAGATGACACTTCGCAAACAAACTCAGTACGAAAGTGTCATCAGTACTTTGAACGAAGTTTATAAATGCCCCTAAACACTCTTTTTTCCTTCTGAATTTCTAGGCAAGAGGTATTTCGTGTTCCTCGGATTTCTCTCTCAGCAAAACTCTTGGCGAACCAATAAAGATCAGAGCGTGGAACATCGCTGGTTTACCAACTGATGCATTCTCTATTGATAATGGTGTTATAGTGGACAACGCAAGAAGATGGTGGGTGTGCTAACATTGTCTATACCGAGTGTATAAAGAAAGGTAATCGAATTTTGGAGTGCTCTAGGGTGCTTACTATTTAACATACAGAAATAATTCTTTCGCGTTCGGAGGAACCAGGCTTTTAGCTTTTGCATGAACGTCACAATTTTTGTGAAACTTGAAAAGAAATTGAGCAGATGCAAAACAGGCAAAAATTGACGCTCGAAATCGCATTTTTTCACCGCTGGAAATTTGTTGAAATTCAATCCCATTTGAGAATTGAAATTAGTAAAAAAATTTAGCTAAGGTAGTAAAATGAATGCATCTTTTTAGCGACGTTAATTTTTTCCGTGGCAAAGGTTAATGATTAATTGCCATCAATTTTCTTTTCTTATTCGCCGCCTCAATAATGCCCAGAGGTGAAAATATACTATTTCGATCGGCTATTCTCATTTGATTTGTGTCCGCACTATTTTGCAGCAGGTTTCACAAAAATGGTGACATTCGAAAGCAAAAAGCTTGGTCTTTCCGACTGTGAAAGAATGATTTCTGTAGATTAAACTATAAGCGCGACAGAGTACTCTGAAGTTCGATAACCTTTTTTGACACACTCTGTATAATTCTTTTTTATAATATAGCATTTGTAAATTCTGAACGCTGATTGGCTAAGAGCCGTGTTGATATAACTCTATGTCAACACGGAAAATTTCCCGCCACTCTTCTGTTAAAGTTCTTTGTGCTATATTATAAAAGAAATATAAAACATTTTTTCCGTATTGATATAGAGTTATATCAACACTCGTGAAAATTGGAAAAACTCGAAATTGTGTGAAAACACTCCGCCCTGCGGGCGTCGTGTTTCCACACAATTTCTCGTTTTTCCAATTTCCACTCGTGTTGATATAACTGTATATCAACACGGAAAATGTTTTACATTTCTTAAATACAAATCAAACTTTTTGATTGGGCAACCTGACCGTAAGGTATGATAGATATATTAAAAAATTGAATTAAGTTTATTTTCGTGAACCTACACATGTGTGCGAAAGAGAGTCGAGAAATCTCTCATTGACATTATTATCCTTAGGAATCTGCATCCATTTTGATAAATATCTACGAATTTAACTTAATTGTCACCCGTTGATATTCTAGGCCGCTCATGATTGATCCACAAGGTCAAGCGAACAAGTGGGTCAAGAACTCGGAAAAAGATAATCGTCTTTCGGTACGTAAAATTAGTTTCACGTAAATTTGCTGCGTACTTTACTTTCATGGAGCCAAATTGAGTTGCTATATTTACAGTCAAAAGTTAAATGAACTTGATTCAAGCCTGAGCTGTTAATTCTCCTTTAAAGGGAAATAGCTACAAAAAATTATATTGTCTCAATTGAAAAAGACTCCAAAACAACACATAGAAGTCTATTACAGAATTTTTATATCTGTCTTATTTCGTGAGATATTTTGATTAGAACTATTAAGTTGTCCGCCATCTTGGATATTTATGGGTATGCATGGTACGTCACAACTGGGGTCACGCAATTTTATATTATTATGACACAACGATTAATATGCACCCACAACCGCACGTACGGCAAAGCGGTAAAAAACAACTGAATTGCTACGTCTTGCAACAGTATAGCTGATTTCGACATAAGCTAGCAGAGCTCTATTTTTTCTTCATATGTTTTTAAATATAATTTTGTTGCAGAAGTTGCAGAATCTGTCTTGCACGCATATCATCAAAATTGATTTTTTTTGTGTGTGTTGTGCTTATAGGTGATAAAGCTAACCGATGCTGACTACATTCGTACGTTAGAGAACAGTATTCAGTTTGGCACGCCTGTATTGTTAGAGAATGTCGGTGAGGAATTAGATCCATCATTGGAACCGTTGTTGTTAAAGCAGACATTTAAACAAGGTAAGATTAAATTTTTTTTAAATGTGTATATGAATGGATACCATAATATTCTTGATACTTCTAAAGCATCTGTACCCGATGGTATTCTATCTCCACTCCTGAAAGCTTGTTGCCTCGCAATCGCACCAAGCGTCATTGAACTGTTCAACCATTCTCTGCAAAGTCGTCGTATTCCATTTGAGTAGAAATCTGCCAATGTCACTCCCGTTCATAAAAAGTAACGGAAAGAGCTAGCTGAAAATTACAGACCAATTTTGCTGCTGTCCATCCTTGGCAAAGTTCTGGAACGATGTGTGTCTCTTAGACTTTACGACCATACTAACCACCTCATCACTCGATCACAACATGGCTTTTTAAGACAACGATCATGTGTCACGCAACTCCTTCCTGTTTTACTCACTATCGGACAATCCCTCGACAAAAATATCCAAACCGACATTATCTACTTAAATTTCACTAAAGCCTTTGACTCTGTCGACCACCAAGTCCTACTTCAAAAGCTAAGATCTCACGGCGTGAGGGGCAAGTTGTATAACTGGTTTGCTGATTACCTCAATGGTCGTTATCAGAGAGGGGTTATTCATGGGACTGTGTCTAACTGGGCGCGCGTAACATCTGGTGTGCCGCAAGGAACTATCCTTGGTCCTGGCATCTTACCAGACGAAAAAATGGCATCTCTGTATGCGGATTGCACCAGAATTTGCAATTCCCTGAGATCAAAAGCTGACTGGGGAAAAATGCAACAAGCACTGACCAATCTTGAGTGCTGTATTCGTGACAACAAACTTGAATTAAAAGGTGCTGACAATCACAAGGAAAAAATCTCTGTTGATTTATGCCTACGAAATGAACTCGACTGCATTATCGCGTATAGAGAAAGAAAAACATCTTGCGTCATTGACAATCTTTCATGGAATGACCGTATTTACGCTATCACTGGAAAAGCGAACAAGATGCTTAGACTAGACAAGAACTTGTGCTTAATTAGAGCTTAATCAGAATGGACTTACTTGGGAATTGAGACATTCAAATTCGAACGTGCAGTGCTAACACTTGACTTCAAAGGGTAGCCTTTTTGGGACACGCTGTCTTTTGAGTCGGGTGGTGCATTATGGGTACATAAACGTTCGGACTATTATTATACTTAGCACTTTTTAAATCAGTACTTTATTTTTTCTATGTAGGTGGAGTTATGTGTATTCGCTTGGGAGAAACTGTGATTGAATATTCCAGTGATTTTAGATTCTATATCACAACTAAACTTCGGAATCCTCACTACTTGCCAGAGTTGTCGACAAAGGTGAGTTTCTTGAAATATTTGAAATGTGACAAACCTGTTAAAATCTTAAAATGATTTAGAGAAACTTCGGAACTGAAGGAAGTTCATGAATATATAAAATGTTGGGTCGATTTATTTGGTCAGTTGTGTTGGTAGAGTATCTGCAGATTTTAAAGTATAGAATCTTGACGACACTTCTACACCTGCAGAACATTAAGTCGACTTTCAAATTAGACGCCATTTTGAACAAACTTTGAAAGAAATAAAAGTGTCAATGAATAAAAGGCGGGCAAGAAGCGTCAATAAAAGAAGGCGGGCAGTTAATATAAAAAGGAGAGTTGACCACTATACTATCACGAAAATTACTGTGCTATATGTAGGTCTTCCCAAAGTGTAAGAATCACGATTTCAGCCTTTTTGAAGGCATTGTACGGTCCACATTATAACATATATTCTCAAAATTCATTTTCGAGTCAATCTAATTCAATGCTACTTTTAAGTAGTAATTTACCAGTCAAACTGTTCTCTTTAATAGTAATTTTGTAAATGGATGGGGGGGGGGGGGTTGAAATGTCTCAAAAATTGAAGAAAATTGTAAAAAAATTTACAGAAGCGAATGACACCCAGGAAGGGGTTTATGACATTGTGCACTGAAGAAGGAATACCTTTGTAGCTTTAAAGTTAATTGCTAGTCAGTGTCACATACTTTATGATGTAAAGACCATGAAGTATTTATTTACTAAACTTTGCGAAGAACTTCCACTAGTCTAGTATGTACTGCCATACTGCCCCCTAAATTACTGCTCCCGCTTGGCTTTCACCAGGTAACGTTACTGAACTTTATGATAACACGTGAAGGTTTGGAGGATCAGCTTCTTGGAATTGTCGTTGCAAAGGAAAGGTAAGACTAAAGTTGATCCATTTAAATGAATATTTGAAAAGGAAGATTGACAAATTGAGTTGGTATGCATATACTAGATGATAATTAAAGGGTACTTTTAGCGCACCTTGATAGATAGATTGTACTAGTGTATTGGCATGTTAGATAATTGAAATCGTATATAGATGTAGATGTGTAGATGATGTAAAACATTTTTGTATTTTTAACGTAAGTTTAATATGACCCCTCTGACAAACCTATCCAGCATAAGTAGGAAATGTCACCGACAGTGTTTTTTTTCCAACAGTGATTGTCGCAAGAACATTGTCAAAGAATATTGTCACTAGCTGTAAAAATGCATTTTCGACCATGAAAGCACTGTTGGCCATGAAAAAAAGATATTTCGGCTCGCGATTGTATGGGCAATACCAAACCTCCGCTTGTCCCGTTCCTTCTGTGATAATACTATTATACAATAAAGCAGCACATGCATACAAAAGGAATTACCCCCCTCCTAGTAAATTGATAATATGCCCTTTGTCCAGAGCTTAAATTTTGAGGGCTGTTGTCAAAAATGTCATAAATACATAAAGAAAATACTTTTAGCCACTGTTATTGAAAATAGTTGCTAATGATTCGCCTTATTTAACAAGTCGCATTTTCCAGATATTTAAAAAAATACTGCTTCGTTTCATTCAACTTTCATGTTTCAAATGATTACAGACCTGAACTTGAGGAGGAACGCCAAGGACTAATATTACAGAGTGCTGCTAATAAGAAGCAATTGAAGGAAATTGAAGATAAGATACTGGAGACACTGTCGTCGTCACAGGGGAATATCTTGGAAGATGAATCTGCAATTCAAATTCTTGATTCGTCGAAGGTACTGTGTGCATGGGCTTGAGTAATACTGGGGGTAAAACATAGACGAGTGAGTTTTCTCTAGATGTCGTAGTCTTTGAAAATTCATAAATCCTAGCCAAACTACAAGAAAATGAATGCTAGTGCTCTGAACTGATATTCCAGATTATACAGGGAAAAAAATGTATATTGTAAATCGAATTTTTTTATATTGAATTTTTAGATGCATATGACACGAAATTTTGTGCAGTGTTTTGTTGATTTCGTTGAAAAGGGAACGTAAATTCACAATATAACTTTTTCTGTCAAAATTTGATATCTGTTCCTTGTCGAGATATTCAGATTGTTCGATATGCTTATTTGCACAACGTGCAAAGTCACACTGCTGTCTATGACATTGCTTATTTTGTTGCACATAACAATAAAGAAATAGTTGAGAGTGCACTTGTTTAATTTTACGTGCGTATTATAAGCTGTGATTAATCACTGGGCCTACATCTTCGTCATGTATTTGCATAAAGGCTTGATTTCTTGTCAAAGAAATGCACGAAAGAACTTAAATAAGTCATATTGTTATTTGAAGTGATCTTTGCAATGCAATCAAGAAAGTACTGGATAGAATTTCGTGTCATAGACATGTACACTTTAAAAATAATTTCAAACACGAAGAAATACAAAACAGGACTGATGTACTGTATGGACATGAATTGGTGTCAACAGTGCACCAAAATATAACAGAGAACAGGCAATGGACGTCAAATTCCGCCATGTTTAATTTCATCTTTCGAGTTTTGAGTTCTTACTCTGGAGTACTCATCAATTTTTTTATTTTGTTGCAGGTTTTGTCGAACGAGATTTCAAAGAAGCAGAAGGTTGGTTAATTTACTCATTACTAAACGTTGATTTTGCAAGTAGGTTTATAGGACAAAAAGACAGGAGGTTCAAGAGCGACACGTCGTTTTTTTTTCTTGTCCAGGAGGAACAAGCTCTTGCAACATACTTACCATTTTCCGTTTGAATAAACAAGTTTACTATATCAACTGCGTATCTTATTTTTAAAACAACACCTGATTTTAGTTACCTTGTATACGATGTTTACATCACGTACGGAGATGAAGCCCATTATAGGAAAATAGACTGTACTTTTATAGGCTGGAATAGTTTTAATTATGTTTTTGTTGCAGATTGCAGACGAAACAGAGGAGAAGATAAATCAGTCAAGATTAGGATATCGTCCTATTGCTTTCCACGCCTCTGTTCTGTTTTTCTCCATCACGGATTTACCAAATATTGATCCTATGTATCAGTATTCTTTAACTTGGTTCATCAATCTCTTCGTCAATTCCATCGCAGATAGGTTAGTCACATTCGAGATTGACAATCCGTAGCAGAAAAGAATGTAATTTGTAGGGAGGGCGTACTGGTGTTCTAATTGAAAGAGAGCTACTGTTTTATAAGGTTGCGTTTGAAAGACGCTATACTCATGATCTTCTGTCCTAAAAATCAGTGATTTCCTACATCGTGTTTGGCAGGGCTTCATTGAGATGTTAATGATTTTTTGTAGTAACCGTTAAACTTTAACCCAATTTTGTAGTTTCTTTACTTTCTCATCTTTGTTTCTTTCAATACTTTAGAAATTAAAACTACTATTGATCCTGATTTGATTCCTGAAATAATATTTCCACGTTTATAAACAAGTTGTTTGGCATTTTCGTTTGGATTTTACGTTAACCCAAGATTAAGCTGACCGGTCGCATTTGATGGTTGTTATACTCTCTCCTCAAAATTGTTTATTTCCCCCCCCTCAGATATCGTGTTGAGCAGGGTTTCACAGATGAGATGCTCTTAGCTCCTAACGTATCCAGCAGTTTGTTATCAGTGATTTTCTGTTGTAACCAGTTCTTTAAGTGGCGGTGCTGTAGCAGTCCCTGGTAGCATCTTGCGCCGATGCGATTCTAATAATTGTGGATAAATTATGTTTTTATAGTAATAAATCGAAAATTCTGGAAAGACGTCTTCGATACCTTACTGATCACTTTACCTACAACTTGTATTGTAACGTATGCAGATCACTGTTCGAGAAGGACAAGTTGCTGTTTTCTTTCATTTTATGCGCCAATATATTAATGTAAGTTTTTACATCGTAAATGATTTGTGGTGAAACACGTAGTCAATTTGCTAATGCCTCTATGGATACCCTACATATATATGTTGTTAAAGATTCAGGTCATTTACTCAAACCTGTATCGCTATTTTCAGCGCTTTTCGGAAAAGATGGAGGTAGGCTCAGTGCAATAAAGTTCTTTTTCGTTAATCCAGATCCAAGAATGAACTGGTTAATGGCGAATTTCTATTCTTTCTTACTGGTGGAATAGGCTTAGAGAACAAGGTATTAATGCTAGGACACCGAGACTCGAAGCGTCACGGTGAACGTCTTTGTACTATTTATCAAGAACATTAAAGTTAATGAATTGTTTTAGCAGTATGCTATAATTTCCAAAAAGGGTGAAAATTTAATTTCGTAAAAAACCCCAGCTTAATGGTAGCACAGTTAGCTACCAATCAAAACAATCGCGAACATGGCAATATTTACAAGTGAAGCTTTCTTGTTGTAATTTTATGACCCCCCCCCTAGAAATAATTGTAAATTGCCTTAATACATTTCAAAACCAATCTGGCAATGTTTAGGTACTTCTTATACACAGCTAATTTGTATAATTATTTGCTCGTTTGTTTATGTATCATAATAGTGCCACGCTATTTCTCGAGCAGAGCAAACATCAAGAAAAACAACTGTCCGCCACCTGTAAGTACACGCTGCCTGTAGAGATTTCTGATTTAGTCTTTCGATTTAAGATTGCGAATCCTGACCCGTCGTGGTTATCAGACAAGTCATGGGACGAAATATGCAGAATGTGTGATCTTGATGGGTTTCAAGATTTTAGGTACGGAACGGCGAATATAAGACTGCTGTTGCTCGACAGCACAAGTACATACATGGTTGTCTCAAATCTGGACGCGTTCCACAAAGGTTTCTACTAGATTATGGCGGAGAATAAGGCTCAAACTCTGACAGTGTAGCCCGATTTTGTTCATTTGCATGAGACAAGTTTATTTCTAACTCTTGGCCTTGTCAAAACGTGTTTGAATACTAACTTAGTTTAACTATTATTCATGCGATTTATAATGCTAGGAAAAGCTTTGTGAGCAGCTGTTATGAATGGCGAAAGATGTACGATAGTAAAGAACCTCATAAAGCAGCATTCCCAGTTCCTTGGGTAGAAAAATTGACAGACTTTCAGAAAATGATAGTTGTGCGCTGTCTACGGCCAGACAAGGTGAGGTTGATTTACTTTTGCTAGCCACGTAGTGTTTTAATTAAAATGCCATGAATATAACGTCAATGGACCATTCCCCAATTAGACAAACTTTTAAATTTAAAAACAATTTTAGCACAGTTGGAAAGAGCTTCCTAAATTTAGAGAAATTGTGAAATTTTGTTGTAAAATATTGTAAAATGTCGAAAATATAGTAATGTAAAGTTTGCAAATTTTGTATACTTTTGTATTACGCGGGAAAAAGCGTTACCACATTTCCCCATGGTGGTAACGCTTTTCTGTTCGTAATACAAAAGTATACAAAATTTGCAAACTTTACAGGACTATATTTTCCACATTTTACTATATTTTGCTACCAAACTTCTCAATTTCACTAAATTTAGAAAACTCTTTCCAACTGTGCTAAAATTGTTTTCGAATTTAAAAGTTTGTCTGATTGGGGAATGGTCCATTGATGTAAATAATATCAAAACACTAAATAAGAGAGTTGGAAATACCACGCGCTGCGGGGCATTTTTGAAGAAATTCGAGGTGTTTGAATGGCCGACGAAACACTATATCTCAAGTGTTTGATGTATCTTCTAAATTAAAACAAATATTACGGAGTAAACGGTGAAATAAAATCGTAAAAATCTATGTTGATTAAGACCGGGCATCCAGACCTTCACGATTATGATTTGTTTTAACTTGGTGATAAATTAAATACGAATTTGAGAAATTGTTATTGTGTCTTATAACCATTCATGCAATTTGTCATTTAAATTAAAGGGACAGTGTCAGATCAATTTGAACAATTTCTACACTACAAATCTTGCGCAAACGAAAAAAATGGTTGTGAGCACGTAATAAATCAATAATAAGTACAAAAACTTCGTGCTGAAGAATTGACCCAGGACTGAGTTGGATTGTGTTGGCATTTTGAATTTTTTGTTTGCAAAAATTGTTATGCACGTTCTGGTTATTTGACAAAACTCTATCTAATGTTGAAGCTGTAATGTGATTAATATTACTGATTCCTATATCGTAAGTGGGTGAATTTACAATAGTTTGGAAGCTTCCAGTTTAGTTTTTTAGTATACTTTTTCGTAAAAATGCACTTGACTTTTTATTTTTATTCAGTCGACTATTTAAGATTCAGTCATTTAACTAAATGTAATCTAGAGCAATTTACATCACACTGTGTGTCTCTTTCTTGTTCATGAAGGTCGTTCCATTGGTTACCAATTTTGTTGAAGATAAACTGGGGAGCAAATTTGTCCAACCTCCGCCATTTGACTTGACGAAAAGTTACAAAGATTCTAATCAATGCATTCCGTTGATTTTTGTCCTGTCGCCTGGAGCTGATCCCATGGCTAGTGCGTGTCAAGTTTGTTTTTCTATTAATGCACTGCAATTAGCCTAGTTTAAGAAAAATATTAATTTCAGAATTTTTCTTTCTTTATTTTTTGGAGAGAAAGCAACATGCAAGATATTCTTAAAATAAGATTTTTTTAAAAAATGATAAATAAAGTGATTTTTCGTTGTTCATAGTTTCCATGCTGCGAAAGAGACTTGTAAGAAAACCATTCTCCAGAAACTGCACTAAACAAACCCCTAAGTCACGTTGATATATAATTGATGTATAAATAAACCATAAAAAAATGACCTCAAGAAGCGATAGTGTTTTCTCTCTAAGCGAGGGCTTGTTTCATGTATACTGCTTTTCCAAATACGAAAAAAAGAGACAATTTTGTTTTTAAATTTTTGACCAAAAAGATAAATTTTTAACATGCTTTTTTTCGAATACTTTATTTTCGCAAATTCTAAATAATTTCATGTGTATTTTATTAAAATGTATTAATGAAATGAGTGTTAAACAAATTTCCTGTAATAATACGTTTCTTTTTATTTAGATCTGCTAAAATTTGCTGCAGATAAAGGTTTCACTGGGGAAAAGTTTAATGCCATTTCACTTGGTCAAGGACAGGTATTTTTCAACTCCTTGTCATAGCTTTTTTCAGGGTGTTGTTAAAATTAGGTGCATATAAGCATGTTTTCGACTGCTCTGACATCGCCTGGAGGTAAATTGATGTTAAAACTGGTACAACTGTAGCAGCTGGGGCAACTACCGATGTCAACGTGTGTAACGTGTGTGCTAGCCTTTGTCGTTCCCACTTGGTCGATCTAATTGTAATAATCGTGTTTGCCAATTGCCATATAATTGGTAAAGAATGTATTTACCTATGTATTCACTGTGTTTACAAAAAATAAACTGCAAAATATTTGTTTCGATGTATATGCTGATATTTGATTGGACACTGATGTTTACTCCAGGGTCCTATTGCTGCCAAAATGATTTCTGATGCTTCGCAAAATGGAACATGGGTTGCGCTACAAAATTGTCATTTAGCCGTGTCCTGGATGTCATCTTTGGAACGCATTTGTGAAAACCTAACTCCAGATAGCACTCATAATGACTTCAGACTCTGGTTGACAAGCTATCCGTCAGACAAGGTAAGCAGTACTTTGGTTGTACCACTTAACATCCTCTACATTTTAACAAAACGTCCAAATCATATTTGGTTGCTTTTTTGAGAGAAAGCTGAAACAGCCATGTTTTCATATTTGTTTAAACATTTAGCAATTTGATAATGGTCCAATACTATGACTGCTTTTTTTACTGAGATATGGGACGTGTTGCACGACGATAAGTGGAGCAGCGTTATCTACACAACAGATCCAGCTTGTTTGTAACTCAGTCTCTGTAATTCATATCATACTACAGCATGTTTGTAATAACAGGCTATATAATTGAACACGAAAATGAAAGAATGAACATGGAGTCCGGGTGTCAAAATCGCACTTAAATGCGAATAACATGCACGCACACAAGCATTTGAAAATAGAGAAGTGTAGTAGGATTATGTGCTGAGAAAAGGAGGAAGCGTTATCATGTGTAGGGTTGTTGGCTGTCCGCTTGGAAATTGACCCCAAGACGAGGATGAAACTAGAATATCATTGTGATTCTTGCTTTCTTTACTTTTGTGTTTAGTTTCCAGTGACTGTACTACAGAACAGTGTGAAAATGACCAACGAACCACCCACAGGATTACGTCAGAATCTGCTGCAGTCGTACATATCTGATCCCATATCTGACGAAACATTCTTTAATGGATGTCAAGGAAAACAACCGGTATTGATTTTTATTTCGAGTAATAAATATGATAAATAAGTAAATAAATAAATATGCATTTTTCAATGACGAGGACTTCTATGCAATTATAATTTAAAGACAGAGACTCCTTAAAGTATCTCTCACGCACAATTATATTCAAAGGTTTCTCGTTATTTTTAAAAAAGACAATAGTTTTAAGCAAAATCATTCAATCTTACCAAAAAGTGGGCAGAAATCATTCTATAAAGAGAAATTTAGCATGTGAAATACGGTGCAAAAAACGGTGTCCAACTTGTGACTTCATTAACTCAACAACTTTGCCGAGTTGCCAAAGAAATTCAGCACTTCAAATTCACTCACGCAAAATGTGTAATCCTACACATAGCAACCGTAAAAAGAGTTTATTAAAAGCACAGTTCAGAATGTTTTGAGCTTTCTGCATTTGTTCGCTAAGTGCGGTTCTTAACGTTTTCATCTCAGGGACCACTAGGGGCACTTTAAAGGACGAATTTCATTACTTTTTTTTATTGCCAGTCGTGCTCAATTTACTGCCGGTGGCCATTTTGTCTAGGACATCATGACCAGTCTCATAACAAAGCAATCCTTTACGAAGATATTTTTGACTGTATTTTTTATTTTGACAAAATAATACAGAATGTAAACAATAACACAGACCACAACACCAAGGTGTGACAGTAATTCTTGAAGATGTTTAAAACATTCTTCAGCCCTTCATTAAACTCTTGTTGCGTGCATTAGAGACGTGCCCTTTTAAAACATCCAGCATTGGCCTTTCAGTCTATGACAAAGATTCGAAATTGGTGGGATTGGGTTGAATCAATGCCTACAAAGAGAAAGGAACTTTTATTTGCGGAGGGAGATTTTTTAAAGAAGAGACATTTGTTAAAAACTGCATTTCGTTTTAAGTCTGTGTATTGAGGTCCCTGGACCTAGAGGATGTAGGATAATGCGGTGTCAATTACTCTTCGTAAGTTTGCTTATTTTTTTTTTACCTTAAGGTGTTTGAAAAACTTCTCTTTGGTCTTTGCTTCTTCCATGCACATATACAAGAAAGGCGCAAATTTGGACCCCTCGGCTGGAATATTCCGTATGGTTTCAACGAATCTGATTTGCGAATTAGTGTTCGGCAACTTCAGGTACGCTTGGAAGCTGTGTTAAAAATTGCAGCTCATCCAGGGGGGGGGCATAAGCGGCTGGTTGTTCAAAGCTCGGTGGGTTAGCCTTACACATCTGTTATTTTGAAAACTTAAGAAACTGCAACTACTATTCATTCAGATAAAATTTGTGAAGAAGTATTTCACAGATTGTAAACAAATTCCATTGAATCCTACATCAATCCAGGGTTGAACAACTGGTCCCATTTAGCCATTTGTCGTTTTAATTATCGAATTGGGCCTTGATATTAATCTACGTAGTGTGCCTGATATATTTTGTAGTTAAAGATAATGTGAAGTATTTTATGAATTTTGCCGACAGATGTTTATTAACGAGTATGAACAAGTTCCTTACAAAGCTGTGACGTACCTGACGGGCGAATGTAATTATGGTGGACGTGTTACAGACGACAATGATCGGTATGCATAAAAATAAATGGAATGAAAATGTGGCAATGTATTTTACATTTAGATTATTGATAATTATTGATAAAGATTACTATATAATACTCGTTGTTAAATGTTTGATGACATGATTAGTTAGCTAATCTTATTTTCCCCTCAAAGCAATGCACAAAACTTTTACAACAATAATTAAAATTTAAATTTAGATAGGATGCCCTAAGGCCTACGTCGGACCCTAAATCCAACGCGATAACTTTTTTGCGTCCTCACGTGTCTCTCTTCTTGTATTTTCAGTTTTCAATGTACAATAGTTTTTTTATGCTATAGCAACAACTGTTCTAGCAGATTTAAAGTGCATTTTCTAGGAATAATGGAACATCATCAGAAAACACTCAAACGCTTTCTACTTTTGACCTTTTGAACTCCAATGAACCCTATATATCATCCGTGCTGGCCGCCGATAATTTTACCAGGAATGCAATTAATTTAATGTTTTCACTTAGATTTCTCATAGTTCATGAACTCATAATTTAGTTTTCGAGACCTTTCATTATGTGCCTAAATTTCATTTCATATGCTTACATGTAAAACACGACTTTTCCAATTTTCAGATTATGTTTCCTGAAACCAAATGGTAGTTTTGATAGTAATATATCACATGCATGCCCACGAAAGCCTAGTTAATTTTGTTAAAAACAAAACGGCATGCTGCATAATTTTCGTGCTTTAAATATTACCAAGCTCAGACACGATAGAAAAAATCGCAAAGCTTTTTCTTTTAATCTAAGGAGGTCTCATACATAATAGTTTGAAAGGATTATTCAGTGTCCAAGTATCTCTCATTGCATGTTTGCATCTTTTTGTAGACGTTGTTTAATGAGTATCTTGGCCGACTTCTTCACACCAGAAATTATCCATGATGCCAAATATAAATTTTCTCAAAGTGGAAAATACTTTGCTCCGCCTAAAGGAACGTATGACAGCTACGTGGAATTTATTAAGGTGCGTTTTGTGTGACCTTTAACTGTCACAGTTGCATGCAAAGTTGCCGAGCCGCCCCATGCCTAAAAAATAGTCTCTGTAATGAATCGCGCTGAACTCGTTTTCCATCCATCTGGATGTAGGAAGTTTCCAAAAACATACATTTTTATCTTTGACATTTTTTGGCCAAGTAATAACTACAATTTGCATAACTTGCCTTGCCTTGCATAATACCCTGACTTATCAATTTTGTCTTCGTTGTACAGAACCTACCAGTGGCCCAAACTCCTGAAGTGTTTGGAATGCATGATAATGTGGATATCGCTAAAGAGCTTCAAGAGACAAGACAACTCTTCAACTCCGTATTGCTGACGCAGTCTCAGAAGTCTTCAGGTGGGGGAGGAAAGAAAGGCGACGAAGCCTTACTAGAAATTGCGAAAGATATTTTGAGCAAAGTAAGCTAATTTTTGCGCTTTTTATGAGTTATAAGACTACATTCACACGATGCAGGTATGGGGCGAAAACGGGATGAAAAAGTTACTTTTCAGTTCACACGATGCGAGTACGAAATTGTGCGACACCATCACTTTTACCGTCGCGAAACAATGTTGGTTTCTAAACAGCATGATGAGCACCGAAAACGGCACTTTTTGACACCGTTTCAGGTCCAGCTCTGTAATTACATTCTGGCACCAAATGCAAACTCAAATTGAATAGTTAAAGGGGCGAGTTTCATTTAATACCGTGTGAACACCCGTTGAAATCGCACTTAATTTAAGTTGAACCGGTATCGTGTAAACAATACTGGAAATTAAACCGCACTTTTTCGTACCGGCATCCTGTGAAAATAGTCTAGAGCTCTATACAGTAATTTGTTGATTGATTGAACCGGATCTAAACTTTACCTCTAACCATACCCATCTGGTTGCAGCATAAGCTCTTTTGCAATGGTTAAAAAACCACTGAAGTATTCGGTAAATACAGTTATTCGACCTTTAACTCGACAGGAACACAAATAACCTTTCGATCTCCTCCTATAAGTATGCATTGAGGTATATTTAAAGGAAACATTAGTTGTCTCGAGCGGGATCGTGCAAGTATATTTTACTGTCATTCTCTTTCTATGCATTACTAATTTTGCTTGGTCATTTTACCTGCAAATAACTGCGTGCAAGTAATACTCTGAGTATGCACAGTTGTTAAAAACATCGCTGAGCTAGAAATAATACTCTGAGCATGCGCACTGCTTTCAAAAAAACATGAAGAAAGACATGACTTATGAAGAACACCTGCATTCTGTTATTTCCAGACTGTATCTCTCCCATTAATAAACTTGCTATTCTTCGTTTTCTTTGCAGTTACCAAGTAACTATGATCTGGAGGCGGCTTTATTGAAATATCCAGTGACATATGGAGAGAGCATGAACACTGTGTTAGTGCAGGAAATGGAACGTTTTAACAAGTAAGTCGTATATCTTTTTAAATTTTTTTGTTTATGAATTATTCGTTTTGTAAAAATTGTAAAACTGCTTATGACATATGCGGTTGATTTCGCGCATGCTGGCTATGTTAAATGCTAGTTATTAGAATCAAAATTCGAAATTGTAGCATGTCAGTCAACGAACATTGTGCTACCAGAATACAAAGTTGCCTGGTCAATTTCTTGCCTTGCCAGTCATTTTCACTCGCTACTTTGGGGTAAAAGAAAAAAGTGGTTGTATTGTTTGATTGGCCTGCCCTATTGAGTTCTTGATCAAAAAAGACGTTGCAGTGTGGGAGTAGATAAGAAACGCTCCTCATTACTTCAAGTTATGCGTCCAAAATTAGATGTAAGAGAGTGACGTTTGTTTGGTCTTCACTCTTGTATGGTAAAACGCGAAGACTAATGTAATTTTAGGCAGACATCTAGACTGGCTAACACTCCGGTTGTTACATCGCGCCCTGTGAATGATATTTTCATGTGCACTTTTTGACTATTGTAGAAGCAACCGAGAAACAATAACTGGTTTGTGCCATTTCATCAACACTAAAACCAGCGATTTTGATCGCGTTGTTCGGTCTACTTCTATATATAGATCAGTAGTGGGGTTTTTTTCGGCTTCACTTAATAAATAGCGTCTGCGAGCAGGCTACACTTCCAGCCACAATAAATATACCGCATAAAAATGTATTCAAAATGGCTAGTCTGTTATTTAATGAGCTTATATGTTATTTATTCTAGTCTTATCCAAGTTATTCGTACAAGTCTGCTGAATCTCCAAAAAGCAATCAAAGGTTTGGTTGTCATGTCTGCGGATTTAGAGGCTTTATCATCGAGCCTTCTTGTTGGAAAGGTATACATGCAGGCATACTCGTGATTTCTGAAGTTCCTCGATGTTTCTTATGGTATTTTACTATCGCTCATTTGGTCGCAATACGTCCCTTAGGTGCCAGGAATGTGGATGAAGAGGTCATATCCCAGTCTCAAACCATTAGGAAGTTACATCACTGATCTCCTTAGCAGGTTAAAGTTCTTACAGGTAAAACTACATTTTCGTATAATATGCTCTAATCTCACTTTATGTGCCAATCGATTGTAAAGGGATTTCGTTGACATATGTGCATACAAGTGTAGTTTTAGCTATTTATAAGAGTTACAATGTCGAAAGCGAGAGATATCTAACAGTTATTTCACGAACTTGAGTCGTATATGTGCTGATTGGTCGAGAAAGTGAGCGCAATAATTGTTTTATTACATACACAGCACTGGTAGAAATTAAATTGAATACTGATCATTTGAAAGGAAATTATTTAAAGGGATATGGCAACAAAAATTTTTATTGTCTCATTTGAAAGAGACTCTAAAGGTAATATATAGAAGTCTTGTACAAAATTTTTATATCTGTTTTACTCTGGGAGATATTGTCACCTGAATAATCGAACTGTCCGCCATCTTGGAAAATTTTTAACCTCATTAACAATGTTTAGGTGACGTCACAACAGGGATAAGACATTCAAAGCTTCTCCTAAATACCTGCCAACAATCAAATATTGTTTAAAACCTTTTCATTCCGTGCTGAAATCCGAAACACTTACCACGTGTGCGGTTAATGGAGAAGATTAATCATTGTGTCGTAAGAAAAAAAATTGCGTGACCCCAGTTGTGACGTATCATGCATATCTACAAGTATCCAAGATGGCGGACAACTAAAGATTTCCAGTCAAAATATCTCACCAAATAAGGCAGATATAAAAATTCTGTAATAGACTTCTATATATTGTTTTGGAGTCTCTTTCAAATAAGACGATAAAAAATTTTTGTTGCCACTTCTTTAAAAACATTATACCTTTCCGATATCTTCCCTAAATTTGTCACCTATTTCCAGGCGCTAAAATTCTATCAACTAAAATTTGAACATGGCTGTCAGCCATTTCGTTTATATTTTTCTACTAGTAGGATATACGACCCAACATCCTACTATAGGAGGAGAACCAATCAAAATAGCTTATATCTAATGCTTATGTATAAATGAAAGTGATATATTTACTTCTTCGAGGGCAAATATATCACTTATAGCCCAGGTTCTCGGTATATAACTGAGTTCTAGACCGCGGTACATACAGACCGACTCAAAGATTAAATAGTGCATTATTTAATGCAACCTCATATAGTATGACGTTACTGGTTATTTTGCTTGCATTTATCCAGTGAAATTGACTACTCGAAAAGGAAGAGAGTTCCAAAAATTCGAGCAAGGAACTTATAATATTGAACAAACAAACTTTTTGCAAACATTTTAATGTACGTTATACTGGACAATGATATTCATTAGACTTTTGGGTTTTTCTAATAGGATTGGTATGACAAGGGCAAGCCAGTAGTTTTCTGGATATCAGGATTCTATTTCACACAGGTTTGTGTTTTCTCTTTCTCGTTGGTGTATTTACTGTAAAGCTGCAATCCATCTTTTATTTTGGATGCTTTTCCACATACTGGACCTTTCAAGATGATCATGATTTTAATTTTGTTTTTAAGCTTGAAATTCTTTCTCTTTTGTCTTTAAAAGTCTGGAATTTTCTCGCACTGTCGTTGCCACGCAGAAAAATCATGGTAACGATTCATTCTTGTACGAAGATTTTCAAGTGTTTTACTCAACTCATAGTTTTCAGTCCTTTCAGTCAGGAATCTAAAATTCATTGGTTGACTATCTTAGCGTGATCTAACATTTATCTTTCCATGATCGTGCCATAATCTTGTCTATGTCGTGAAAGATATTTTCGAGAACCTGGCATGGTCTTACATGATATTTCTAAAATCTTGCCATGATCTCGTGTAAATCCTTGCAATGTCTTTGCAAGATCATGCCATCTTCTTGCCGGTATCATTTCATGGCCTTGCTATGGTTTGACATGATCATGTATAACTTGCTCGATCTTTGCAAGATCCTTCGTGCAAGGACCGGACATGGTTTACCCTCATCCTAGTATATAATTTTGCCATGATGTAAACATCCATTGAAAGATCCTTTCTACAATCGTTTTATACGATCTTGCATTATTGTCCCATGATTTTACCAGGATCTTACAATGACCTTATCACTAACCGTTACCTTTTTCACAAACAGACATCACGGATTTCGCCTGCCTCGTGTCTTGATAGCATTATCAGTATTGACGAAATTAATTAAAATAATATGATTATTTCCAGGCTTTCTTAACCGGCGCAAAACAGAATTACGCCCGGAAGTATACTATTCCTATCGACTTACTTGGATTCGACTTCGAGGTAAGACTTTTTTGATATTGTAGCGGACTCCTTGGCTTTCCGAATATTCCAAACTGATCTTCTCAGTGCAGGATAGCCAATCGAGGCGTGTCATGGAAACGCGACGAAAATGCTACGACTTTTTGTTAAGATGTGCATAGTCTTTTGAAATTTTTCTTTAGTTATTACTATTTCAACATTATAGTTGAGTGGTTTGGCGAGGCAGCACAGACGCGAACAAAAAGATAGAAAAGACACGTTAGTCAAGTTCCCAGAACTTGTCTTCATTGACTATTCTTGGGTTTCGCGTGACATCATTTTAGACCCCAAGTTTCTCTAGGGGTCAACTACAAATCGATACACAGTTATTGTAGGGAAATAATTTTCCACTGTATTTGTTGAGCTTGTGTTTCGCAGCAAATATGTGCAATTTTGTGAGATTTGTTCACTCTAGTAAAGCATAATCATCAATATATTTCGGGCTCACCCATATTTACTGCAAAATTCTCTAGTGAAACCCAAGAATAGTGCAGTTGGTTTCCAAATTGCTTTTATTTTGATACTTTACTGGAGTCGGAACATTTGAAGTTTGTATCCCCGTGCACGTCGCATCATGGCCAGTCGCCATTTTCTGGCCGATGAAAATTGAAGTTGAATTATTCTGACCAGTCAACTGTATAAAAGACTTGTTGTATTTGTTTAGTCGCTGCATTGGTATATACAGAAAGTACTTTGTTTTTTTAGGTCGTGTCGGAAGATAAGGTCGTTGATCCGCCGGATGACGGGGTTTATATCAATGGTTTGTTCCTTGAAGGGGCACGATGGGATCGTAAAAGGTATAAGAAATTGTATAAAGGTATTGTATAAAGGATAAAAATAATATCCTAAACATGCAGGGATTGGGAAAATATTTTCATTCCGTGGGTCCATGGATTCGGAATCAAAAATTTTCTGCGAACTAAAATTATTTACAGAAGAAACAATGACCACTTCCAGCGGCAATTCAGCGAACTTCATTCTTCAGAAATTTATTATGTAATATTTATGTAATATGATATCGAAAAACGTAAAAGAACTTTGTTAAGCGCAAAAATATGCGCAGAACGGACTTTACATCATCTTTTAAAACGTATAAATCTTTCAGGATGTTCCACCTCAGTTTATCGGAGGTCTGTCTTAAGCTCAAGTGTATACTATATTTTTTATTTCTCAGAGGAGTCATTGGTGAGTCTTTGCCGAAAATTCTTCACGATTCCATGCCAGTGATTTGGGTAAAACCGGGTAGGTCTTGACAATTTACCACCTTCATCTTCCAATTCCATCATTGCCATTGATTAAATTTTTTTCGCTTCAAAGCATATTTTGCCAAATATGACGTAAACGCAATTTGGCCTTGGACAAGCAAAACAAATTTCATATTAGTTCGCATGAAATCGAGAATTCAACAGCGTAAAAACAAAGATGCTAATATGATGATGGTTATTTGTGGTTTTGCGTGCGCGCAAGTAATGGTATATATTAGTTATCTGGAAACAGCAAGAATATTTATTACTGTGAAGATTTTGCCAAGAATTTTCAATTGAAAGCATTTCAAATGTGTTTTGTATTGTCAATATCTGTTGTATCAGTTTGGTATCAGTTAGGTAACTCATTTCTCAGAGTTGCTGGTAGATTTCTCATATTCCTGGAGTAGTTAATTCAAAATAATTATATACCTTGTCAGATCAATTCAATTTCAAAGACTATATACTTTTATGCACACTTTAAAGAATTTTTGTAGCAGAATTGACCCGCTTTCTAATGCTGTTTTAGGAAAGACTGTCGATATAACATACAGTCAAACATACAGATGCCCTGTGTACAAAACAAGCGAAAGACGTGGGACTCTTTCGACAACAGGACATTCCACCAACTACGTAATGCCAGTATATTTGTCTACTGATAAACCCGAAAGCCACTGGATCAAACGAGGGGTAGCTTTGCTCTGTCAACTGGACGACTAGAAATACGAACTTGAAATTCACACTTGTTATTTTGTAACACTACATTAGGCTGAATTTCTGTAAATATTGAACATATTTTTCAAATATTTTCTCTGCTATAAAAAGTGTAATCATTGTTATGATATGTACATATGCATGTAATTGGCGCGTGTACTATTAGTTAAAATATACTATGTGTTTGGATGTAATATTGTATACTTAAGGTGGCTCCCCACAGTTAACAAAGTACTGTATATTCCTCTTAACAAATTATAGATAAAATTTTGCCGTTGTCTGTTCAGTTGTAGATTCCCAGTATGTTGTAAGAAAAATTTGTGGTCCATGAAACACCGAGACCAGCGGGTCACTGATCTTATCACGTTATGTCGTCTACTTTGTATCTGTAACTACTTTCTAACTAAACTGTTTGTTTTATATAGTAAAAAAGTTGAAAGTGGTAGGTCAAGGTTCTCGACTAATGAAAAGACGGACTAAACTCTGATTCTTATGTAATTTAATATGGTAAGACGTTATATTTTATAAAATACTGAGTAGTTCGTCTTCGTGTATGACCTTCAGACTAAATATATAAATTGATTAACTTTGGGCCTTCGTTCCTGTGAAAAACATGTCAGGTGAAAAAAAAGATGATCCATGGTATAGCTTGTTTATGATATCGTCAAATTCTGCTGCAGTACGACAAGTTACAAGTCAGTGACAGTCGATCCCACCTTGAATATAACGGTAACGTGAGACCTATATCATACCAACATTTGATGCTCGACAATGCCAAAGATGACAACCATCCCACCCTTATCGGGCAAATTATCAACCGTGAGAGAAAGACGGAGGAAACCTTCTCCATGTTTTGTGGCTCCCTAAAGCCCTACAACCAGAGATTGGCAACCTATTGGCTTTCGAAACAGACGGCTTTGACCAATGCTTTCAAGTTTCAACAAAAACTTTAACGCGCAACACATATCTTGTGCGAGTACCTTAAAAAAAGAATGTTGGGTGGAAGTTGATAGGCCTTTGGATAACCGCGAGGATCAAAGAGGAAATCATAACAGATATGTTTGGAAAAAACGACTGACAACATCTTCACGAAAGTAGATTATTAGATCTGACAGCAAAGAGGATTTTTTTTCCAAGTTGTCCATCCTTAATTCTAAATGGGCCAGAATGCATGATCGCTGTGAAGAATTTTGCGACTGCATGGTTCAGCGACAATAAACCTGACGAATTTGCAAGCAGTGTCATCAATTTCGTGCGTAAGTTGGCTGGTCTAGGTTACCCACAGGAAAAGTTTACTACAAATCGATCGGAACGAACAAATGGAATTGTCCAGAATTATGTAGACGCGTATGTAGCGGTGGTAAAGTATAAATAAATAAGTTTTTGCATCAACCATGAAATTGTTCATTGATGTGCAAGAAAAGGAAACGTGCTCGCTGTTGTGAACTGAGGAGAGTATAAGCCTCGCGACGGATTCAAGCATCAAAACGTCCCACCATCGCGCTGACAATGGGCTACAGCCTGAAAATTCACTGCTTGAAACTGGAGGACCTCGCACCTGGCGGAACAACTGCTAGATCACAAGCAATCAGTCAAGAAAAGCTGGGCAGCCAAACGACCGAGAAGGAAACCTGGTATAGTATATTGTAAAGATTCACAAAACAGTTGGTTCTTTCGTTTGTGGTGTGTGATACGTGTATGTGCGTGCACAAGGTAGATCGGGAGTATATCTGAAACGATGGCTAACACTGTAGGTAGAGAATTCAAAAGTAGTTTCGGTGTATAAGGTGTTCTTCTACCTGAAAAATGCGAAAGAATGTTCGACGTTTCGAGGCTTTTCGTCAGGAAGTTACCGGAATTAAAGGAATAATACTGAAGTTAAAGATAACGTTTTGGTCACTTTGCGATCGAAGAGCCATTTTCGCCTCTCTTATATCAGGTAAACCTCGGAGAAAACGAGCCAGGAGAAAACAAGCATCAGCACATGAATTGATCGTTATCCCAAGAACAACACCCGCTTAACAAACGGCTGAAATGCGGGAAGAAACCATTTCCCGCTGATGCTGCTCCATATATCAACAACGTTTGCCAAACTACCCCGCACACAGTAGAATCGAATTCACGACCATCACAAGGTCATGGTTCTGCACCCTATCATTTTGTCCTATCAGTAGCATCTGGCCATCAAAGTTTGCAACACTACCCCCAAGGGCAAACGTGGTACATACTTTAACCAAGTTATGGGTTAACACCTCATCTCTTGCCAACCACATCATCGGTAAGATCAGCTCACCGAATGCAATCACCGACACTAAATCACCCGAAATTTCCATCGCCAATGCACAATCAATTTATCGTGCACCTTTTACAGTACTGTCTTCAAAAGACATCTGTCTGTTTTGGTTGCGGGAAAATAATTTTGCTTGGTTATTCATGTATACAGACGTCACAACAAGGCATTGCTCATTGACTTGCTCTACATCTAGTGTCAAAACGGTTTTTATAGCAAGTTGATGGATGTCAGAATGTATTTTGTTAAAAATTTCACGACTATGAAAGTTATGTGGTATGTTTAAGATTTTCAACAATTAATTTCGATGCTTTTTTTAATCTAACCACTGATCTGAACAATAACTGAATAAAGCATCCTTTTGAATTCAGTGACCGAATTTTGAAGCCGTAATATTTATAATGAGATGATGTACAGTACTAAAATTGATAAACATTTCTGCAAATCAAATCGGAACCGTACGTATCAAAACTGGCCAAATTATCAAGCAAATGCTTTTCCATGTTTACTGCGAAGACATAGCTTGCCACAACTTTTCTAATGGTTTCGAGAAGGTTTAAAACACTTAATAATGGACTCATGGCGGCCATTTTGGACTATCCTCATTCGTTATTCACAGACAAATTTAATAAAAAGAAACAGATATTATTGTGGAAACATTTTGTTCACACAATGTTTATCCATTCGGACCATTCCTACCGATAAAAATAATAATTCATTTTCAACATAGTATTATCTTAATTCTGTGATTTCATGCGTCTGAAAGAAGGATTTGCATGGATGAGGTGTAACATGACATGGGTAGTTTATAAGTAATAGCTCTGTAAAGTTTAAATGCGCGCTACTTGAAAATAAGAACTAATCGCTACATGGTCTTATTGCTGCGGAGCGAGCGAGCCTTAAGCGAGCCAGCGTAGCAGCAGCCTAATTTGTTCAGTTAGCAGTCAAAAAGTAAATTTTTAACGTCGCTTTGGATTCTGGTCGTGCGCATTTTGTATGTGCACCCGTCGTGCGCGTTTTGATGCGCAGTTTGAACAAGATTTCCTCACCGCACTACAAGTGTTTTTTCGTTCATAAACCAGCCTCATACCCAGGCGCTTTATGTGCGGTGGTGCTTGGGCGCTCGCTACTTTAGTAACTGACCTCTATATCTGTAACTGTGTTAAAAGCACACAGCGCCTGGGTACGAGGCTGTTCATAAACACTACGCTTCCTTGCTAACTCGTTTCAGGGTAGCTGCGCATTGCAGCGAATTATTGCCACCACGCTGAATAAATCAGATGCTTGGAGGTATATAAACATATATTCATCACGCTTGTTTAGTAATAATGATAATAAAGTTTTATTGAAGAACAACGTTTCGAAGCCATCATGGCCTCATTATCAAGTTCAAATAACAAAAATAGATAATTTTTATTAATTGTTATTATTTCTTACATATTAAGAACATTTCCTCGTATCGATTGTCTTTGTTCGAAAAATCAGTCTTGTGTAGGGGATTAAAATTCGCTCTTCCTACTCGTGTTTGCCCAAAAGAAGTCCAGGCATCTTTCGAAAGTTTATACCATAAACTTGAACCAAGTCTTCCAGAAGAGAAAAAGGAACTGACAGCAACAACTCTTCGTTCAATCGCACTGAATTACATCGCATCCAAGCACACACCACCACCAAAATCCCTGTTAAGAACTCTGAATCAACTAAAGAAACGGAATGACATTGTCATCACGAAGCCAGACAAAGGGACAGGTGTTGTTGTTATGGATAAGTCGGAATACACGAAATTACTAAGTGAAGCATCTGTTAAGGACCGGGAGAAATTCAAACCAGTTTCACTTGAGAGACCAAAGACAAGGGGAAGACCATGGTCAAGAACTACCATCCACTGTTGCAGAAAGAGAAACAGCTTCAAACCACCGTACGGAAAATTCTGCCAGAGAGAGAAGCGGACAGTGTGTGCCCCAAAGGATCCCGCCTTGCTCACCTCTATGGGTTACCAAAGACCCATAAACCTCAACTATCAATGCGACCAATACTATCTGCGACAGGAACTTACAATTTCTTGTTGGCAAAATGGCTGGATGAAAGATTGAAACCTCTATCGATCGACAAATTTACCATCATGGATCCACTAAAGTTCGTTGAAAAAGTTCGTGGCGAGAAAGTCGAGGCAGATGAAATCTTAGTGTCGTACGATGTTACATCTCTCTTCACGAATGTTCCCGTTGATGAAACCATCAAGATTTTAGTCAAGAAAGCCTTCAAAAACAACTGGTTTAACAAGACCTACAAGTTAAACCTCAAGAGATCTGATCTAGAGACACTGTTGAACTTGGCGGTGAATCATCAGTTGTTCCAGTTCGATGGCAACCTACATGAGCAAGTTGATGGAGTCACTATGGGTTCTCCACTTGGTCCATTGCTAGCAAATACGTTCATGTGTTCGCTTGAAGAACGACTGGTTAAGCAGAAACAGATGCCTTCTTTCTACCGACGATTCGTGGATGATACTATCACAAAGCAATCTAGTGTAAAGTCAGCAAATGAATTCCTGTCAACCCTCAACAACTGCCATCCTTCCCTACAGTTCACAATGGAAATTGAAGTCGATGGCAAACTACCATTCCTTGGGGCAGAATTAATCAGAAAAGATGATCGACTCGAATCGAAGGTTTACATCAAGCCCACGAACACTGGATTGTTGCTTCATTTCGACAGTAATGTTGATATGAACTACAAGAAAGCCCTTGTTGTCACCATGTTGAATCGCGCATTTCAGTTATCATCTACGTGGAAGTATTTCACCGAGGAATGTGAGCGGCTGAGAGAAGTGTTTCTTCGTCTGCGATATCCTCCTTGTCTCTTAGATAGTATATTTTCGAGATTTATCAACAAGAAACATCAAACCACAACAGGGAGTGCCCCTGTAAATCAGGAAGAAAAAGAGAGTGCGTTGCGATTGCGAGTTCCATTCAAGAGCCAAAAATCTGCTGACGTGTTGAGGAGACAACTTAACAGCCTATGCAATCTCGTTGGTACAAGAATTCAACCAGTCTTTTCGAGCAAAAAGATCGCCAAAGAATTCCGAATCGAAGAAACGAAGCCACCTCTTGTGAATCGACAGTGCGTTGTGTACAAATTTCAATGTGATCTGTGTGACGCAGATTATGTCGGCTATACATGCCGACACTTACACCAACGCATTGAAGAGCACAAGGGGTCGATGATTGGTCAACACATGATAGAGCATGGTGAAAATACCGCGAGAGTCGATGGTTGCTTCAAAGTACTAAAAAAATGCCGAAGCAAGTTCGAGTGTCTGTTGTTTGAAATGCTCTTCATAAAAGACATTCAACCATCTATGAACAAACAATCGGACTCGATACGTGCTAAGTTATTTACTTAGCTTAAATATTTTATGTATTTTAGTTTAGATTGCCTGTCTTTGTCTTAGTTTATCTGTTTGTCTGTTTATACTTATATATTGTATTTTGGCACGTCTTAGCGCATAAATTTGAACTTATTAACTTGCGCAATTGATTAAACGTCATTTGTAAACGTCATTTAAACAATTTTAACTGTAAAAATGATCTATATTTGTTATTTGAACTTGATAATGAGGCCATGATGGCTTCGAAACGTTGTTCTTCAATAAAACTTTTATCGCTTACGTTTGTTTCGAAATCTATTTCAAAAAGTTTGTTGATAAAGATAATAATAATAATAATAATAATAATAATAATAATAATAATAATAATAATAATAATAATAATAATAATAATAATAATAATAATAATAATAATAATAATAATAATAATGAATATATTTTGGGTTGCATAAATGTCATTTTCCAATAACCTATAAAATAATTAAAGCTCCGCAGCATCCCTACCTTGCAGGTAACCTAGTAATAATAATAATAATAATGATCTTAATTTAGCATACGTCGCAGACGCGCTTACGCACCCCAAAAAATCATGAATTTACTGTCTGTATATATTCATCCTTGTGCTGTGCTACTTTTCTCGACTTTTCATTTGAGTGATAGGGAAACGAAAAGTCTCTGTCATTAATCTGCGTTTTAGGATATTTTAAAACGTCAAATTGTTATTGGCGAATTTGGCGGCGCTGCAATATGAGAAAACTGTAGCGTGCACCCCGTCGACATTAGTATTAACGTCACTCATCACATTTTCATCTAATCCATGGATTTGGCGTGAAAGCCAACGAGGGGGCGCTAATTGGTTTTTCTTACAGTGAAGTCCGATTCCTTAATAAAAAATATAGTAAAATGCCTAAAAATAAATGCCATTTGTCGCCAGAGTATTTATTTTTTCCTCTTTTTTTTGTTTTGAAGCATTGCAGATAACACAAAATTACAATTTTTTGGGCTGAGTAGGCCAAGTTAGTTTAATAAAATGCACTTGCGAGAAGACAAAGTATAAACATGTACTTCGCGCCGTGTGGCGGTACTTTTATGACTATATATCGTCAACAGGAATTACATATAAAGCAAAAATTGCGCAGCGTATCTTTTGTGAACGTGTTATATCCGTATATATTACCCAAAGACAAAGTGTGTTGCGCAAATGAAGATATTGTCCTTTATATTATGAAAAGCTATGGTACGTAGATGCGCTTGGGGTACGTGTAGAAACGATGAACGGTTTCCTCATTTAGGGAAGCGAAATGCGAACGGCGATGCTGATATATTTTTAATTCGCTTTCCTTCTGCTCGATATGAAGGAGAGAGACGACAAAGATGGATAAAAGTTTGTCATCCAGGTGATAATTTTGAATGCACTAAAAACAGCTATATCGGCTGTAGCTTACATTTTGTCGATGAAGATGGATCAACGATGGAACACCCGGATCCTATATCTGCAGTAAAAAGTCATGAAAATGTAAGAATATATATCAGTTATACCAGCGTATAGGTATATAAATATTACCCGATTTTTTAAGGAAAGTTTCATGTATTCAACAGCACAAGCGATAGCGACTAACCCTGGCTTAAGTTGGCTGTTCTCACACTAACACCGCGATCTTGCAGAAATCTTTTCAACTCAGGCATTTTCATCGATGTGAATTTTTTCTCGAGACTAATTACCATCTTGTATGCAATAAACCATAAAGCGCAAAACAATAATGCTAATGTGAATATGACTGTATACCATGTGCATTGACACACTGATTTTCCTCATTCGCGCTTCAGATCTTTGCCCTTGCTATAATATATACGAATAACCTTGTTATATATATCATTAACGCGTTCACAAAAGATACATTGCGCAATTTTTGCTTTTTATGTAATTCCTGTTGACGATATAGAGTCATAAAAATACCACCACACGGCGCGAAATACATGTTTATACTTTGTGTTCTCGCAAGTGCATTTTATTAAACTTGGCCTATTCAGCCCAAAAAATTCTAACTTTGTGTTATCTGCAATGCTTCAAAACAAAAAAAAAACTGGAAAAAATAAATACTCTGACGACAAATGGCATTTATTTTTAGGCATTTTACTATATTTTTACTGTAAGAAAAACCAATTAGCGCCCCCTGTTGGTTTTCACGCCATATCCATAGATTGCGGCTAAGTTCACTTGTGCTTGCTATCATATTACCTTTGCAATTTATGTACGTTAATCGCGTCAAATTGTAATAAAACTATATAAGACTTACATAGTCTAGTGCTGTGCACCGGAGCCGGAGTTTTGCCCTATTTTGCCGGAGCCGGAGCCGGAGCTGGAGCCGGAGTTTTTTCACCTCCGGCAAAACTCCGGCAGCACTTATTCGTGCTGCAAACTTCTATCATAGAATAGATCAACGAAAAAACTAACTCCATTGGCGAAAAAGTAAATACAGCCTAATACGGCTTGCCACAAACATATAAATTATAATTATGGTATTTAATGTTACTTTTGTGTAACTGTGACGTCCGTAAGACGGTAAAGCGCGTGAAAATTTTATCTGAAAATTTCATTAAACGCTGCGACGCTATATGCTCACAATTATCAACATGAAAGGTCGAATATATGTTTTTAAGAATAACTGAAACATTGCTATTAACTGTATGTTTTTTCCAGAAGAGAAAATGCGTCTTGTTTTACAAATACAATACCGTGCATTGTGCATATTGCAAAATGTAATGCGAAGAATGCGAAAAAAACAAAGATGGTGTTTCCACTTTAAACTGCAAAAATTTTCAATTTTGACAAATTTACACACAAGCGTAAAATTTTCTGCTGGAGCCGGAGTTTTTTTGCCGGAGCCGGAGTTTTTTTTGCCGGAGCCGGAGGTGAAAAAACCGGAGTTTTTACAGTTCTACCATAGTCCCTGCTTTGGTAAAAGATAATATGTTATAATTTTACTGTTTACGCAACAGATCACGAGATTAAAATTCAAAACAATAGAAACTCCGAAAAATGTAAAAATATTGATGCTATAGCTTATTTACTTCTGTTTGCTTTTGTTGCCCGCAGCAATCTCTATCTTGCAGGTAACCTAGTCAACAGTACTAAACTGCATGTTGTCATTACAAATCTCCACACAAAAAAAATTGATAAAATTGCAAAATATGCAAAATATGCAAACCTGTTGGAAGCACCGTCCGGAAACGGTATTTAATTAACGCTGACGCACTTCGAATTTGATACCTCAATGTCGTAACACAATTCAAGTTCACATTCTATCATCTTCCTCGAAAAGTGTACGTTCAAAATATGGCAGCTTTTAAAGTATTATTCCTCGTTGTCGTTTTTTATTGTGGCACTCAAGCATTTGACGAGTGCCACGACGAGTATGATTGCCGTGGCTTAGAAGTATGCTGTAAAAAGAGATGGTCGTGGGACGATAGTGAATGCGCTTATAGTTGTGTCGGGAAGTCTTGTGATTCAAACAGTGACTGTGGAGACGACTATTGCTGCAACAACATTTGTCGCTCGAGCTGTTCAGGAGACTCTTGTCTTACTGATTCCGACTGTGATGGTGACAGTGAATTTTGTTGTGAGTATTCTTGTCAGATAGGCACCTGCGGATTGCACGGTTGGATTATCGCTGTAATAGTGCTTAGCATTCTCGGTGTTGTCGGAACAATCGTCGGTGTCTTCTTCTGTGTTTATTGCTCGTACAGACGCAGTAGATCTCCTGGACTAATCGTCAACGGAGCACCACTCGCGGCGGCGCCAGCCACCACGATGGTCGCTGGTCCAAACTGCAGCTATGCTCAAGGCCAAGGACCACCACCAGTTTATCAACCGCCGCAACCACAGATAATGAAGTAGGATTTTTGACAGTGAACCGTGTTGTGCTCAAGCAAAGTTTGACCTTCACAAGAACCTTTCATAGGCCTTTATATTGACCTGGGTTTTTTTGTAACCATGTATAATAGTTAGTGAAACGTAACAGAAAACTTACAAATCATATAATTTTAGCCATTATGAATGCAATATCAATGTATAGTTAGAAATTAAGCTTGACTCGGGTAACTCGCGTACATACACAAGTGTATTTTCAGATTTAGAATTAAAATGACAATATTTGTTTTATGTATAGTTAAATATGCTGTCAAATTGGGTATCTATTTTTTTCTGTGGTGTCTGGAAGGCTTGTTGTTGTAATCGTAAATACTTGTTCACTTTTTAAGCTACTAATATAAAAATCATAGATGCAGGAATATCATAAATCTCTCCTCCAGAGCGGGTACTTTTCATTAATATTCAAACTAGCAGCATACTGATGTTGCTCAACGACTAACATGTAATGGATAAAGCATGAGCAGCCGCTCTGCATCTGGATGAAAACGTTCGTATTCTTTCGTATATATTTTTGAGTGGATACTATCGCCAGGCACGCTGTCGTTTGTAATTTAAAGAAGGATCGATGCGTGACGTAATAAGACAATAATATAAATGACGTAATGTAAATCTGGGCGTATTTTTTACGTTCGTACGCAGTCATGTATGTAATATTTAACTCCCAGAGTCTCATCCTGTCTGGTACGAAATGTATGCTAGATGTTTCGATTATTGTGTTTGATGGGCATGTTATGGATGTTCAGTGTTCTTTCTTTCCTCAATAAGGCTAAATTTGATATTTCTTTCACTTTCTTGGTGAATTTGTGCATAGGTTTCCTAAAAATTTCCTGCCTTTATCTGACACTTTTCATCATGTAAGCTTTCTGCTTACCTTGTACAATTGCCATTTTGTTCTGCCTGAAACTTTCTGATTTCATCTGGTGCAGAAACTAGTTTAGTACAATGTAAAGTATTATCAAGAAACCCATGTGCAAATCGCGTGTAACTTGAGTTATTTTGCAACTGAGAGCTTTCTAACACACTCAACGTTTTCTGAGATCAATGGTCCCATACATTCGACGACGTATCGACGAAGCAAGAAAATTAATGCGTCTTAAAATGTAAAAACCTTTCAGGATGTTCCACCACTGTTTATCAGAAGTCTGTCTTAAGCTCAACTGTATAATATACTTTTTAATTTCTCAGAGCCAGAGGAGTCATTGGTGAGTCTTTGCCGAAATGTCTTCACGATTCCATGCCAGTGATTTGGGTAAAACCGGCTATAGTTCTTGACAATTTACCACCTTCATCTTCCAATTCCATTGTTGTCATTGATTTAAATTTATTCGCTTTAGAACATATTTTCCTAAAAATATTTGCTATCCTTCTATTAGACCTTTATTTTAGTGTTTAGCGTTTAAGCGTTTAGTAGTTAAATTTAACACGTTTTATTTTCGTGAAGTGAATCAATTTGTCCCTGGAAAAGCAAAGCAAATTTCATATTAGGTCGCATGAAATCGAGAATTCGACAGCGTAGAAGAACGAAAATGCTAATAGGTTATTTGTGGTTTGCGTGCGCGCAGGTAATGGTATATATTATTAGTTATCTGGAAACAGTGAGTTACTATATTAATTAACTGGTTTCTCAATCAAAGGAGAAACAAACAAACTTGTATTTCTATGGGTCAACCTTAGCTAACGCAATACTGACGGAATTAGAAATCGTTTAATTTTCGTCAAGCCACTTATTAACAACGGTAATGTTACGTAGATGACACTTCAGTTCTAACTGCAAAACCTTCCGACATCTTCTATTTGCCCTGGATGCAATGCCAACTACGTAGGAAACCAAAAAAAACTGATCGCTGCTTGCACACTGGATTAACCAAAGAACATTCCTCTGATGACTCTCCCGAAATATACAACCACTGATTATTAGCTGTAATGAATTCAATGTTATAAAGAAATAAAAGAATTAAACTACTCGAAATAAATCCTTATTAATTTTCAACTGATCATATCTTGTTACTTCACTATACAATAGTGCATGCATGTACAATATCATCATCATTCATTTCCTAATGACCTGCACTAGTTTAGTCGAAACGTCGAAGTAAACCTTCGGAGAATCATCAGATACTCAGTGGTTCCCGTGATTTTTAGCAGAAATTGTGACGCATTTTGCGGGGCAAAAAGAACAAATTAGCGGGTCAAGTGTGTACTAAATTTTTCTAAAGCGTGGGGGACCAGGCTGGATCGCGCAGATATTTGCTCATTTTTAACAACCAGAGTATGACGTCAAAAAATTGTTATTGTGAGAAACGTGACAACCCAAGAATGACTCGATATTGATAGTTATTATATGTATGGGGGATACACAAAACACAAGGGCAACTCGGTCCCTGTGCTCTCTCGACATTTCGACCTTTAGGGTATCCTATAAAGCCATGACCAATATCGATAGCTGCAGTCTTGAGAGGGTCACTACCTGACTCGTGCCCTGTCGTCCCTTTATGAGAATACTACTCCAGAAAAAATATAGAGATCATTCCGACAAGGCTAAAAATGATACTCCAGATAAGTACAGATCGTTTTTGAAAATGATACTCACTACTATAAATCGATACAGCGATACCACCCACGATACACGTACACGGAGCCGGAGCCGGAGCCGGAGCCGGAGCCATGCAAGTTTGCAGGGGGGCGGGGGGTATTTTAGGCCCCATAATCGACAATATAATTATTTATTAATGTAAATATACAAAATGACAGTATTTAGAGCAAGACTTTTAGAATGGAGTAAACATGGTCTTTCTGCTTTGATGGATTTCTTTTTAGAAAGCGTGTGATGTTTGGCTTATACATGGTTTTATGTATACGGCATAGTCGGCATGTACTATGTGTTTATACCGAGGTAAAATATGACACATATCTAAACGATAAATTTCGATTCCATTACAAGCAAACCACGTTTGATTATTGGGCGAAATCAATTTGATACATACATACATAACATCGATAACATACATAGGCTCGTTCGAAACTTCGAATTCATTTGATACGGCGTAGCCTACATTAGCAGTTGATTAGCTTTATTTCTTTATGTGCTAAGTCGTAGTAGATGTATGCAGCTATTGGTCGAATTCACGAACGATAACTTGTGAATTAATGACCTACTTGACATATAAAAAACTATATCAGACTACGCTATATCAGATAAATACGTATCGAAATATATCGATTCCACATTACGCGTCAGAGATCCAAGTGCCTAATGTCATTCTTGTTTTCTAATGTGCGTCATATTAGTTGACCTGCGTCTAAGGACGTAAAACCTCATTCATATCATTAACGGGACGAAAGACACGGAAATCGCCATTTCTTATTGGCTCTTGCTATATCACCTATACGCAAAATATGGCTAAACTAAACATAGTAATATTTGATTGGCTATGGCATGAGCTGTCTTATATGCTAACTATGTTGTTCTGAGTTAATCGTTTTGTAATTTGCATGGTCAATACATGCAAATGATTATTGTACGAAGAAAGTCATTTTGACGGATTATGCTTGCAACTCGCAGTAATCTAATGACCGAAGGGATTTGTGATTAGTCTTCACCAGCTATTATAACAGCTACAATTTGTAGATGAAAAACACACTCTAGGCTCTAGCTGCGTGTCTGTCATAAATGTGGGCCGGGCCTATTGCACATTTGGTGAAGCATATTTCGCTCAGCTTTACGAATTAATCTTCGAGGTTGTCTTGGTCTAGCTCTTGGAGGCATCTCTCAAATGATTTGTCTTGCACGCATGGAGTTTCAAAAACTGCAGACTTATGATTTGCGTATACATTTCAGTCATTGTGCACTTATTATGTTTGGGGTATTTGAAAATACATCATATTATCCAAGCTATAGAAATTTCGCGTATTGTATAACTGCCTCATTGTGTTTAATATGCACCTTTCAGACAATTAGTCCTATGAACATTCCAAAACATACAGAATGTGTTCAATGTGATTGACATTGCGTGTCATTATACAGTATTGTGAGTTGTGATGTTGTGAACTGCCCGCTCTACACTTTTGCAAATGTTTGACGATAATTCTTGAACAATATAATGTAAGGTCTAGTTTGAAACATGCATCACAGCATTAGGTAGCTAATACTTTAAAAATCATGATCATTTTATTTTGTTCATTTTATCATGATCATACTATTTACGCGACGAGATCTACATAATTTAGCTAGGTCGCTCGTTTAGCCCTTCTATGCACCTTATTATCGCATAGCCTTTATGCAACCAATCAAGTTTGAGTTTTTAACGTATGACGTTTGCATAACTGAATATAAGCACGTATACGTCCTTAGATGCAGGTCAACTATTAGTTAACATGCACAACTTGACGAAAACGAACGAATATTCAGTTATGTTAATGTCTATCACATGTTTTATGCAAACTATACGAGTACTTTTGAAATTAGTTAAAACGCATTGGCACGTAGGCAGCCATGGTTGACGACTTATATGTGATTGAGGTACTTGTTGCTGAGCTGGATGTGGTTGGTGGGGATGTGGTTGAGCTGCTCGTTGCTGAGGTGGACGTGGTTGCATGGAGTGTGGTTGACAGAGTGTGGTTGACAGAGTGTGGTTGACAGAGTGGTTGACGAGGAAATAGAACTTGTTGTTGGGGTAATGGCATTTGTATACGATCCTTATCGCATGATATGCTTCTTGACGTTGCTCTGCATTTGCAAAATTTGCATATTCATTTCGTCCACTCTTTCCATCAGACCCTGAAATATACAGTAAATACGTACATATACTACACATATACACACAAAATTGAATGGGTATTTTGTTTATACCTTTGCAAAAATCAATGTTTGATTACTGTACTTACTGCCTTACTTCACGATGAACGTAGTCTCGAACTCGCCTACGCACAGAATTGGCAACCAATGTGTGGTAACTGCTCAATTCGGGATTTCTTTTAATACCATGGACTATAGTATCCCACGAAGCACCGTGTTGCCGATATTGCTCTGCAATGATAAGCCTTCCTCAGTTCTACGTTTCCAATCTTTACTCTTGGTCGAGGAGGCATTGCCAGAAACTTGTTATCTTGGTAAACACGTGGAATTGTCCGTAACCTCCCAAGGGTTTAAAACTTTCCATGAGCTTCGTAATCAACTAGCCAGTATAAGAAATTTTTCATGATGCAACGACACGAAGAGTGAATATAAAATAAGTAAACCCTTTCAAATTTAATACCACGCATAATAAGATCATGCAGCTATATGTAAACTTGACAGCAATAATTGCTTTAAATAAATAGTTCATAAAATTCTACGCTCTTAAACGCATGGAAAGTTAAGTTCCAACCTTATAAAGTCTAGTCCTCACTAGCGACATAAGCATAAGCAAAATAACAAACTTTAAAGATAAATTTTCCTCTGAGGTTTATAAAAACAAAGCAGAAAGAATTTTCTTTTGAATTTGCTTTTGTTTTGCCATAGCTTGTACTCGTGGTCTTATGTTTGTGCTTATGCTTATGTCGCACGCTTCGGTGGATGTCTTTGTTTTGTTTTACCTTGTGCTTATTCTTACGCCGATTAATCTGAAATTGAAAGGATTGATGTTTTTACACACACTGTTCACAGTACATGATTTGAATATATCAGCTTAATCACTTGACGAAAATTCAAAATTTCTCGTGTCGACCAATACGCAAGCGAGTTTATACGCGTTTAAGCAACCTTTATCGTTCAGCTAGTGAAGCTATTCGTTCTTTTTCGTTAACTTGTGCATGTTAACTACTTGAACTATAAATGTATAGCTACAGGCTGAACAGTACATGCAAATGATGTCATATACACTAAACATATTTATGTACCTAAACATCACATAAAAGCCATCAAAGATGTCATATACACTAAACATATTTATTTACCTAAACATCACATAAAAGCCACCAAAGACCATATTTACTCCATTATAAATACCTTGCTCTATATATATACCGTCCTGAAGTCTTGCTCTATATACATCACCAAATATATTATTGTCACTCTTATGGCCTAATGTTCATTCCCCCCCCCCCCCCCCTTGCAAGCTTACATGGCTCCGGCCCCGGCTCCGGCCCCTGCTCCGGCTCCGTGTATCGCAGTATGGTTGTTTCGCTTTTTAGTAGTGGTCTCTTGAAAGATCGTTTGATTCCTTAATATCGAAACACAATTCAAGTTCGCATTGTATCGTCTTCCTCGAAAGGTATACGTTCAAAATATGGCAGCTTTTAAAGTTTTCTTCCTCATTGTTGTTTTCGTCGTTTGCTTTGGAGGAACTCAAGCAGATGACGAGTGTCACAACGATTATGACTGCCCTGGCTCAGATGTGTGCTGTAAACCAAAATGGTTCGATAATGAATGTGCTTCTAGTTGTGTCGGGAACTCTTGTGATTCAAACAGTGACTGTGGAGGCGACTATTGCTGCAACATCATTTGTAGCTCGAGCTGTTCAGGATACTCTTGTCTTACTGATTCCGACTGTGGTGGTGACAATGAATATTGTTGTGAGTATTCTTGTCAGATAGGCACCTGCGGATTGCCGGGTTGGATTATCGCTATAATAGTGCTTAGCACTCTCGGGGCTGCCGGAATATTCGTTGGGGTCTCGCTCTGTGTTTATTGCTCGCAGAAACGCAGTAGATATCCTGGACTGCTGGTCCACCAAGCACCAGTTGCGACGGTGCCCGCCGCCACGATTGTCGCTGGTTCAAACTACAGCTATACTCAAGGACCACCACCAGTTTATCAACCACAATGAACTAGGATTTTTGACACTGAACCGTGTTGTGCTCAAGCAAAGTTTGTCCTTCACAAGAAACTTTTCATAGACCTCTATATTTATGGGGCGCCAAATGTCTTTTTATTATTTAGCTCAATATCATTACTTTTTATCATTATTTAATAAATAAACACTTTTAAATCACGCTCAAGTTTGGTTGTTTAATAAATAACCACTTTTACATCACGCAAAAATTTGGTTATTTAATAAATAACCAAATAATTTTCAGACACTCGGCGCGCATATCATAATCTAGAAAACGCAGCCTCCTCTGGAGAGGCTAAAATTTGCAAACGTCCACTTCCGGCCATGCCAATAAAATCGAAAGAAGGCGCGCGAAATGTATATGTGTGGTTTCGGTTTACTCAGATACTGTTTAAATTGTTGCGGTCAAACGATAACATTTATATATGGCGGAGAATTCAGACAACGCTATGGCAAGAAGGCTAACAGACGCAATTGGAAGAGCCATCGCGGAAACCTTAAATGCGCGAGAGGTAAATAAATCGCTCAAATCAAATCAAATGTAAATTTGGTCTTGAATTAATGAATATTATATTAGGCCATAACAGTTAGCTTCTTCTTCGGCTCCGTTGTTTATATGACCTCTAATACTATGGACATCTACCAATGAGACAACTTTATTCTGAGTTTATGGGGGGGGGGGGGGGGGAGTACTAGGTCCACCATAGCCCATGACAACTTCACCACATGTCTTAATACAATATTGTGGAAAAACTAGCAAAGACTGTCCAGTGGCAGATCCAGCACCGTAGCACTAATTTGCATTACAAAACAAAGTGGTCTATGTTGAGCAGTTTCTTTTATGATGCAAATTAGTGCTCCAGTGCTGGATCTGCCACTGCTGCCCCTAACAGTTGAGACAAACCATTTATATAAATGAAGGTTATATTATGAATAAAATTTTGCCTCTCCCATTGTAGCCAGAGGGTAGGGTCCCGAGATCATGTAAACAGCACCTTAAGAATCTTTTTGGATAACTCGGCTAACCATATGGGCCAAACGTATACAAATGTGCACAGGGGCGTAACTTGGGTCTCAAGATTGGGGGGGGGGGGGGGGGTGTGAACTAATTTTGCTCGACAAAAGGGCATGCTTGAAAATGCCATGCCCACACTAAGTAGATATTACTCACAAATAAAAGTTATTGTTAAATAAATAAAAGTAAAAAAAAATCATTTTGTTGCGCATTATATTGCACCAACTTCGTAATTTCGTATTTTTTTACCTTTTAACGTAAACAAATTAAGTTTTCTTTAAAACACTTGGTTGCTTTTTGCCCGACTAAACACTTAGTTTTGCTCAACAAAACTGTTCATTTTAATCTTTGGGGGGTGAACCACCCCCCCCCCCCCTTCCCAGGATTAACGCCCCTGAATGTACAGTCGCCATAGGTAAGAACAAAAGGAACACTTACGTGTATTCATCAGTACTTGAACTTGTTTATATTTAAGTATCACATACATTGCACTTTTAGCGACCTAATCACAAAAAATGCCAGGATGTTCTGAGCTTCAAATGAGTACTGCAATAGTCGAAACAGGAACATAATTTAATTTAACATTGAGATGAGTAGGATCGTGTGCCTCGTGGCCTAATATAATATTCATTAATTCAAGACCAAATTTAAATTTGATTTGATTTGAGCGATTCATTCACCTCTCCCGCATTTAAGGTTTCCGCGATGGCTCTTCCAATTGCGTCTGTTAGCCTTCTTGCCATAGCGTTGTCTGAATTCTCCGCCATATGTAAATGTACATTTCGCGCGCCTTCTTTCGATTTTATTGGCATGGCCGGAAGTGGACGTTTGCAAATTTTAGCCTCTCCAAGGGAGGCTGCGTTTTCTAGATTATGATATGCGCGCCGAGTGTCTGAAAATTATTTGGTTATTCATTAAATAACCAAATTTTAGCGTGATGTAAAAGTGGTTATTTATTAAATAACCAAACTTGAGCGTGATTTAAAAGTGGTTATTTATTAAATAACCTAATTTGAGCGTGCATTTAAAAGTGGTTATTTATTAAATAATGATAAAAAGTAATGATATTGAGCTAAATAATAAAAAGACATTTGGCGCCCCATATATATTTTCTTGTAATCTTTCGAATTATATAATTTTATAATGCATTGAATTTAATCACCCGTGTAAACTCGCGTGCTTGTGATTTTCAGATTTAGATTAAAATATAGTTTTATTGTATCATTATATAGTTTTGTAATATCTTCAATCTCCCATTCAGATTATGCTTTAGATCAAACGCATTTTCATCAATACGCAAACCATCGGCACAGTGATGTTGTTCAAAAATTGAGAGATAGATAGAACGTTTAAAGTGCCTATGATACGGTCCGCGGTTCGATGTTACTAAATATAGTAACTTTTGGATACACTGAAGTGTATCCAGCCAATCAAATGGCTGGATCTTGTGACTTCGGATACACTCTGATACAGTGGCCTTGATTTTGTTGCGCAATCGTGTATCAACCATGGTATCAACGAAGGCTGGCCGGGAATTCGGGAAAAGCTCGGAAAATCGGGGGTCATATATATTAACCAATCACAGTGGTTATATATTACCCTTGTTCTTCTTGTTCGAGATGGCGTCTGGTTCGAACTTCAACAATGTGCTAAAGCAGCTTACTGCTATTTCCCGTCAATTAAACTCAGGAGAGGATGCTTTGAGCGAATTACATGTTGTAAAAGAACATTGGGATTGCGGCCGTGTTTTGGCCGAAGGCGAAGCTTGTGTTGAGCAGCAGTGCCAACAGAGAGAAAGTGCGAAGTTCGAATTCTCAAAGCTGTAATTTCCTAAGAGCCAGAAATAGGATCAATTTAAGTTAAAGCCCCCCCCTATGCATAGGGTGGCGTATATTTAAATAACAAAATTTCGCGTTTGAACATACGCCCCCCCCCCCCCCCCCCCTTTAAACAAGCGTTCAGGACGATGTGAACCTGTAAGGTGAGGCTGGCGAGCACTTTATTAATGAAAGTATTTAACATTCAAAACGATATTCGAATCAGTAATTATGTAAATTTCTTGTTCTTTCTATGTAAATGTTATGAATATTCAAATCAAACGAGATTTCACAGCGTTGTTTGTTGTGTTCAAACATGAATTGATCAGCCCCAAGGCTGTACCGTATCAACCTGTATGACAGGTTGATCAAGAAATGTGTTTATTTTATATTGCTGAATTGTGGGAAAGATTTTAAGTGTAATTTACAAAATACAGGTTATACAGCCTCAACTAATTGCATAAGATAATCATAGTAAAACATTCTGTGATAAATTGATAATGATTGATTTAAATTAATGGCAAAAAGACCACTGATGTATTTGATAATTTTGTCCAAAGGTCATATTTAGCAAGTAAAAAATTTGCAGTTTACTGTTTTAACACTTCACAAGCACAAATTGGAGTTTTTATTCATGAGATAATTTACAGCAGTTGGGATTCTCTGAGCACCCTAATTGTTCCTGGTCATTACTCATTAGCAAATAGTTCTACTCTCACTGCTGTATAACTTACCAGTAGTTAAATTTATATTATAGCCAAACCAACATTTCTTTTGCAAGCAATTGTTCAACACAGCATCGCAATGTTGTTTGCACAAGAACAACTGGTTTTAATGTAGTTCAGACCTCCAAAGTAATTTTAAGCAACAAATTTACTATTTCCCATTTAGTATTGAGTACACTTATTATTTATTACAGTAATGAAATGTAGGACATTGTGTCTATGCTGAATATGTGCCAGAATAATTGCAAGGGTATGTCAACCCTGCCAAATTTTAATGTATTAGCTTTTTGGGGTTGGGGTTGATAAAAAATGGCATGGGTCAGTTTTTATGCTCCACTTTGTGTTGCCAAATTCCAAGTTAAAAGTGTGCTAAGATTTCCATTAGACTATTAATGTAATACCATGCCAAACATATTCCCATTTGACTAAACCAAATGCACCCTGGATTTCGTTTAGTAAATTATATACAATGCTAACTTCTATGTGCTTGAGTTTTTACTACAATAATTCTATTCGGAATTAATTTTAAGACATATGTATTTTAAAGGGCATCATAATATTTTTCCAGAAAAAAATTATTAGGGGTAAATACTTTATTAAAAATGGTATCTAGTGACATGATAATGCATGATTACTCATATACTAGTTATTTGCACTTGGAATATGAATGCTCAAAGCTCCTTCATAATAATTGTTCTGTATAAAATCAATATAGCACCTTGGCTGATGGAAACTGCCTCTACAATGCTTGCTCCATGGCACTTACCGAGATTCATATGTGTCAGCTGTTTTATGATGCCTATCAAGTATTGAGTTGTATGAAAATGCTCAATACTATGGCAGTCATCCAACAATTAAATTGATGCATAAAAAAGGAGCATTCACTTCAATTAGAAATGCTTTTGCTATCTGTTTGTCTGATTCTGCCCTTTCCATTTTTGAATCACAAGGCCTTGTTGCAGCAGTTATTGAAGAAGCACAGCTTAATGCACAGAATTTTACTTTTTCATCTATGATTTTTCATCTATTGAGTCATACTACCATGCCAGCAAACATTCATCACCAAGAGAGGAGTGGGATTCTTTGGAAAAAATGTTTAATTGCACTGTGGTAAAGTGAGCCAATGATTAAATTTTAATTATTTTGATGCATCGAATGCAGTGAAAAAAAATTATTTTTGGTCATTCCACACAAAATTTTAGACTTTGTGTACAGTATTATACATTGTATTATTGTTTGCAGCGTTTCCATGTCAGTAAATTTCGGCTCAAACTGTTGAAGTCAGCACAGAAAGTTGATTGTAGTCGTCAAATTTAAAAAAAAACGTCGGCAGGCTTACATTATCCGGTTAGACTTGTCACTCGTGAAAAATCTAACACTCACCACGCGCAAAGGGTTTGGCATGCTGAGTAAATGAGTTGTATGTGGAATTTAATGCCTAACATAAGAAAGTAGTGTGAATAAATAGCTAATTTTGCTATCTTTTTGGACATTTTGGCAGTCGATTTTTGTTTAAAATTGACACGCCAAAACGCAGGAAATAGCATTTGCGGGGTTCTAGTTTTCAAAATTTTCTGGTGGAGCATGCCCCCAGACCCCCCTAGAGGCTCGTGGTTACGCCACTCGCGGACGCCTTCGGCGTCCAATTTTTGGATACGGTCAGATTTTATGCTAGATCCGCCCCTGGATGATCAGCCCATGGTATTTCACAATAAACTAAACGATAAAAACATACTGAACTTTGGCGCTTCAAAAAAAAAACTCGACTTTGCTCGAAATGTTGAAGTTCTGTTTGGAAGTTGAATGTACTGTAAAACGTTATAGTTATGGACTTCATAGTTCACATCATAGCCTTTGCATGCCTGGCTGGAAAGTTTGAAAATTGCACGCCCGTGATTTCGAAAATTTACTATGAAATGTATAGAGAATGTCAAAACTGCACAACCAAGATCTCGATTGCACAATGCAAACTTTCCAGACTGGATTGCATGTAATTATATACATCATTTGTATACTGATACTGTTTTATGATACTGCAAAGGTGGTATTAAATGGTATGTATATATGTAATTACTGGGAGGTAGTGGTGGTATGATAGAGCATTTAGTACATGGCCAAATTCAGAAGTTGTTGAAAACTGGATGCGACAATGTTGTGGGGGCAATTACATAATGATTGTTCCTGGTTGTCAACAGTATTGTTTGCGACATTGTTGTACCTGATTGTAGGCTGACTCAGGCTCAACAATATTGTTGAGTATTGTTGACAACCTGGAACAATGTTGCCCCAAATGCACTGTTGCATCCTGCATTCAATAACCTGTAACAACTTGTAATTTTTGACATCAGATTTGTTAATTAGCTGCAGTTTTGATAACCTTTCAAGATTTGCTAACCTTCCAGATTGTCAGAACCTGGTTATGCTTCTTCCCTGAGTTGGGAGGTTGATATTAATATATTTGATTAATTAGTGTTCTTGTTCCTCTTGAAATTAATTGTTCTTAAAGCCTGTGAAAATGAATACCAGTATATGAGTTGCTTCCGACAAATTATGAAGCACAAACCATGTATTTTCTTGTCACTGAGTAATTTAGCTGACATGTCAAGCAGTGGCATAGCATAGCACTGGTGCCCACCTGCCAGCTGGAACTGTACAGTACAGCTGTGAACTGCAATGGGTGATAAATGAAAATGATTATGCTAATATGTAGTTTCTAAGATGTAATACCTTGGCTCTTGAGTAAGATTTTAAAAATTCTGATGGTTAATGAACTGGATACGATGTAGTTAAGTATCAATATAATTGCTTAATTATTTAGAACCTAATCCCCCCTATTTTAGTGCCGGCCCCAACCCCCTAATAGTGACACAAATGTTAAGCTGAGCAATGGCCTGACATGGTCTGTCAGAGTACAATTTTTCTTCTTGGTCCTATGTGTTATCACTTAGGGCTTAGGCCTTGTCCCCATCAGTGGTAAATCTACCGTTGACACATTAATTTTTTTGGAGGGAGGAGGGGGTGTGAATATACATACAGTATATCTGCCTGACTAGTTGCTTTGGAAATCAACCTCATTTCAAAAGAAATTAGTTGGGCAGAACAATAGAACATGAATATATGAATATTCAACCACCTCCTCCAATTAAAGCACTAGCTAGTAGCTATACCCCTGGTCTCCCTTAATGCATTTTCGCTATTTTAATGTGTTTTCACCGTCCGTCCACACCAATATACTCTAGAATATGCGAAGCCATTCGAAAACGCATGCTGTTTTATTGGCTTGGTTTAGGCAGTCGAAGACTGATCGCCACATTTGTATCATTTCGATGAATTCCTAATCAGCGCTTTCTAACTGCTATATAATTATCATTTATAGGCCGGGGGCAGTTGTTCAAAGCAGGTTTAGCATTAACCCTAGATTAAAATTTAATCCACTGTTTTTGCATTTCAATATACTTAATCAGAAATTAAAAAAAACAACATTTTTCATTGATTTTAATCCCTGCCTGTAGCTCTCAGGGGACCTTGCATGAGATTAATTTAATATCACAGTACTAGCATGATAAATTTAATATCACACCCTACTAATATCACAACTGAGGACTGGACTGGGCAGGAGAATACTACTCCAGAAAAAATAGAGAGATCATTCCGACAAGGTTAAAAATGATACTCCAGACAAGTACAGATCCTTTTTGAAAATGATACTCACTACTATAAATCGATACAACGATACACGTACACGGAGCCGGAGCCATGCTAGTTTGCAGGGGGGCGGGGGGATATTTCAGGCCCCATAATCGACAGTATAATTATCTATTAATGTAAAGATACAAAATGACAGTATTTAGAGCAAGACTTTTAGAATGGAGTAAATATGGTCTTTCTGCTTTGATGGATTTCTTTTTAGAAAGCGTGTGATGTTTGGCTTATACATGGTCTTATGTTTACGGCATAGTCGGCATGTACTATTTGTTTATAGGTAAGGTATGACACATATCTAAACGATAAATTTCGATTCCATTACAAACAAACCACGTTTGATTATTGGGCGAAATCAATTTGATACATACATACATAACATCGATAACATACATAGGCTCGTTCGAAACTTAGAATCCGCGGCGTGGCCTACATTAGCAGTTGATTAGTTTTATTTCTTTATGTGCCAAGTCGTAGTAGATGTATGCAGCTATTGGTCGAATTCACGAACGATAACTTGTGAATTAATGACCTACTTGACATATAAAAAACTATATCAGACTACGCTATATCAGATAAATACGTATCGAAATATATCGATTCCACATTACGCGTCAGAGATCCAAGTGCCTAATGTCATTCTTGTTTTCTATGTATTTGAACTATAAATGCATAGCTACAGGCTACAACCATAGATATAGGAGACCTAGATTGCTGACGTATACCTAGCGCGCGTGACCCCCAATAGAAGAATCCAAGATGGCGTCGCAACAGGGCAAAAACATTAGGAATAGTATTACGAAAAACAGATCTGCGCGCGCGTGACCCCCAATAGAAGAATCCAAGATGGCGTCGCAACAGGGCAAAAACATTAGGAATAGTATTACGAAAAACAGGTTTTTGGACTTTTTTGGTCGTTTAACTGCTGCGAATCACATTCAACTGGACATTTTTGAAAATAAATCACTATTGCGGAGGTTTTGAACCTGAAATGAGACGAGTTGGCTAGATACTTACAGAATTATCGTTCGCTGAAGATTCCAAGGAGTGGAAGTTTTGACCGGTTCCGTTAGTTTGCGTGGATTATTGGACTTTTAACACTTCGAATCACGATCGATCGCATATATTTAGAAAACGATGTTTATCATATATCAAATATCGTTCGTTAAAGACGTCTGGAGTAGACAACTGGTTGTTTAGTATGTTCTTGTCGTAAATCTAACTTTTTTGCAAATTATTACTTCTAGTGATTTTGATTTTGAGTGTTATTTGGATTTTTGCTTAGTATTAAATGTGAAATTGAATATCTGCATAAAATTTGTCCTTCAGTACAGGCACACTACATGTTTTGCAGCAGGCATCATGGTTGACTTTAAGTTAGGATAAGCTAATAATGAGCATGCAGCAGTTCTGCTTTGGGCTTGCAAAGATGTCATATTTATTATTAATGGCTTGCAAAGATGTCATATTTATTATGTTTATCAAATGAAAATTGATACCTATAGGCAGAAGTCAATATTACAAGTTATATTGCTTAATTATCTCTGTAGCAATCCTAAAGAATATCTGATTTTATAATAAACTGTCTTGCCAAAACTGTGTTCACATTCCGACACATTTACAAGCATTTATAAATGTCTTGTTAACAAGCTTACAGGAGCTTTATAAAATTACAGTATTTAACAACATTTGTGGATTAAACAAATATTTCACAATATTTGTTTTCATCTTTGCAACACATTTGTCACAGGCACAGCTTGTTGACAAATGGTGAGATATTCTTGTGCAGATTTCAATATTGTAATTGATTTTGAGTAAAATCAGAATCACATTGGCAACCAGCAATTTTTATTTTCAACTTTATTAAGCTGTACATCTATAATTTATAATACCAGACATTTTCTGAGTTTTGATCACACAAAACCTGGTCATTTTAACAGATCTTTGCTTCAAGTATATTAAATGTTAATTTGATTCATGCATGTTATCAAGCCCCATGCATGTACACCTACACTTTAATAATATTATGAGTCTCTAAAACTATGCTTAGCTTTTCAGATTTACACAAATTATATGTATTGATATCAATAATCATAAATCAATAGAAACCAATTGGAAGCATGGGTTTCTTTCATACTTATTTAAATCATTTGTTGTTACATTTGTGCTACTTTGTCAGCAGATCCTACACAAACAATCATTTCTCATAAATTTACAAAAACCATAATCAACAAACAAACAAACAAACTAAATTCTACCTTCTAGCTGGAGTTGATGTGCAGTCATAATAGCTGGTGATACTGAGGAAATTAACCCATGATATTTTTCATAAAATTCGGCAAACGCTTTCCTGTTCACAACTGAAACATCGATAATAAACATCGTTTCCTAAATATACGCGATCGATCGTGATTCGAAGTGTTAAAAGTCCAATAATCCACGCAAGCTAACGGAACCGGTCAAAACGTCCACTCCTTGGAATCTTCAGCGAACGATAATTCTGTAAGTATCTAGCCCACTCGTCTCATTTCAGGTTCAAAACCTCCGCAATAGTGATTTATTTTCAAAAATGTCCAGTTGAATGTGATTCGCAGCAGTTAAACGACCAAAAAAGTCCAAAAACCTGTTTTTCGTAATACTATTCCTAATGTTTTTGCCCTGTTGCGACGCCATCTTGGATTCTTCTATTGGGTCACGCGCGCTAGGTATACGTCAGCAATCTAGGTCTCCTATATCTATGGCTACAACAGTACAAGCAAATGATGTCATATACACTAAACATATTTATGTACCTAAACATCACATAAAAGCCATCAATGATGCCATATACACTAAACATATTTATGTATCTAAACATCACATAAAAGCCACCAAAGACCATATTTACTCCATTATAAATGCCTTGCTCTATATATATACAGTCCTGAAGTCTTGCTCTATATACATTTAACAATTAGTCGCCGAAGGCGAGGTGATCACAAGCCTATATTCACTGAGTCGAAAAATTTCCAGGTGTCTACTAATAATAATCCACTAAACTTTACAAAAATTCACTTTTTATTCACTACTGTATAAAAAAGCAAAAATCAAAAAGCTATAGTCACTGGCCAGTGACTATCACTTCAGAGACAGCGAATCTTGACCAATCAGAATGCAGGAAAATCAATAGTCACCTGGAAATTTATACTAACACCAAATATATTACTGTCACTCTCATGGCCTAATGTTCATCCCCCCCCCCCCTGCAAGCTTACATGGCTCCGGCTCCGTGTATCGCAGTATGATACCTTAATATCGAAACACAATTCACTGAGTTCGCATTGTATCGTCTTCCTCTAAAGGTATACGTTCAAAATATGGCAGCTTTTAAAGTTTTCTTCCTCGTTGTTATTTTCGTCGTTTGCTTTGGAAGAACTCTAGCAGTTGACGAGTGTCAGTACGATTATGAGTGCTCTGGCTCAGAAGTGTGCTGTAAACCAAGATGGTCGTGGGAAGATAATGAATGCGCTTATAGTTGTGTCGGGAAGTCTTGTGATTCAAACAGTGACTGTGGAGGCGACTATTGCTGCAACAACATTTGTCGCTCGAGCTGTTCAGGATACTATTGTATTCTTGATTCCGACTGTGGTGGTGACAATGAATTTTGTTGTGACTATTCTTGTCAGATAGGCACCTGCGGATTGCCGGATTGGACTGTAGCTATAATAGTGCTGAGCATTCTTGGGGCTGCCGGAATATTCGTTGGGATCTTCCTCTGTGTTTATTGCTCGCGGAAACGCAGTAGATCTCCTGGACTGCTGGTCCACCAAGCACCAGTTGCGACGGTGCCCGCCGCCACGATTGTCGCTGGTTCAAACTACAGCTATACTCAAGGACCACCACCAGTTTATCAACCACAATGAACTAGGATTTTTGACAGTGAACCTTGTTGTGCTCAAGCAAAGTTTGACCTTCACAAGAAACTTTTCATAGACCTCTATATTTTCTTGTAATCTTACAAATTATATAATTTTATGGTGCATTGAATTTAATCACCCGTGTAAACTCGCGTGCTTGTGATTTTCAGATTTAGATTAAAATATAGTTTTATTGTATCATTATATAGTTTTGTAATATCTTCAATCTCCCATTCAGATTATGCTTTACATCAAACGCATTTTCATCAATACGCAAACCATCGGCATAGTGATGTTGTTCAGAAATTGAGAGATAGATAGAACGTTTAATTGAATCAATATTTACAGTCTTGGGAACTGAATTACTATTGAATTTACAAGAATTAATAATATGAATATATACATATATATATATATATATATATATATATATATATATATATATATATATATATATATATATATATATATATATATATATATATATATATATATATATATATATATACTGCATATTTATCTAGAATATGTTTACATATAACAAATATAATAGTTGTTGACTCTAAAAGGTCTATAGTCTAAATGTAAAGTTCTAATTATTGACATGTAATAGATAAAGCATGAGCAGACGAGTGTTTCTTCATGAATTATTTAACTAAATTTTCAGTCGATACGTATTCACATTTATAATGAGAACGAGCCACGCTAATATTACTCATTTCATGGATTAATTTTTTGACTAAGATTATAAAAAAGCGACATCGTGGATGCGCATTCGTTTGTAATTTGAAGAAGGAAGTGTAAAATATTCAATACATGGGTTTCACTCAATACTTTTAGATAGGACAACGCTTGGTGGTCAACTTTATTCATGTTTCCACTTTGTACCATGTGGAAACGAGCAAATTTTTTTATATATGCGCTAGCAAACCAAAGATCAATATTCATGATGAATATTTAACATGTTCCGACAACTATGTTTCCATTTGGAGCTGACCATCCATCACGCGCTAAAGATATTACGTGACTGAAACCCGGCTATATTTCTTTTATTTAGTTAAACATGAACAAAATCCTCTAACATCACGCATCGCTATTCCCTCTCCGTTCTTCGCGACCCTCTAATACTTTATGTTATGCATTACACTTCTCCTGGCCATAATAAAAATTAACCGTCTAGTTCACTGTATAAAGTCAAAGCTAGCCATGTTCGACTAAAGTCCACAGTCCACACTTCCAAAGTCCACACAGTCCACACTTCTAAAGTCCACACAATCCACACTTCTAAAGTCCACACAGTTGTCCACACAGTCAACTTAGCCAAATCCGGATCTATGAAGATATCCTCAAATACCCACGATTTCCATGCCTTAAAAAACGAAATTCCAAGGTTTCCTTATCTGCCATATCTCAACATAATCCGTAAGAAAAAACAAAGTAAATCCACAATCCGATATGCTACAGCTGCTAAATCCCCAATCCGCGATATTCTCACGATCTGCAAATCTGCCAACCCAAACGCAAATTACCCAAACGCTCCCAAACGTACTAAGAATTCACATAGAATTACTTCATCTAGTGCATATGAACTGAATTACAAAATACAGATTGAAATTTGTACTACCATGCCTGCGAAATAAAAGATGTTTCATATATTTTTTGTTTGACGATATTTACCAGCATTTTTGGATTTTTACCACTATATTAAATTTAGGGATGCTGAAATCTAAGACATTTGTAAAAAAGACGCGGAAAGGTGGTGTTATGAAAATCGTTCGAGAACAATATCTTCGTGACGATGTGTGGTGTGGAGTGAAATGCTGTTCACGTTGTTGTCAAACAGAGCCTATACTCGATGCTAAACCCGAAAGAAATTCATTTGTTTTTAATTTTCCACATTTCATTGTTCCTGATACCAATATTGCTCTACACCAGGTATGTTGTATGTGGTATAAAGATCGCGAACTAGTGTTAATTTGTAATGAAAGTACAGTTTGCCTTATGTAAAACCATCAGGCATCAGCACATGGTATTTCACAATAAACTAAACGATAAAAACATACTGAACTTTGGCGCTTCAAAAAAAAACCTCGACTTTGCTCGAAATGTTGAAGTTCTGTTTGGAAGTTGAATGTACTGTAAAGTTATAGTTATGGACTTCATAGTTCACATCATAGCCTTTGCATGCCTGGCTGGAAAGTTCAAAAATTGCACGCCCGTGATTTCGAAAGTTTACTATAAAATATATAGAGAATGTCAAAACTGCACAACCAAGATTTTGATTGCACAATGCAAACTTTCCAGACTGGATTGCATGTAATTATATACATCATTTGTATACTGGTACTGTTTTATGATACTGTAAAGATGGTATTAAATGGTATGTATATGTGTAATTACTGGGAGGTAGTGGTGGTATGATAGAGCATTTAGTACATGGCCAAATTCAGAAGTTGTTGAAAACTGGATGCGACAATGTTGTGGGGGTGTTACGAGAGTAAATGTGAGTGTAAAGATTCTCGCGTTTCGGTCCGGTTTCACTCGCAACTAATATCAGTGTGACCCAGATACATATATAAACTATTTATTTCTTAAATTTGTCTAACAGATAATTAGCGTCTCTATAATGTAATCAGATTATTATATAATTATATATATGTCAGTTCAACTTATCTCTCTTCTATGTCTGAGCACAACGCTTTCGGTAATGGTTCTTTCTTGATTTTCTTCAGTAAGAATCTTTAACTTCTTTATAGCAAATATTCACACGGCACACGGCCTTACACAAATTGTGTGTAGTTGTTAAGGCACTAACGCCCTTCAATCCAACTCCCAACACTACACTACACACTTAACACCTAAGTTAACACTGCTGAGGAAGAGTTGTGCTCGACTTTTTATGCTGTTTACAGGGGAACTTATCATAAATTGCATAGTCATTTCCTTGGGAAGTTTTTAGAGTGTTTTTGAGTCTTGAATCTTCGTATTGATTAATTGTTACGTATTTGTGGTAACTTGTCATGTCCGATAATGTAAGGTATTTGCTTGCTCGTGCATGCAAGAACTTCCCATGCGTAAAGGAACTCAAAGGAACTTCCCATATCTAAGTTCCTTAGCTATTTTATATATAAACTATCTTATTCTAAAACTAATAATACATTAAAATTGTTGTTTTATATAAAATGTCATATACATGATATTCACTATCATGTAACAGGGGGCAATTACATAATGATTGTTCCTGGTTGTCAACAGTATTGTTTGCGACATTGTTGTACCTGATTGTAGGCTGATTCAGGCTCAACAATATTGTTGAGTATTGTTGACAACCTGGAACAATGTTGCCCCAAATGCACTGTTGCATCCTGCATTCAATAACCTGTAACAACTTGTAATTTTTGACATCAGATTTGTTAATTAGCTGCAGTTTTGATAACCTTTCAAGATTTGCTAACCTTCCAGATTGTCAGAACCTGGTTATGCTTCTTCCCTGAGTTGGGAGGTTGATATTAATATATTTGATTAATTAGTGTTCTTGTTCCTTTTGAAATTAATTGTTCTTAAAGCCTGTGAAAATGAATACCAGTATATGAGTTGCTTCCGACAAATTATGAAGCACAAACCATGTATTTTCATGTCACTGAATTAATTTAGCTGACATGTCAAGCAGTGGCATAGCATAGCAATGGCGCCCACCTGCCAGCTGGAACTGTATAGTATAGCTGTGAACTGCAATGGGTGATAAATGAAAATAATTATGCTATGTAGTTTCTAAGATGTAATACCTTGGCCCTTGAGTAAGATTTTAAAAATTCTGATGATTAATGAACTGGATACGATGTAGTTAAGTATCAATATAATTGCTTAATTATTTAGAACCTAATCCCCCCTATTTTAGTACCCGTCCCAACCCCGTAATAGTGACACAAATGTTAAGCAAAGCAATGGCCTGACATGGTCTGTCAGTGTACAATTTTTCTTTTTGGTCCTATGTGTTATCACTTAGGGCTTAGGCCTTGTCCCCATCAGTGGTAAATCTACCGTTGACACATTAATTTTTTTGGAGGGAGGAGGGGGTGTGAATATACATACAGTATATCTGCCTGACTAGTTGCTTTTGAAATCAACCTCATTTCAAAAGAAATTAGTTGGGCAGAACAATAGAACATGAATATATGAATATTCAACCACCTCCTCCAATTAAAGCACTAGCTAGTAGCTATACCCCTGGTCTCCGTTAATGCATTTTCGCTATTTTAATGTGTTTTCACCGTCCGTCCACACCAATATGCTCTAGAATATGCGAAGCCATTCGAAAACGCATGCTGTTTTATTGGCTTGGTTTAGGCAGTCGAAGACTGATCGCCACATTTGTATCATTTCGATGAATTCCTAATCAGCGCTTTCTAACTGCTATATAATTATCGTTTATAGGCCGGGGGCAGTTGTTCAAAGCAGGTTTAGCATTAACCCTAGATTAAAATTTAATCCACTGTTTTTGCATTTCAATATACTTAATCAGAAATTAAAAAAACAACATTTTTCATTGATTTTAATCCCTGCCTGTAGCTCTCAGGGGACCTTGCATGAGATTAATTTAATATCACAGTACTAGCATGATAAATTTAATATCACACCTGACCCTACTAATATCACAACTGAGGACTGGACATGTGACACTGTAAAAAATCACATTAGAAATAGAGTTTTTTGATTGGTCAATTTAAATTTGGAGTATAATATTATGAAAATACCATACTTGTGACATCACATTGCATAATGATATCACCAAACAACAGCTTTTACCTTGTAGGAATGGCGACTTAAAATACAAATGCTCTATTTCAAACTTGCATATTCATTTGCTGTACATTTGCTGTAGGGATGAACCGATAATTACACCAAATTTTGCTGTAATGTTCAGAAATGTATTGTAGACGCTGTAGGAGAAAACCACAAGAGAAAACCGCTCAATGCGTTAACTTTTCAGTATTTGAACGTATTACCTAAAATATTTCCATTTGTGTTTTTTGTTACAGATTGACTTTTTGGAGGATGCTGGAATCACCAATGTCATCATGTTGCAAACAGTGCTAGAAGAGGTAAGGATGATCAACCAGGAATTGTTCATAAGTTTCCTTATCTATACGTTATCCTTTTCAGGGTGGCTGCCCATAATCCTATCCAAACATGAATTCCACCCATCATGTTGAAATCACTGTTGAAATGTACTGTATATACATAGGTTGGATAAAAAAAATTGTTTCAAAAACTTACAGTATTGTTAGTACAGCTCTTTGCAGATAAGTGCGACGCGCGTTGTGCGGGCTCAAACTTGACGTTTGTCATATTTTGTTTATAGGTTTCGTTTTCGACTTCCCTGAAAAGTTTTACAACTTTTCCGGGACTGTGTTCGATTCTTACTTCAAGTCTCGCGGAGTCACAGTGTTACTAATTAGCATAATGGGATTGTTTACTTTGCAGCGCGTTGGTGCTAATTTTGGCTACATAAATGTCGATTATAAATGTCGGTTAGAATCCTCTACCCTTACGCCTTAGCCAAAATTCTAGTTCAGACGTCTCGTTTGACCCCGCCCAACGTTGTGTTTGCGCCGTCTCGACGTTACGTTGACACAACAAAACTTATTTCGAAAATTCAGCGCGCAGCGCACTCATTTGCAAACAGCTGTAAATAATGCGGTTATAAGAGGTTATTTCATCACATGCCGTATCCTGTACATCCCATGCAAATTAATGTAAGCGAGTTACAAACATTCGTGATTGTAGCAGAAAAATACAACCCAAGAGCGTTCGTAACTGATTTACATGCAACTCATCTTTTTGAAATAAATAAATAATGTCTATGATAATGTCACAATACTCGCGTTCGTGTTGAATATACAATATATATGTTGTGAATATACAATCTCTCGTCTTCGGCTCGCGATTGTATACTTACACAACACGGCCGCTCGCTCTGTAAACATTGCATACAATGCTCCAAAGGCCCTTCGTAACTACTAGTTATTTACACGCCGGGTTTTGTTTCTGGGGAATTTTTTGCACCGTAACACGTACCCTATGAAACTCAATCTTGAATTTAGTTTTGAAGCTCGATCTTCGTTCCGTGCATCGAAACGTCCGGTACAGTTAAAATAAAGTTGTTTGAGTTAAATTTGTCGCGGATAGAATTGTTTTCAGCTGGAATTCAGAAAAGTAAGAAAAACTTGACTAGAAATCTCACGAGTCACAACACAAGAAAAACTACACATTATAGTGACAGTCGTATACAATGACTAGAACTCTTATTTCAAATAGTACTTCCTGTCTTAACTACTTCCCGGGGGAAACCATACTTCAGACACGCTGCAGTTCTTCTCAACTCAACTCAACTTTCTCTGCATAAAGCGGAGATAAACCATGATTTGTTTTTGTATCATTAAACAAGTATACAATAATGGTGAATTGATTGCATCCAATTTAGGTTAAACACTTGAATGCTTCTGTATATAAGAGGATACGAGATATAATATCATCGTCCAAGAAATCGTTCTATGTTTTCTCCAACGAACATTGCAAGTATGACTAGCTATTATTCGACATTTTCACAATACACCCTAGCAAAAAAGGTGGCAGCATGTCGATTTTACCAGAATACATTGTGAGTATCGAGTAAAATAGCTGGGAAAAGATGACAAGAATCAAATCTAATGGACTGAAATTTTAACACAAGTGTAAAAATGACCGATTGTCTTTCCGTCTGTTCTTCAAAAGACGTTAATATGCCTTTTTAAACGAAACCGCAATGCATTCTTGTAAAATCGACATCTTTTTGCTTCGGTGAATTTCGTCAATGCTGTTCATATATGTACATGGATAAAATCAGCCTAGTTGCTGGCAAACTGGATCAAGTTAATATTTGTATTTTTAAGAGATACGTATGTTGAACGTGAAAAAGAAGAATCACCCAATGACAGAAATGACAGGGCGATCCGTGTTACATGCAGGTTTGTGCTAACATCATTATTTTAGAAAATAGTGTTATATTCATGAATGATTGGGCAAATGGTATAAAACAAATTGCAACGGTAAGTAGAGTATACTTGTTTGCGAAAGGCTTTAATAACTCATGAAGAAAACACAAAAGAAATCATGAGTGTGAAGGAGTCTGTATACCCCGATACAGAATTCTGTTGATTTTCATAAACTTTAATTTTGACTTTCTCGCCTTATATAAGACGTATATATGTAGATGACCTTATATAAGATGTGTATATATTCGTTTAGAACATTCGTGGCTGTGTTGTATAAGATATAGAACTCTCGTCTTCGGCTCGAGTTTATACTGTATATGCGGGTGCAACAAGGCCGCTCATGTTGTAAATATTATTTCCATATCATAGCAACTTGCGCTTGTTCCCACTAAAGCTATTATGCATCTCTTCTGTATCGTCTAGGTGGTACAACAAACACATTGAGGAAAGTTTTACTGGGGATGATCAAAATGACATGGCAAGGATTATTTTACTGACAAATGACGCTGCGAATAGAGAGAAAGCCCTGAATGAAAATGTTCAGTGTTCTTCTGGTAAATCATTCAATACAGAGTATTAGAAACTTTTTAAATTTATTATACAGGGTGTCTCAAAAAACCGGACAATTAACATATAACTATATATTCCATTCAAAATAATGAAGAATTTGTAAAGAACATGCACGTGTACTTAACTAATAACTAATTCCATAACTAATTTTCTCACAAGAATATATAAGAATAAATAAGCCACAAGAATAAGTCACAATACACCGCTCCTTGTTTTCCAAATGCTTGCCACGAGAATGTGTATCTACATGTATTCCTATTTCCCATGGCCTAAGGATTGTTTTTTATTAATCCAAGCCCAATGTAAATAAATATATTAGGTAACATGGGATATTAACGAGTTCCTATGATTCGTTATTTCTCATGCTTTAGATCTATTTTGCTATTCAACTGTTTTATACTTTAAGTATGCACCATATTACTGTTCCTTTCCAGTAACATCTCATTGTTTGAATAATTATTGTACAGCAATTATTGTACTGATCAAGCCTCGACTGGCAACCCAATCTGAATTCATCTCTACTACAATTGTAGTTCAAGATTACGTCAAATCTCTCGAAAACAACGGAGAACTGTTGGACAAGCTTGCGTGGGAAGGTGCTAATTCTGCTGAACCAGTAAGTTACATAACTTGAAAAACACGTTTAGACAAGATACTCTTCGGAGCGTTACTCACCTGGGCTTATACTGAAATGATCGTGTAAAATCACTAAAACGTGTTGTGGCACTGAAGTGGCAACTTGGTCCTGATAGAAGCCTAAATCGAAAAACGCATTTCCTTTGAGAGATATATACATGCAGGCGAGACGTACTTAAAACGGAAACTACTGTTCTCTTACATGAGGCGGAAGAATGTTATTCTGTGCCGTCATAACAACAAGAATGCAATTTGACTGTCTCGTTATTGGTCGCTTTTCAGCCATATAATACAGTATTGCTTCCACTTCTTGCGCACTGCTTGAAAAGAAATATTAAATTACTGTGTTTTTTCACGTAGGTCACAATATGCCTTATGATATAAAGGATATGCGTTAGTTAACCAGACTTCCTGTACGTTTTAGTTAGCTGATGGAAAATCGAAACAAATTTTATATCCCGAACATTTACCTCTGGCCAAACTGCAGTCTGGTATCAAGTCTGGAAAGTACTTGCAGGTTCGTTGGCTGGTTCTTTAGTTGCTGTGTACTTTATGTAAGAAATCATGAACTGCCTTCAACATACTGCTGGCCTCACTAACACACTCCATCTCAGTACATCATACACGTAACGTAGTATAAATTTGTTTTAATCGAACTTTTTTCGATTTTGTATACGCGAATACATCCACACCGTGACCAACACGAAACTTGTTTTCCTTGTGTCATCTGTGTATTGCCATGCGATGCTTTCGGAAGGGAAGGAAGGCCTTTCGGTGACAAAACGTTTCGTGTGCAGACGAAGCCAACGAAAACGGACACGTGTAGACGGGAATCTGTGCTGTAGATACGCAGAGGATGTTTTGTAGAGAATGTGTTATGGGTTTGGCCACTATTTGGTTTTGGTAATTGTTGGGAAAGGCTGTTTATATTTTGGGGATTCGCGTGGCTTTCAAAAACTTAAACTTAAAACGTATGGTGTGGTCTGGTGTTAGGCTTTTCTTGGAAAAATTTCAAAATGTCGGACATTTACAAAAATTAAACATTCTGTTTGTTTTTTTTTAAACAGGGAAAGTTTTTCGCTAGTAGGTAAGAGAAACGCTTAAATATATCGCTAACCATAGCAACAGCTTCTGCTATGTACATATTTCTAAGGTGACGTTACACGATACAATTTCTGGTATTGGGTTCATGTTAATCAGTTCCAACCAAACTCGTATCGTACTGTGCCGCAAATGACTTGATACAAATGTGCATGATGTAGAAAGACAAATTTGATCGAGATATGATGAAAGATTTCAGTGGATTACCAGTAGAATACACGGTGAATTTAGCTCTTGTAGATACCGGGTCGCGCAAAAAATGCCCCCCCCCCCTTTTTGTGTTGTGTCGTGAAAAGGACAGAAGACATGCAGCAATGTCTAACTTACATTTTTATACATGCTTTAAACATTTTTGTAAAATATTAGCCGAGATATAGGTTTAAAGTCACGGTAGTATTTTCGGCAAAAGATAAGGCCTAAAAGGGTATATAACACAAAAAAGCTCTTATGCAGGGTTTATTAAAAAGTAGACACTTTCAAGTAGCTGCAATTATATTAGGCTAAGCGTATTCTGCTGTATTAATTTGACAGCTCTGAATACTTTGAACGAAAAATACAATGTTTTGTACACAAGGGAAATCGACGATAATACCAAAGAGTGTAAAATCTTGTGCTGCTTTTCGAATCATTTAGTTCGAAGTATTCCGAACTGTCAAATTAATGCAACAGATTGCGGCTAATTTGAATTTGCGGCTACCTCCTCGTAGCATAATTGTAAACTATGCTCGTCATAAAGGTGAATCAACTTTCAACTTTTTTAGAGACAACTATTTGGAAGCTAGTGTTTCAGTTTCAGAACAATGCGATCAGGTTAGCACGTGCTACTTCTCTGTAAATTTAAATATCTACAAGTGTGGTGTGCGCATATAAAGTTTACAAAAAAGCTTAAAGCCCGAGTCCACTGACGATGCTCTAGTCTACCACTGTTGTTGCTAAATGGGGAGCGTAAAGGTCCTATGCATCGAGATTTCACGCCACACTTTTATTATATCAACATAAAGAACATTCTAAATGATTAAATAAAACATTTTTTACAACTCTCTTATCTTGCTCTAACGTGCAGATGTTGAGCAATGTTTCATATGCAAATTAATATCACTGTGATGTCTCATTGCATAATAAGTAACTGCATTATCGCAAGAACATAGAATGTTCGACATCAAACCACATAGTTTGTGTGTGAACATACTAGAAGCTCTTTTATGTTATATTTTGATAAATTGAATTGATTGGCATCCTGCAATATTAGTTTGCAGTTAGACATTATGCATTGTGGCATCACAGTGATGTCAAATTGCATATCAAACATAGTTCAATATCTACACGACAGCAATTTATGAAAGTTTTGGGAAATGTTTTATTACGTCATTTAAAATGTTCTCTGTGCTGCCATCATAAAAATTTCATGCGAAATTTTGATGCATACGGCCTCTAAGATTCACGACACGGCAGTTCGACGACTCATCCTCAAGCCTAATAATTTTTACATAGAACACAGCAACTATTTGTGGTCCCAGGAGTATTTCTCAAATGTGTAGTCATGCCTAATAAAGGTCAAACGTAAGCATTTTGCTACCACGTGGAAAGTGTTACTGAACTCCGCCTGATAGAAGATACCACATCTCAAACATCCTTTAAACAGTTGTTGCAAGATATTATAACACCATGTCGTCGAGTTTGCCGCCCCTTGTCGATCATAAGCTCCCTAGTATACAGCCAATATGCAGCGACAAAAAATTATGGGACTAATCACAGTTTCACATGCAATGTAAAAATATATCATACTAAACACTATATTTTTAGTAAAACCACCAATGTGCTGATTTTATTTGAAACGTTTGCTGCATTTTCTTGATTTATCTTTGGTCGCTCATGTTTCACCTTTCACTATTGTCGATGTCAAACATAATTGAATTAGCTGTATATGCTCTGTCCACTACAGTAACTCACGTGAGACTGATATCCAACTTTTGTTTGTTTCCAAAGATATTTATTCAGGGGCTAGTGAACCTGAATCGCGCAGTGAATGAGGACGTTGTTTGTGTTGAAGTTCTTCCTGAAAAAGACTGGACCTGTCCTTCATCGATCGTCATCGATGAAGGTATCAAGGAAGATGAAGCAGAGGAAAACACTGCCAAACAGGTTTGTTGGAATAGTTTTGAACTCTTGCAATCGTAAACATCAAATCACAAAAGTCATTTCGTTGCGGTCAGCTAGTGTTAGTACGACTGGTTTAAAGGCTAGGTTTAATTGTGTAGCCGATGAGGAAAAATTTCAAAATTGATTATCCTGTATGTATCTAGATAAGCTTACAAACCAGATGTAAACAAAAAGAGAAAATTCTGGGTTCATAGTTAATGTATCACAAGTATACAGTACCGTATATTAAAACGAAATAGGCGCTAAGAAATTCCGATTTTTTTGCAAAGCGTCCATCAGCATCATTGGGTGCATTTCGAAATCAGTGTATGCTTTTCGTTTTGCAACTGTTAATAAAAAGCGCTTATTTTGAAATAAGCTAATATGAATCTAAGTAAAAGATGAAAATTTTAGATTTCCTATCCTACTTCAAATACAATCTGCACTCCTATTTCAAAGGTGCTACCACAACTTGAGATTTCATATGTGATATCTTTGGGATTTTAACAACTTAATAAAGTGCACAGTAGATGTGACGGTGTTTATGGTACGGTGAAGATTCTGCTTGGCTTGGCACCACACCACACCACCATGGGCATCCATTACTGTTATTAAATGCTAGTCCGTTGAACAGATTTACTTTTTGTTTTGTAGAGTAAGGAAAGAAACAAGCGAAAACAAAAATCAGGAAAAGTAAGTAAATAAGTGATTGTAGTTTTTTGTGTTTATGTATGCAGGATCACGTCATGGGTTTAACGTGTTGTGTACGTCAGGTATATAACGTGTAGGTATATTTTAAAATGCATTTAAATATCCAAACAGATAAATGTCTAATATTCTAGCAAGCCGTTATACCTACTGTATTTTTTTACTCTTTATTTAAAGGTCGTTGGAATTATTAGGAGAAATTGGAGACCATATTGTGGCGTCCTATCTCCGTCTCCCAACCCTCAGGTACTATGATGACAAGGATCATTACACGTTAACATGGAGCTTTATAAGAAACACACTTGTAGGGAGGTGAGTCCGGGATTGGACGCACCGTTAAAATGTACCGAGGATTTTACTTTATACAGTATATAATTTCGCGTTTCGATAACAAACATTTTAGAGGCCAACATACTATAGAATCAAACTACATGCAACCTGAAAAATGCTGTACAATATTACCTCATTCTTGTCGGAAAATGCATGCCTTTGTACCAAAACATTGCCAAAACTTATTATATAAATCAAATAAACCCGACCGCGAAGAACAAATTTCGGTCACCATGTTTTCATATGTCACGTCAGCAGGTGGGCTCGACTTTGGACGCACCTCCTCTTAGCCAATAGGAAAGCGGCTAATACGCTAGGTATGAGATAATAGATTTGAGTACGGCTACGAGAACCAGTTTAGATTCTCTCGCGTGCAAACCCGTATTGTGTAAGAAAACCAAGATGTTATCAAGTTTGCAATAGCTGATTTTGAATGGCAAAATCTTGTAGCCGTGTGCGTTCTCATAGTCGTAATCAAATCTAAAGCTCCCTTTTGATGTAATCGCTGTTTTGAATGGCCATGCTAACCTACAGATAATTTTCGATATCGTGCAATTTTTCGTCTAAGCTACACGAACTTCATTTCGTAAATTTCAGGCAACCAGGCATCTATTTGTTGCTGCAGAGAAACGAATACCACGAATTCGAATCGAGACAAGACAAGCCGAGATTTTAAAAGGACAGAAGATCATTGTCAGTATTGACTCGTGGCCAAGAAGTTCCAAATATCCAGTTGTAAGTAGATGTACGCTTATACTGCGCGGCTGTACTGTACGTGCTGATAACGGGATTGTTTCGTTTTATCGAAGCTTTTCTCAAATTGCTTTCCCCGTTCACAAAAAAATAGTCGGAACTATAGTATGGTCAAAATATTCGTTTCTGTAGCGGGATTTGAACTCGCATTTTCGGCTTTCTAGCCCGCTGGTCTACCAATCGAGTGCATATATAGGTAACGGGGAGAGGTCATTCAACTCTGAATTTAGTTTAATGTAAATTTTAAAATTTGCCGATGAAACATTCATTACATAAAAAGACAGGAAGAAGACGTACACAATGAAATACAGTCGGTGGCGAAGCCAGCCCGACATTTGGTCATGCAAATGCAAATTTTCCAGTGTTTATAGACCGTATAAGGAATCAACTTCTAAAGAAATGAATAATGATAATGATTTAAATTAGCATAGCATGACCAAATTGTCTGGCTTGCTTCGCTATTGAATACAGTACATAACCATAATTCAACATATTAGACTGCATGCACGGAACGAGGAAGCCAAATTTCCTTTCCCATGTTGGACTTGTTGAATTAAGATGCCAAATTGATCTTCAACAGGTTTTCAGGTCCAGCCCCTTTCTATTGTTTTTGCCAGTTACGCTTTGATAGGAGCTACAGTACCAAAAGAAAAATATTTCTATTGCCAGCGACATAAACAGTTGTACAACTTTACATGTAATCTTCGTTGAGGGCGAAAACAGTTTTTTAGTACCATAACGAGACAAACAATTGTCTTCTCAAACAAGTTCGGTGTGGTACAATGAACGTTAGTGTTTGGATAAAAACAATTCCGAAATACCGAAATTTGCTCAATAAAAAGTGTTTTTCGATCGAAATTTTCTGTGTAGATAGGCGGGATGTAAATTGCCTTACAAAACATCGTCTTCGGAAACAGCTTCGGCTAAGCAAGGCTAAGTCCTTATTGTAGGGCAATTTGTATCAACACGAAAAATTTCAATTAAAAAAAAACACTTTTTATTGAACAAATTTAAGTATTTCTGAATCTTGTTTTTGTCTAAAAACTATCTAGAAATGTGAAAGAGATATTCAAGGTCATTTGTATCGAGTTTTTTTGCTGCAAATTGTGTTTATTTTTTGTTTGAAGCGAAAGTCTAACGTCTGTCAGTGTCATATCGTGAAAGAGTTGCCAGCATTAGGATATTATAAATGATAATATAATATGCACTTCCCGATGCCTGTGTTTGGACACGAGGTAGTACATATATTATGTACTTTTTACGTTCGGGTAGAAGAGGTAAATGAAATTTGTTGTAAAACTTTTAATAAAGGTATATACTTCAATAATTGTAACAAAAATACATATTTACTTTTACTTTGGCCGATTGTTTAAAACAAGGTTTTACATTGCATGGACAAACCAGCTAGATCTTTTATACCTGAGAAGAACAATTATATGCAAAACTAAATGTTTCGTTACGTACAAGACGTAAAAGTGCTTTTAAAATTTGACTTATCCACGGTTTAAGTTAAACGTCTGTGATACAACCGGCGCCTGATAAAATATTTAAAAAATATATATATGTTATTTACCGGATAGGAGGTCCGGATGGGGAGAAACTGTGCCCGAGCTCTTGAGCAAGGGCACAGTTTCTCCCCTTTCGGACCGACGCTGCCGGTAAATAATAGATTTTTCACTCAAAACAATAAAACTCCGAGCAATGCGGCTTTGCCATTTCAATTTTTTATTGAAAACATTTTTAAGTTAAAATTATTTATACACGCAATTCAATTTTGCACACGCGAGATTTGAAACAAAGTTGCCATACATGGTAAAAAACAAACCATTTATGGTAAGCGCTAGGGAAAACCGTTAGCGGTCCGGTTGAGTGGTCCGTATAGGGAAAAACCGGACCGCTCGTCAGCCAATCAGATTACAGGATTCAGTGGGAAACCGGACCGGGAAAAAATAAATATATTTAGCTTGCGTCTATTTGCGCAGGGATTGTTGAGCACGCGACCAAATTTGCCGCGCGTGCTTGCCGTTTGCCGCGCGTGCATGCCGTTTGCCGCGCGTGCTTGCCGTTTGCCGCGCGTGCTTGCGTGCGCATTCGTTTGTTGATGTTCGTTTATTGACGTGCGCGTTCCTTTTTTTTACTTTTGTTTAAATTTTAACGAGAATTCGAAGTTCCGATTCATTAATCGCTTTGTTCTGCAAGAACTGGTTGAAATTTTATGAACTAACTTAGCTTTCACTAAAGTTTTACGTAACAACATCATCATATGTTGGAAGAACTATATTTTATGTGGATTTTATGCAGAACATACGTGTAATCTTTAAAAGATTGCAATGTTTTTACCTCGACACAATATTCTGTCTTGGCGTTCAAGCGAATGTGAAATCGAAAACGAGGACATCGGTGCAAGTGAGCTAAACCAGTCCGACGAGACAAAAGAACAATGTGCAAGTGTAAATTTTCCGGATAGCAGATCAGTACAAGACCTTACATCTTTGTTTTCAAGGCTTTCGTTGCATGAAACTGAGGGAAACAGAGACACCGACGCAAAAGATGAAAGAAATCCAATTGATGTTGGTTTTAAAGAGCAGCATGCCAAGCAAGAGCATATTTATTCCTCGTGGAGCCTTTCTAATACCCAGGGACAATTTATGAGCAACCAGGACTTTACATGTTATTTTGCATTACATTTTCAACCACTGTTTTACGCATACTTACAATGCTGCTGTGGAAGCGAAAATTGTTATCTGCCGTCAACACAAACCGTTACCAAACCGCGCGAATCTTCATCGCACTGCACAAACAGCACCTTTTTAAATCTTTTCAGTCATTTCTACATACATCGTTCAAGCTTTTGGTCATTCCTGGTAAATTTACTCGCCCGGGCAGGTCGCCTGAAGGCACGATTCGACGATTACGCGAGAAATGATGTGTGCACTGATGATGTTGGTTTGAGCGAGAGTTCTGCTGAAGTGCGACGGAAAGATAGCGAAGGTTCGTTATTGGTACGGCGTGTTCCTTCGCAGAAACAAGAAACTCGTCTCGAAGAACTGGTTGCTTGTACAAGTGATGAGCATTCACCGGTGGTGGTCGATGGAAATGACCGGCTTGCGGGCGAATGCGAATTTAATTTCAGCGAAGAATCTTTAACAGAAGGATGTGGGGCAGATATAACAAAACAGGGTGCGTTCGACGAAGTTCGTGAAATGATGTTTTCAAAACACGGAAATAAAAAATTAAAGCAAGACTTCTTGGCTTTAAAAGATGGACAATATTCGGATGCGGAGGTGACTTTAACCGAGTCTCTCGAAGAAGCGAGGTTAAGGTTAATAGAAGATTTTGCAGAAGAGCGGACGTTAGTCGGAGAACAAGAATATCTAACATCAGAACGCATCATTTTCCTTGAAAATGAAATAACTCCAGTAGCAGAGCAACAACATTTTAATTCACAGCAAAAGATTCATCCTGATGAAGAAGTTATTTCATTCGAAAGTGTAGAGGAGTATAATCTAGCAGAAGAACATGTGGATCATTGGAGAGAACTTACCTTCGTAGAAGAACAAGATAGTTTCATGGAAGAACTTGCTTCAACTAATAATCAAGAATACACTGCTGTGAATTGTTGCAGAGCTATTGATAAACTACTCGCCGAAATTAACGCTCACATGCGAGGAATGATTGTTGAAGAAAATACTTGTGACGATGGACTGGAGACTCGTGGGAAAGATCAAGGGACGTGTCTGGCTGGGCAAGAGATTAATCTCGAAAGACAGGCTATCTATGCAGAATGCAAAAAGGGGTATTTGGAAGATCAGGGATCTAATTTCGAGGGAAGAATTTATCTGGAAGGGAAAGAAATGTATTTTGAAGGACTGGGAAAAGAGACATTTCGGACAGTTAGAAACGCATCCCCAAGAGCTAGAGAATTGCTGGAAAAATCCAGGAACTTATCTCGACCTCTATAATAAAACACTAAGTTCAAGTTGCTTTGTAAATTACTATATGTAACGAAATAAATTAAAAATGTTATGTTAAAAAACATGTTTGATCTGAACATGTTAGATTTGCTCGATGAAGGTTGTTGGAATTTAATTAACTTCATCGTACTTTATGTTATGAGGGTGGTTAATACCAAATAAAGAAGGACTTGTGCGTTTTGTGATACCAGCATTATATTTTTAGGAAATGTACACTTCAATATGACAAAGTGTATTAGATTTGGACACAATTTAAAAGTAAACCCTGACGACGAAAAATTTGGGATTTCTTACATTTTACTATTAAATTCCTAGTCCATAAAAACCCCATGAAATTTCAAGTTAACACATTAGAAAAATCAATGGTATCATTCGAAAGGTTACAAAAAACTATGTATAGAACGATTGACTGACACTGTCAATTTTCCTAGCACAACTCAAGTTATAGCTATTTTGAGCTGTTAAAATGAGCTCAGAATCGCGCAGAAAGAATTGGTACTACTATACTAGCCCAAAAATGCGTTTTGAACGGTTCGTATCTAAAGAAGTATTTAGGAATAAAAAAATTCCCTTAAATAACCAATACATAGTTTTTCACAAGGTTTCAAATGATGTGATTCATTTTGTCATCAGTAAAGTTGAAATTTCATGCATTGTGTTAATATAAGACTTTAACCGTATCTAACATTCGTTGTCGTATGAAAGTGTACATTTCTTTTACATATGGTACTGGTATCACAAATTCCACACTTCTAGCACGTAGCTACCTAACTAGTGTTATTTTGATGGTCTTGTTATGTTGACTTTCCCAATAAATACTATGGTTACATGATGCTCTATTCTATCCAATGTATAATGCCGTATGAAAGCAGAGCATTGGGTTAGAGTACGACTACAAGAACCAATGCACCTACAAGATTTTTGTTTCTTAAATTCTGTCCTACAAACCCGTATTCGTCTTTGCTTTCGATCCTCTTCAGTTTTCAAGGCACATTATTTAAAAACAGGATACTATGAAGTTTGCAATAGCTGATTTTCAGCGGCGAAATCTTGTAGTCGTAGTCAACCATAGTCAAATCTAACGTTCCCTATTATATCGTCTGGACACTGCCTTAATATCTATTAGTTAATTTCACGACATGGTTAGGCTTTTTAACGTAGCTCAATACCGTTTTAGTGGTAAAACGGTTCCAAATCAACTACTGGAGTTACATTAAGTCCTTAACAGTCTTTTGTATATATTTCTACAGCCCACTCCCCCGGTCCATACACCTGTAATGACAATTGTGGATTGTAGTATTTGTGCATATTGTGGGATATCACGTCTCTGCTTATAACGTCCCGTGTTTTATGACGTGTTTTCTTGTGACATTTTGTCGCACCGTATAGTTGAACTTTTTCTTCAACTTTTGATAGGGTCATTTTGTCAAAAAACTTGGCTCCATTGGTGATAAAGAGACGGAGAATGAAGTTTTACTTTTGGAACATGAAATTCCTCATTTGCCATTCTCTACGGCAGTTCTGAATGATTTGCCGGAGGAAACGTGGTCCATTAGCGATGAGGTAATGTCATCTCGGCAGATATCCGCCATTACTGGGAGGAGTGAATGTATATGAAAAAATTTTTCATGTTCAAACATCAACAACGATAAATAATGCACGTACTATAAATTATTTTGACAAATATACTAATTAATACCGTTACTCGTGGGTGTATATCCACACTGGGCAAACTGAAAAACATGCATAACCACAGGAGGGGAGGGATCGAATCGAACCTATGGCCGTTGGAGTGCGGTATCGACGTAATCTTAAGTGCAATCATCATTTTATGTCACACATAAACTATTACATGTGGGTACACACAAGATATATAGCTGGTCAGCTCTAAGCCGTTCCTTACAGCAATGGCTAGCGTTTCTTCAATTTTTTGCACGCGAAAATTTCACATTCGTTTGACTTTTCACATGTTAAGTGTTCCAATTTTACATGCGAATGTTTCAAAGCACTAATTTCACATGTGAAAAGATGTGTAAAATTTCACATCTGAAATGATTTCAATTACAATTACAACATTTTCACATGTGAAATGTTGTAATTCCACTTAAATTTTCAAACTATATCAGAATTTTTTGTCAGTTAAAACTCCTGCTCAATTGCTTTGTAATATGATTTCTGCCAAGTCCGTGCATTATAAATATATCATTGAGCGATGAGAAGAAACGGTACCCGTCTAGCTAGCAAAGCCAGCAAAATTTTAAATATTTGTATGTTGTGTATGTAGGAGATAAAGCTTCGTCGAGATCTTCGAGACTTGCCAGTCTGCAGTGTTGATCCACCAGGTTGTACTGATATTGACGATGCTTTACATTGGAGGCCGTTGCCAAATGGAAATTATGAGGTAAATTATTTTATATAATAACTACAGTGAAACACGCAATTTGATTGGTCAATATCCGTGCAGGATGAGGCAGTCCTGCACGGGAACTTTGAAAGTTGACATCGCTACGTATTTTCGAGATTGTTTTACGGGTTTTGAATTGCCGACAAAAATCATTTCAACTTCTGAAATTAGTATAGAATGAAGGAAAGTCAAATACCAAAGCACAAAGTAAAGAAACTATAATCATTTATGTTGTCAAGGGTTTATAATGTGCTGTATGCTCGTCTTCTTGTTTATTTTGTCATCAATTTAGCAGAAATACGATTTTTTGCATTTGCATATTTTTGTTTTAGTTTGTGCTGTAGCGATGAAAATACAATCGTTCTAATCAGCATGCAACATTATCTATAAGAAACGAAATTATATTTGCCGACAGCACAGTTCCCACTTCAAATGGTGGGATTTTTAGTTTTTTCTTTACATAAACATACAAAATGAAACTTACATATCCGCCACTTTTGGCCGTTCATAACATTGGTTTTTTACAATATATGCTCTTCGGTTTGGTATCAATTTGTGTCTCTGTTAAAGTACTATATTTTCACCAAGATTTAGAGCAAAAAAGCACAAAACAAAAAAGTTGTGGGAAAAGTTTTAAAATTGTGTTAGTTTTAGCGTACGGCCGAATGCCGAGAAAGCTACAGTTGACGATTCTTGGTACAATCGCGTACTTCATCAATGACTTAAGAAATGTTAAGCGTTGTTTCACTGTAGTTATTTTATAAAACAATTACCGAATAGTTTTCCGTGCATATAATAGCGTCATATCCATGCACTTGAGTTACAGGTTGACTTTCGGAAAGCGTAAAAAATCACTCACCTGCGGCTCGTGTTTTTACGCTTTCCGAAAGTCTCGCCACAACTCGCGTGCATGCATGACGCTATCCTGCACGGAAAACTATTCGGTATTCCTTTAGATGAGTCAACGTAAAACAAATATTGAATGACTTTGTTTGATTCTAACGATCCTACCTGTTTGAGCCTACCTGTCTTTGGGTTTTCATAGTTTGGACTTGATTAAAAGAAAATCATGCGAACAACGTTATGATAATGTTATGGCTTATATACCTACATATCTCGAGATACACAGAGAACACCGATGAATGTAAAAACCTTTTAATCTATTTTGATTTTAGGTTGGCGTACATATTGCTGATGTAACTCACTTTATTCATCCGGGCACTGCTATAGATCAGGAAGCAATCAATCGTGGAACAACAGTATACTTAACAGACAGACGTATTGACATGGTTCCACCTTTATTAAGTTCTAACTTGTGCTCATTGAAGTCGAATGTTGATAGGTATTTATTACTATTTTACTATAATTTGTATATAAAATAGGAATTTGGATGAAAATGAGCTGGTGCACAAGCTCTGAGAATGCTTTCCTAGAAAATCGTTCCCACATATGCGTGCAAAAAATTAAAGAGCAATCCACGATTACGGAAAAGATGCAGAATGCATTGTCAACGTCAGGTGGAAAATTAATGAATAAAGATGACATAAGATCACCTAATGATGAGAAATTTTAGCACAATAAACAAATCGACCTCCTGTCGTACGTCTATCTTTTATAAGACATCCATTCGCTTTCTGTAAATATTTTTGACCACAATGCATTACTAAATTATTATGCATGCATTAATTTATTTTGTGACATTGTACGGCATTGTCCTTTTGTGTATAATTTTTGTAGAGATAAGTATTTTGTCATAGGAAATTTAAAAAATATATAAAAGTTTACTGAAAAGCAGCCCCAAATAATTAGGGCGTTGTCAGTCAGTGAAATGTTTCATTTCGAAATTTTTGTCTGGAAATAGCAGGAATTGCACCAAGTAGGAATGCCTTATACTTTTGCGTAGTTCCAATGGGGATTTTCTCACCATTACTTGTGTTGTGTTCTGACCATAGCACAATTTCACAAAATCTTGGAGTGTTGCAGTTAATTTCACTTGTATAGTTATGATCACTTACCAAGAAGTCAACCCATGCTGTACGGCATAAACATTGTTTAACGAGTGTTGTGATTTTGTGTTTTGTCAGGCTGGCATTTTCTTGCATTTGGGAAATGACGCCGGAAGCAGAGATTGCTGATACCTCGTTCAAGAAAAGTGTCATCCGTTCAAAGGTACAATACAACGTGTTTAGAGTATTTCAGATGTCTCTTGACAATCCTACGTATGTAAGTTACTATTTAGTTCATATACGTTTTGATGCACATCGTGCTGGGGGGGGGGATTTTGCATTACAGAAGTTTCGAGTTATACGCGAATGGCCAACGCAAAATGCTGAACAGCAATAGTTGTTTTTGACATTTTAATTCTAAAGATTAAAATTTTCAATTTGTGGGCAATTAGATATATCCTTATGACATGAAATGGTTTTTTAGAATTTTGGTATTCTTTTTTGAAAAACTTGATGCTGAAGAACTGTTTAATTGTTTAAAGACAGAGCTTTAAGGCCACAAAACTGTTCTATATATGCCTGGGACAAAATTGCACAAAAATTATGGCAGAGATACATTTTCTGTTCATTGGCTGTATTTATCTCGCTGTAAAACCAATGGTGTTTTAACGTCATTTTGATGCAAATCTTTTCCATACGTAGGTCATTCTTCTGCCTCACGGCCACGTGGTCAAACGTTTAATAGTCCCTTTAGTATCATGTTTTTCGAATAAGTTACACTGCCTAGTCATTGAGCAAAGAACCCTATAGCTCTAAAATAAAAGAGTTTGTGTCATATGCACTTTTTAATCTTGATTATAAATTGAAAATCAATTGTAGTATTCGATAAATACATCTGCTATGCGACTGCAGGGTGAAATCAGTGTATCATAGACGATCATAATCGTTTTGTTTTATATTAGATTACTATTAATAGTGTTGCATTGGATATACAAACTCCAGCTGAAGGCGAGAGGCGTACGTCTTATGCAACACAGACACGAATGTTGTGATTAGCCATTTTCTAATCGAGAGCGCAAAGCATGCATGGATTGTTTGGAGAGACAATAAAAGGACAGACTTTCCCTTGCCCTACTCCCCCCCCCCCCCCCCCTTTTACCAGATCATCGTGTCTTGAAAACCAATGCACTGTCCCCCTGTATCCCAGTCAGGGCCGAAACTAGAACGTTAATTGGGGGGTGTATATTCATATATTCAAGTTCTGCCCGACGAGTTTCTTTTCAAATGAAATCAAATTGATCAATTTGAAAAGAAACCCGTCGGGCAGAACATGAGTATATGAATATACACCCCCCCCCCCCCAATTAACGTTCTAGTTTCGGCCCTGATCCCAGTATCCGACTGTCTCCAACAAAACCTCTTGTTAACAATCACATACTAGCTATAAATTGTTATTTGTTACTGTCGTCTAGTTCTCGTTCACTTATGCTGAAGCTCAATTTCGGATTGATGACAAAACACAAAATGACGAAATTGCCACAAGTTTGAGACACTTGAATGCTCTGGCGAAAATCCTCAAACAGAGGAGAGTCGACAATGGGTAAGTACCTACAAGCAGTCTGTACTAAGGTTGATCGTTATATTGACACGAAATTGCATAATTTTGCTACTTCGTCATTGATACGAAGGAGTGGGGGGGGGGGGGGGGGCTGTGTTTGTTTTTTGGCACTCACGAAAACTAGTAAATTACGCAAAGTAATCTTGCGTATTACCTAGGCCACTTGATAACTTTCTTTGCGCATGGGAGGAAACACACGATTTCGGCATAGCGTTGGCTTACTAATTTCGCATGAGAACATTGTTGGAGTCACATTGAGCAGCCCCTAGTGCTTCCCCTGGTGAGAATCAACCCGCAACCTTAGAGATAAAAAGACGAGTGACTAAGCAATTTGCTACCGAATCTTGATTGTCATGTTCTATACAATTAAGTGCTCTCCATCATAGCAGATAATTGATAATTGTTTTCATTTTTAACAGGGCATTAACCTTGGCTTCACCAGAAATCAGATTCCATATAGACAGCGAAACGCATGATCCAATTGACGTTGAAACGAAAGAACTGAGGTGTGCAGATCTTGCTCCTTTTAGTAACGTTGACCAATTTACGAAATACTGCGGCTTCATTTTAGGTTTCCGATTTTCGTCCTTTAAGTACACTCATCATACGTTGCTTCAACGTTGGCTATATCTGATAAGGTTGATGATGTAATGAATGACCTTATGACAATATTTCTTTCTGCTACAGGGAAACAAATTCAATGGTAGAGGAATTCATGTTGTTAGCCAATATATCGGTGGCGAAAAAAATCCTTAGTCACTATCCAGAATATGCCGTGCTGAGAAGGCATCCCTCGCCTCCGGCATCTAATTTTGATCCGCTTGTAAAGGCTGCTAAATCCAAGGTATGGTGTTGATTTCGGTGTTGTCCATATATTAACAAACAGTGAATTAATTTTTCAAGTGTCTATTGAATAGGATTATAATGTCGGTTGTGTTGAGGTAGAGATGCAGGGTTGCACATAATTCTATTGAATTCTCTCGTCGCAAAGTTCCCCTGTTCTGACGTCATGCGGATCCGATGATGAGTATTAGTATCTATGATGGCAGTATACATATTATTTATTGAGATGTTTTGACTGGCCAAAAGCGATGAATGAAATCGTCCTATCCGTGCGGTAGTGTCCCAAATTTGGAGTTATGAGATCACCATAGATTATTGAAAACACATATTCGCCTTAATAACTCCTCAGATCCTACTCGACCTCATTCAATAATTGTTTTAATGATTTTGTTTAAAAAAAGTGATATATTGTGTTTCAAAAACGATATTAAAAATCTGTCAAAGGTTTTGAAACGTATAGAATAGCACTTTTAGATGGAAGAAGTATTATTTTTATTTACCTCAGAATGTGGACATACAAGTGGACACCGCGAAATCATTGGCTGCCTCTTTAGAACAAGCTTCGTTACCTGAATTTCCGTACTTCAACACATTACTTCGTATTTTAACGACGAGATGCATGTTACAAGCTGTGTATTTCTGTTCTGGAACTCTACAAGAAGAAGAGTATCTTCATTATGGTCTGGCTACGCCTATTTATACTCATTTCACTTCGCCCATCAGAAGGTCAGTTGGTCAACTTGCTGGTCAATATCAGACAACTTTTTCCCACTGTTGTTGGTTGAACGTGACTGAAATATCCAGTTGACCTCTGATAAAGATTTGAAAACCTCGCGATTATTGCGCTGCTGCTACAAATTTTGTGTCAAAGGTCGAAATCAATCGAAATTCCTGCTATCTCGATTGTAGTACAATGCCTGACGGGATTGTCTTTCGAACTTTAAAATAATTATTTCTGTATGTTGAGTTTTGAACGCCCTAGAACACTGCAAAGTACGATTACCTTTTTTTGATACACCCTGTGTAGTAGGAAAAAGTGTGGCACGGCAAGCAAGGGTCTTCTTCTTGTATATCACTTTGTACCGGACTTTTTGGTGCCGAAAAACTGAATTATTTAACTGAATTAAAGTTTTATTTTTTATTAATAATTTGTTCATCACTGTACAGGGCAATGCACTGTGATTTTTTGTTAGTTGATTATTCCGTTCACTGTAGAAGTCTCAAAAATTGTTTCACAAAAACAAAACATTAGCGCGGCCACAGATCAGGTATAGAACCAGATGTCTCACTAAGCAAAATTTATGTCCGCGATTTTGAAGAGCTCGCGTCAGCCTTCGTCAGATTTGCTCGCGTCAGATTTGCTCGCGTCAGATTTGCTCGCGTCAGATTTGCTCGCGTGGCGTGAATCTTTCTTGCTAAAAAGAAGCAGCGTATCATTTATCAGTAAAATTCGTCAAGAAAATAAAGATCAATAGGTAGTTGCGCCTAAAATCGCCGTTTAAGGTGGCTCGATATAGTAATGCTCACAAATAAAGACGGCATGCGCCAAATTTAATATAATTCACACAAATCTTCTTATATATCTCTTTACAACAAATAGATACGTAAAACGTCGAATATTGCATGTCATGGGAGATGCTGACGCCATTTCGCGCGTAAAAAATGCAAACTGAATGCGGATTTACTAATTGCTGACGTCATTAGAAAATGCAATTTTTAAAAAACAATCCACAGTATCTCGTTATTTTGTACGGTGACCTATCTTGAAATTTTGCATGCAGCTTTGTACCACAAATATCGTTCTTTATAGAAAAAATAAAAAAATTCTGTAAAGCCAAAAAAAAAATATTTAGAAAAATAGCATTTTTGCATTTTGACAAAGATTGGCCTTACAGAATTTTTTTAAACTTTGCTTATCTTTAGCTTATTTTGTAAGAAAAGTAGTGCGCAAAAAATAATTGGGGGTCACCGTGCTTATTTTTCACTTATGCAGCAAAATACACCGTTTTTAAGCAAATTTCATACGCAAGTGTTGCCATAGCAACGGAGCATCGGTCATCAAAACTGCCATAGTTTGAAAGAAAATATGTTAAAATAGATGAAAAATTCAATACGGTCTTATTTAAACTTAACAGTGTAAAAATTAAAAGTGTTAAGTACACTATAGCTTAATTTTTTGAAAACTGTATCGAGCCACCTTAACTGCCAAAATTCTGCATTTTCACATCTTTTTGCTTATAAAAAATGGGCATTACACTTGCCAATCCAATTCGTGCTCTCACGTAAGCAGTACACGTCAGCGTGGCAAGTGCCATTGCGTGAGCAATTCGTGCTCTCTGGTTGCGTCATCTCGCGTGTGCAATTCGTGATCAGCCGAAAAATCGCGGACACGAAAACATTAGGAATAGATAGGAAGTGCGACATCTGGTTCTATACCTGATCTGTGGCGCGGCCCCTTCATGAACAGGCTCTCAGAAACAGTACATTAAAGAATAGTGGTTCTTCAGATAGAATAAGGTTGGGCTCCCTCCGTCTCTAGCCATACTTAAAAACTCAGAGTAACACCACATCATTTTTACCTGATTACGTACTTAACACCGGGTCACGGACTGTTGTTCTGGACTGGACTGGACTGCATTCTCTGCGTGATTTCATTATTACCATTCATTGTTTTTAAGGTATTCTGACATTCTCGTTCATCGACTGTTGGCTGTTGCTATTCGAGCTATTCCTTCATTCCCTCAGATGTTTAACAGGCAAAACACACAGGTGAATACTTCTTCTATACCTTTCATGGCGGCGAAATTCTAATTTGGGGGTCAAGGGCCTTTCTACCTGATTTTTCTAATATTGGTAATATTTGTACCTGAACTTGTAAATGTGGGATGTGTGGATATGGGTGATTTAAAACCTAATACTGCAAGCAAAGGGTGTCAAGACCTGCGAGGCGTTGGCGCCAGGCTGGAAAACATCCAAAATTTGTAACATCTTAGTAAATAGAATTATACATGGTTTGGAGCTTTGCTTACAAAACAATATAACTTATCATCTATGTTATTGTTCAGGTTTGTCCATAAGTCGGTATCTATCTGTTAACGTGACGAGATAGGCCCCGTATTTATGCATAAACCTACTGGGGTGGGTCTTTGCGAAAATATTGGTCCTCTTGGGGAAAACACAATGATTAGAAAAACGCAATGAAGCTCGTAACATAATTTATGCGTTTTATTAACTTTTGTAACATTTATGCGTCTTTTAGAAACATATTTATATTGCCTTGCTACCTAAATATTGCATAATCTAGCTGAATTACGAATGTTCACAGACACCAAAGTCCGGTCTTAAGAGCATCAGAATTTGTAATTGCTGGAAATGAATGATCACTTGATTGTTACTTGATTCTTTTTCACTTACAACCAGCGGCCACCTCTACCCCATTACACACACTCGGTTGCTGTGTATCTGCCCATCCCACCGCTGCTGCATGCATTTGAATGGAGTGTTGATGACACTCAAGATATTGTGTATTGTCTCTTTAGGAAATTTGTAATAAGTTGAACAAACGTCATCACATGGCCCAGCTGGCTTCTCGAGCTTCTGTTGAATTGCATACTCAGGTTCGTTTTAAGTTGCATAAAATTCATTGCATTATGCAGACGAACTTTAAAAACTGTAATACAAGGCGTTTTTTGACATTGCAATGCTTTTTTGACAAGATATTTCATTTTGAATTTTATGTTTTGCCTACTGTTTACGTCCACACAGTTTGCATAATGAGTCGTCATATGAAGTAGACTTACAAAGTTTTTCCTTGAAAAAGAAGATGTAGAAATAAATGGTATGATCATTCTCTGCCCTTAACGTACACATAAGGTCAATATTTTAGGAGTCTTTTTCATGTAGGGCATTGATAACTTGTAATCTAGCATTTAACAACAATTCATAATGCAAAGTGTGGCGTAATTGATGACCATTGAGACAAAAAAGACGAAAAACTAAGGAAAATCTTTAAAACACAGTTCTATAGTATACCTGTCGTAATCAAAACAATATCAGCCCTCTCCCCCTTTCTCCCCTTGCAGTTCGAATGTGCTTTTTGTATGTTTGCATAGTGAATATAAACCTAGTGAGTATAATTTATTGGAGACACCATTTAAATTTATTATCGCAAAGCTGAGAGCGCAAAGCTTTCCATCCATGAATTCGAAATTTTATCAGTACTGATAATATGAATTTACGTGCTGTTTCCACAAAATTATAATCAGTAATGGGTCATCATAAACATTGCCGAAATTACTGAAATTATGCAGCCGATGCGAACGTTGTAACCTATTAAAATTACTGGTTACAACGTTTGATAATACCAATATTTATTGGAATTATTTATCCATCTCATGCATATAAAATTAACCTGACCCAACCCCAACCCTAACCCTAACCGTGATAATCCCAATAACTTATTGGATACAATAATCTGATAATAATCTCACTGGGTTACAACGTTCCGATCGGGTGAATAATGAATAAATATTTGTTTTCATTTTAAGCTGTTTTTCAAAGATCGCGCTGTGACAGAAGAAGCGTACATTTTGTTTGTGAGAAAAAATGCGTTGCAAGTGTTGATCCCTAAATATGGAATTGAAGGAAATATATTTTTACGCGACGTAACCTCACGAAGTAAATTTGACGTTGAGGTACGTAGTGGTAGTGTAGGGTGTGGAGGGAACGAGGGGGCGTGCCATTTTAAATTGGTCTATCTCCCACTATCTTTTTGGACCATGGCGAAATCCCCTTGACCATGTATATCATATCTTTTAGTTGTTTGTTTGTTGTAGTATATAAAACAGACGATTTCTTTTTTGCAGGAGTCATCGTTAACGATTGGCGATGTCAGATTTAACGTATTTTCCAAAGTTTTAGTCCAAATTAAGGTTGAAACATCTTCATCAAGGAATCGATTTGTCAATATTTCCCTTGTGCAGCCTGTGGTAGGTGTTTGAGCTCAATTTTTTTATTTTTCAAGTATTGTTTACTTGCAGAGACCACGGACATGATTGTTTTATTTTCTGGCTAACTTCATATTAATATTGCTTGTCACACACGAGAGCTGGGGTAAAAACGAAACCGCACCACGATATGTCCTACCTATCGTGTTTTAGCAAGTTCCTTCATAGAATTATATAGAATTTTTATCAATATATAATGTTTATGAAATGCAAAACTAAGTTATTTAAAAATGATTTGACAGCGAAAGATATGGTGCCACGAAGATTTTCATTGCAAATATTACTTTTTTAAAACATTTTTGTTGAAATTTTTACTTCAGTTAGCGCTCCAACCTTTGTTCATGAGATATTTCAGTTTCAACTTTTTGGTTGAACATCACAGTTTGCATAATTGTACTTTACACTTGGACACTTTACATTCTACTTTAGGGGTACCTTGAGTTATGCGTTAAAAAACCTAGCCTTGGCCAAAAACATTTTCAATAGCCAGTGAAGACGTTTAGCAAAAGTGATCAGGACTTATCACTTACCTAAAGTGTTTGTCTTATTGCACTTGCCACGAACTTACGATTAGGATACTAAATTGATGCATGTTCTATTGTATTTTAAAATCGACAATTGTCTTACAGGTACCTGGATTAAGTGTTGATCCATTGGATGTTGATCCCACAGCAGAGACTATCCAGCCAGAATTAAAAAAGTTAAGGACAGCTTAGTAGGCGTCAGAAATGGGGAAAATTTACTTATTTTCACCAACCATGTTTATCACCTCCTCGGGCACATGCTGCTGTTCTTGTATCTTCGATAAAAAATTGCTGACACTGTCGGGTAATTTATTTGCAATACAAGAAATTATACGCTGGCGAGCACTACACTTGTTCAGTGAAATGAACAGGGCGTTGCCTAAAAGTACTGAAGGTATCGGGCCAAGAAAGTAGAGGCCAATCCATAACAAAACATTGCCGCATACGATTGCCATTCTAATTTATGGAAATGAGTCATTGAGTCCTACTCATCATTCTGAAATGTGTTATTTCTAAGCATGACTTTACTTGATCACATACGTAAGAATCGGTGCGCAGAAGGGCATTAATAATCACAATAATAATGTATAAAGATCTTATAACTGCGGTTTTTAGAGGAATTTTCAGGTGAAACTGTTAGGTTGTAGGCTCCTCAGCTCCTGAAGGGAAAAAAAGGACATGCAGTTGCGTCCAACAGCATAGCACGAATTTTTCAAGATGGATTTTTACTTAGGCTAAATGAATTGAACACGTGTTCAATAAATCTCTTTATTTATAAGTTGTAAACTCGCTATTTTGTAGCCATATGATGTATAGAAAACAGTACAGGGTGATATTTATAGGTTATCACAAGAGGGTGATATCAGGTAATTTCATGTCATGTTTTTACATTTTTTGATACACAACTATGGGGAAAGAAAAAAAGAAAACGAAGACACCAAATATTGCGATTAAAAAAATGGAAGGTTGGCAAATCAAACTAGAATTTTTTTATTCGAAAGATTTTACAGAAACCCAGTCGTGGCCTCCTCGACATCGAAAAATGTATGTAAAACCGTCGTTAAACCCGCCTGAAAAACCTCCTGTACCTGACTCTATCGAATGCGAGAATGGTTCAATTAAAGCCACAACGGAAGTCGAATCAATGCCGCAAGATGTCAGCTTGCCCACAACAACCAATGTGTCGTCGGTGGCATGATTTACCATGATGAGTCGACATTGTGGGAAGGCATTTGGACGACGCACTGCCACCATTGAGCGATTCAATTTCGATAAGTACTCTCAACCATCCCTTAATGCAATTCCTTATAAATATTAAAACTGGTTATTACGCTCATTTGGAAGATTATAATAGAACATTGTGATATAACACTCTAATTCCAATGCTTTTTAAATGTGATCATAGAATTGTTCATAAATATTTTACAATTTAATAGTGTGACATGTCGCTTGCCACAGTTTCTCGTCCCATGATGCTTGTCAGTTTCTTTTTTACCTTCGGGCACCGCAAGTAATTGTTTTCCCTCATGAAAATTTACACATTTTATCGCCGCGTCTGTTGTTTTTATGTTAATTTTTAGATATTCTAGCTTCTTGAACGTTAAATTTTGATATGTGATGCCATCAGTACCGAAACGTTTTCGTTCGCGGGGAAAAATCTTGCAATTCATCATCGAGCATGTCGTCCAAACGACGTAAAACTGAACCGAAGCGGCCACACAGCCGCGGCCACGACGTTCTCCAACGGATCCTTCAATCCATCAAAGACACAAAAACGGATTTGTTAGTTTGTAATTCGAGGATTGCTGCCCTAGCAGCTCATTCTGATGGTTAAGTTTTTCCAAACGATGAAAACGTTTGTCAGTTTCGGTGGGAATCTCGAAGATATCGCTGTTAAGCCATCAGAATTGACTATTCAGTCTTAGAATTGACCGTTAAGTCACCAGCAGCAGTCACTCCGACGGAGTTTGATGTCCCTGAAGTACACTCTCAAAACTTGCAGCGCCTTCAGAAGTGCTCGCTTCTTTTTTGGAAGAAAATTCCCAGTGAAAATTATCATATGCATGACCAGATCAATTGATGCCCTCGTAGCGCCAACACGATGCCAGCATGTGGTGCAGCAGGTGCCATGCCGAAATAAGAAGTTCGTCCAAGAACGGGGCAAAGAGCTGCAAACAGTCCAACGTGCCTTACCGAACACGGCAGGACCCCTTTGTACACGACGCGATGGCTTAGAATGTGGCTCTTTAGTGCACCATTGTCATTAGCGACCGGTGTAACCAGGTCACTAATGAGGAGGGGGGGTATTCATATACTCACGTTCTACCGAACGATTAGATCGATTGATTTTTGGAAAAGTCGTCGAACAGAACACGAAAATATGAATAACTCCCCCCCCCCCCCCTCCTCCCCTCTATATTATCGCTCTAGTTACGTCTCTGTCACTAACTTTTTGCTTATCGGGATCAGCTTACACACACGTATTTAACTTTCACCCAACAAAAACATCATGTGTTTACATCAAAGAATACACAGAATGAAGTCCACTTTGACCTTAATCATCGACGACCAGAAGAGTAAGATCAAATGGAATATATACAGAACCCAAGATTGGAACTCGCGATGCAGTGCCCATTAAACAGTTGCCTCGACGTTTAGCTAATGCACGTCGACCAGTTGTGGAGGAGCAAGTTAATGGCATGCTGGGCCACTAGGGAATGAAGTATCCGCCGTGGTTTTAGTATCTAGCCTCATAGTTTTGGTGCGGAAAAAAAGATGGTTTAGTTGGGTGTTTTTTCGGGGTTTTCGAAAAGTAGATTTTCGAAAGTTGAACAAAGTAGCGGTGCAATAAAACCCCGCATACTTTAAAGAACCAGTTAATTTTGATTTAAGTGGTTCTTATATACTGTAACTGGCGCTTAGACAGAAATCATGCTAACGCAGTTCTTAACTGGTTCTTATTTCCATTCAAAAACAGCTGTTGTTTTGATAAAATACTTGCATGCATGCTGTGGATGAAAGACATAATTCATGGTGACAAGGTCGCAGTATTTTGTTTTTTATTAATACCATTTAATACGTGAAAATGCTCAAAATGATGTACTACCAGTAAAGGAATTGCTCATGACTAAATGGTTAAAACAAATATTTTTAATAATGAATTATTAAACATACTAACAATTGCCATTTCTGTAAGAGATTCGTTTAGGCTCTCCATTTTTTATTTTTGATATATGGTGTATACCTGGCACTACGAGAAATTAAAGAATATCCCTCTCCCTGGATTATAAAACAGTCATGCTTTTTGGGATATTATTGTAAGAAATAGTAAAGATATTTGGCGGTTAGAATCCAAATGGTCAGATCACGACCGAATGTTGGCAGAGGTTTCCTCCGAATTTTCTTTCAATTTCTCTCGCGCCCACAATCACAGTCGTTAGCGGTCATACAAAAAGTTACCGAAACCCACGGAAAACTAAAGACGTTTACGGGAAAACTCGGAAATAAATGCGGAGGAGAGGCGAAAACGATCTAAAACATGACAATAGATGATAAAATCACAACGTCTTTACCAAGGGCTGCTTAAGACTGACACTTCGACGTCGAGGTCGACGTGGTATATCTTTTAAGATATACGACGTCGACCTCGATGTCGAAGTTCAGTTAATAGTACTGACTCTAGCACTGACTGTCGGTTTTGTCAAGAATCTGGTCAGATCTGTGAATTGAAAACATCTTCTTTGATTGACCTAAATTTACCACAACCAAAACAGATAAATGTGTAAAATGACCAATAAACCTAGGCCTGGTTTCGTTGGCAAATCAAACTAGAATTTTTTTATTCGAAAGATTTTACAGAAACCCAGTCGTGGCCTCCTCGACATCGAAAAATGTATGTAAAACCGTCGTTAAACCCGCCTGAAAAACCTCCTGTACCTGACTCTATCGAATGCGAGAATGGTTCAATTAAAGCCACAACGGAAGTCGAATCAATGCCGCAAGATGTCAGCTTGCCCACAACAACCAATGTGTCGTCGGTGGCATGATTTACCATGATGAGTCGACATTGTGGGAAGGCATTTGGACGACGCACTGCCACCATTGAGCGATTCAATTTCGATAAGTACGCTCAACCATCCCTTAATGCAATTCCTTATAAATATTAAAACTGGTTATTACGCTCATTTGGAAGATTATAATAGAACATTGTGATATAACACTCTAATTCCAATGCTTTTTAAATGTGATCATAGAATTGTTCATAAATATTTTACAATTTAATAGTGTGACATGTCGCTTGCCACAGTTTCTCGTCCCATGATGCTTGTCAGTTTCTTTTTTACCTTCGGGCACCGCAAGTAATTGTTTTCCCTCATGAAAATTTACACATTTTATCGCCGCGTCTGTTGTTTTTATGTTAATTTTTAGATATTCTAGCGTCTTGAACGTTAAATTTTGATATGTGATGCCATCAGTACCGAAATGTTTTCGTTCGCGGGGAAAAATCTTGCAATTCATCATCGAGCATGTCGTCCAAACGACGTAAAACTGAACCGAAGCGGCCACACAGCCGCGGCCACGACGTTCTCCAACGGATCCTTCAATCCATCAAAGACACAAAAACGGATTTGTTAGTTTGTAATTCGAGGATTGCTGCCCTAGCAGCTCATTCTGATGGTTAAGTTTTTCCAAACGATGAAAACGTTTGTCAGTTTCGGTGGGAATCTCGAAGATATCCCTGTTAAGCCATCAGAATTGACTATTCAGTCTTAGAATTGACCGTTAAGTCACCAGCAGCAGTCACTCCGACGGAGTTTGATGTCCCTGAAGCACACTCTCAAAACTTGCAGCGCCGTCAGAAGTGCTCACTTCTTTTTTGGAAGAAAATTCCCAGTGAAAATTATCATATGCATGACCAGATCAATTGATGCCCTCGTAGCGCCAACATCATGCCAGCATGTGGTGCAGCAGGTGCCATCCCAAAATAAGAAGTTCGTCCAAGAACGGGGCAAAGAGCTGCAAACAGTCCAACGTGCCTTACCGAACACGGCAGGACCCCTTTGTACACGACGCGATGGCTTAGAATGTGGCTCTTTAGTGCACCATTGTCATTAGCGACCGGTGTAACCAGGTCGCTAATGAGGAGGGGGGGGGGTATTCATATACTCACGTTCTGCCGAACGATTAGATCGATTGATTTTTGGAAAAGTCGTCGAACAGAACACGAAAATATGAATAACTCCCCCCCCCCCCTTCTCCCCTCTATATTATCGCTCTAGTTACGTCTCTGTCACTAACTTTTTGCTTATCGGGATCAGCTTACACACACGTATTTAACTTTCATCCAACAAAAACATCATGTGTTTACATCAAAGAATACACAGAATGAAGTCCACTTTGACCTTAATCATCGACGACCAGAAGAGTAAGATCAAATGGAATATATACAGAACCCAAGATTGGAACTCGCGATGCAGTGCCCGTTAAACAGTTGCCTCGACGTTTAGCTAATGCACGTCGACCAGTTGTGGAGGAGCAAGTTAATGGCATGCTGGGCCACTAGGGAATGAAGTATCCGCCGTGGTTTTAGTATCTAGCCTCATAGTTTTGGTGCGGAAAAAAAGATGGTTTAGTTGGTGTTTTTTCGGGGTTTTCGAAAAGTAGATTTTCGAAAGTTGAACAAAGTAGCGGTGCAATAAAACCCCGCATACTTTAAAGAACCAGTTAATTTTGATTTAAGTGGTTCTTATATACTGTAACTGGCGCTCAGACAGAAATCATGCTAACGCAGTTCTTAACTGGTTCTTATTTCCATTCAAAAACAGCTGTTGTTTTGATAAAATACTTGCATGCATGCTGTGGATGAAAGACATAATTCATGGTGACAAGGTCGCAGTATTTTGTTTTTTATTAATACCATTTAATACGTGAAAATGCTCAAAATGATGTACTACTAGTAAAGGAATTGCTCATGACTAAATGGTTAAAACAAATATTTTTAATAATGAATTATTAAACATACTAACAATTGCCATTTCTGTAAGAGATTCGTTTAGGCTCTCCATTTTTTATTTTTGATATATGGTGTATACCTGGCACTACGAGAAATTAAAGAATATCCCTCTCCCTGGATTATAAAACAGTCATGCTTTTTGGGATATTATTATAAGAAATAGTAAAGATGTTTGGCGGTTAGAATCCAAATGGTCAGATCACGACCGAATGTTGGCAGAGGTTTCCTCCGAATTTTCTTCCAATTTCTCTCGCGCCCACAATCACAGTCGTTAGCGGTCATACAAAAAGTTACCGAAACCCACGGAAAACTGAAGACGTTTACGGGAAAACTCGGAAATAAATGCGGAGGAGAGGCGAAAACGATCTAAAACATGACAATAGATGATAAAATCACAACGTCTTTACCAAGGGCTGCTTAAGACTGACACTTCGACGTCGAGGTCGACGTGGTATATCTTTTAAGATATACGACGTCGACATCGATGTCGAAGTTCAGTCAATAGTACTGACTCTAGCACTGACTGTCGGTTTTGTCAAGAATCTGGTCAGATCTGTGAATTGAAAACATCTTCTTTGATTGACCTAAATTTACCACAACCAAAACAGATAAATGTGTAAAATGACCAATAAGCCTAGGCCTGGTTTCGTTGTAAATGTATAAATATACCAAAGTGACCGATGCGATAGAGATATATGTACGCCGTACAGCACTGCTATCTACAGTTAAATACGACTAATGTCAGAACAGCTCAGAAAAGAAAAGGTAGATCTACACTTTGCTACGACAGTAACGACCAAATGGAAACTAGGTTTTAATATTCGCTCAGTTTTCTTTAGGTCGTACTTCCAGGTTCAGAAGAAGGGTAATTCGTAATGCTTATCAAATGTCGTCTGTTCACAACGCAAAGTTAAATTTTGGCATGTTGGATTAATGGTGATTTATGCGATCGAACACGTGGTTAACCATATAAATCCCAAATCTAAAGGATCACTCCACCATTGATATGTATTATGACTGGATAGGGCATCGTAATTCAAAGGCCCGCCAAAAAAGCCGGGAACACGTCATGTTTTGAGACCAGCGGTCGCGTTGAATGGTACCACTCAAGGGGTGAATCGGCGTAGTTTGTGTTAAAAACTGGTTTTTAGCAAGCTTTTGCCATAAGGCATAAAATCTTGTGGTAGGAATCTATAACATTTGATGCTCAAGCTTAAGTGGGGCTATCCATCATGGCCGGCTACAAGTCTAAATATATGACATACTTCGGACTTCGAAACACATTAATGAATGCACTATCCAGCTTTAATAATACTTGTAAATGCTTCATTCTTGCTTATGCAGTCGTGCGTGTTTTGGGAACGTTTCCGATTGCCTTCATACGGCCCTCGCCGAGTATCTTCGAAGTGAAATGGTAGTTCTATTCCGGCAGCAGCAAGAACAACCACAGGCTGGCGGTTAAATACGACACGGAGAGCCACCATAAGAGCTACAATCATAGACAAAACTGTTGAGACGTTTGTGAATATTCAGCTACTTATCCTCCCCTCCACCCCAAATCAATGTTGCGTGACTAAAAAAATGTTTTTAGTAATACCGTTCACATGCGTTTGTGAAATATGAAGAACAACATTGAAATGGGGGTAGGGGGGAGTGTGTGAATGAACTTTTGAGGTACCTATAAGAGATAAAACAACAGCAAGTATAATTTAGAAGCTTTGTCTCAACAGGTTTTGTCTAAGATTGTCTCAAAAGAAATGATAAACAATGAAACATGAATTTGCTATGCAGAATGACAAAAAACGGAGACAGTTGCATGATACATTATCTATACCAAATTTGTTTTGCTTGTTTATGTGCTTTTTGAAATATGAGAGCCGGATACGGGGGGGGGGGGGGGGTGATCGAACTTGCAATTTCTTTGACAGAAAGAAAATGCAATTGAATTGCATGTCTTGAATATACGTTAATTTTGTTTTCTGGTTTGAACAAATGATATGTAAACTAGTCTTGTTCCTTCGAAATTTTACAAAGGTAATAATTTTGGCAGTTTCAAGTAATTTCCGCTCATATGTTATCACCTAATGTTACGCAGGAATTATCGCACAATCATGGCACCTTTTCAATTGTAACAGGTTTCATTTATCAATTGTAGCACATACTGTGTTGTGTTCATACGAAAGGTTCGGCAGCTGTATGAGTCAAAAGCTTGCTTACTTTAGCAATGGTTTTTATCGGAAAGATTGACCCAGAGATACGCGCATATATTAAGTACAATAAGAATGCGTGTGTGAAAGATTTGATGAAAGAGACAAATGTATCTCGTGCGCAAATTTATCGAATCAGGAAAGAGCCGCTTCGATTAAAAGCAATGTCAGGGAGGTTGAAAAGATCTGGTGGTCGCCCTGAGAAATTATCTATACGTGACAAGCGTGCCTTACTGCGCGAAATAAAAGTTTTGCGACGAGATGATGGCAACTGGACAGTGAAGAGATTAATGGAACAAGTGAACGTCCAACATGTATCTGTTAGAACTGTTACCCGATTTTTACATGCAAATGGATACAGATACCTGCAAGCACGCAAAAAAGGCCTTGTTAACGAAGCGGATAAAAAGAAACGAGTTACATTTGCCAAGAAAATGATGAAAGAGTACGATGAAGATGTTTGGACGAAGAATATTGCATTTTACCTCGATGGTGTAAGCTTTGTGTATAAAAAGAACCCAAAAGACCAGGCCACCGCTCCGACAGGAAAAATATGGAGAAAGGCAAACGAAGGTCTTAATTCTGGATGCACTTCAAAAGGTAAGAAATGCGGAACGGGTGGAAAGACTGTGAAGCTTATAGTAGCCATTTCCCATAGAAAAGGTGTCATTTGCTGCGAAAGGTATGAGAAGATGGATGGCCCATTTTTTGCCTCATTTGTTGAAAAGCATTTTAGCAAATTGATGAAAGCATCCTTGCCAAAACAGTGCAGTCGTAAGAAAAGTCATTTCATCACTTAACTGCCCACTGCTGAAAATACCCCCACGAAGTCCCGATCTGAACCCTATAGAGAATATATTTCACTTGGTTCGTAAACAACTCGACAAGGATGCTTTGGCAAAGAACATTTGTTGTGAGAGCATGGATGATTTGGAACATCGAATCAAAGCAAGGTTTATGGCCATTCCAATCGAAACAGTTGACAAAACCATATCTTCTATGTCTTCGAGGGTTAAGCAAATAGTTCGCAGGAAAGGAGAACGGCTAAAATATTAAGTAAATAAATTTTTTACACTGCATATTTTATTTCGCAAAAAACCCTTTCTTAAATATCAAGCATATTGTCACTTCGGAATAATAAAATTTTAGATTAATTCACCCCCGTTAAATTAATAGGCGGGGTTTGCGAGAAGGCTAGATTTATGAACGTTTACCTTATTACTAATACTACATCAGAGAATGCTCAGAAAATAATTCTCCTATACTAACATTCCATTAGGTAATAGAGCATAAGCTTACAGGTAACCGACAGGTAACCAACAGGTAACCATTAGGTAACCAACATCGTTGAGGCCAAAAACATTACTCGTAACAGGTAACCACAGGTCACCACTAATTTTGTAAAAGAGAAGAAAAAATATTTCTTTTATAGTGAATATGTTGGTTACCTGTGGTTACCTGTTATAAAACATGATTTATTTCATAAAAGTTCTTTATTTGGGTTGGTTACCTTATGGTGACATGTTGGTTACCTGTTGGTTACCTGTTTTTCAGTACGAGGTATTACATATGATTTTTGCAATATCAACCAGAAAATTAGATGTGTCTTCAAAAGAAAGTTTTTTTTTCTTTTGTATGCTCATAGTTTTTTTTTACTTGCAGAAAGGTGCATACTTAAAGAAGGAAAAAATAAATTTTCCTTGAAACCAAAACAATTGGAAGAAAAATACTGTGTCGTGCAATGCAATTCTGAAACAATATATAATATAACAACAATCGAAGACATCTTGCAATAAATTATCCTTAAATGCTACCTTTAATGCAATATTTTGAACCAAATAAACCTCTTCTTCAGCTTCTAACACGACAGCACGGACTGGAATAAGCGTTTGTTTTAAATTTCTTAGCCCAGCATGACCAGTTCGGCAAAGCACCGTTTGCAGCAAGGGATTTCCTTTTGTGAACTTTGAGGTATTTGATGAGAGAAGGTAAACAGTCTCCACCTTGCTGCCATCATTTCGGTTTCTCTATCATCAATGCAACCACGTTTGCCCACGAAAACAATTGGCTCTTTACTTGTGGCAAAAATGGGCGTGTCCCTTTCGAAAACGATGTCTTTGGCAAAATGAGTTTTGGGTGCGGGGAGATGCAACGTTTGCCCTTCCAGCAAAAGCAACATGTCCTTCCATGCCAAAATCTCCGGACTCCATCTAAAATCATTTAAGAAAAAACCTCTGCATTTTCTGAGCCTACCCATGCATAGCTGGTTGTTGCAGGATTAGTAAACGTTTGGAACAGCTCGTTAAGGGGATTAAGTATAAACGTTTTGCCACAATCGGCCGGACCCACAATCATAACATTTCGATACTTTCCTCTTCCTTTTTCAAGGAGCTCACGAATAGCAGCTGCGAACACATAAGCGTTTATGTTGTTGTTCCTTAATACTTCTTTGGCACTTTGAATCCACGTCTTATCGCAATCATTAACACAGTCTTCTTCTAGAAAGGCACTAGATAGGATCGAGTAAAACCACGGCGAGCCCGCAATAGGTTAATATTTCATACATTTGACAGCGGTGCTTACAAGCACGGTTACATAAGCAGTATAAATTTAGTTTTTAACGGTAAACTTTTGATTGGCCGCATTAGAACAGTGGTCTAGGTCCCGCGCTTTTGACCTGTTTGTTCCGGGTTCGAGCCCAGTTACGCGCTTATGTTTTATACTTTTTTTTCTTAATTTTTTGAAAACTTTTTTTTCTTATATTCTTATATTTTTTTCTTATTAAAACTATTCTCACTCACTATTCTCACTCACTGGGACTGTATCTACTTCACCAAATTTAGCTAAAGCGCGAGCCCGAAGGGCGAGTAAAGACTCGGCCCGCCGTGGTTTTACTCGATCCTATCTAGTGCCTTCCCTTCTTCTAAAGCATTCCCTATAACTGACATTCTCAACACATTACGCCGCGCCAAAATCGTCGGAGCCATTTCCATTCTCCAAGCGGTTGCAATTAAATCATTTAGCTTTTTAGGCGCTTGGTTGGAAATAAATTGGGCAAGATCTACCTTTCCCTCCTCCTCCTGCTGTTTGGCCAGGACCATCAGCTCTACGTCACTCTTAATGCTTTTCAGGACAACTGTCTTTCCAACCTCATGTGCCGTCAAGCGAGTGCGCTTAGGCGGTTTTTCTGTCTCCTTCGTGTTAGCCGACGAGCATGCTGAATTAATCGATTCGGTTTCTTTGCGGCATCGTTTCTGCTTCGAATTATTTCTCCAAGTCGAAATGGCTCGATCAGTTCTCGGGGCTGACGCTGATTTCAAATCGGGGTGACCTTCACTGTGCAATGTTTCTTGGTCATTCTTCGTTACATATTTGTAGGCCGTGTAATAGTCGTTGTGGTTTTCACTAAAATGTACTGTTACACCATAATGTTTCATTAAGTACTCTTTTGACTTCAGCCACCTTCGATTGCCATCAAATTTTACTGACATGTGGTAATGAAAACCGTGATCCTTGTGCAGCTCTTTGCTGCAAGCCCAATGCAAAAGCTTGCTTTTTGCCTCGCCAATACAAAACGATTCGATAACAGCTGAAGCGAACGATTCCCTTGTAGGAAATATCTCGCTGTTTGCTTGACTGTATGTTATCAAGTAACATTTCCTGACAGTTCTTCTTGGCAATTCCAAAGCCATACTGTATGTATACAGCAAATCGCAGATTATTTTCGGGCGAGATATATATTTCAAACGATTCGGTAATGAAATATATTTCCTCAAAATTATTAACAATTACTCGGCCAGAATTTCAAAACAAAACCGTCATCGTAATCAGCACGTGAATATCCCCCCCCCTCTCGCTCACCACAAAAATAGACACCACCCCCATCCGTGTATAAAATTATTTAGGATTTACAAGTTGCATTGCAATTTTTTTGAGTAGTGCAAATATATAATGAACTTTTGGTCGTTGAAATGTATATAATGGCAGTCTGGTGAATGTTGTCGAAGACAATCATAGACAAAACTGTTGAGACGTTTGTGAATATTCAGCTACTTATCCTCCCCTCCACCCCAAATCAATGTTGCGTGACTAAAAAAATGTTTTTAGTAATACCGTTCACATGCGTTTGTGAAATATGAAGAACAATATTGAAATGGGGGTAGGGGGGAGTGTGTGAATGAACTTTTGAGGTACCTATAAGAGATAAAACAACAGCAAGTATAATTTAGAAGCTTTGTCTCAACAGGTTTTGTCTAAGATTGTAGCTCGTGAGCGACAACAATTCAGTTCGGCGAACTTAGTTCGACGGATCGACTTTCAATCTGGATCGAACTCATTCCGTTTTTGTTCATGCCACCATAAGAGATTGAATGATATTTGTTAACATGAATTCGGTTTGAGTTACTACTTGAAACTCATTCGAACACTCGATTCGGAATGAAATGTCGTCCCGGAATCGTGTAAACTTTCTCAAGATTTTTTAAGATTTCAGTCTGGAAATGAGACTCGCAATGAGATTTAATGGCATTTATTAACATTTACTGACCAGTCAACAACAGAACGGGTGAACTGCCCATCCAAAGTCCATTCTTGGTTTTTTATTAAACGTTTACGGCGTTCCAATTATCTAGTTTTATTTTCAAAGTTGACTCCAATAACCGGTGAATTATTCATACTTTGACAACATAACTGTATAACAAAACACTTATTTACTGGAACCTCCGAAAACAGTGAGTTTTGTGGCCACAAAATTCAAATTCTCCCTCGGTGTCAGTAAATAAGTGATAATCTCACTGGTAGCGACAGTTTTTTTTTTACTCATCCTGTACTGTGTACAAAGTCACGATCTGTTCTCTGTAGACCCATGCCATGGGAATAAACCGTAATGAAATTCGTGGCTAATTTGAATTTGAAAGGGCATCAGTTTTTTTTACTCACCCTGTATGCTCGTAATGAAATTCGTGGCTAATTTGAATTTGAAAGGGCATCAGTTTTTTTTACTCACCCTGTATGCTCGTGCTTATGTTGATCGTATGTCGTACACTTCACTGCATTTCTTTCTTTTGTCTTCTGTTTAAGCCTGGTCCTCACTATCGAATACTCTCGTTCAACACTCGTTCAATAAATCTCGTTATAAGTTGTAAACTCGCTATTTTGCAGCTATATGATGTATAGAAAGCAGTGCAGGGTGATAAGTTATCCCAAGAGGGGCCAGGTGATATCAGGTAATTTCATTTCATATTTTTACATTTTTGATACACAACTATGGGGAAAGAAAAAAAGAAAACGAAGACACCGAGTATTTCGATTAAAAAAATGAAAGGTTGACAAATCAAAACTAGAATTTTTTATTCTTACATAAGCAAAAATCTAAACATAGTGGAGGGGTTCGAAAGATTTTACACAAACCCAGTCGTGGCTTCCTCGACATCGAAAAATGTATGTAAAACCATCGTTAAACCCGCCTGAAAAACCTCCTGTACCTGACTCTATCGAATGCGTGAATGGTTCAATTGAAGCCACAACAAGAGTCGAATCATTGTGCAAGATGTCAGCTTGCCCACAACAACCAATGTGTCGTCGGTGGCATGATTTACCATGATGAGTCGACATTGTGTGAAGGCATTTGGACGATGGACGACGCGCTGTCACCATTGAGTGATTCAATTTCGATAAGTACTTCCAAGCATCCCTTAATGCAATTCCTTATGAATATTAAAACTAGTTATTACGCTCATTTGAAAGATTATAATAGAACATTATGATATAACACTCTAATTCCAATGCTTTTTAAGTGATCATAAACTGTTCATAACTATTTTATAATTTAATAGTGTGACATGTCGCATGCCACAGTTTCTCGTCCCATGATGCTTGTCAGTTTGTTTTTTTCACCTTCGGGCACCGCAAGTAAGTGTTTTCCCTCATGAAAATTTACACGTTTTATTGCCGCATCTGTTGTTTTTATGTTAATGTCATTTTTTTTAGTTTACTCGGTTCTGATTGGTTAAAAAGTGTGCCGATTAATCCTTAATCGGCACATTGTGCCGATTAAAAATTAATCGGCACGGAAACGAGTTATACGTCATGTAGTAAAATGTTTTGGCGATATAATTTGTCAACATTTTTGTATTTTTATTTTGAAATATTCAAAAAATTAGCAGTTTTTTTGACAAAAATGTTCACAAAGTGGTTAAAAAACTTTCGATGGAAGAATACTCGTGTTAGGAAAGGTTTCTTTGAAGAGAAAATGGCAAACCTGAAAGTATTTATTGCGAAAGTTTGCGAAACATATCGTCGACAGCACTTCATTCACGAAAACAGTTAAGTTCAGCATTGAAATATGTAGTTAAATGATATTAATAGGAAATTACACTTGTTCTCGAAGTATTAATAGAAAATCTCACTTGTGTTTGGCGAAATATTTATAATACCGCTCGTGCTACGCACTCGCGGTATTATAAATATTTCGCCAAACACGCGTGCAATTTTTCATTAATACTTCTCAAACCGTGTAATTTCCTATTCTAATTTTTTGGATATTCTAGCTTCTTAAACGTTAAATTTTGATATGTGATGCCATCAGTACCGAAACGTTTTCGTTCGCGGGGAAAAATCTTGCAACTCGTCATCGAGCATGTCGTCCAAACGACGTAAAACTGAACCGAAGCGGCCGCGGCCACGATATTCTCCAACGGATCCTTCAATCCATCAAAGACACAAAAACGGATTTGTCAGTTTGTAATTCGAGGATTCCTTCCCTAGCAGCTCATTCTGACGGTTAACTTTTTTCAAACGATGAAAACGTTTGTCAGTTTCGGTGGGAATCTCGAAGATATCCCTGTTAAGCCATCAGAATTGACTATTCAGTCTTAGAATTGACCGTTAAGTCACCAGCAGCAGTCACTCCGACGGAGTTTGATGTCCCTGAAGCACACTCTCAAAACTTGCAGCGCCGTCAGAAGTGCTCACTTCTTTTTTGGAAGAAAATTCCCAGTGAAAATTATCATATGCATGACCAGATCAATTGATGCCCTCGTAGCGCCAACATCATGCCAGCATGTGGTGCAGCAGGTGCCATCCCAAAATAAGAAGTTCGTCCAAGAACGGGGCAAAGAGTTGCAAACAGTCCAACGTGCCTTACTGAACACGGCAAGACCCCTTTGTACACGACGCGATAGCTTAGAATGTGGCTCTTTAGTGTGTTACAAGGTGTTAGTTTATAATCTGTGACAAGTGTGAGTCTAGAAGTTAAATCGACTGACGTCATTGTTACATGATCTAGCAACTAGAATAGCAATTTAGTTAATGTTTAATTTGGTAGAAAACAGTGCAAGCATAAAACAGAGTGTGTCAGAGTACACGAGAGAGTTAGAGTTACGCTGTTGAAGAGAGAGCATCTCAGACGAAGTCAGATAAATATATATAAATTGTATAACCTAAGAGTTGAATAACTAAATAAAAGTTTGGAGTCTATAACGACCTATCTGTATTGGTATTCCCTCACAACTGGCAAGAAGTAACCTGTATGGTACGAGGTAACAAGTGCACCATTGTCATTAGCAACCGGCGTAACCAGGGCGCTAATGGGGGGGAGGTTATTCATATACTCACGTTCTGCCGGACGATTAGACATGGATTGATTTTAGAAAAAATTCGTCGAACAGAGCACGAAAATATGAATAACACCACCCCCCCCCCCTCCCCTCTATATTATCGCTCTAGTTACGTCTCTCACTAGCTTTTTGCTTATCGGGATTAGCTTACACACACCTATTAACTTTCACGGAACAAAAACATCATGTGTTTACATCAAAGAATACACAGAATGAAATCCACTTTGACCTTATTCTTAATCATCTACGACCAGAAGAGTAAGATCAAATGGAATATATACAGAACCCAAGATTGGAACACGCGATGCAGTGCCCGTTAAACAGTTGCCTCGACGTTCAGCTAATGCACTTCGACCAGTTGTGGAGGAGCAAGTTAGTGGCATTCTGGGCCACTAGGGAATGAAGTGTCCGCCGTGGTTTTAGTATCTAGCCCCATAGTTTTGCGCGGAAAAAAGATGGTTTAGTTGGTGTTTTTGCATAGATTTTCGAAAGTTGAACAAAGTAGCGGTGCAATAAAACCCCGCATACTTTAAAGAACCAGTTAATTTTGACTTAAGTGGTTCTTATATACTGTAGCTGGCGCTTAGACAGAAATCATGCTAACGCAGTTCTTAACTGGTTCTTATTTCCATTCAAAAACAGTTGTTGTTTTGATAAAATACTAGCATGCATGCTGTGGATGAAAGACATAATTCATGGTGACAAGGTCACAGTATTTTGTTTTGTATTGATACCATTTAATACGCGAAAATGTTCAAAATGATGTACTACCAGTTAAGGAATTGCTCATGACCAGAGAGTTAAAGCAAATATTTTTAATAATGAATTATTAAACATACTAAGACTTGCCATTTCTGTAAGAGATTCGTTTAGGCCCTCCATGTTTTATTTTTGATATATGTTGTACACCTGGCACTACGAGAAATTAAAGAATATCGCTCTCCCTGGATTTTAAAACAGTCATGCTTTTTGGGATATTATTATAAGAAATAGTAAAGATATTTGGCGGTTAGAATCCAAATGGTCAGATCACGACCGAATGTTGGCAGAGGTTTCCTCCGAATTTTCTTTCAATTTCTCTCGCGCCCACAATCACAGTCGTTAGCGGTCATACAAAAAGTTACGGAAACCCACGGAAAACTAAACAAATTTGCGGGAAAACTCGGAAATAAATGTGGAGGAGAGAGCAGCTGGGAAATTTGTCTGAGCATGCGCCAGATAAGCCTGCGTGAACGCGTGGAAATTGCGTGATTTACGCGTGATATTTAAAAATCATATAACAAACATGGATTACAAGCATTTTCAGTGGACTAAACGACCTTTTAGCTTAATTTTTAAGCGCACTCTAACAAATCTGGTGAGTAGATATAAACATGAAGGCCAAGTTCCAGCTAAAATCATGTTGGAGCAAAAGGCTAATTTTTTAAAATTCGACTCAAACTAGTCAACGCTCGTGCTCGAACAACAATACAAAAATGTCACTGAAATCGATCGACTAAACGCATTAGTCAATTGAAAAATATCTTTACCATTTGTACGAAAAAAATTATACAGTATCAAAGACATCATTGCACTGACGGCCCGCACGAGACTGTGGATGTTTTATCACTTTCACGACCATTTCAACAACAACCGTAATTTAAAGTACTTTTCCGGTAGCGAGTTTCACAACAAACTATTGGCCATGAGCGGAATTTATAAAACAAAAAAATTGCTTTCGAAAGGAACATAAACATATTGGAAGTAACAGGAAACACATATCTTTTTGGAGCAAAAGCTAAATTTTTCAGTATTAAGTCAAAAGTAAATTCAACATCGCGCTTAATTCTTGGCAACCCACTCACATGTCAAAGTTTGGAAATTTGCTTCAACAGACGATGTCATCACTTCAAAATATAATTAACTGACAGCTATATCAGTCCTTTACTGAAATCAATAAAAAATTGTGAACAAAATTATAACTGGCTCGTCAAAGAAACTAAATTCCGAGCACCTCTGAAACCAATCTGTATTTCGCAAATAATATGCTAATTACATCTTGTGTTCAGCCGCCAACAATATTTTTGCACAGCCGTGACAAATTTCCCAGCTGCTGGAGGAGAGGCGACAACGATCTAAAACATGACAATAGATGATAAAATCACAACGTCTTTACCAAGGGCTGCTTAAGAATGACACTTTGACGTCGAGGTCGACGTGGTATATCTTTTAAGATATACGACGTCGACCTCGATGTCGAAGTTTCAGTCTCTAGTACTGACCTGAATCAATAGTTGTGGCTAAATATACCTTGAAGGTCGGTTTTGTCAAGAATCTGGTCAGATCTGTGGAGAATTGAAAAACATCTTTGATTGACCTAAATTTACCACAACCAAAACAGATAAAACCTCTGGGAACGTTTCCGATTGCCTTCGTACGACCCTCGCCGAGTATCTTCGAAGTGAAATGGTAGTTCTATTCCGGCAGCAGCAAGAAAAACCACAGGCTGTCCTCATCGGTGAAATTCGACACGGCAAGTCGCCATAAGAGCTAGCTCGTAAGCTGCAACAATTCAGTTCGACGAACTTAAGGTAATTATCTGTTTTTTGTTTGGCGCCTGTTTTATTGGGGGTTGTTTACAAGAGTCCGGATCGACTTTCAATCTGGATCGAATTCATTCCGTTTTTGTTCATGCAACCATAAGAGATTGAATGATATTTGTTAACATGAATTCGGTCTGAGTTGCTACTTAAAACTCATTCGAGCACTCGATTCGGAATGAAATGTCGTCCCGGAATCGTGTAAACTTTCTCAAGATTTTTTAAGATTTCAGTCTGGAAATGAGACTCGCAACGAGATTTATTTATTATTAACATTGACCAGTCAGCAACAGAATGGGTGAACTGTGCATCCAAAGTCCATTCTTGGTTTTTATTAAACATTTACGGCGTTCCAATTATCTAGTTTTATTTTCAAAGTTGACTCCAGTAACTGGTGAACTATTCATACTTTGACAACATAACTGTTTAACAAAACACTTATTTCCCAGAACCCCCGAAAACAGTGAGTTTTGTGACCACAAAATTCAAAAGTGATAATCTCACTGGTAGCGACAGTTTTTTTTTACTCATCCTGTACTGTGCACTAAGTCACGATCTGTTCTCTGTAGACCCATGGGAATAAACCGTAATGAAATTCGCGGCTAATTTGAAAGGGCATCATTTTTTTTTGCTCACCCTGTATGCGCATCATTTTTTTTTGCTCACCCTGTATGCTCGTGCTTATGTTAATGCGTATGTCGTACACTGCACTGCATTTCTTTCTTTTATCTTCTGTTTAAGCCTGGTTCTCACTATTGACATAAATAAGCATAAACAGTATAACAAAGGATAACTTTTGCGTAGAGGTTTGCGAAGACAAAGCTGATAGAATTTTCTTTCGAATTTGCTTTTGTTCTACCATAGCTTATGTTCGTAGTCTTATGCTCATGCTTGTGCTTATATGTCGATGCTTATGTATCGCACACGTCACTGCGTTTCTTTCTTTTGTCTTTTATTTTAGCTTGTGCTCGTGCTTATGTCGCTAGTGTGGCCAGGCTTAAAGCTTGATTTTGAAATAGAAAATGAGTTGATTCTGTAGGGTGTCCCAAAAAAACCAAAAACTATTGAAATCACCTATTGTTAACATTTGAATGCCCTAGCTAGCACTTGTTAAAAAACTAAAATATCTTTGTAAAGTACGTTTGTTTTGCTCATGGGAATATTGATAAAAGCCAAATTAATAGGCTAAAATAACCATGCATAAAATTTGATTACATTTTTAATATGCACTCGTAGGTTTAGTTTTTTGTCTGGCATAACAATGGTTAACACTGAGTATTACTATTAAATTATGACGGTTATGTCAATAGTTTATCCACTCGTGGGTTCAATTTAGTACTAGGCATTGAAATTCTAACAATAGATCATTTTCAATAGTTTTTGGGGTTTTTTTGGGACACCCTGTATACTGATCTCGGTATTTTAAAGTCGTTATATTCGTATCTTAATCTACACAACTTCCGTGTGTTTTAGGTACTCCCAAACCCAGATACGAAAACCAATGTTTATTTGAGCTAACATCGAGAAATCTTGGATTACAAACTGGCAAGGTATGTAATATTTACTGCACTATTTCGAATGTTTTGTCCGTAGAATAAATCTCCCTTCTTGAATTTGTTTTTTGATTGTCTATATTCTGCAGTGGTTTATCGCCTGAAAATGCTCTCATAATTCATTTGCGGGAGCATAGGGCTGTCTTGAAATTGGTTGCAAATCTGTAAATGTATCAGCAGAGGAGCGGCCATTCCCTCAAACAGAATAGTCTCGGTTGCTCGGCTCATAACATAACCTGTTAACCGTAAAGCCCTAGGCAAACTTGGGAACATTGTGGCGGAACAAAATTTTGCTTCCCGGGAAGCAAAAATTTTCCAAACGAATTCAAAAACATTTTATTGCGGAAACAAAGTGTCCTAGTTTGCCCACACGTTTTCAATGTTTCCAGCCGACGAGAAACATTGATTTTCCGATTAAGAATTCGCAAAACTGCAAGTCTTGAACAATTACATGCGACTGGAGGCCAATGTCTCTCACATAAATTTTTCCTATTTTGCCAACACTGGGAAACATGAAGAACGATTGGCAGGAAACAATGTTTCCGCAACAAAATTTTCTAGATTCCCTAAGTCTTAAATCCATATCTGCTATACATCCGTCATGTTAAATTTGACCTGGAGTTAAACGTCAGAGTGTACTGACAAAGTTCATGATAAAAAAATTTCTGCCATAAAATTTATAATATAACCTGACAAAGACGCAAATGAAATAAAGTAATGCATTTATTTACATAATATTGTAGTTTATTTATAAAAATAAAGTCAAGAACGGTTGTAATTTTCCGTAACGGTATATTTTCGAAGCCCTAAGCATGCTCAAAACATTACTGGGCATTTCGCTAACAAAGTTCCAGCTACTTTGTTTGAGTTTTGTAAAATGGTGCACAACTTCAAATAAATGTATCCTGAAATACTAAAGTTTCGGCGCTGCCCCCACAAAAATCGGAAGAGACAAATGCAACGTATAAATGAGTGACATTTAATTTTCTTGGGAAATTTAGATTTGAAAAAATATGGCGATCGATCCCACACCCCCGGTTCTACATTGAAAATCGTGTGGCAAGCCTGTCTTGTTGGAGGTGCGGAAAGAGGCGTCCGTGATGTAAAAAGGTTTCTATGTGGTTGTATATCCCTGTAACTGGGGATATAAACCATCTAACACCTGGGGAGGGAATAAATTTAGAGAACAGGTGCATATTGCGCAACAGAATTGGGGACAGCGACGTCAATTTCTCGGTGATAGTAACCTACCGATGCTAGTACACACTGTGGCATTAGAGCTGTTCTTTCACAACAACAATCCGACGGAACAAAGTGAATAATTGCATATGGCAGCCGCTCACTTCATGCACCTGAAAGGAATTACTGTGCACGAAAGTTAGGGATGCTTGCTCTCGTTGAGTTCATTGACCAGTTTTGGTACCACTTGTTAGGCCGCAAATTCTTAGTTCGAACTGACCATGAAGCAAGTGGCTTCCAGACTTCCTGGAACCACATTGAGAGGTGCCTAGATGGCTGGAGCGTCTACAAGAGTATCACTTTGATGTGGGACATCGTCTCGGAAAAAGCATACAAACGTAATTGATGACTTGTCTAGACGACCCCTTCGGCATTTTCGACATGGTGATTGGCTTTCCTGCAAGCTACACGGTGAACGGTGATTGGATGGAAGGTACGGATTACCCTGCGTTGCAGGTGAGATGGCGACGAGAAGACCTTGCTCGTGCCCAGCGAGATGACTCAGACATTGGTCCAGCGTTACCTAAGGAAACCTCAAGCACCTCTTCAACCACTGGCTTCGGTCACCCAATGCAACGAGTTCACATGGACATTGTTGGTCCTCTACCCAAAAGAAAAAAAGGAACTATATATATATTTTAACCGTACAATGTTCTTTCACAAAATGGGTAGAGGCTTATGCATTGCGTAATCAGCGGGCGGACACCTGCGCAAGTGTGTTTGTCAAAAATCCGGAAGGTTCAATTTTATTATGGCCAGGGGAAGTGTAATGTGTAACATGAAGTATAAGGGGGGTAGCACGAAGAAGGCAGAGAGAATAGCGATCGTGTGATGTTAGAGTATTTTGTTCATCTTAAACTAAATAAGAAAAGCAATCTCGATTATTTTACATAAGGATTTAGCGGTAAGCATTTATCCCTTATTTACTGGTACTGAGGGAAACTTTGAATTTTGTGGCCGCTGGTCCGCAAAACTCACTTTTTCCCGAGGTTCCAGTAAAAAAGTGTTTTGTTGTATAGTTATATTGTCAAAGTATGAATAATTCACCGGTTATTGGAGTCAACTTATAAAGTTTAAAACTAAATAACTGGAACGCCGTAAATGTTTGATAAAAAACAAAGAATGGACTTCGGAACTTCGCAGTTGACACGCATGAGCAGTTCACCTATTCTGTTGTTGACCGGTCAATAAATGTTTTGTTAGGGAATGGCAATTCAGTGAACACGGCGTCTTGCTGACCGGCACGTGATACGCTTTTCTCTACACACGTAAAAATCTCGCAACTTGTAACAAGTCTGCAGACAAGCCGTCAACAAGATGTGTTCGCACTGCTTGTACCAAGTTTGTCAACAAGTTGTTCCAAACTTGTTTACAACTTGTAACAAGCTTGACGAAAATATCAGACTTGTTACAAGGTTGTTCTAACAACTCTGATACAATCCTGTTGTAGCAAGTTTGTTACAAGGTTGGCAACACAAGGCTGTAACAATATTGTTATATCATGCTGTATCAGTCTTGTTGGAACAATTTTGTAACAGGTCTGATAGTCCCATCAAGCTTGTTACAATTTGTCAACAGCTTGTTCCAAACTTGTTCCAACAAATTCGGAACAAGCAGTGCGATTACATCTTGTGAACAACTTGTGAACAGACTTGTTACAACTTGTTTGCAGGTCTGTAGCAACTTGTGCGTTTTTACGTGTGTAATCGCAATACAGAAAAATTGAACTTTGACACCAACTATATAACAATTAAGCTTGTCAGACAGTAGCTTATGACTTAGACTGTCAAAAGCTCTACTGTAAACCATGGTGAAACGACGCACGGCTACACGGTTTGGATTGTCCAAATGACTATACATACCGTGTTGTATGTTCAACGAAGCATCTGTGCAACTCCCTCCACTGTGATATGCAAACTGGGTGCCACTTAAGCCTTGTTCAACAATGTCACCAGCATTAGTGTTGTATACAAAACTTCTCAAATGTAGCTACGTGCGATCACTGGTGTGATGTTGATTCCACAAAATACTGTCTTTTCTTTAGGGACATTTGGCACTGGGCAAATATTAGACCTTTTATTTAGCCCATGTTATGGGTGGTCAGTTGCAGCACATGGCATTCCGACAGGACACAAAGTGAGTACAACCATGAATTAATATAATAAAAAAACAATTATTTGCACAACCCTTTTCGAAATTCAAATACAACATCTGATTCGGAGTCTCCAACTAGGCTTTAAATATTTGCAAAAAGTATCAGCTATAATTAGGTTTACGTCTGGAATCATACTGCGGAAGACATAAAACTGATTTCGGCATTATATAACTAGTTTTGTCAAAGGCTTTCTCCCTCAACCTTTTCCTTTATTAACAATAATCATGTAAAATATTCGTACAATTTTGTGGTTAGTAATTATTATTATATGGCAAGCATCACTTCCGGTGAAATAGCGTTCTGTGATTGGCTCAGAAGCACTTTCAGCGGCCAATGGCTGGCCAGTGAACTTAATATAACTGGAAGGCTACCTGACGCGAGAAATTTGAAGCCAAACCTAAAGTCCTTCCCAGTCTTTCCACGCAATTAAAAACTCGGCCAAAAACAACATGCTGCAATCCCTGCAGAGTTCTCGCGCGAGTGATGGGCGCGATCTATTTCGAAAAAGTTCAAAAGCTAGTGGCCGCTAACAAAAATTGCTTTGATTTTTATACTTTTAGCGAAATTAAACGAATGAAGAAATGTGCATTACAGAAAAGGTACAAATGTTACAACAGCAAACTTTGATAATTTTAAGGTTAAAAAAACGCTTGTAACGACCAATTAAGGTGGCTCGATATAGTAATGCTCACAAATAAAGATGGCATGTGCCAAATTTAATGTTATTCACACAAATCTTTTTATATATCACGTTTACAACAAATAGATACGTAAAACATCGAATATTGCATGTCATGTGGGAGGCTGACGCCATTTCGCGCGTAAAAAATGCAAACTGGATGCGGCTTTACCAATTGCCGACGTCTTTAAAAAATTCAATTTTTAAAACTGAATGTGCTAAGTTAATCTCCTTATTTTGCACGGTGACCTATCTTGAAATTTTGTAGGCAGTATCGTACAAAAGTCTTGCATTATACAAAAAATTAAAAAATTCTGTAATGTGGAAAAAAAATTTTTCAAGAATACAGTATTTTCGTAGTTTAAAAAAAATTGGCGTTACAGAATTTTTTTAAATTTTGCACAATGTTAGTCTATGGTGTTTGTAACATGATGCGAGGAAAAAAATTGGGGGTCACGGTGCTTCTTTCAGACATGCGCAGCAAAATAGATCGTTTCTGAGTAAATTTGATACGCAAGTGTTGCCATAGCAACGGAGCATTGGCCATCAAAACTGCCATAATTTGAAAGAAAATATGTTAAAATACATGAAAAATTCAATACGGACTTATTTAAATTTAACAGCGCGAAAATTAAAAGCAATAAGTATAGCTTAATTTTTTGAAAACTGTATCGAACCACCTTAATCCAATACTGTTTTTAATTTCAGGATTTAAAATTTTACGGAAAAAACAACACATTTAAAAAAAACTGCAAATCTAATATCGAGAGGCTAATATAAGATCAAATTTAAAACACGTAAGACAACCAGTCGAGGTGAAGAACACTAGGAAAGTAAGTTTTTAATTTTATAAACATATAAAGAGTTTATTATGATGAAAGAGCATGTTGATTAGGAGTGATTCCAAGAAATGAGACGATGCAAATCCCGGAAAACATTGATTGCTTTATAAATCATTATAGCCCGGTTTCCGCGCCAACTTGAATTTACCATGCAGGTCACTCCTCCCACGCTGCCACGATCTACTATGTCTATTGTTATAAAAGAAATTGGCTGTATGCATGCACAAAGCGGACTTTACATCATCTAAAATATGCGCTACTGAAATACGTTCCGGCCACAGCCAGAAGAGTTTCCGGACACAGAGATTATATTATGTTTTGCGAGTCTCGTACAACTGACAATAGCAAAATACTAAAAATAGTTTAATCTAATCAGCACTAGCTAATCAAAAAGCAGATTAAAATGTGTTTACTCTAACAAACAAATTATTAATATTAGTCGCATTATTATTAGCACTGATGAAGTCCACCGCAACAACGTTTAATAAAAGTTAGTAACAGTGAAAAATATAATTATCCTTTTCTTTTACAACAAAAACAACGTGTTAACTCGTATTCTTTTCCATCGTGCTTTAGACCTCGTGTTCGTTGCCATGGCAACCGTATGAATTATGCTTATCAAGTATAAATTATGCCAATTATGCTTATTCTGGAGCATCCTACATTCGCCCCTTCTTTAAAAGTTGTTGTCCCCAACATCAGACACTTCACATTCTCTAGTCCATACGCACATATTACGATCATTGGAAGTCCGATCGAGGGTTGATCAAGTCCTCAGCTTCAACCAATAAGGTAACTTCTATCTCTACTTCTTAACTATAGTTCTTTTGGCCACTATGTTCCTTTTCTTTTGTTGGTCAGGAATCCTGGTATTATCTATGTTTTATGTAAAACTGTTTTTGATGGCAAAATGTTAGCGTTTCGATAGTAACACTTTTTGTCTTTAACAAAATATATCTTGATATAACGGTCGCGCCTGCCAATTCCACCAATAATACCATGCATGAATAGGTATAAACAATGGGGTAGGGCTAGTTGAAAACACAGTTGCTGGTGGAGGGATTGGAGGTGCTCGAGGAATCGGAGGCACTGAGTTCATCACACCTGCGTTTACCATGCTGATATTTCCCCAACAATCTGTTGGATTGCCTAAATTTCCATATGCCAATCTGGTCGGTGGTCTTCGCATCCGTTGTGTTCCCCACGAATACTTATCATCACCCTGGACGCCTGTTTCTGCTCGTTCATTTGCAGTAATCATTTCATCCGGTTCTGGTGTTGGTTCACGCACGACCTCCTGATCACGTATCGCATCACTTTGCACGCTTTCTTCGGCAGCTTGGTGATTTTCAATTTAAACCGGTCTTGAAACTTCCTGACTTGGTTGTTGCAAATTTATCTTTTTGATTTGTTCTGGTGACATTATTGGCATTTCAGACTCATCTTCGCTTTCAGTTGAATATTCTTGTAGTTTCTTGTTGTCACGCGTTGGTTTTCTTTTCTTCTCCATCACTTGTTTCGACGTTGTCACAGGTTTGTCTACGGGGAGGTAAGTACAAGGGAGCAGCATGTTTCTGTGAACAACTCGGATCTTCCCCTCACCGTTCTCGGGAATGAGCTCGTACAGGGGAATGTCATCATACTTTTGACGCACGATTTCGTAAACTGTATCTTCCCAATAGCATCGTAATTTTCCACTGCACTTTTTGCTTTCTTGCTATACTGGTTTTTCCCACTTCGAGCGTTGTTGCCTGCCTTGTCAGATGCGATGTGATAGGCTACTGTCATAGCTTCTCTCCATTTCTTTACATATTCCGGATACGTGCTGTAGCCAGGTTGGGATTTTAATCCATATACAGGGTGTATCAAAAAAAAGTTTACAGTTGGAAAAAGTCTGCTAATGCCGAAAGCGTTCAATGCTTTTAATAAAATATTGTAATTCTGAGTAGTTTAGCTTCATCCGGAGCACCTGAAGATTTTTTTTTCTGCAAAATTAAATTTTTGACTTAAGGTGGTTTATTATCAAAAGCCACTTTAAAATGCCTTGCGCACAAAGATGGATCACTGAAAAGCAATTTCAAGTTAGTACGATTTCAAGTATGCGAATGCGAGCACGCGCAGTTTAAAAAATAGACTTTCCGCCATTTTTGCACATTTTATTACACATGATTGATTTTATGTCTCATTATAAATTCATTTTATGCATAATTAACGTTTTGCATAAATTAAAGTACCGCATGCGTTAATTTAGCGTGTAAAGTGATTTTTGAGTGCCCACCGCTTGATTGTACTCGCACCAAAATGTCTAAAACTTTAAAATCTTATAAAAGATACTCCATATTTTAACACCATCTGTTTAAAACCTGTTTTAAACAAAAAGTCTTTGTGCGCAAAGACTTTAAAAAGTGGCTTTTTATAGCCAACCACCTTAAGTCAAAAAACGCTAGTGTTGTAAAAAAGATATTGCTAGATGTTCCAAATGAAGCTGTACTGCTTAGGATCACTAAAGTTCATTTAAACATTTAGCGCTCTTTGCATTAGCAGACTTTTTCCAACTGTAAACTTTTTTTTGATACACCCTGTATAACATCGTTTGGTAGTCGTGGTGGTCTGCCAAACAGTAAGGAATGGGGGGCATACCCTGTCGCATCGTTCTTAGTACAGTTATATGCGTGTACTACCTTTGGAAGATGATCACGCCAGCGGCTCTTGAATTTCTCTGGAAGGGTCCTTAGCATTGATAACAGAGTGCGGTTAAAACGTTCAACTTGACGGTTTCCTTCGGGGTGATATGGGCTAGTACGTGAGTGTTTAATCTCACTTAACTTTTCTAGATTATAGAATAGTTTGTTCTCAAATTCGGAATGTACTGATATCCTCCCACGCTGGTTTCAAGGTGAAGATAGTCAATAGAAACCATTTGAAACGGTGCGGTGGTTGTAATGGGATGAGGAGGCTCACGTGTTGCTTGGGCTGGTTTCTTGCTTTTGAGGCAAGTGCATACTTTTGTGACGTAATGAGCGATATCATTCTTCATATGCGGCCAATAAAATCTTTGCTCTCGCCAGATCGGTAACACGATCGGCACCTAGATGGCCCATTTCTTCATGTAACTTTTTGTAGACTTGATGGTGCAGACTTTTTGGTAATACTACTTGACGAATTGATCCTGATAAGCGATACAAGATACCATCTGTCCCGATCCTTAGCTTTTTCCATTCACGAAGAAGCAACTGCACATCATGACTCTCTTTCTTCCTTCCATAAGGTGGCAAGTACGCATTGGACAACTTCGGTTTCATCACTCGATTAATATCCGTGTCAGCATTCTGCGCCGTCTTTATATGGGTTGACAGTTCAATTGAGTTCACTTCCACGGTTTCGACGGACATGGGACCGTTTTTGGAAATGATTCCTCCTGTACTTTTGCACCACATATTGTTGCCTGAAACGCGTCCTGGTTTATTTCCTCAGTACATGTTTTCATGTAATCGTCCATATTCACTGGTATTCTCGAAAGCGCATCTGCATCTCAATTTAATTTGCCAGAGCGATAACGAATGTTAAAGTTAAAGTCAGCCAACTCTCCGATCAATCGTAGGCCTGAGGCATTCAATCGAGCAGTCGTAAAGACGTAGGTTAAGGGATTGTTATCAGTGAAAACTGTAAATTCAGGCGCGTAATACAAATAGTCCCGAAACTGATCCGTAATGGCCCACTTGAGTACCAGAAATTCCAGTTTTCCTCCATGGAGGTGGTAATTCTTTTCTGCGTTTCTCAGGCTGCGAGAAGCATAGGCAGTTACACGAATTGCTTCTTCCTGTCCCTGGTACAAAACTGCGCCTAAACCGTCTTTGGATGCATCAGTGTGAACGATGTATGGTTTATTGTAGTCTGGATACGCCATGATAGGTGGAGTTATTAGGTGTTCGATTAGCTTCTCTAGAACGTTTTGATGTTCTTTAGTCCATGCAATCGTAGCAGATGAGGGTACTTGTCCTGTCTTTCCAGTTTGTTTTTTCTTTTCGGACCTTGGCATTCACCTGGAGGAGTTGCTCGTGTGACGATATCACATAATGGTTTGGCCTTTCGGGCAAAACTAGGCATGTATCGACGATAGTAACTAAGCAGACCTAGTAATTTCCGAAGGTCCCCAACTGTTCCTCGTGGTTTTTCCTTTAGACTGGACACTGCATCGATATTTTCTGGATCCATCTTGTAACCATGTTCTGATACGACTCTGTCAAGGAATGTAACTTCACGCTTAAACAGTTTGCATTTTTTTGCTTAAGCTTTACTCCATGCTCTCGCAAACGACGTAGAACTGTTCGTAAGTGTTCTACATGTTCCTCGAATGTTTTACTGAATACAGTTACGTCATCTAAGTAAGGAACTGCAATGTCGTCACGAAATTCTCCAAGAGGAGGATTCTCGCGGGGGCATTCATCAGGCCGAACGGGATGCGAACCCATTTGTATAGTAGTGGTAGTAGTAATTTATTAACACATCCCAAAGGGGCTTTTCAGTGATAATTTACAAATATATAACATTATTATTATACTATTTTACAAACATATGCAATTATAAAGAAAAAAAACTACTTTATGTTCATGATCCTATATAAAACAATTAAGTTGAAATAAAACTTTCAACTAGTTTGCTTTTTAATTTATTTTTAAAAATAGCAACATTTGCACATTTCATCGATAGAGTTCCATATCTTACATGCTCGATAGATAAATGAACGTTGTCCGGTAGTTGTCTTGTATCTTGGAGGTCGTAAATCTTCGTCATTACGTAATTTATAATGGCGCTTAGTCAATTGACAGGACATCACTTTTAAATGAAGTTGGTTTGAAGCAAGATTTTTGATGCTCTTAAATGTCATTACTGCTTCTCGAAGGTACAACGTGTCCTTTACAGGAATCCATTTCAGTTGTTTAAGTATGGGTGTTATATGATCAAACTTCCGACTTTTAGTGACAATTCTAGCTGCAAAATTTTGCACTAGTTGGAGTTTGGCTATGTTTTTATTACTTGTGTTTGACCACAGAGTAGAACAGTAAAAAAGACTGCTAAAAACTAGTGACTGGATGATAAAAATTAACGTTTTTTCATCAAAGAGATATTTTACACGACTTATCTGTTTCAGCTTTAAATTACACGAGGAAACAATTTTACTAATATGCTCGACAAGACGGTTTCACAAACCCCTGATAGTACGCCTTGCCCTGATCCAGCACGCTAAACCATGAATTACCACCTAAGCTATCGAGAGTTTCCTAGACTCGCACTACCGGGTGTCTATCAGGAACCGTCCTATGATTTAATTCTCTGTAGTCGACACAAAGTCGTAATGTTCCATCTCTTTTCCGGATGCATACTACTGGCGATGAATATGCTGACTTTGATTCCCGAATGAAATTGTTGTTCAAGAGGTCTTCTATGTATTGCTTGACCTCAGCGTAAAGAGGTCTGGGAACTGTAACGTAGTTTTTTTGCACTGGTTCGATGTTTGTTAAATTAATTTCGAGTTCCAGATCTTCAACACAGCCAACATCATCTTCATTTCTTGCAAACGAGTCGCACTCTTCTTTCAACATGGCCGTTGCCAATTCACGTTGATGCTCAGTCAGACCACTCGTCTCGATGTCTGGGGAAACCGGTCGTCGCTATGACTTCCGTTGTCGTTAGTAACCGTTTTCTCTGTTATGTTCGCTTGGGATTGAGAGACTGTCGCATTTTTCTTTGTCTGGCTGCCAGAATTTTCCGCAAGTTTCACTTCTACAGGTTTAACCGATCTGACCAACTGAAGGCTACCTAATATGGTGTGTTTGTGTAAGGTGATATCATGATTTGTCGCATTAATGACATCTATTTTCATTTTTGACATTGAACCTTGTGTAATTGTGGTTAAAGTCTCATAAACTTCTAAACCATCTGGCCATGGACCAAGTTCATCAGGTTCAAAGAAGACTGGTGTGGTTTCTTCTACTGGTCCAGTATTCGCTCGGCAGTTAACTTTAATTGCTCTCTGTGCTGGAATAATCACGTCTTTCTTTCGGCTTTTAATTGTACATAATTTATCGGTCTTTTCTTCGTGAATAAGCTTAATTAACTGCAGTAAAATGTCCTTATCAAACTCTCGAAAACTTGCTTCTATTGAAGATATATGAACTGACTCCTCATCGCAAACATCAACAGGTTTGACGAGTTCTCCAATGACATTGTATCACAAAATGCGATACTCTAAGTTCTCATTTGTAATAAAAAGGGTACCGTAACTGATGGTTCATTCTTACTTGCAGAGATTAATCGGAGATTAAACTTTAATCTCCGTCCAACCGCTATATGCAATCTTTGTCCAGTTCACCATCAATAAGTTCTGAGATATCTTTGACTGTGTTTTTGTTAAAGAACTTCCCTAACATTTCTTGTGACAAAATAGACACTTGTGCGCCTGTGTCCCACAATACATTAGACTCAACTTCATTTAAGAAACATCTGACTGTACATCGTCGTCCAACAAGTTTAGCTATCTTTGCATGTCCAGTTGGTGTTAAATGACTTAAAAATGTTTTATTATTATGATTTGTTCTATTTTGGCCATGTCAGATCCCGAAGCGTTTTGCAATTGTTCCTGTGTTCATTCCAGTGTCTTTTTTGACAATGTTTTGAACATTAAATTACATATTTACACTGTGCACAACGATACAATGTCATTTGAGCATTGTTCTTACCACAATAGCTACAACTTTGGGACCGCAATCTTTCATCGGATGCTTCCGGCCCCTGAGAGACAACCTCTTGGAGTTTAAAGTTCTTCGGTTAGGGTTTTGTCGACACACAATGGCATAATGATTTTCACTCCCGCAGGTGAAACAGTGAGGACATCTTTCACTACCATTTTCTTGACACAGTGTGCATTTTGTACCGTTCTTTGAAAATGATTTGAAAAGAAACTCGTCGGGCAGAACATGAATACATGAATATGCACCCCCCCCCCCAATTAACGTTCTAGCGACGGCCCTGCTTGCATAATCAGTTCCGATATGCTTGGTTCTCTAAGGTAGCTTCGAACTCTTACTCGTACGTTCTCATCTTGTAGGCCAGTTTCTACAGTATGCAGGAAAAGCTTTTGAATATGCTCTGTCTCATACACCAGAGTGGATGTCCTTACTCTCATTTAGGGTATCAGCAAAGAGTATTTTCTGTCGCAAATCTAAAGCACGCATGAGAAATTCTTGTGGTGTTTCTTTTGGTCCCTGACATATAGATGCAAGACTTTGATAGAGTTCAGTGGAATTCTTAACACTATAATGGTTTTCCAGTATTTTTTTAATCGGTCTAAGGATAACTCCTGACATGTTTCTACATAACCTCGAAGAATCATTCCTGCGCTAATTGCGCGAATTACACCGTCCACAATTTCTTGCTCTGAATAGCCCTGTTTTAACCCTGAGTCAATTTGCCTTGTCAAGGATGTAAAAGTTAGTTTATCTTTCTCGTTTGGTTGTCCAATCTGTCCAACAATCTTAAATTGTCGACGAAATACACTTGTAGATTCAAACATGGTTTTTAATGTACTTTGCTCTGCGGATTGTTCAGGTGCCTGTGACTTTTCAACCGAAATAGCTTTTTCCGTTTGCGTTGAGGTTTCCAGATAAAATATAAGAAAAAACATACTCCGAAAAACAATATCTTGTATGTTTTTTCTTATATTTTATTAAATTGTCTGCTGGTAATGGTGTTTTTTTCCCAGATAAGTTGAGCGGAAACTGGTCAAGAAAGTGAGATGTCCTTCTTCGGATTTGTCTTCTAATTCTTTGTCGATGTTGAGGCAGATAAAACAAACGATTGTACTCTTTCTTTGCTCGGAAATATCAATCTTTAAACCCTTTGCAATAGCCTTCAGTACTGTGTCGGATGTTTGGCATAGTGTAGATTGTATTTCTAGTTGTAATTCCTCGGCAATCGTTCTTCAAAACTCTTCGAACGTACGACAAAACACAAAATCACAAGTTCGCTTTCAACTCACAATAAAACATATATTTCCGTACGAATTTCACACGTTTGATGTATTTAATCGTCTCGGTTGGACCTCCAATTTGTTACCCGCACGTCGAATTCGCCGCAACAACGTTTAATAAGTTAGCAACAGTGAAAAATATAATCATCCTTTTCTTTTACAACAAAAACAACGTGTTAACTCGTATTCTTTTCCATCATGCTTTGGACCTCGTGTTCATTGCCATGGCAACCGTATGAATTATGCTTATCAAGTATAAATTATGCTATAATTAGCTTATTCTGGAGCATCCTACATTTCCACAAAATTATACGTTGATACACCAATCATACTTCTATGATACGCATAATTCAGCACGAAATAAACCAATAAAATTCTTCGCTCTTATAAGCCGTCGGCCACTCAGTGATTTCTTGACTGTGTTATTGCGTATCGTAGAACAATAATGGAATTATCGGCTTTTGTGCCATGTCGTATATCTCTTTATTGTATGGGGCTTTGAGGGGTTAAAATTTTGTAAACAGATATTATTTGGCATACTTCAAAACATACCATCCTTTTATGGTTAAGCTCTCTGATTGGTGGTCACAAATGGTCTAATATATTGGAGATTATGTATGCCAGGTACTAAAAGGCAACATTTCGATCGACAAAAATCCTTCCATTACATTATTTATTTTCTAATACATATCTCCAACCTCTCAATGACATAAATCTGACCATTTTAATAATAATTCATAACAATTTATTATGAACTAAAATAATCTATAGCAATCAAGTGAATGTAGCAATTTTATAATGACTAAAAATTTTAGGTTTTAGGCACCTGCATGAGATAATTAGATTAGTTTGAAGACCTAAAAAAGTTAATAAACAAGAAGACATTTAAATGTTTTTATGATAGGGTCTTTATTTTTCGAGAACCATTGAGTATTTTTATAAAAGATGAAAATCATTTCTACAGGATATTTACACTATCAAAAAGAAGTGTATTATGAAAAATAGGTAAGCAACACACCATTTGAAGACTTTTCACTCTCAACTCTTCGTGTTACCCGCCATGTTGGAATGAAAAATAATATCACGTGGCGAATCAGTTTCAATCATACATGGAAGAAGGTATGGTGGCCAAGCGTTGCCACTATCACGGATCACGGTAGTGGCAGCGCTCTGCCATGAAGAAAATGATTTTCATTTTCATTTGCTTTTTTGTTTTGATTAAGATTTAATTTGTCATTTAGTTTTCTTTTATTTAAATTCCACTTTAGCTTTGTTTTACTTTTGTTTTACATTTTAATTCAAATCATACTTTGTTTTCACTATGGTTTTAAAGATTATTGGTTTTAAATAATATTCTTTAAAAATAAATTAGAAAAAATATAGTGGCAACGCTCAGCCACCATAGAAGAAGATTTATGTAATAAAAATAATCGGAGAAAACATAAAAAACATAATTTCCAACATATTAGACATAATACAATAAAGGGATGTACTTACTCGTATCGGCTAGTACGATTTTGATAGCATCTTTAATTATACAGTAAAACTAATATTGCCATGTTAAATCCGAAAATACATGCACTTGTGCATGTCGAGTTTAATAATTTGTAGTTCTACATTAAAAAGACGGCTCACTATTTAACAATTAGATTACGAGCTCGAGATTTCTATGCGGTGGTAGTTGATAAGGGAGAAACCCGAATCAACTATCACTGCATAGAAATAGAGAGCGAGTAATCTAATTGTTTTAGTAGAATCAGAGGTCAAACATGGAATATTCAACAAAAAATTTGATTTTTAAGCAATTTTTTTAAAAGAAATCTCTATAAGAAAATGTCGAGGAATAGATACCGAGTAGAGTAACCAATCAAATTACAGCATTTGCAATAGTATACTAGTATGATTCTACTGATATATATTATTACAAGAAATACTTATTGAATATAGAGGTCTATCAAAGTCTGTTTGAGTAGAGAAATTTACAGTGAGGTTCACTGTTTAAGATCTTACTTCGTTGTCTATGGTAGCGCTGGTTAATAAAGTGGGGGTGGTCCTTGGCCCTGAGCATTTGAACCAACGACCATTGTAGTCATTGGCATTGCTGCCACTGGAGCTCCGGTGACGATTTGTCCAGGAGATCTACTACGTTTGCACGAGCAATAAGTACGAATCGCTGCCCAGATGAACATTGCGACAAGAAAAAGAACGGCAACCACTATTACAGCGACTAGCCAATCCGGCAAACCGCAGATACCTCCTCGGCAAGTTTTGTCACAACAATTTCCACTGTCGCCACAATCTGAATCATGAGTGCAAGAATATCCTGTACAGCTCGCCCGACATCTGTTGTTGCAGCAGAAATAGCTTCCATAACAGTTTCTGTTAGAATAACAATACCTCTCGAAAGCTTGAGTTCCTCCATAACAAAGAACAAACACGACAAAGACGAAGAAAACTTTACCAGCTTCCATATTTTAATCGTATACCTTTCAAGGAAAACGATGCAATATGACATTGAATTGTTGCGACCGCAAGTACAAGTGTAAACAAGGCGAAAATAAACAAATTTATGGGATAATATATAAAGCTAAGTTTCGGAACACCACGGAAAAACGTCTGCGCATGCGTCAATTTTACTGAGATTGGCTTGGTGAATCGGGTGTTTCGAGCTTGTGTATTTCGCAGTATGGCGGTGAAAAGAAGTACCTCACATATGTGCCTTTGGAGTAAAATTATTAGCTAACCAACGAACGTATGAACTTAAAAACAAGAAATAATTGTAGTTTACATGCCTAGAAAATAATATTATTTTAGATGCAGGCCAAAGGTGAGTAATGAAAAATTTATTGTTTACGAAAGCTACTCGACCGAATGAACAAGGAAATTTTCCATAGGGTAATTTTATCGACATTTTTGCCAATAACTTTTTTTGCGTAGAATGAAAAAAATTTGCGTTGACTGTGTTTAAAGGTAATGACCTGCTATACAACTTAAAGGGAAATGGCAACAAATTTTTTTATCGTCTTATTTAAAAGAGACTCCAAAACATTATATGGAAGTCTATTACAGAATTTTTATATCTGCCTTATTTCGTGAAATATTTTCATTTGAAATCTTTAGTTGTCCGCCATCTTGGACATTTGTGGATATGCACGATACGTCACAACTGGGGTCACGCGATTTTTTTTCCTCACGACACAATGATTAATATGCTCCCATAACCGTACGTACGGTAAGTGTTGCGGATTTCAGCACGGACTGAGAAGATTCAAACAATATTTGATTGTTGGCAGGTATTTAGGAGCAGCTTTAAATGGCTTATCCCTGTTGTGACGTCACCAAAACATTGTTAATGAGGTCAAAAATTAATCCAAGATGGCCGACAGTTCGCTGATTTAGGTGAGAATATCTCCCGAAGTGAAACAGATAAAAAAATTTTGTAATATACTTCTATATATTGTCTTAGAGTCTCTTTCAAATGAGACAATAAAATTTTTTGTTGCCATTTCCCTTTAAGCATATGCAAATGCAAAACTCTTTCACAGTTTGCAAAACTCTTGTGTTTTAATCCGGTGTTCGAGAATTTTTCAAGAAGTACTCGCACGCCTCTCGGACTCAAACGTCAATTTTTAAATTAAATTTTGTGTTCTTAACCTTAGAAAACTACTTATTAATAGCCAAACTACTCGTCCTAATGTTGCTTTGTTTGTTTCACTTATCTTCAGCAATTAAAAGGAATGATTTTGCTTCAAGAAACGGGATTTAAATTCCCCACAATATTTTCAAGTACTTGCGCATGCGCAGACGTTTTTCCGCGGCGTTAAGTTTCGGCAATATACAACAACAACATGTGTCCTTTTCTATCTCAGCCCATGCACAGTGGAAAAACCGCTGAACTGTCCTATACTACCCCCTCTCAAACAAAACATTACTATATTACGTAAATCTGTCTGGTGGTTTCACTAACCGTCCACTTCGAGTTCGCACGGCGTCTGGTTATGCATCGAGTGTGGTTATTTTTTCATCACGAGCTTCGATTGTCTCGTTCGTTAATTCCACCGTTACTTCCATATCCGACGGGTTTGCTCCGCTGCAGTCTTTTTCCAAACTTTTGTTTTTCTTCTTTAACAGTCCTTGTTCTTGTCCGCGGCACGACTTTAGGCGGTTGTGGTGAACTACCAGCTGACGTCTTCCATTTTCTAGTTTTATGCGATATGTCACCCCTGTTTTGCCATCGACATCAAATCTCTTTTTAATAATATATGGACCAACCCAAAGTAAGACCAACTTATTGACCAACCATGAGTGAGAAAGAATGGGGTGTAACCAGTACTATCATGTACAGATGTATTATAACAACGCACTTATCGAACACCTTACTACAAAGCTTGATGTTGCCCTTTCCATGCACCCAAATGCAGGCATAATATTAGCTAGGGATTTTAACAGATGTCCAGTTTCTACAATTCTCAGACACTTTACGTTAAAGCAGATTGTTAAACAACCTACGAGGGGGAATGCTATATTAGACTTATTATAGCATATTGCTCATATAAGAACGCTACAACTAAAAAATCAGACAAGGAAAATCAAACAAGGAAATAATGCTGCAAAAACTGCTTTCGGAAAGTGGTTAACCGATTTTAATTGGACCGGTTTATATCACACTTTTTCTTGTGAACAAAAATTAGAACTCTTCGAAGATATCATAAATGCCGGATTGGATTGTTTTCTCCCGACTAAAACTGTAAAATTACATGAAAAAGACAAACCTTGGATAACTCCTGAATTTAAGAAAATAATTGAAGCCAGACAAAAGGCATTCCATGACGGAAAAAGTTCACATTATCGGCGGCTACGCAATCAAATAAACAGAGAAACTAAGAAGCTCAGGTCAACCTTTCTTGAAAAAAAATTGGCACAGTTAAAGCTAAACCCTAACCCAAAAAAGTGGTGGCAATCAATAAGACAGTTATCAGGATACCCCAGGAAGAAAGTCCTATCAACCCTTGTCGTAGGCAATCAGGTGGTGTCTGGAAAAACCCTGGCCGAAAACGTTAATGACGCTTTCGTTTCAATTACTAAAGAAATCCCTCCTTTGAATCGTCTTCATACTGATATTTTATCAGAAAACAACCATTTTGATATTTCACCTGAGTTCATCATCAATGGAAGAGGTTTACCACAAACTATCCATTATATCAACTTCCAAATCCCCTGGTCCAGATGGAATACCAAACTGGGTTTTGAAGTCATACGCCCATGTACTCGCTTCCCCTGTAGCATCAATTTTCAACGCCTCTATCCAGCAAGCGACCGTTCCGACCATCTGGAAAAAAGCTAATGTCATTCCAATTCCAAAAATGCCATCACCTCAGGAAATCACCAAAGACCTTCGCCCCATTTCACTTACATCTACTCTGTCTAAAATCTGCGAACGTTTTGTTACTGATGGCTACTTGAGCATATAAAAGAAAAGATTGATAGACGACAATTTGGTTCTTTAAAAAACACTTCGAAAACTCATGCTCTATTAAGCTTTGCACACCACTTGCTATATGAAACTGATATACCAAAAACCGCTGTAAGGGTTTTCTTGCTCGATTTTTCGAAAGCTTTCGATCTTATTGATCACAACATCTTGCTGTATAAGTTATACGAAATGAAAGTACCATCGAAAATTATAAATTGGATTCAAAGTTTCCTTTTTGGACGCAAACAATGCGTCAAGATAGCAAACTGTGTATCAAACTGGAAAATTCTAAACGGAGGTGTACCACAAGGAACAGTTCTGGGGCCAGTCCTTTTTCTTGTCATGATAAATGACCTTCTCATGGACTGGAATAATCGATGGAAATACGTCGACGATAGTACTATTGCTGAAAGTGTTACACCTGATACTAATAGCACCCTTCAAGAGCTTGTAGATATCATTTATAAATGGACCATCGCTAATAATATGAAATTGAATATCAGTAAATGCAAAGAACTAATAATAGACTTTGCGAAAGACAAACAGGATTTTCCACCTTTAATTATAAATGGCACTGCTGTAGAGCGCGTATCTTCAGCTCAAGTTCTGGGATTAATTGTTCAGGATAATATGAACTGGAACGAACACGTCACCAATGTTGTTAAAAAAGCAGGAAAAAGATTCTATTTGTTGAGAGTGTTGAAACGAGCAAACGCTGATACGAATACGTTAATCACTGTGTGCACTACTGTCCTCGAATACGCTTGCCAAGTTTGGCATTTTAACATCCAAGAGTATTTGAGTGAGGACATTGAACAGATTCAGCGGCGTGTTTTCCGAATCTTGTTCCCATTAATGAGTTACAGAGAAGCTCGGGATTTTACTGGTATTCCTTTACTCAAAGAAAGAAGAGAAACGTTATGAGAACAATTTTTTAAAAAGAATGAGAACAATGATAAATTAAGTGAACTATTGCACCACAAAGCAACAACAGACTATGATATGCAACCAAGATGCAAGTACAACAATTATCTATGCAGAACTGAACGCTTTAGGAAATCATTCTTCCCTCAAATCGTCTCTAAAGAAAACAGTAAATGAATGAGTATAAATTTAGGCCTATTGACTTTGTTAGTTCTTGAATTTTTAATACTCGTAATAATGTAATATAACAATAACTTAATATTTCTTAACACTAAATACAAATTTTGTAAATTGCTGATGTAATTTAACCTTTTGGTTACCAAATCAGTTTTTATTAATAAAACTATCAAATTATAAGCCGTCGCAACTATACTCAGATGTTTATCCCAGTCAGCCGGATGATCTACCTGGTGTTTCGTCAACATAGCAATAAGTGTTCGATTGAAACGTTCTACTAGGCCATTCGACTGTGGGTGAAAACCAGTTGTCCTCGTTTTCCTTGTCTCAAGGATAGTGCAGATTTCTTTGACAATTTTAGCATCAAAAGATCCACCTTGATCAGTATGTAATTGTTCAATGGCTCCGTGTTCTGGTATGTACTGGAAAGAGAGTATACTCGGCGACTGTTTCAGCCTTCTGATTCGCTAACGGATAAACGTTGACATATTTAGTGAAGGAATCCATTAGGACAAGGACATACTTATTTCCCTGCTCGGTTTTCGTAAGTTCTAAGATATCTGCATTTACTACATCTCCTGGAAGTGTGGATACAATCTCTTGAAGACCAGTGCGGGGTTTTAGGTTTGGATTCTGCCGTCTCTGGCAAATATTGCACTCCTGACACCATTTCTCAACGTCCGCGGTCATTCTGGGCCAATAATAGCGCATTTTGATCTTAAGGAGTGTTTTCTGTATTCCCATATGACACTGTTCTTCATGTAATTCGTGAAAGATTCTTCTCGTATATGCTTGAGGCACAACAACTTGAAGGTAACAATTCCTTCGACCTGCATGGAAGCTCAAAACGTCTTCGAAGGATGCCATCGATGATGACAAGTTTTCCAGCTAACCACTCCCTGTACAAAGCCTTTTGAGCTAAATTGGGCATGTGCGACGGCTTGGGAGGGTGTTCTTTTTTGGTAATCCACGTCATAACCTTGGACGTATCTCGATCTGTTTGTTGCCACGTTTTTAAGTCCATTGTTTGCTCACCTGACTTTCCAGCATCTTCTACCATTCTTATGGGTGCCGCCACTGCTTGATCGGTTTGGTATTCTTTGTCGGTCTTTTTATCCTTACCGTATCCAATTCTACTCAATGCGTCTGCTAACGAATTACCAGTGCCCCGTACATGTTGTACCGTGAAGTTGTATTCTTGGATATCTGCAAGGAGTCTGCCCCGACGGCCATAAGGGTCTTTCATCTCACTTATGTACACCAAAGGTTTGTGATCAGTTCTAAGAAGGAAGGGTCTGCCAAGTAAATAGTGTCGAAAACGATGGAGTGTGTCACGTATAGCGATCGCTTCTCGGTCATATGTGGAATACCCTCTTTCCCTCTTGGTAAGTGCTCTGCTAAAATAAGCTACAGGCATCAGTGTTCCCGATGAATGTTCTTGCAACAACGCGCCACCGACTGCGACCTCGGATGCATCTGTCATAACAATAAACTCTTTAGAGATATCCGGATGGTAAGTATTAATTGGTGCAGTTATTAGGCATTTTTTCAATGTTTGAAAAGCATGTTCAGTGTGTTCGTTCCACTTAAACTTGTCTTTTTCTAGCAATTTATAAAGAGGGTTTGCAATGTCAGCATACTTTGGTACAAACTTCCTCCACCAACCACATACCCCTAAAAATGTCTGAACTTCTTTTACACTGGTTAGAGTCTGCCTCTGACAAACAGCAGAAACTTTCTCCCTGTCTGGGGTAACACCCGCTCTTGAAACTTTATGTCCTAGCCATACCACTCCATCTTTCGCCAAATGACATCTTTAGCTTTAATTTTAAGGCCATGTTGTCTAAGGCAATCAAAGACTTCTTGTAGACGTCGGAGATGATGTTCGAACGAATTTGACACAAAGCAGATATCATCCATGTATAAGATGAGACGCTCTGTTGGAATAGTGTTAAATACTTTTTGCATTAAGCGGCACCAAGTTGCGGGACTATTTTTCAATCCTTGGGGCATGCGCGTCCACTGCCATAACCCGACAGGGGAACGAAAAGCAGTTTTTACTTTATCCTTTGGTGACAAAGAGACTTGCATGTAACCTTGGACCAAGTCGATAGTGCTGAAATACGAGGCGCGGCATCACTTGACTTATCAAGGCAGTCTTGAATGTTTCCTGTAGGGAATCTATCTGCTACCGTAACCTTATTTAGTGGTCTGTAGTCAGCACAAATGCGAATACTCCCTGACAGGTAAAATGGGAAAAGCCCACGACGAATTTGAGGGCTCGATTTTTCCTTCTCTGTAAAGTGTTCCTATCTTTTCATTTACTTCACTGACGCATCCTAGTGGTAAACGGCGTGGAGGGGTATTGATTGGTTCATCTGTTGTGATATCAATGTTATGGTGTATAGTGTCTGTAAGTCCTTGATTACTAGAAGATTCAAAAATATCCCCATTTGTCCGAAGTAACTGCTTTAACTTATCTTTCTGCTCAAATGATAGTCCTGTACCAACGTGGGCCTCCAGAACCGGATTACGGGGCTACATGCTCAGACGGTGAAGTTGGTTCACTTGTCATATCAGTCTCTGATAAGTCAGCAACAGTTTGGCATCTCCAAACTTTAATTGGGTGATCCCACACATTGGCAACACATACAGGGATTGTCGTTTGTCCTTTAGGCACCTTTACTGCTGCAACCGCCAAGCCAGTTCGGCTTACAAACTCAGGGGTAGGCTCTACAATTCCTTCGAAAGGACTGTCATCTTGCCCTATAAGTTTGGCAGACAGAAGTTTTTCCTGTTCCGGATGTATTACAGTTGAAGTGGTCAACTGTACTCTGCAGACTCGTGCAGTTGTAACAACTGTATCTTGAACCGTGGGCGGTATATTTGTAATGGGCATGCCATTGATACTAACAGTATTTTTGTTACAATCAATTATGGCCCCCAACTGACTCAACAATGGCAAACTTAGAATGCCATGATCAATGTCTTCCACAAAATAAAACTTCGTACTTACTCTGCTTGTACCAATTTTAACTGATGTGAAAGTAACACCAGAGCAGTTCACAGGCGTTTGATCCACACAGACTGGTTTAACCCCGTCCAAATTGTTTAACAATAATCCATGCCGGTTAGCAAATCTTAACGGTAACAGATTAACTTCTGCTCCAGTATCACAAAGACATCTCAATTTTTTATTGTTTACAAGGATGTCTGTCATCAATAACTGTGAATGGGCTGAGAGAGTACTATGAATTATTGGTGGTGTTTCTCTCCAAGCCCAAGTCCCAAGGACACGGGCACGGCTTAGGTTCTGGGCATTCACGAGTGCGATGTCCCTCTTTCCAACATCGTCGACAGGCATTTCTATATGGACAAGAGCGAGCAAAATGCTGGGGTGATTGGCATGTGTAACAGGAGGAATTTTTCTTGTTGTGAGTAGGCATTTTGTTGTCGTGCCTCTCCTGGTGCCAATTTTTATCTTCATGACAAGGCTTTGTACTCTCCTGCGATGAAGGGGAGTGTGGTAAATGTAAGACTGCTGTTAGTCGATTTACAGTACGGTCCTCTAAGCTATCCAACTCCTGCTCACTAAGTGATGGTTCAGCATTAACAGTCCGAATTGGTTTCGTTGAGAGAGCAGTCACAAACAAAGGTAATAAATCACTGGCAGCTTTCAACATGAGCTGAGGGGTTGCTAGATCTGTTTTATGAACTTGTAAATGCTGTCCTAATTTTGCATCTACGGAATTGCTGTCAAATATGAGGGCCTTTACAAAACGTTCAGTAATTTGTTGTTTATGTTCATCTTTTGTCCAATCGGGCGTGGGAAACGCTTAACCATATTTAGTGTTGATGCGACCTAACAGTACGTCCAAAGGTTCATCTACTATACGCGACATGGTGGTCAAATCAGCTAAATGTTCACCTACCGTTTTCCTTTCTCCAAATTCCGCAGAGTAAATTTCTCTTTAAAATCTTTCCATGTTGTCACATCGTCTTCGATAGTTTCCCAGTAATCATCTGCTCGATCTTTCAGTGGAAGTGGGGCTTGTAGAATCAATTGTGCTTCAGACCAATTCTTGGCTTTTCGAATTTTGTCTAGCTGACGAAGCCATGATTTCGGATCAGTAGAGCCGTCATAAGTAGGCAAAATAATCTTTAATCCGTAAAAATTTGTATTCTCTGACGTGCTAGGAGCGGCCTCCGCTTCTTTTTCCACAACAAATACTGTTTTTACCGCTGCCGCCAGCGTAAACAAGGCGAAAATAAACAAATTTATTTAACAATATATAAAGCTAAGTTTCGGCAACGTACAACAATAACATGTGTCCTTTTCTATCTCTGCGCATGCGCAGTGGAAAAACCGCTGAACTGTCCCATACAAGCAGGTGATGCATTGAACCACATTTCTGGCAAACTGCGACACATGGCGTTTCTTGGTAATTGTTTTTTCGACAATAGCGGCACAATCTTGAGTTTTGAGCCAACGGAATGCAGTAAAAACTCAAAGATGATCTTAAAAACGCTATTATAGCTTCATCCATCGATATTCCATGCGATCCAGTCAAGAGTCTGTCGGGTATGAACGGATTGAAGATTTTTTGTGTAACTTCCAAGAATGATGTTGCATAAAATATTAACTGCATTGTGTATGTTGGTTAGGTAATATACCACAAAAAATCCCAATTTTATGTTTTTATGTTATAAGAACGGAAAATTATATTAGTTATGGTTCTCTTCATTTTTTAAAAAAAAGTACATTGAAAACGGAGAAATCCAGTTAAGTCCGTCACCACGGGGTAAAGCCGTGGTTTTACACAGAGCAAAAAACAACACGCGATTGGTTCATTCTACTGCTTTCGTTATTATTGTATTATATTGTTTCATGTAAATTTTTAATATATGCAAAAACGCATAAAGCCGTATTTTAGTCCTCGTATGAACTGGAATAAAAAGATTCTGTAAATTCATGGTTATTTCGCACTGATATCATGATTCCGTACGAGGATTTGAGAAGGAGGCATCCTGTAAAAGAATGTGTCTTTCGGTATTGAACAAGGACCAAATTTCTTCATGCGGTTATTCTTGAGGCGAGACACATAACCATCGGGCACTTTTAAAATTTCAATACAAAATACATCTTACTAAATATTGCAAACGATAACAAGGTCTGTTTCGTTGCTCGGTGATAAAACGCCAAGGCTGCAGAAGCAATTCCGAGGTGTTTTTGAACCTTATGTTTTATTAGAATCAATCATTGAGACATGTCACCATAAAAAAATATATGTTCGCGCATTAGCGTAAGCGTGCCCCCACACAGGTATCCTCATGTATTCATGCTCTGTTCAACGAATGTCTTTTGAAATCAACCTTACGTTCGCCCATAATGCCACAATACTTGTTTGACAAAAATTAACGAAATCAGTTGTATGCGGACTTTACATCATCTAGAGTATACGCTACGGAATCACTTTCCGCCCACAACAGAGTTTGTATTGTATTCTGAGTTTATATTGAATTCTGCGAGTCTCGCATAACTGACAATAACAATATAACTATAGTTCAAAATACTAGAAATATAATCTAATTCGTACTAGCCAATCAACACTGAAGAAATCAGAGAAATATCAGCTATACATTAAAACATGTTTCCACTATTATACAGCGGGTGCCAAAAGTATATGAGTCCAGTCCAATTTTTTTTTAAGAAACTAGAGATAGAATTATATCCGTAATTTTAAGTACCTAAACATGCACATTTGGCCTTAAAATATGTACATCAAGTCCTCACATTATGCTCTACGATTGCTTCCGACATTCTTGCTTTAACTTGTTTACCACATTTATTCATAACATTAGGTAATTTATATAGTCCTGTGCAAACGTGAGAATAAGGGAAAACTAAAGATTTAAATCAAGTTAGAGGACAAATGGTTACCCTGCGTAATTAAGCGGTCTGAAAGGTTGAGTTGTAGTCGCTTAACCATTATACTTCCTAAAAATAAGCATAATCGATTGTTATGGAAAGAAGCACAAAATATTAGACGGAGACATCCTGAGAGGTCACGCTGTGCAATGGACCCTGATACAGAGTTTAGAAACATCCAGAACTATGTTTATTGCGGTTTTCAATGATGCTGGGGATATTTATATGATAAATAGTATTTACAAAAAACATAAATATCATCAGATTCTACAAAGCCATGCTTTTAACGTCTAGGAAAAGGCTATGTGAAAGATGGTTTATAAAGAATATTCTGACTTGTGTAAACTGAGTTTATATTGAATTCTGCGAGTCTCGCATAACTGACAATTACAATATAACTATAGTTCAAAATACTAAAAATACTATAATCTAATTCGTACTAGCCAATCAACACTGAAGAAATCAGAGAAATACCAGTTATACATTAAAATACATTTCCACTATTATATATGATTACAAGAAATACTTATTGAATATAAATGTCTCTCCAACTTTGTTTGCGTACAGCAAGGTTCACTGTTTAAGATCTTACTTCGTTGTCTATGGTTGCGCTGGTTAATAAAGTGGTGGTGGTCCTTGGCCCTGAGCATTTGAACCAGCGACCATTGTTGTCATTGGCATTGCTGCCACTGGAGCTCCGGTGACGATTAGCCCAGGAGATCTACTGCGTTTGTACAAGCAATAAACACGTAGTAAACCACAGATGAATATTCCGACAACACTGAGAACACCAACCACTATTACAGCGACTAGCCAACCTCGCAAACCGCAGATACCTCCTCGGCAAGTTTTGTCACAACAATTTCCACTGTCGCCACAATCTGAATCATGAGAGCAAGAATATCCTGTACAGCTCGCCCGACATCTGTTGTTGCAGCAGTAATAGCTTCCATAACAGTTTCTGTTAGAATAACAATACCTCTCGAAAGCTTGAGTTCCTCCATAACAAAGAACAAACACGACAAAGAAGAAGAAAACTTTACCAGCTGCCATATTTTAATCGTATACCTTTCAAGGAAGACGATGCAATATGACATTGAATTGTTGCGACCGCATGTACAAGCAGGTGATGCATTGAACCACATTTCCGGTAAACTGCGACACATGGCGTTTCTTGGTAATTGTTTTTTCGACAATAGCGGCACAATCTTGAGTTTTGAGCCAACGGAATGCAGTAAAAACTCAAAGATGATCTTAAAAACGCTATTATAGCTTCATCCATCGATATTTCATGCGATCCAGTCAAGAGTCTGTCGGGTATGAACGGACTGAAGATTTTTTAACTTCCAAGAATGATGTTGCATAAAATATTAACTGCATTGTGCATGTTGGTTAAGATAATATGTGACCTTCCATGGGAAAACGTACGTTAACGATTTTGCCAAACGCTTCGAAATATCGTTCGGTATCCGTTCGTTACCGTTGACATGATTTAGCATTTCGTTCACCGAATTTTCAATTCGTTAAACGTTCATAACAAACCGTTGAAATTGTCAAAAAAGATCGTTATAAAAATCTTACTAAAGCGTTTATCAAATCGTTAAACGTTAGGTGATAAACGTTTAGATCCATTGCACATAACGTTCACAGCAAGCGCCTTTATGTACACTGTGATGTAGCTTGTAGATGGTTAGATGGTTAGATGATTTAACGTTATGTTATGATTATTGCCCATAAATTTGTTGAACTACCTAAGCTACTTGCGGTTTAGACTTCAAATTGTGCGTAATTTTAACTCTTGATAAAAATAACATCTGTATGACAGATGCTTGAAAATGAGAGCCAAGATGTTAATCAACTTATTTTGCCGGAAATATGCAAAATGCTTTGAATTTTCACCTTTTAGAGTGCACGCAGAGCTGGCAAAATACTGTTTCTTTATTGTTAAATGTATCATTTAAATTCTGTTATTCTCATCTTGTTTTTTAATACTTCGTGGTATGCTTTTTAATATTTCGTGGTGTAATACAAGCCAATCTATATACAATGTAAAAGGCAGAGCCGTATAAATAGCGTTTTAATTGGGAGGGGGTTGTACTGTACAATAATGACCTAAATTATTCGTGTTCTGCCCAACTAAGTTCTCATTATCGCTTTAAGCCGACTAACTTCAAAAGAAATTAATCGGTCTCGTCGAGCAGCTAGAACACGAATACATGAACATGTAGCCACTCGCAAGCGCTAGTTACGATCCTGGTCAAACTAGAAGGCTGCGTCAACCACTTAATTCAATGCGGTACAAGTCAGAATAAAGTCAGACGGATATAACACAATCTCAGCGGGCCAATTTTGATCGGCTTACATGCAATGCAATATCACAACATTTTAATATAGTTCTTGGTAACGAACGATCGAGTCACTATGACTCCTTGATCAGTTAAACTTTTTCTTTAAACTTTACAATACTTTCTCTTCATATAAAGCTTTTGTAAATATTGTAATATCTTAAACGCTCTGAACTTTATAGAAAGTACACAATCCCAGGTCCCCGAAAAACACAGTCAATTGGCAAGCTATATATCATTTAAAACCCGATCCTACTATCAAGCCTTCTAACAATCGAGTCCGCAAAAAAATTAGCTTTTAGTAAATTGGGTTGGAAAATTATATTTATTGCATATATTGAAGTTGGTAGGGCTGTAAATCTCTCTTAATGATTAAAAACATTAATAAACCTATTAGATCACTTTGTTAATCACCTGAATATGTTCATAACTGTTCTAATGTTTTGCTACTAGTTGGTTTGTTGGAAATTGACATGTATGAGTAATTTGAGTAGGGACTTATATTATTAGGTAATTTATGTGACGTCAGTATAATCAGGACAGTTAGTGTGATAGTGACCACGTTTGCGTCAAGGTGATTTAAGCGAAGCTTGTATCTGTGATTTATTTTAATTCTTATATTATATCAAAATTATTATTACGGTGATTTGTGACTTGTCGAGGACAACGTAGTTTTGGAGGCAAACATTCTCGACTCGTGGACTGATTTGGAGACACGCTTGACGCAGTTAAGTTTAGTAGTAAAAAGATCGCAATGTATCATCGAGTCAGGTAAGCGAGTAGCTATAAAAAGGCATCTTGAAGCGTTACAAACTACCGCTAAAGAAGCATCAAAATGCAAACTCGTTCTCGAGGCAATCAAAATTGCCGAGAAAGAAGAACAAACTGCGATAGACGAATGGAGTAATCAAATTGATGAGAAATTTGACGCGGCTGACGAAGCCACAATGCGCCACGAAAAATGGCTTGCTGATGCAGATAAGGCCGAGCAGTTTGTAACGCAAGAGGAACAGTTGAAATTTGAACTAAAGTTGCATGAAAAGAAGCTTCAAATGCAAGCTGAACTTGCTAAGTCCTCAGTACGAAAACCGGAAATTCAGGAATGTGAACATTTTACGACTCAATCTGCCAAATTGCCAAAGCTTGTTATATCAAAATTTGATGGTTCTTGCATGAATTGGCCCAAGTTTTGGGGACAGTTTAGTGAAGCCATTGATAAAAGTTCTGTCGCTCCGATTACAAAGTTTACGTATCTTTTGGAGCTTCTTGAGCCCCAAGTTAAGCGTTGTGTTGAAGCCTTGCCGTTCAACACCGAAGGGTATAATCGAGCAAAAGCCATCTTGCAAGAGAAATATGGAAAAGAGCCTGAAATCATCAAATGTTATGTGAAAGAAATCTTAGATCTACCTAATATTACGGGAACTAACCCTCGCAAGGTCGCGGAATTTCACGATAAACTTTCGCACTCAGTTCAAGCGCTTGAAACTATGAAAAAACTGCATGAAATCAATGGGAATGTTTCGATGACCCTTGACAAATTGGCAGGTATCAGGGGGGATTTGGTCCGAACTGATCCTGAATGGGAATCGTGGGACTTTGTTAAATTAGTCCATGCCTTAAGACAGTGGGTAAAACGAAATGCTGTGGTTTCTAACGATAATAAGGACCGAGAAGAGAACATTCGTAAGAAACTGTTTAACACCCGGGGGGAAGACGTTAAAGTAAAGGGATGCGTTTATTGTGGGGACGCTGACCATAAAGCGATACAATGTGAGAAAATTGTTGAAACAAGCGAGCGTAAGAAAATTCTCGCAAGAAAGGGATTGTGTTTCAATTGCGCTGTAAAGCCCCATCGCGCAGCAGATTGTCCTAGCAAGTCGTCATGCCAACACTGCTCGAAACGTCATCACTCGTCTATATGTGATAAGAGACCCCCAGACGGTAAAACGTTAATGACAGACGGTGCGAGTGATGATGGGATATTCCCAGTGGTGGTCGTTAAAGTAAATGGTGTTATGTGTCGCGCTCTGATTGATTCTGGCGCCGGAAGCTCATACGCGTCTGCAAATTTAGTTGACATGTTTGGCAAAAACCCCAGCGAAGTTAAATCGCAGCGCATCGATATGCTCATGGCATCAAAAACAACGCGAGTAGAAATATACGACGCCGAAGTGAGTTCCTTAGATGAAAATTTCAAAAAAAACGTAAAAGTCTCGAAAGTCAACAAACCTGAGCTGTTGTTTGTGAAAAATCCTAGCTATGACCAATTACTACGTAAGCACGACCACCTGCGAGGCGTTACTATGGACGACGGTGACACAAAACCACAACTTCCAATACATTTGGTACTAGGAAATGGCGAGTACGCGCGCATCAAAACCAGCACTAAGCCATTAATCGGTAAAGAAGACGGCGAGCCAATAGCAGAGAAAACGAAGTTTGGCTGGGTGATAATGAGCCCTGGCTTGGAATTCGAGCGAAACATGATGCTTTTGACCCAAACTTCGCAATCAGACTTCGATCGGCTGTGCAGATTAGACGTTCTCGGGTTGAAAGACTCCACAGAGTGCGACCAAAATCTTGTCTACGAAGATTTCAAGGAACAACTGTCTCGAAGCCCATCTGGTTACTACGAGGCTAGCCTACCATGGAAAGCGAACCATCCTCCGTTACCGACGAACGAGGTCGGAAGTCGTCGACGCCTAACTTCCTTAGTAAGAAAATTAAAGAAAGAAGGCAATTACGAACAGTACGATAAAATAATCTGTGAACAGCTCGAACAGGGAATTATTGAAAAGGCTTCAAACGAACCGACTGGTAAAGAACATTATCTTCCCCACAAAGCAGTCGTAAGAAAGTCAGCTGAGACCACAAAGCTACGCATTGTGTACGATGCCTCAGCAATGGAACAGAGCGATCAACCATCAATCAACGAGTGCCTCAACCCTGGACCACCATTGCAAAACCTCTTATGGGAAATCCTGGTTCGATCCAGATTTTATCCTGTCTTGTTAACAAGCGACATCGAAAAGGCATTTCTTCAAGTGCGAATAAAGGCCGAGGAACGAGACGCCTTGCGGTTCCTGTGGCAGAGTCCTGGAAGTGATGATGTAACGGTTTATCGGTTCACTCGAGCATTATTTGGTCTGACCTGCTCTCCGTTTCTACTCGGAGGAGTCATCAATGAACATCTTAGGCACTGGGAAACCAAATATCCGGAAGTAGTAAAGGAAATACGTGACAACTTGTACGTAGACGATTTGATAACGGGGGGAGAGAGCGTACAATCGGTAGGAACGAAAAGACTACGGACAGTCGAGGTGTTCGAAGACGCAACTTTTCATCTCCACAAGTGGCACTCAAACGATTCCACTTTGGAAAACTACGACCGGACAAACCAACCCGAGGAAGATTTGACCTACACAAAGCAACACCTGGGATCAAACGAATGCGAGGCAAAACTCTTAGGGCTTCCCTGGAATAAAACAGAAGATACCTTGACTATTCCAACCTCCTCTGAAAGAGAAATATCTACAAAACGTGAAGCTCTGTCAGAACTCGCTAAGGTTTACGACCCGCTCGGTTTAGCGTCACCGTCCACACTAGTTGCAAACATCCTGTATCGTGAGATGTGTGAAGCGAAACTCCATTGGGATAGCAAACTTGACGATTGTTTCAAACGACGATGGAAGGAATGGGGAGCGCTTATCTCAGAGAAATTCACCATGCCTCGCACTTTGGCCCCAGTCCACCAACCTATTTCAGCCATTACCCTCCACGGTTTCGGTGATGCAAGTAAGTCAGGTGTCTCGTCAGCCGTCTATGCAGTAGTGCAGCAAGGGGAGGTAAAGACTCAAGGTTTGGTTTGCGCAAAGTCCCGTTTGGCTAAGCAGAACCTTACGATACCCCATCTCGAGCTTGTTGCAGCGCATATGGCCACAAATTTGGTGTCCAATGTTGAAAAGGCTATCGACAACTGTGATAAGATCGAAACTCACTGTTGGAGTGACTCAACCGTTGCCCTGTATTGGATCAACGGAAGCGGAGACTATCGACAATTTGTATTCAATCGTGTAGCTAAGATTCGAGGTCAAGGACATGTACAATGGCATTATGTGCCGACAAAGGAAAACCCTGCAGATATCGGGAGCCGAGGTGGAAGCGCAGGGAATAATGAATTATGGACAAACGGTCCAGAATGGCTGAGTGATCCGGAGAAGTGGCCCAAGTCTCCAATAATTGAATGCAGCCCAGAAACAGACGTCGAATCCAAGGTTTTGAACAGAATCCTTGCCACAGCGATAACCCGTGATGATGATCGAATGGACAAGCTTCTCGAAGCCCATAACTTACAGAAAGTCATACGAGTCGGTGCATGGGTTAAAAGATTTGTCAACAATTCGAAGTGTCCTATCAACAAACGTAAGACTGGCCCCTTAAGCACAGCCGAGATCCAAGACCAGTATCTTTGGTGGACAAAAAGAGCACAACAAGACGCGACGATTAACGGCGAGATCGAGAAATCAAAGGTCCAACTAAATCTGCAACCGAACGATGCAGGAGTCCTGGAATGTCGGGGACGGATCGAAGGAGATTATCCTGTATTCCTTCCACAAAATCACCTCTTCACTCGTAAATTGGTCGAACAAGCTCATCTCACCACTCTTCACGGCGGAGTCGGCATGACAATGGCGAAAGTTAGAGATCTATACTGGGTCCCCAAGCTACGGCAGCTTGTTAACCGTGTGCGAAGCGATTGTTGGGGTTGCAAACGTTTTCGTGTGCAATCGTACGAAAACCCACCCCCCGGAAACCTGCCCACCACTCGAACGCAAGGCACAACTCCTTTCGAAGTCCTTGGCGTTGATTTCGCGGGTCCGATCCGGTATCGGACGAAAGGAAAAAACTCAAAGAAAGCATATTTGGTCTTATACGGGTGTAGTCTTACGAGAGCTGTCCATCTGGAAGTACTCCAGTCACTTGAACTAAACGATTTTCTAGATAGTCTCAAGCGATTTATTGCACGGCGTGGAAGACCAAGACTGATATACTCCGACAACGGTGCAACGTTTAAAGCGGCAGAGAAATGAAACTTCCTAAACCTCGGATATACAGATGGTTTAGGTCATGTATAAATCCTGACTGCGCATCATTGACATTAAAAGAATGCGTGTGCTTGCCATAATTGTTCATTATCTGTGCTAAACTACAAGAAACATGCGGGGCTCATTGCGCATTTTGCGTAAGTTTTATCATGTTTATTTTGTAGCTACTTGCATGAGATTTTACTGGTCAATGGCTAATTGATGCATCATCCCTGAAGTGCATTTCAACAATTCGGCCTAAATTTCACAGAATGCCTGATGACTTACTTATATTTTTTTCAATAATCACTTTGAAGCTGGAATAGAGCTTATTATGTGCCTGTACTATACAGTAATGGATTCTTTAATACTAGCTCTTGCCTTATTAACAATTATCTTGGTTAAGTCAAATGATTCATACTAGAAGTCCCGCGTCTAATAGCTTTTTATTTTTTGTTGGAGTTTTTCGATTTCATCATTCCTGTCACTGGCATTATTAATGCATTTCCTAGGAATAGACAATGCAATTCTTTCTTGTACAATCAGTAGGGTAACAGCCAAGAAAGCATAACTCCATTCGTTTATTTAATAAATAAGTGGCTTTAGTGACCATAATTTACTTATCATCAAGCATGTTTTCCGGACGGCGTACCTGTGTTTTACGGCATGTTGGTCTGTTACACAAAACGTGCGCAAAGTCATGGTCTATCGACTGATATACGAAGTGTACAGATATAATAAGAAATCTGCTTACAGTTTTGACGTGCCATTGTTATGGCTTTAATTAACTATATTCAAATAATAGCAGCTTTAACTGCGAGTCTGCGATCTCAGCCTTGCGTGCTCCAACTTAAATCAAACAGTCTCCTGTAAAATTTCCAAATATTCTTCTTACTTAATCCAATTTCCTATCATGAAATATTTGTCAAGTGAGACATATTTTCTGCAAAATCTCACACGTTTGTTGTGACTAATATACTTTTCGAATAATAACTATGTTGTCTATCTATCTAGTAAAGGTCAGATGTATACAATTATATTTGTAACACAGAGGATGTTCGTTATAAAAAGTGGGTCCTTAAAACTCAAATTAGCCGCAACCTTTCGTATTAATTCGACTGCTTAATTTGAACTACTTCAAATTGACAAAAACACCAGATCTTGTACACATATAGTAAAAGCGTATCAATGTCCTGATATTTTTTATGCTCAAACCTGTTTTATACGTCGCATTTCAGTCGCGCCGAATGCAATTCAAACAATGGATAATGAGATGACTCACTTCATTATCTATTGCTCGAATTGCGTTCGACGCGGCTGAGGTGCGACGTATAAAACAGACCTCACACTGTAGCATATATACACATGCATTAAAATAAATTATTACCAATCATGTACCTAGCAATTATTTAGTACACATAAATATAGGTTGTAGACGTGGCCATAACATTATAATATATATAAGTGAAAAGATTTACAACTCGCTTAAGACGCCTTTGGCTTTGCGATAGCATTTTAATCATTGCGCTAACGTTCAACGATGTTGATCCGTTAGAAAATTACCCTTCATAAGATCTTATTTGGAGCGTTTGAAATTTTGTTTTAAAGCGTTCGCAAAACTCCACCCAAATCGTCAAAACGTTCGGCGTACCCGTTTGGCAATTTTGCAAAGCGTTTGCAATCCGTTCGTCATCGTTTTTTTGCTGGTTTTAACGAAATATCGTTAACGTACCTTTTCCCATGGAAGGTCACATATACCACAAAAAATCCAAATTTTATGTTTTTATGTTATAAGAACGGAAAATTATATTAGTCATGGTTTTCTTCATTTTTAAAAAAAAAGTACATTGAAAACGGAGAAATCCAGTTAAGTCCGTCACCACGGGGTAAAGCCGTGGTTTTACACAGAGCAAAAAACAACACGCGATTGGTTCATTCTACTGCTTTCGTTATTATTGTATTATATTGTTTCATGTAAATTTTTAATATATGCAAAAACGCATAAAGCCGTATTTTAGTCCTCGTATGAACAGGAATAAAAAGATTCTGTAAATTCATGGTTATTTCGCACTGATATCATGATTCTGTACGAGGATTTGAGAAGGAGGCATCCTGTAAAAGAATGTGTCTTTCGGTATTGAACAAGGACCAAATTTCTTCATGCGGTTATTCTTGACAAGACACATAACCATCGGGCACTTTTAAAATTTCAAGACAAAATGCATCTTACTAAATATTGCAAACGATAACAAGGTCTGTTTCGTTGCTCGGTGATAAAACGCCGAGGCTGCAGAAGCAATTCCGAGGTGTTTTTGAACCTTATGTTTTATTAGAATCAATCATTGAGACATGTCACCATCAAAAAATATATGTTCGCGCATTAGCGTAAGCGTGCCCCCACACAGGTATCCTCATGTATTCATGCTCTGTTCAACGAATGTCTTTTGAAATCAACCTTACGTTCGCCCATAATCCCACAATACTTGTTTGACAAAAATTAACGAAATCAGTTGTATGCGGACTTTACATCATCTAGAGTATACGCTACGGAATCACTTTCCGCCCACAACAGAGTTTGTATTGTATTCTGAGTTTATATTGAATTCTGCGAGTCTCGCATAACTGACAATTACAATATAACTATAGTTCAAAATACTAAAAATATTATAATCTAATTCGTACTAGCCAATCAACACTGAAGAAATCAGAGAAATACCAGTTATACATTAAAATACGTTTCCACTATTATATATGATTACAAGAAATACTTATTGAATATAAATGTCTCTCCAACTTTGTTTGCGTACAGCAAGGTTCACTGTTTAAGATCTTACTTCGTTGTCTATGGTTGCGCTGGTTAATAAAGTGGTGGTGGTCCTTGGCCCTGAGCATTTGAACCAGCGACCATTGTAGTCATTGGCATTGCCGCCACTGGAGCTCCGGTGACGATTAGCCCACGAGATCTACTGCGTTTGTACAAGCAATAAACACGTAGTAAACCACAGATGAATATTCCGACAACACCGAGAACACCAACCACTATTACAGCGACTAGCCAACCTGGCAAACCGCAGATACCTCCTCGGCAAGTTTTGTCACAACAATTTCCACTGTCGCCACAATCTGAATCATGAGTGCAAGAATATCCTGTACAGCTCGTGTGACATCTGTTGTTGCAACAGTAATAGCTTCCATAACAGTTTCTGTTACTGTGATGTAGTAAATGCATGCTTTAGGACCAATTCGGTTTAGCTATTGTGGTGTTTTATTTAGATCTATTTACCTTGTATTTGACCTGAAAACGCTTAAATGCACTGATCAGAATTGTTTACTATCTTGCTTGTAAGTGTTTGATAAATCGGCTATCCCATAAAATCGACATCTTTGCGAATATATGTACCGCCATTTGCAATTGACCGTGTGGCGTGCATAAATTAAGCGTTTGTTTGATGTTTCAAAACTTAATGTTTATTGAATAAAACTTGACGGTACTTAGGGCAAACTTAGATGTTGTCAAGGTAAAACATTTGAGCCAATAAGAAAGCGAGGTTAATTACGTGCGGATATGCATGTAACCCCGAAAGCTGAGGATATTCATGGTGACACGATACTTAATTAAAGTAGAGTGAGTACTCAAGACTTAGATTAACCTAACAGGCCTTTTTTGCAATTTTTTGGCATCCTCAAAAACGCACGTTCGACTTAAAATGTCAATATCTCAGCTGAAGTTCTCTCAAAATCTTATTGTAACATATCAAAATTTAAGTTAGCAGTATAACTGTCATAGTTTTTCTGTAATATCAAATCAAAGAGGGGGCACATTGTTTTGCGCCACCCAGTATATAAATTTCATTTAGATCATAACACGAATTTATACCGCCCTACGCAACTTTATTCGTCTCGTATCATATTCCGCAAAGATGCGTAAGTTCCAGTAACACATCCAATGACACCAAATACTATGATAAAAATGTTCTTCGTAGCCACTAGCCATGTGGTTTCATTTGAAAAGATTATCCAATGAAATACTGTCGGACATGCAAACGCGAGCAAAGAGGCACCTGCAGCTCCAACCAACGAAACAATGTCATTTAAATGTGGGATTGTGGCTGCCATGCCACCTGAAAATTATTCAAAAATAAAAATTATGAGGATCATAATATAGCCATATGGCTGGTAAAATTACTCAATCATGATGCATCAATGAAGTTTGTACGACAAGCCCACACACAAAACTCAAGGTATATGTGTATCAGGAAAACCTTTGCCACAAACATTTTGCAGATAAATTGAAAATTTGCAATATAAAAGCTAAAAACGTATAGGAGCTACCATACTAACAAATAACTAGTGCTTGTTTGAAGTAGACAGTCAGATACAAGCAGTTAAAGCTTTTAGGTTTAAGGTTATTTTTACTTTTAAGGCTGGTTTTAATAATTGTCGCAGAAACAATCTTATGCACTATATGAAATAATCATATTTTAGCTTGTCAAGCCTCTCCAATTACTACACTGTTTAAATTCAAAATCTGATCGAGTACTCTGACGCGTTCATTATTCAATCTACAGACATCATTCTTTCACAGTGGGAAACACCAGTCTCTTAGCTTTCGATTTTCACTATTTTCGTGAAATTTGAAGAAGAAAATTGAGCAAATACGAATCAAATGAAAAAACCGGACGAAATCGCATATTTTCAACTCTGAACAAAAGAAAAGTACCTTAATCATTTACCTGTCACAAGAAACAATTAACGTCCCTAATAAGATGTATTAATTTTACTACTTAAATTTTAAATTTTAATACACAAATGGGATTTTTATCTAATTCGTATCATGCTCAATCGTTTTTCAAATTTTACATAACGGCGATATTTAAAACATAAAAGTCTGGTCTTTTGAACTGTGAAAGAATTATTTCAGCTGTATGTTGAATGTTGGGAGCCCCAGAACACTCCAAAGTACTATTGCCTTTTTTGGTACACCCTGTAATTAAAAATATAGTGCATATAAAACTATCACCTTTTTTGGTACACCCTGTAATTAAAAATATAGTGCATATAAATCCAGGATATAAAATTGAATGGGTGTATGTGAAAATGATTGAAATGAACACCTCAAAATAAAGATATATAATATATATAATAATATATATATAATAATATATATATATATATATATATATATATATATATATATATATATATATATATATATATATATATATATATATATATATATATATGTATATAATGTATATAATGTATATATATATATGTATATATATATAATTTATAGCTTACATGTGAGGCAAACAGTCGTCACGCGAAGAACAATGATGGCAAAAGTATGATACTTTTCTTCAATTCTTCGCATCATAACTGGTTCCAAGATGTAAAAAAAGACGTAAATCTGAATGTAGTATGTACAAAATATCGCCAGGGATACCAAAAACTTTATCGTGGAATAATACCTAGGATTAAAAGTAACGTTGAATTGGCAATAAGAATGTATTGAGGATGCAGTGCATAAAATGTAGTGTACAAAAAAAATATGCTGTTGATTTTTCGCTCGCCAGTTATACCACTTTTGTTTGTACAATAACACAAAAATACGTGAACAGTTGAGAAATTTTGCGAGAGTCAGAAGGTGAATATTAAAATTGCCACGAAGATGAGCCGCGTATTCTTTATTTACTACTAAATGCGTCATATGTTCAGAACGAGGCAGAATTAATTCATCGACTGTTGCAGTTGAGGGAGTTGGATGTTGCTGCAAGGGACGTTGAGATATTCACCCCAAAATGATTTATATGACTACTGTAATTCCAAAATTTATTGTACTCGATGGTATGACATTTGTTCTTCGTGTGATTACACATGCATCCCCATTGGTTCAAAGCAATACAACCATACTCCATGCATAAATACTGCACACACTTACTTAGACTTTGGTAGATTGAGCGTAACGCTTCCCCTGCACTCGTCTTGAAATGTCATGTATCCAAAAATGGCCATATTGAAATATAGAATTATAACTATAGCCATACCAAAGTTTACTATCCGAGTAAAATGACTGGCATTCTTTACTTTGTTTTCCAGTGGTAAAATCTATATTTAAAAAAATTAAATTACGCAAGGAGCTAGAAGTTCAGAGAATGTTTTCCTTTATATGGTGATCACATCATCCTGTGTGAGATAGACGTTATTCACATGTATACAGCTAATTCAATAAATGTTGCCCCTTCAAAAGCGTAAACTATTAGCGCGCAAGTTATGACGGTTATCGCCTATTTTTACCTCGAATTAGGAATTATTTCTTCGAAACAGCATTGAGGGCGCATAGGTCATTTACTACAGCAAATTTATATGCTACGAAGGTAACATGGTGTACCTTATAAACTGTTAGTGCTCTTTCTCCATAACATACAATGTTCCCTGTATTTTCTCCCAAACTTCATATGTCCCCAAAATGTCAATCAACTTAATTTAACTCCACCTTTATAGAATACGTAATAAACTATTTGTATATTTTGATAAAATATTTATATAAGATGCACCTATGATCTTGCATTATTCAGTATGTTTCACCCCCTTTGATATAGGTAAATGGCGCGTGAGTGCATAATAAATGAGCGTAACATGTATGGGATTATGTTCCTACTTATTTTAGGTTTAGAGCCTGATTTCAGGCTATGTTTTCAGGCTAAATGTTACTAAAACGTGCTGGGGGAGAAGGATTGAGGTCAACACTAATTTCCAAATAAGTGAAGTCATTTGTAACTGAAACTTACAATTGGTATTGCCTCGAAGGCATATGTAGATGCGCCAAAGAACAGTGGCAGGTCCCCCCAACTTGAAAACTTGTCTAATTCTGACGGACGTTGCAAGTGACCGTAGAGGTACTGGTATATTGAAATGAGAACAATGACCATAATGATATTCGCAAACCATGACATGAATGTTAGAGATTCCAAATCTCTGATCAAACAGAAGACAATAAGGAAAGGCAAGATGATGGGAATGTACACCTTTGTCTTTATGTCAGCTACGTCCAACTCAGTCATGCCCTTAGGAAGAACAAAGCAGTACTCATTATGAGTTTAGTTTTGCTGAAATACCACCTAAGTTTATAATTACAACATGTCGATCCGTAAGCTTGTAACATCGTTATAGATCCGAGCTTACGATTCGAAAGCTTTGCAATAATAAATTAAATTTACGCGGTGTTTCACTATGCAAACCTACAATAAAAAAATACTTAAAACAGATGTCATTACTTTATAACGAATTTAATAGATAATATGGTGCATTATTTTAAATATTTTGACACTAATAACATGTCGCTATTACACAGATACATATGTAACTTGCTAATTACCCTTAAGGTATTAGGCCGCGAATAGGCAAAGTATTTCTTTGCAGAATGGGTTTTTTATTTTTTAGCAACTTGTTGGTCATGCTACTTGATGTTCAACGCCGATTGTCGTACAACTGTAACGCGTAAATAAAAGTACTATAAGGGTGTGGCCATTTGCCCGTTCACAACCTAAATGGAGCAACAACGTGGTTAAAATTTACACGCATGCGTGAGGTCTCAGAAAAACGCGTAAACGTCAACTGTATACAAAGATATGCGGACTGGACAAAAACGCACCTGAAAATATAAGGTAGGGATTTTCTGAATACATTCAAAATGCAAAATAGTAACAGATAGTCCAGAAAAAGTTGGTGGCTGATAAATGAGCGATTAACCAAAATCTATCGGCAAAACAAACCAAACAATGAACAATCCTTTTTTATGGACAACTACTGTCAATAATACTCCGCATTCCTTTTCCTTCAAACAACAACTCGCACATTCGCAAATGTCTAATTGCAGTCCATGTAATCTCTGCTTTAGACGAGTCTGCGTGCCTGTATAGTTCCTCAAATCACACGATAATCAATTCTATTAATAAGGTCTCTATAAAAAATGGCTCGACGTAAAAATTTACTCGCACACTGTCTATTATTGTTCTTCGATCTACAATTACACAAGACGGTATGCTTTAGACCCTTTTACTTACATCATTCAGGTTCTGGGCGATGAAAAGAACATATGCAGTACAAGCACCCAGCTGCGTGCAACAAATAAGTGTGTTGACAACGGTGCTGAAAATATGACAATGGACGGCAAAAATGAAAAAATAGTTTTATATGAAATTAATGTAATGCAATAGCTTTTCTTCTATATCCATTGGTCTCCCCTCTGAACATAGCTAATTTCAAGAAAATTTTATCTCTGCAAATTTGTTAGATGGCCAAGAGTGTAAAAGTAGTGTCATCGGCCAGTGTAAGTTTCCATTCGAAATTGAGTGTATTTACACTACTTTTACTTTGTGTAAATGAGTTTTTTGGTTTAAAGTTTATTAAAATTCCGATTTCCCGTGGTAGTATCATTACAGTGTTCTGTCTATTTAGTAGCTTGCTTGCAGACTAATATTTAAAATTTATTCTTGAAGAATGACGATCTGAGCTTAAATTTATTGAAATTAGCGTTGCAATACCAAATTTACGTAGTGTTTCGTATAACCAGACTCGTATTGGTTTTCACTATGCAAACGTACAAGCAACTTAATATAGTTCTTACTGCCTTTTTTGTTAAATATCTTTTCAAGCAAGATCAAAAATTTATCATTACACAAATTGGTTATCACTGCATACCAGAAATAGTTGTCTTTGAAGTGCCTTTGCGGCCCGATATTGCTGTCGCGAACTCTGCCTTTCGCGCTCAATGCATGTCAAATTTCATCAAACATATGTACTAGTTAATTCATGCAGATTATAGAAACGTTGTCGAGTTAGCAACTTTGGATTATATAGAGGTAGAAACACCCATGCAGGAGTTACTCTTATGCCGTCTGTAAGATAAATTTTGAAAATCTAGAGCGTGTGTCAGGCTTATTTCAAAAAGCTAGTTTAATTTGGAAGAATGCGTAGAATAGTAACTTGTTGGTCGTGCTAGTTGACATTTAACGCCGATTGTGGCACAACAGTTGTAAATAATTTGAAGCATCATGAGGGTGTGTCAATTTGCCCGTTCACAACTTAACTGGAACAAGAATGTGGTTGAATCCCCATATCAGACGAGGGGCGAATAAAAACGTTTATATGATGAATATTTGTATATTTTCGACCCAATATAAAGATTTTAATTAATATAAAATGCCGCAATTATACAATTTGCTTAGTACGAGTGAAGAAAATAACACAAATACTTGGAATTGAGATTGACCGCATTACGGATTCAACTGTACTTCACCTTCCGTAATGAGGATAAGCAGGATACACTTGGGTGACACATTCGTCTGCCAGCTCACCATAGTTTAATGCTGTTTTTCCAGTTCTGTAATTGTAATGGAAAATTTTTCCAGTGCATCATATGTCCGTCAAAAATGTTAATATGAAGGCCGTTCTTAAATGGTTTGCAATGCTGAAATATTCAAATTGACCAAGCTTACGGAATTTGTTCTCGCTTTGCTTTCTACAGGGAACAAAAAGGTGGAGGAAGGGCTAACGAAGAAAGGGGAGGAGGAAGGAAGGGCTAACGAAGTAAGGCCATTCTAATGTTACAGAGAAATGAGTTGAGTAAATGTCATGCTTTTCCTTTCAAAGTTAGCTTCTTTATTTTTTCAATGCGTTTAAGGAAATTTTCTGTCGGCAAAACGCTAAAAAATGAACCAATTGTGACAGTTTAATTTTATCACAAAGTTGGGAAATCTACAAAGATCAGCAAGGCTATTGAATGATATGACAATTGTGTAATAGTTTTTCATAAAGTCGATAATTATAGAGATGAGAGTAGGATTTTAGGCATTGGAATTGTTTACATATTCTGTTGCACATCACAGAAAAATGAGTACAGTTAATTTCATTTCGCTGTCAAGAATGTGCGTGCATAGGAAAGTCGTGTATAAAGGTATAGGCTTAGCATTCTTACACATTTCGTGTTGCAACTTTGAGAAATCGTTTTAGACAATTATCAGATCATGCATAGCAAAGCTTGTCAGCTAGGCAATGCAGTGACTTGAAAATAATAAACTAGCTGTAATGAAAGAAATGTAATTCAGAAATATAAAGATAACTCAAAAATGCGTATTACTTACTTCATGCAAAGGTGTTTTGAGCATCTTACCAGTAGATGTATGCAATGAACAGTTACTGCAGCAATCAGCATCAGTAGCAAGGGACCGGCCTAAAACATATAATTTTATCATATTTTGTGATGATGATTATGCATCATCACACATTCGAATATGTTAATGTGAACAAAAGTGTTCTCCTTCGGGTTCCTTATAACCCTATGCACGCATATAGGGACGTATATGATATTAACAATTACATGCAGAATATATTTTATACAATATATTGCTCGATGCTTAAGTCGCTTTTCTTAAAGCAAATTCGATGCTATTTGTCCCCGTACAAACTCGTCGATAACGTGGTTCATGTAAAAGTGTTAATGAAAAAATTTGCTAATTCTGGAAGGGTAAGGAAGGGTGGGCAACGTATAAATAATTTCAATGGTAATTTTAAACATTTTTTCATCGGCAACTTTTCGAGGGAGGAGGGACTTTGTCAAAAAAGCTATCAGGATAGCGTAATTTCTGTACCCAGAATTTTTTATTTCTTTCAATTTCATGAAGTTGCTCACCACAATGCCTGCATTCATCAGAGCTTTAGGTAATCCCAGAATGCCAATTCCAATACTTGCTTTGAGAAGATGCATTAACGCCTGTACGTCCCTAAAGGAAACGTTTGTGCTTAGTTGCTTCTGCAGTCACTTCAAAAATGCAGCTACACTTATCTAATTACATTTTCATTGCAGTTGTCAATTAATGTTCCTCAGCGTTATTCGATTTCCGCTCTTGATCAAAGTTCTTTTAATTAACACCAATATAAATTATCTCTATTGACAGGTTACATGACAATTAACAATTTGCTGGCATTTACTAGGCATTTACTAGGCATTTACTAGGCATTTACTAGGCATTTACTAGGCATTTACTAGGCATTTACTAGGCAGTAACTAGGCAATTCCTCTAATTGCGAATTAGTTTAATTAGCAACTGTTATTTAGTTTATTAAATTAACAAATGTGCACGTTGAAACTGAACTAGTAGAATATTTGCATCCAATTTTTCAACATGATCTCTTGCTAAAATTAAGGCTACATATGTCTTAATTATCTGTACAAACGCCTAAAATTAAGACATAGCCTTAATGGCAATGCACCACAATAACTAGAAAAGCTTGTAATACATGAATGAAAGCTTTGCTATAATTAACAATTAGATTACGAGGTTGAGATTTCTATGAGGTGATAGTTGATGAGGGCGAAGCCCGAATCAACTATCATCTCATAGAAATTGAGAGCGAGTAATCTAATTGTTTTAGTAGAATCAAAGATTAAACATGAAATATTCAACAAAAAATTGATTTTTTTAAAATTCTTAAAAAGGAAATCTCTGGAAAGATGATTGTTTCGCTACTCGCTATCTAATGATGAATAGATAGCGAGTAGAGTAGCCAATTACAAATTACAGCATTTGCAATAGTACACTAGTATGAGTCTACAAGTGAAGTATATATGTGGTGGGAGGCGGATCCCAAATGTTTGTTGACGCCTTTTAAATTAAGACTATATGTATCCCAATTTTAAAGTCTTTTTCATTAATTAAGGCATAACCTTAATTTGAGTAAAAGAGACTATTGTAGTTTTTTAGGATTGTTAGTATTTGATAGTGTTAGAGGAAGTGTGAAGCTCATTAAGCCACGAAACCCTGCGTCAGTGAGTATGAGTGTTGCATGTACATGCAGTGAACCCATGATTTTATTACGCGCATACAACATGAATAATTATATTACGTTATGGTCGTGAATGGTGAAAATGTTAAAGTGACCAAACATTTATTATGAGCAGATTAACTTTCATTGTTACAATTTGTAATTTTCGTTACGAATTGCTTTGCTACATCTCATGCAAGATAATCATGAGAAAATAGACCTTTCCCTAACTGCCTCAAATAATCACAAAGCAGTCATTTGAAAAGTTGAGTTTTTTGAAAAGGCAACATATCGACTTGAATCTACTGCATGTTTCGTGCTCGTCCAACAAAGACTTGTTATTTTTAATTGATACAGAAAGATTAATTATTAGCCGACAAGTTGGATTATCCTTTTATTGACTTCATATATTCGTATATTTATATAAACAACAAGCCTTCTTACGTTAAGTATTTGTTTCGATTCTGCCGGGTTTTGCATATCACAGCATCCTCATCTTCCGGCTGGGTTTCTTCGCTGTTGTAACATTGAAACGATCCATCTGAGTTCCTTACCGACGCCAAAAGGGGCGTGCTTTCTCCACTGCTACTTCTCATCTATACCACTAGAAAATACGTAAAGGTATTCAACTATTGAATGAGTTCAAACGTTCTCTGACCAAAATAATTTATTAATTTGAGTATTCGGCTGCCAAGCTGCAGCCTTCAACGGGAAACAAGAAATGAAATATAAAACTTCAGTCAACTCTTGCCTTACGGACACCTCGCTATTACGGACACCCCGCTATTAAGGACACTTGGTATATCCCAGGCGAAACCTATCACAAATTATATTGCAGCAGCTCTCGCTATTACGGACTCTCGCTATTACGGCATTGCAGACACTTCATGCGGTCCCCAACAAACATTTTTATTGTTCCACTCTCGTTACAACGGACTGCCTTGGAAGTATTTTTCTTTAAACACAACATGAAAGACTGAAAGTAAATTATCTTTTTAGTGACATATTGTATTTCTGTTTATTTGCGGAAATACTTTGAAGGCTTCATACGTCACCCTTTCTGTCAAAAAAATGACAAACAAAAAGTATTGAGTGTCTTTCCGGCTTTATTTTATTATTTACATTGCTTTTATCTAAAGTATCTTTACAGTGAGGGAAAGAAAAGACATTCGACACTGATTTTTTTCTATTGTTGTAATTTGGTTAGGGTTAGTTAAATTTAGATACAATTTATGCCTCAACTATATGTTAAACATTTTAAACTAAACACTGTCATTTACTACTGACATTATACACACTGAAATTTGGAATTTTGTTCGCACCCCGTTACTGCGCACTCTCGGTACGGACACTAAATGACCGTCCACAGGGTGTCCGCTATAACGAGAGTTGACTGTATGTATGTACATGTGGGTATAAAAGAATACTAGGTAATATGCTACATGGGCACAAGACTTCTTATTCAGCAATATGCGATATTGTTCCGGTAGTGGTTTTGAATTATTGTTCGATCCTGTTGTGATCGCTGTGTGCCACGTCTCTAACGCTTTGCGTGTCCGATAGTTACCCTCATCATAGCCCTTTTCAATGATTTGCCCGTCAACAAAGTTAATTTCATGATCGTTGCTCTAGGAATGGTTTGCTATATTTGAGCTGACTGTATTGTGTCTTTCATTCCGGAGATGTTCCTTAGTTTCGTTTTAAAACATCTTACATTACATTGTAGATTACATTGGTTTGTTTATCGGCCTCGAGTCTATCTTTGGGGGAAGGGAATTCCTATTCTCACCGGCTAGTTGAGTACATGAGTTGAGTTTCACCGACTCCGGCTTTGATATCGTGCTTCGGTGGGACTCGAGTGAGTGGTTCCGTTAAGCCCTTAATATAAGGCAGAAGGGCGTAAATATTCGATGTTGTTGTTAGATCAACCGAGGCAAAGAAATCACGGACTAACTCTTCAGGTTCAAGAAGTCACTAATTCCTTCGTCTTTTTTGCACATCCGCGATAAATTTTAAGGGGTAAACAACGTACAACAACGACGTACTTTTTTTCGATGACTGCGTCAGGAATGACGATTCGTTACATTGACCATGTGTTTACTGTTATGACGAAAAATGCTGTTTTGAAACGAGAGTAACTCCACTGACTCACACATTTATTTTACTGCAGAGCACGAAACTAGCGAAAAAAATTCCTTTTATAGACACTCTGATTTTACGCAATTCCGTTGGCACTATTACAACTAACGTCTACCGCAAACCAACACACACTGACAGATACCTACATTTTAAATCGCATCATGGAACCGGGCAACTCTACTACCTAACACAACAGAAGGTAAAGCCATCGAAACAAAGTGCGTTGTCGGTGCGTTTGTTGCCAAAGTCGAAGTCCAATGGTTACCCCATGTAATTCATCGTGCGCCAAAAAGACAAAGGAAGTAGTGGCCCCTGAACGTGAAGAGTTAGTCCGTGATTTCTTTACCTCGGTTGACCCAACAGCAACGTCGAATGGTTACGCCGTTCTGCCTAGCCTGTATATATAATGTATAGTGCAACAAATTTTTTAGTTGATCACTAATAAATATGGTCAAATCAATAAAAGCAATTAATTTGGACAACTTATTTATCTCAATAGTCCTGAACCGATGTCGACTCGATCCACTCTCCTCTGCAGAGTCTTTTTTATTTCTTAAATTAGTGGTTAGTCTTACCACAGATATTAACGTTCACGTACAAAGGATTATTGGGATGGACTCGAAACAACAAATTAAAGTATGAGACAAATAATATTAGATTGCTATACAGTTCACTCAGTCACATCGGCCTGAAGAAGTCATGCCCGATTCTTACGACAAGTTTGGACTAAGCTTAAAGCGACGCCGTGGTCATGGTCATGGAAATACCTTATGTGTTGGCATGGTAGAAAAGACGGGTACCGGATACCGGATAGACGGATACCGTATAGACGGATACCGTATAGACGGATACCGGATAGACGGATACCGGATAGACGGATACCGGATAAACGGATACAGGATAGACGGATACAGGATAGACGGATACCGGATAGACGGATACCGGATAGACGGATACCGGATAAACGGATAGACGAATTAATCTGGTTTTGATAAAAAAGTACATGAAATTGTCGAAAGACGTTTTGGTGATCTAGGTCTAAATGTATCAAATGGGCCAATTTGAAGATCATGACTGATTTGTGAGATACAGCCGAAAAACCTGTCTTGTGGACATTCATGTACATGATTTATTTACGAAAATGCCTCTTGACCTAATCATGTGTCTGTTACCAGGCTACTTATAGTGCGATGTTGTACTCATATCACTAACATGCTTTGCTTTTTGATATAACTTGCGATTAAATTTAGGCTAATTAAATGTCTTAAGTTCTGGTTATGGCATATTGGCGCTTTATAGCGAAACAGGCCTTCGCTGTCAACAAAGTGTTGAATGCATATATTCAATTTCTATATATTTCTTACGTTTCTATATATTTATCATTGAACGGATCGTTATAAAAGTAAAAGAAAGTTATACATACTGCATACTTTAATTACTCTACTATCTTCGTTGAGGGTATCATGATCAAAGTTTCTCGTATTTAAAGTCTCTCGAAGCGGTAGATACGTTGAGAAAACGATAGCGATTCATTCTGTGATATTTTTGAGGAATATAGGACATGCAAATATAGGGATTGCAAACATTTTGCCGCAAAGATATATTTAGCATAAACTAGTATTCGAACTCAACAAGTTACATTTTAGTTACGATAAAGGTTAATGCTGTTTTAAATTGTGTTTTTCTTGAAATGTGATACATGCCGCATGCATTTCCACGTGATAATTAAGTGAAGTAAAATGCCATAATGTAACAACTTTTCCCTGCGCTGTAAAATTGCTATTCGCTGTACATACTCAACTCAAGCGGATAACATTGTAGAATTCATATTCTGAAGAAACAGGATGTCTTTTAAGATACCTAGCTTAAAAAAAGCTATATCAATTTGCCTTCTTTCGAATATCAAGAAGTGGAGCTAAAGGAACATATTGGAAATGGAGCATATGGGACAGTGTGGAAGGGGCAATACAACAAAAAAATTATTGTTACGAAAAACTCAACGGCGAATCGGCTGACCAAGGTGTTATTGCTTTGTGTTTAGCAGACATGATATTAATCTATTACCATTATGATTGTTGACATTCAGCTCATTGGCGGCCGGCGCTGAGGAGAGAGGAGGCCGAGGACTGGGGCGGGTGGGGGTTGTGATTGTCACATGTGAGAGTATGTAGATAGACATTAAAAGAAAAAGGGAATTTTTCTGCATTTTAGCAATATCTATCAAACACTTTGTTTAAACCTATTGTTTCGTTCAAGCTGTTTTATCAACGTTTATGTTAGAAACATCCAACGTTGTATATTTGTATCTTATGATGTGAGAAATGTACGGAATCCCATAAGGGCCATTATGCCGTTATTTTATATTTTTCATAAATTCCAACTTTAAAAAAAATTCCGACTTTTTTTTAAATTCCGACTTTATTTTTTAAAATTCCGACTTTTTTCTAAAATTCCGACTTTATTTTTAAAATTCCGACTTTATTTCTAAAATTCCGACTTTATTTTTAAAATTTCGACTTTTTCTAAAATTCCCACTTTTTTCTAAAATTTCCACTTTTTTCTAAAATTTCCACTTTTTCTCAAACTTTAAAGTACATTAATTTTATAATCTGATTCATTGCGAGAACAGCTAGTTAGCCAGCCACAATGACTCAATATTTATGCCTCGTTTGCTTCGTTTGTCTTTCTATGTATTCATTTTGTTGCCGTGCTGTTACACCACATGAATATATACCAGCTATGGAAGGTCAAGGAGAAATACAAACAAGAGAAATTTTGCTACGGAAATATTTTAACTTAGGTTTTTCCTACATGGAGATTCTGCTCTTCTTGTCCAAATTCCACGGAATTATGCTAAGCTTCGTTAATTAAAACGTTTACTTAGAGCCATGAGACTGTGTCGATGGACAGAGGGCAACTCAGTACCAGAGGTAACTCAAGCAATTGAGATGGAATTGAAAGGTAGTGCGTCTTCCCTTGGATATAGAGCCATGCATCAACGGTTGCAAATAAAACATGGGCTCGTTACTAGCAGAGAAACTGTCCGTCAGATTTTAAAAATTGTCCACCCTGAAGGCGTAGAAAGAAGATCCAGCCCTCTGTCTGTCGTAATTCTCCTTCCATAGCTGGTATATATTCATGTGGTATAACAGCATGGCAACAAAATGGATGTATACAGGGCGTATAAAAAAAAACGGAGTCCATGTTTTGTGTCTAATTATTTCTAAATTACTGAAGCTTATAGAACAATTTTGGATTTGTTTTAAACCACGCTCTTTTCTCTTTCGAACAAGCCGTAATTTGTATTTTTACTCCGCGTAACGTACGTGCTATGGCAAATTTAGTAAAAGCTATCGATTTGAGATGCCCTCCAATTATGCAAATTCACTATGTCTTTCATGGTCGCCAGTTAAATTTTTAATTTTTTCGCTTATTACATAAATGGTATTTCTGTTAAGCTTAATAAAACTTGTTATAAAGCTTTACAGAAGATAACGGACCGTTAACGTGCACTACGAACGGATAGTTCAAGCTTGTATCGACTTCATGAATATTAACATTATGCAATTTCGACAACATTGTGCACGCGTGGATAAACAAAACGCTAATTTCGATCATTATTTTGGCATAAATCTAAGGTTTTTGTTGATGTAAACGGTCCGTTATCTTCTGTAAAGCTTTATAACAAGTTTTATTAAATTTAACAGAAATACCATTTATGTAATAAGCGAAAAAATTAAAAATTTAACTGGCGACCATGAAAGACATAGTGAATTTGCATAATTGGAGGGCATCTCAAATCGATAGCTTTTACTAAATTTGCCATAGCACGTACGTTACGCGGAGTAAAAATACGAATTACGGCTTGTTCGAAAGAGAAAAGAACGTGGTTTAAAACAAGTTCAAAATTGTTCTATAAGCTTCAGTAATTTAGAAATAATGAGACACAAAACATGGACTCCGTTTTTTTGATACACCCTGTAGAAAGACAAACGAAGCAAACGAGGCAAAAATATTGAGTCATTGTGGCTGGCTAACATTATAAAATTAATGTACTTTAAAGTTTAAGAAAAAGTCGGAATTTTAGGGAAAAGTCGGAATTTTAGAAAAGTCGGAATTTTAAAAATGAAGTCGGAATTTTAAAAATAAAGTCGGAATTTTAGAAAAAAGTCGGAATTTTAAAAATAAAGTCGGAATTTTAAAAAATAAAGTCGGAATTTTAGAAAATGTTGGAATTTATGAAGAAAAATAAAATAACAGTGATAATGGCCCTTATGGGGCTCCGTAGGAATGAGAAAAAATTCATGCCTTAAATAAATCGAGTTACTAAAACCTGTTTCAAAACCTGTTTGAGACAATGTTTCTAAACGTCTATCATAAATTGTTACATGATTTTATTGTCATGCACCTAAACAAGTTGAAAATATAGCTGTTTTACGAATTAATTCTAAGTTTCTAGTATAATGGTATCCGTCTATCCGGTATCCGTCTATCCGGTATCCGTCTATCCGGTATCCGTCTATCCGGTATCCGTCTATCCGGTATCCGTCTATCCGGTATCCGTTTATCCGGTATCCGTCTATCCGGTATCCGTCTATCCGGTATCCGTCTATCCGGTATCCGTCTATCCGGTATCCGTCTATCCGGTATCCGTTTATCCGGTATCCGTCTATCCGGTATCCGTCTATCCGGTATCCGGTACCCGTCTTTTCTACCATGCCTTATGTGTTTTTATTTGTTTACGTACATTGTATTTTATTGTTTATATAATGTGTATCGCTGGGTTCCATCGCTATCTGACAGTGACATCAGAAATTTCTATACAAATGCCTAACCGTGTGGGTATTAAAATTACTTGAATGCAAAATTTTAATTTCCCCACAGATGATCTATCTATATAAAGATCATCTTTAGATCCCGCTCACACGATGCGACATGTCGGATGCGATTGTCACTCTGGCGTATGAAAACGACTGCTAACGCCAGTATTTCTGTTCATCTGCTACAAGAAAAACTTAAAATGTGACATCTTTGCACATATTTACTCAATTACATACGCCAAAATCATACACACCGTGCCGTAAACCGGTCTGTATACAACAGCATATAATGTATTCAATAATTTATTCTCAAATCAAAATAGTTTTCATTTACGTACCTTTAATGGTTCAAAGCACAAATATAGTATTGCCAGATTAGCATCGGTTGGGCAAGGACATCAAGACATGTTTTTAATTATTTTGCTCGTTAACTGGACAGCAAATTCGACGTTAGATGATTCAGTTAGGTTTAACCTTGACACTGTATATACAAAGAAACGTTAACACAAATCCCCGCTGACATGCACACACAGAAGCACCAGTATATCGTGTAGCGGTCATTGGTCATGGTCTGTCGAACCCTCGTCATAACAATCAAAGTATCAAGTCACACTTTTTGCATGAATTACAGTAATTAATATGCAGTAAATGCACCACAGCAATGTTTACATTACACGAGGTAGCTTGGTCTGCCGGGCTTGAATTGTGCGGTCATTAGAGTCATAGAGAGGATTTTGAGTTACTCACAGACAAGTTTACATCCATATAAACTGGCACTTATGTCTTTCAAATTTACTTAAGGCAAGTGTTGAGGCATACTTGAGACAAGTATGGTGTTTTACATCCTTAGTTTTGGTGAAATACGCTACGTTTCGCTAACGACACAGCTGAGGTGGAAAACGGGCTTAAGATTTCAAAGAAATTTATAATCAGCACTTATACTTAGTCGAAGCTTTCTCGTCTTATTCTTGTTTTTTGTATATTATTATATTAAATTCAAACGAGTAGTGTATGGCTGCATGTGAAGACGAATCAATTGCTATATTCAAAAGATCCAGTCAAAGAAAATGAGGTCCACCTCGTCCTCGCGCGTTGTGTCCATGCAACACTCAAATTTGGCTTTAATTTACTCAAATTTAGTTTAGTGAAATTGTGCTCCCAATTTGGCGATAGTCAAGTCATAAACCTTGTAATAAGTTTGTTTTATTAAGAAAATGTATGGAACTGCAGTAAGAATTTTACTATGCATACAGGTTTTACTGTATTTGCAAGTGTATTTATTCTGTTCGTTAACTGGACGGCAAATTCGACGTTTACAAAGAAACTTTAACACAAATCTGCTGACATGCACCACAGGCACAGTATAACTTTCGGAATATGTCCGGTGACATAACAAGTCAACTGAAACTGCGCTTGCATGTGTGTATAAGCTACAATTAGTAACCGTGCCGGCCTCCTTATTTGGCTTTTTTTAAAGAAGTGAATGTTAAAATTCATTCACATCTATTGAAATGATCTTTGACTTTGCAATGCAATAAGAAAACATGTAAGCAACCTTGCTAAGATGTAAAAAACACGTTATTACCAGGTTCATTATCGCGATTTCGTTCTATCCTTTATGAAATTTGGCGGCTCTTAAAAGAGCCGTTTTTGTTTGTTTGCTATGAAAGCCGCAAATTACTGTTTCTTTTCGGTCTTCTTCGGCAAGAGAACGGCTTGGATGTTTGGTAAAACACCACCTTGTGCGATTGTCACGCCAGACAGCAGCTTGTTCAATTCCTCGTCGTTTCGTACGGCCAACTGCAAATGTCTTGGGATGACCCTGCTCTTCTTGTTGTCACGGGCTGCGTTACCTGCCAACTCAAGGATTTCAGCGGACAGATACTCGAGAACGGCTGCCAAATACACTGGAGCACCAGCACCAACTCGCTCGGCGTAGTTCCCCTTCCTTAGCAGACGGTGAATACGACCAACTGGGAATTGCAATCCGGCTCTTGACGAACGGGTCTTCGATTTGGTTCCCTTAGCTTTGCCTTTGCCACGTCCAGACATCTTCAGTTAATTTCTTGGTTTCTTGAAAGTTTGTTTAGAGAACGTTTTCGAAATTCGAATGAAGAATTACGACTTTCATTTGGTCTTTATACTCGAACCCGGATCACAAACTGAAAAAATTATACACCTACGCCTTTCTACGCAGAGGTTCGGCTCACCTATCAGCCAATCATATCGAAGCGGTTATACGATATGTCCACCAATCAGAAGGCGAATTATATTCCCAAGAGGTTATCCTCACGAATAAACTTTTCGACCAATCAACATCGCTGATTAATTGCTTGACCGCTCGAATTCTCGTGCTGATGAAAATTCGCTAAATTTATTCTATATAAAATTGCACTGGAGTCCTTACAATTTCTCTAAGCTCATAGTAACTTTAAGGGGCTTTAAGAACTTAAAATGCCTGAGGGCATCAATAATGCAAAATTATTATCTGCATTTATAGTATATTTATATTGAATATATTTAAACAAAACCATAGCCATAACCATAGGCAGGAGACTTTTAACTATCCAAAGTCCAAACAGTGGTCTGTTTCTATGGCGTTTAGTTGGTGAAATGTAATGCGGTTTCGAGGGCAATCAATTGAGAAAAAAAACATGAACTAGCTGTGAGTATTCAGTGGCAAGCGTTCGAGAGTTCGAGACAGGAATACACGAAACGTTCGAGACAAGAATACACGCAATCCTAGTCAATATGAGTCAATGCAGACAAGGTCTGGAAACCCGGCAAACTTCAAAGCAGCAATAATGAGCTACAAATTTATGTTGAGTTGGCTTTACCATGCACAAATCTTTTGAAATTTTGAAATTTCTGTTGTACGGTTGAGTGCTTCGGCGAGGCAGCGTTGATTCATTATACGAAACATTCACTATCTTTATAGTGCACAAGTTACCAAAAACACGAACGAGAAGATAGAACAAAGACGATGGCCGAGTCTCCAGACCATATTATCTAGACTGACTTTGACACAATACAGCTATATATATTCTTCTCTTGGTCGTGACCTCGCTGATGTTCCTTAAAAAAAATTTAAATTTGTGCCCATGACATTTGATAGGTTTGTCATTGTCAAAATTAGGCATGGACCGATTGTACTCATAAATTTCTGAAAAGTTGTTGTGTAAAATACGAAAAGTTGCTGTGTAAAATGCGAAAAGTTGCTAAAAAGTTTCAAAAAATACAAAAAGTTGCTACGTAAACTTCAAGTGTTGCACCTATTTCTCGCCCAAATTTCACGATATTTTCACGAGTACTTAATTAAAAGTTTCTATAGCTATATTTTAAAATAATATTGCAAAAATGATACCTATAAAGATAAATTTCTTGAAATTTGAACAAATGTATAAAAATATTTCAATAAATCTTTGGGATTAGCGTATATTTATCAAACGTTTATTAGAAACCAATAAAATGAAAAGTTTGAAACAAAACTTCTGGAGTTTGACATTATCTTGCTGGCATACTGTTTTCAGATTAGTCCAATACAACTGAACTAATTCTACAGATTGTATATTAGTAAGTAATATATACATAACACAGGTGTTCATTTAGCAAAATACAACACATAATCAATCCTGTTACCCAGTTGGCCTAGGCAGTTATGACCTCTTTGTATTATTGTATTGCAGCATAACGCTAGATTCAAAGTAATCTTCAAGGGCTCTGTCTTGTTGTGAGGAAAATGCACTGGTTAAGAGATTGAAAGCAATGTGGAAGGGCGTCTTCATGAGCTTTTATTATCAAAAATTCTAATTATTGCTTATCTAATCGTCTATTTTTTGCTAAAAGTCGCTAAAAAGTTGCCGTGAAGGAAAATATTGCTCAAGGTTGCTACAAATGAAAATCGTTGCTCCTAAAGCCAAAAGTTGCTAAAAAGTGGCCAAACACAATCGGTCAATGCCTAGTCAAAATCTATGCAATTTTGTTTAGAAAAATAAGGCGAATTAATTTGATCCCAACTGTATGCCCTACAATTTCAGCCATACATGTTTGCTTGTATTTTGCTCATATATTGCTTTTCGTTTTTTTTTGCAGTTTCGGATTGATATGAACAGCATGCATGTTTTCAACTGGCTTTGCCGTTTTCTGACCGCGTTTTCGTAAGCTTTTACGTTCCGAAATGTGTTTCGCATGTGGAGTCGAAATTTTATCACGTCAGCAATGGTTTTGATTTTAGCCTTGATTATCTTCTATTTCCTTCAGTAGATTTCAGTTTTTTAAACTTTGTGTATATGTTGTACCATATTTAACGTAAGATGTCCAAATTTTAAAAATTCTTGGGTTTCAAGGAAATAGGTTTCATCGCAATCGATATCCATGCACGAATATCTCAAAATAAACACCAAATTTTGATATCTTTTACCTTTATAGATTATATATTGAGACATATATTATTATAGACTATATATTTATAGACAATATATTGAGACATTTTCTATTGTATTAACTCCCTTTCTTGCTGATAAAAGTGACTGTTCTTGACTTGCGTTAATTTTTTCTTGGAATAAATATTTTTGGGAGTGAGTTTAATTTTACGAACTTCAACTTAGTTGTTTTTATATCGATATCCTTTTTGCCAACACTATATATTTTTAATTTCGCAGCTTTTAATTTCGCGTTTTAATCACGATGAACACACTCATCAACTTATGTTGTGTCCCTAATTTATTTGTAATTATTATTCTTTACAGAAGTAATATTAAATTGATGTACCGTATATGTGCTCGAAATTAATTACAGTTTTGCAATTTACTTATACAGCGACCACAAACTCAATTTGGGCTGCTATATTAAATTGTAAATTATAATGCGCATCAAAAGGACGCTTTTCATACAAGAGTGCCAAAAAACTCATAGTTGAATCTATTTAGTTATATATAATTACATTTCACCTAAAATCACGAATTGCGAATCACGAAAATCTAAGTTTGTACTGCTCTTTGCGAGAATACGAGAATTACTCAGCGATATTATTTCTTCAAGGTATTGAAAGATTCAGGGATCGGATATTATAGCCCGAATTAATTGAGTTTGTTTTGCAGTCGGCGTCCCCATGCAAGTACTTTACGTTTTTAAATCCTGAAGCATTTTGTCGTCGACTTATCTCTGTATCTTTGATTAAGATTAAAATTCACATGGAATTTTAGATTTTATGTTTATTAACATGTCCAGATATACTTATGGTAGTTGTAGCTAACTATCCTCATATAGTAATAGTTTTTAATAGTTTTCTACAGTAATTATAGTTTTTTTTTCTGTGGGTCGTTGGCTCGTTTTAAATACCTTCTCATTGACATCCAAAAGTTCGACAGCGCAACTAGAATTTTAGAATTCTTATAGCTCTCTGCAGTAGCACTTTGCCTTCCCTTCTTAACATATCATTCATCCAGAAAAACAAAACAGAATTGATTGTCGAATTTAAGGTCATTATTGAAGATGACCATAGAAAAAAAGCAGTGGCAACATTCGATTTTCTATTGAACATTTTCATCATTGATAGCACGTAGTAAATAGTGGTTGGACAGCAACAGAAAAAAAAGCAGGCGACGGCCAATAAGCAAGTATAGTACGGCTTGAATTGGGCAACAATTTTTCCTTTGCCAGCTACGTTGTTTCTTGTTCTGGATCTAGCAATGGCAAACAATTTGAAGTTCATCAAAATAGCCAGCAAAACAGATCCAATAAGAAATAGCACTATAACAGGTTCGCATATAGAGGGCATTTCAAGGACGAAACTGATTACCCCAAAGGGAAAGAAAACGAACTGACATGTGATCAAAACCGTAACGAGTCGTCTCTTTGTGACAAATATTTTGTGAGAAAACGGGCGCGTTAATCCAATGTAACGTTCTAAAGTCATTGTAAACAGTACGGTTATGGAGCAGCAATTTAACGTATTGCCAATGAGGACAGATGAACTCGAGCGATCCTCAAGCCAACTTGCGCCTTTCAAATACCACATAATGCACCAAATTATAATCAAGGGATGGACCACAATGACTGTAATGAGGTCAACGCAGGATAAAACAAATATCATGAAATAACACGATTTCTTTCGAAGTTGTGACGATTTCCATATACTCAAGACGACAACGATATTGAATAATGCCCCGGCAGTGAGTATGATAAGGTTACTAGGTAACAAACATAGTACGTTTAAAATAATATAATAATTCATCTTGCTTTATGCTCATCGCTCATATTACCTGACATATTTTTCTGCTCTTCTGAGGTCGCGTGCGTGAATATTATTTTTTGTAGCAATAACTTTTAACACACCTGCCTACGCAAATTAATATACGCGGATAAATGAATGCATAATTATATTCCAATGAATATTAAAGTATGTTCTTTTCCGGTAAAGTGCAGGGTGTCCCAAAAAAAGTCTCCTTTAGAAATCGTTCTATTGTTCTTAAACGTGTGTTATTACGCATCTGGGAATTTAGCTTCTAAAACGAACAAAAATTACGTCAAATTAAAAATGATCCAGCTGACTACAAAGCAACGAGTGTTTGTCGTAACAACTTTTACGTTAATGCTAAGTATAACGGAAATAGAAAAGGGCCGTTAGAATACCATCTCCCGATCGGAATCTACCTGATAAAAGATAATTTTCAAAAATTATCAAAAGTACCAGGACACAGGCAGGGACGTAACTAGAACGTTAAACGGGGGGAATATACACCCCCTCCCCCAATTAACGTTCTATTTACCTCCCTGGACACAGGGACAAGCTTGGGGCCGGTTGTATCAAAGCTTAAACCGGGGGTATAAGTCAAAAATATAAAACAAGATTGCATGTTGCATAAACTAACGAGCTAAAGTTATTTGACCTGAGAAGAACAATTATATATAAAACTAAATGTTTACTCTATTAAACTCATAATTTCGGTTCCGTACTAGGTGTAAAAGTGATTTTTAACTTTCACTTATCCACCGTTTAAGCTAAACGCCTTTGATACAATCGCAACAAGGTCAATTCGGTCAAGCAAAAATTGCTCAAAGTGAAGAAACGTTGCTGCCGTTCCCGCGATTTCAATAGCGCCCGCTTTTTGGGGACACCCTGTATATGGTCAACGATGGATCAAAATCGATTAAATATCCCATGTTCTATATACAAGTATGTGTGTTTCTGAATGTTTCCATTGGGGATCCCATATGTATAGTTCACTGGTATAGCTCCGGGTGAAATATTTCTAATCATCAGGTACGTAACTGTTATTTTACGGTTCTGTTTGTCGACGCTACTCGTGCCAACCTCGATCCCAGGGCCTTTTCTTAAATTAGGGAAGGGAAAAGGCCTTGGCATCGGCTGGTCACATGACACCCAGAATATCTGGGTGTAAGAATAGGTTAATTTCTGTGGTCCCTGGGAGTGTTTGCATAAATAATAACCAGAGAAGTAATTTCTAAAGTTCTATGCAATACAGCTAGCTTTAAGGTAAATAACTTCTTATAAAAGCAACCTTCTACGGACTATAGCTGGCTCTACGTTTGCGGCTGTATATATGACACTACAATGCCCAATGAAATGAAGTAATATGTTAAACCTGGTAGAGTAAGTGCTTAGTAGGTATAATACAGTTAAAACATGTTTAGAAGATTGCTGTGTGTGAGCTGATAACATGCATAAGTTGTCCCTATACCTTCATCAAATTCCGATGATGAAGCATACGGATATTCTACGTATATGACTTTCTACGAAGAGTGTTAAGAGTCAGCCGAATAAGTTATTTAAAGCTACATAAACAAACTAAGCAAAGGGTTTAAATGATTTAAATCTCTCTTCAGTTGTATTTTATGAATAAATTATGCTCTTAAATGATTTAATTGACAGTTTGAATCAGCCAATGATTACAAAATAGACCAGCCGATGCCAGGGCCTTTTCCCTTCCCTAATTTAAGAAAAGGTCTTGGGATCGAGGTTGTACTCGTGCAAGGCGGGGGTACACATGGATTCATAGCTAATTTTCAAATGTCTATAATTTCAAAAGTATTTAAATAAGTCCTAGTAAACTATACATCAGAAGAAAGCTTATGACCCATAGATTCTAGAAATGCGTGTCGTTTGTCCCAAGATGCTTTTGCAATCTGACACCAGGCCGACAATTGTACCCCATGCTGAGCAAACGAAGAGTTTATATGAGAAAAGATATCTTCTCACCAAATGCTTAGAAGTTTAAGAAATTTTGTCAGTAGAAAGTACAGACAACACTATCTTAAATGAGCATAGGATTTTTTTGTTTGATAATTCTACTGCCTACAGTGGCAGTACAAATTTTACATGCATAAAAAGATTTTCAAGATACAAAAATTCCTATGCTCATTTAAAACAGCACTATTAAAAGAATAAAAATTTGAAAATTTCGGCAAAATTGGTCAAACAGATCATGAGATATCTTTTCTCAAAGACGTATTTGTTTCTGAAGTATTGAATGACAAATGTCTCAGCCGTCCGCCATCTTGTTTTATAAATATGTCAAGGATAGACTGTATAAAAGTTACTGTCAACTAGTTAAATCTAAATGAAATTTTCTTGCACAGTGCGGAATTTACGTAAGAAGTGTATACATATATAGAAATCGTGTATTTCGAGAAAACAAGCATTAGAGTTCTTACACAACTGTTTGAATTATTCCTGACAAGTATTGTGCACCTGAGGCCATTTTCCTTCTTACCAGAAGTAGCCTAATACCTCAGAACCCTCCTGCCTCATACGTTACCCCTTCTGCTTCTCGTAGAGCTTCTTTCTTTTGGGTTTTCTGGTTTGTTCCGCCTGTCGACGTCTCTTGCTTTTCTCACACTTCTCACGGTTGGGCTTTCTAAGCCGTTTTTTGTCCTTCAGAAGCAAAGATCTCCTTGTTAAATCACCAGCTGGGATTCCAAGTCGCTGCATCACCTTCTCCCTGATTGATGCACCACTGCGAAAGTGGCAAACAGCAGATGCAGCAGCAGCAGCACGTACAACTTTGACACCATGATCAGTTGTCGATGTACCTAAAGCTTGATCTTGTTGCCATTTGCACCAGGAGTCAGGCCCAGGAGGACAGAATCTATGCTGTTTTTTGAGGTCTTTTGATTGAACAGAGTGGTGCAAAATAGCTATTGTGTTCTTTTTCATAGCATAAACAGAGACTTCAAAATCTTTATCTGTTGGGTTTGGTGTGGAAGATTGAATGAAGCTTCAGTGGCGGATCTAGGGTAAGTCAAAATAAATTATAGCAGCTCAATTTTAAATTCAAAATAACTTTATAACAATTTCATAGGTTATGCATTTCAAAAGAATAAAATCTAACCAATGAAGTTGCTTTGAAGGTATTTTAAAATGTAAATATATCCTAGAATGAGCTGTGGTAATTTATTTTGACTTACGCTAGATCCGCCACTGTGAAGCTTACCAAAGCAGAGTAAGACTTACCATCATCACAAACATGTGCTTTTGAGACAGATGATGCCAGCTTGTTTACATCTATAAGTCGATAGCCTTGTCCACCATAATCAATACATTGTAAGGCTTCTAAAGCTAACTTTTCAGCTGATTCTGAAAGCTTTAATTTTCTGCTGGATGGAATACAACAGTTCCATGTGATACCTCGTTTGATTCCAAATTCTTTTGACCTTCAGGTTCACTTGTCGTATTCACCATATCCCGTGTTCTATATATAGTATGTGTGTTTCTGAATGTTTCCATCGGGGATCCCATATGTATAGCTCCGGGTGAAATATTTCTAATCATCACGTAACTGTTTTTTCTACGGTTCTGTTTGTTGACCCTACTCGTGTATTAACGGTTTTTGCTGACGCGGGTGTTCGATGGTTGCGTAGGCTTTTGAACTTTCCCGCGTGGAATTTCTCTGCGTGTCGGCATTTCGCAAATACTCCAGATCTTCGATTAAACGTTTTATCATTATTTGCCTTCAGAAGGCACAGTTTTTCTTCAGTGCATAAACTGCAGTGTTTTTCACCTGCCGAATGTGATGGAACTTGCTTCAAAACTGATCGTTTGATGCATGTCGTATTTTTTCCCAGCATTCTTCAATTTACTCACGTATTTTGAAAATTCTATTTCATTCTCATATCTTGCGTGATCGAACGACTTCTTAGTTCCCATATCTCTCCTCGAATTTGTTTGCCGTCATGCCAATATATTCTTTAATTTGGTTTCGTTATCTTTCTTTGTTCTTATTACTGCCTTGTACACTATACTCTCTGTTAAACACTTTTTCTCGACTCGGGACTCTACAATTGCATAAATCGTTTGCCCTCTTGGTTGGCTCGGCCTTCCTTATTATGCGCTTATTGTGTCTGGAAATAGAACTTTTGACATTCTCCAAGCAGCTGTGGCTGACTTTGATGGTGCATGTTACGATTAAAAATCTTGTGAAGGGGGTTTGTATTTGGAAAGTGTTTATCAATTAATTTTAGAAAGTACACTTTTACTGTAGAGAGGGTTAAACCAGATGACATTTCTTTGTCGTTTCCGTTTCTAGATAGAAGGTGCTGCAATGTTATCAAGAGAATGTTTAAGCTTAATGTTGTAATTGCTGCGATGTAGAGCTTCTTCATAAATGCCTGCTGCTGAATCGAAGGCGGGTTTACTTGAAGAAAGAGACGAAATCCTTCTGTTAATGGACGTTGGTAGCTTAATGGAGGTAGGGTGGTTTGAGCGTTTGTCTATATATAATAGATCATTGCCTGTTTTCGTATATGGTAAGTAACTCTGACTCTCGTCTCTAAGATTAAAGGTTATATCGAGGAAGTTCACGAGTTGATGGTTGACTTCGGCTGTGATTTTCAAATTAACCGAATTTAAGAGCTTTCTTCTTATACAACAGCAAACAGTTCCGTCAACCTCTAATTCTTCTTGTTTGCATTAAAAATACGATAAAAGTTTGCATTTTTTCCAACGACGTTACCTGTTACGCTAGGACCGCCGCGTAAATATTAGGTACTTCAAAACATTCAAAACTTTAGTGATTAAACCGTCATGACTTTCATTTTTTTATGAAACGTTTACATTGACTTCAAACTGGATAGCAGAATTGAGTGCCTAAGACAGAGGAGGAAATGGCTTTTTCAGAGCTCAATATTTCAAAATTTTAGGCTCCCCTTTATTGGACCTCCTTGCATCTACTAGCGAGTGTCGCCACCATTACAAGGAGACATAATTATCAAAGTCAGTCACAGAGCCGACGCCCCCCCCACAATTTTTGGATTGTGCGTCACCTGATTGCGTGTTTTGTATTTTTTGTTTTGTTATATTCTTTTAAATATTATCTCGCCAGTTTGGTAAAAGAACGAAATATTGGTCAGGCGTCCAAGAAATTTCAACCGAACTCAAACTATGCCGTACCTATACTAATATATTTTTTCTATGATTTCATTTTTTCTATGATTTCATTTTGAAAGGGGATGGTGGTAGAGCAATGGGGTAAATTTCTTTGAAAATCACATTGCTATTTACACTGCATCCCACAATGTTTTCCGTATTGTTTTGGGTAACAAGTTCCGTCAAACGAAATGTTGTCGGTTTGGAGCTATAATCAGCTCAAGGCTTTAACAAAAGAGAAGAGTTAAAAGCTTCTTCAGTATAGTTTTAAAGCGATGATTTGGTAGCACAAACAATGTCCGCGCATATTTATGCCCCGTTTACACTATACTGGATTACATCGGAGCGTAGCGATTTTTATAACGCATTGGGCTGTTGTTTACACGACGCCACAGTAATCCGCTACGCTTTTTCACTCCGCATCGGAGGTGATAATAAGCATAGGAAATTACACGGTCCGATTAATGAAAAATCACATGCGTATATTTGGCGAGTGCGAAGCACGAGCGGTATTTAGTCGGGGAGCCAGAGGTACAAAAATATATGTTTACTTACCATAGCGAGGGACAATTTCATTTTATGTTTATATTGTACCTCTAATAAATATATATATTTCTGTATGTTGAACGCGATAAAATTTCTTGTGGGCTCCAAAACACGTTTTTCAAGACTATATTGTTGTTAAGAAAGACGAAATTTCAGATTTATTTCTAGGAAAAACCACTTACGTTATCAAAAAGGTAATAAAAAATTACATATAACACATTATTATGGTTACTTTTATTTTTCACATTTTTGTTGAGTTATGAGCGTTTGAAAACTTATTTTCCGACTAGTGCCCAGGAAATTAGCGCCATTTTAGGACACTTTCCCATTTTGAAGCAGCAATAACTCAAAAACGGCTTGAAAAACAATTATGTCTTATATGTTGTTTTTTATAAGCTTTCTTATGATACAAGTTATTTTTCAAGTGAGCGAATTTGAAAGTTTACTATTTTTGACCACATAATAGTTTTATAATAAAACTGAAGAAAAACGTGTTGATCGAAGGTCACAAGATAAATCGGGCCAAACAACATCCAGAATTGTGATATTAGGCATCCAACGGACAATTTAAGAGCAAAATTGATTGTCCCTCGAGAAGGTAGGTAAAATTACCTCTGCCTCCCTGACTAATTATAAATACTTCGCCAAACACAAGTGTGATTTTTAATTAATACTTCGAGGACAAGTGTAATTTCCTGTTAATATCATTTTTTAAAAAATGTTTCACCGATTTGTTAATGTTTTTAGCCAATCAGGATCAAGTAAACAAAGGAAAATGATATTAGAAAAGTAATCCGGTACGTGGCGGAGCAGAAATAGTACATAATTGCATTAAGTCTGTTACATAAAGTTCTCAATTCTTATTTATTTTTATCCGCTGCCAAATACATATCTTTTTGCGGGCTCATTTCCTCATTAACAAATCAATAGGAAAATATGAAGGACAGTGTATGTGCGAATTTTATTTCTGCAAATGTACTACGAAGATGGCAGCTGATCTTAAGGCTGAGGATGTCAAAAATAAATTATTTAATACTCTAAAGTCCCGTGGCGTCTTGGATTCCCTAAAGGTATGTCATTTACCTGGAGATTTTCTCACGTTGGCGAAATCAGGTAGAATAGTTTTTTAATGATGGTCGAGATCGGCATGGCGGGAATTTCAAAGCAGGTTACAATGTAATCGTTGAATACCCAATACTGTTTGTATATAAATAAATCGCGTTACAATAATTCTAGCATTGTGATGACCATGCACTGGAATATGTGATTGTTCAAAAGTCAAAATTGTCTAGAATATGCTTATGTACTATGCCCGGCCGACCCCCTTGGCTGGCTTGGCATGACGGGGAATTTGAATATTTCTGCATTCCCCGGAAAAATACAGCATGAAATAGGTGTTATTCCAGGCTCCATCCACCCCCTGCTATGTCATAGGGGTCAGGGAGTTTCAATTGACTTGTGCATTAATGAGCAATCTTTATCGGGTATGTGTGAAGACAAGGGCTGTAATGCACCAGTCATTGGTTTGTTTGGGGTATTGGCCATGCCCACCAGATTTGTAAGTATTTTTGTTTATTTCCCCAATGTGGGGCAACATTCAAACTGCATTCAATGCACTCCACAACCAATATAGCACACATTTAGCAAATGGAGCTTACCTGGAATGCCCCCTGGGGCGATGTGACATAATAAAAGTAGGTAGAATTCTTTTCCCACAGGCCACAGATGGAAATATGCATTATAAAATAAGTTGGTAAGCAAATCTCTAGTTATCAATTTCCCACCCCCACAGAACTTGTATTATATGTATATATCTGCATAATGAAACCATAGAGATTATAAAATTAATGAAGATATTATGGGAGGATGGAAATAATTATTTTAAGTCATTTATAATCATGTGACCATATCTAAAATTCATTCTTGTGTTTAAAGGTCTACACATTCTGTCAATATCATGTAGCAATTGTGCACTTATCCACCCCCTATGAGGTTTTATATGGGCTAAGATACCTTGAATACTAACTAGGCCAAACAGGATGCGAAAATCTTATTCTAGTCGTGTATTCTATTGTGCCCATTGCATTTGTTCTTCCCTAGTGTTCACGAAACAATGAAATACGTTACGTTTTGCTATGATACGGTTGAAGTGGAAAACCAGCTTTACCCTATATTATGAATTGTAAATGATGCCCTCATTCTCCCCACATTACGAATGCTGAATAATTAATGATAAGTTCAGCCCCAATGGTACATACATTACCACTCTTTTTAAAAAACTTTTTATTGATGATGCTTTATTTTGATTTAGTCTCAGCTAAGAAAGCAGCTAATACAAGAACTTCAAGACACCACTGGCTTACCAGTACTTCACTCAACTGTGAAAAGATCATCAGCTGAGAAAGAAAGTGATGGAATACCGTTATTTGAAAGAGCAGCGAACAGTATCGTAGCCGAATATTTAAAAAGATGCAATTTCGAGTACTCATTGTCAACATTTTTACCTGAAAGTGGGACAACTCTGGAAAAGGTACTGTGAAAAAATCTTAAGCATACAGTAAAGGTGTCTTAATGCAAGAATCAAGAATCTCAGCTTCCGGTCCAATTTTTGCAGCATAACAGGAAGTGAGCACTCTAAGTGGATCCATTGTTTTACCAAAACCAAAACAATGATGTGACTTAATGAGTGCACACTTTCTGAGATTCTTGATGCGGGATCTCAAGTAGGGAGATCATAAAAAAAAACAACTATGTAGGTCCTCCCGCTGGAATCGAACCTACATCTGTCCGACGTACATCTCTGTGGGATGTACATCTTCTGTCCGATGTACATCTCTGTCCGATGTACATCTCTGTCGGATGTACATCTCTGTCCGATGTACATCTCTGTCCGTAGGTCAGTCATCCCCACAGCTTACAATCTGAGATTTCAGTACCCTCAAAATGGCGGTGTGAAAAAGGCTAATTCAGCTTGCTTTGATATACGCAAAAGATTTTGCTGAATTCACGTAGTAATAGAATCTTATTGGCTGATCAATGTCTCGATGTACTTGCTCTGAATGAGACAAGATTGGATGACAATATTAGTAATGAAGACATGTATATAGATAGCTATGATTTAATTAGGTTTGATCGTTCTGGGAAAGGCAGAGGCGTCTGTATGTATGTTAAAAAAGCTTATAGTTTTCTTGAAAGAAATGATTTGATGAGAGAAAATCTTGAGGCAAGTTTCGTTGAGATTTATAAACCGTCTAGTGCATCTTTCGTTGTCGGAACAATATATAGACCTCCAAGTGCTTCGGTTGACTCGTTTTCTGCGATAGAACAATTAGTGAAACAAATAGACGACGAAAATAAGGAATTCTATTTACTTAATTGGCGATTTAAATGCCAACATGCTGGACATTTCAAATATAACGCCACAAAGAACTTAATTTCAATAATGGAACAGTATCAATTAACGCAAACAATTGATACACCCACTCGTAAGACAATAAAATCATCTTCCTTATTAGACGTTTGTCTCACTGCTACTCCAAAGAAGTTAATTCATCTAGAGTAGTGCCGATTACCTTAAGTGACCATTGTATAATCGCCGTTGTTCGTAAAATTAATATCCATTCTAAACGCAAAAGCCACAAGACAGTTAAATTTCGAAATTTGAAACATTTTAATGCAGAAAGTTTTCAAGCTGTTTAACGAAGTCAGGAATGGGAACTGTTAGATATTCAATCCTGCGTTGATAAAATGTGGGAAATATGGAAAACTTCTTTTCTGACAGTGCTCGACAGACATGTTCCAATTAGAAAAAAAGAGTGAGAAATAAACCAAGTGTCCCTTGGTTAACTAATACAATTAAACAGCAAATTAGAGAACGTGATCGTCTTAAACTTATTACAGTGAAAAATAAATCGGAAAACCACTGGAAAGCATACAGATTATGTGTAGAAATCACGTGACTGACGCACTGCCTGAAGCGAAAGAATCTTATTATAAGGCACAATTTGAGAAAGTGAAGCATGACCCGAAAAAAGCTTGGAAAACTGTAAATCAAAACTTAAATCGAAACCAAACGTGTCAGGAAATACATGCTCTCAAAACTCAGAATGGAGATATATCTGATCCAACTGAATTAGCAGAATGCTTTAATGATTATTTTATTAATGTTGGTCCAGATATTGCCAAAACTATCGATAAGAATGATAGAAATTTTACAGACTATATTAGCAAAGCGACAAGCAAGCTAAATTTTCAAGATGTGTCTGAGTCTAAAGTTCAAAGGTTACTTTTTTCCTTAAATCCTCGTAAGTCTACTGGAATTGACAAAATTCCAGCAAAAATTATTCCTATCGTTTCTCCAGTTATTGCAAATTGTTTGACAAAGATTTTTAATTGGGCAATTAGCAACGAGTCTTTTCCGTTTGAATGGAAACAAGCAAGAGTCACACCCTTGCACAAGAAAGGCTCTCGAAATCTGTTAAATAATTATCGCCCGATATCTATTCTTCCTGCTGTATAGGCAGGGGCGCACATTTGATCAATTTTAAGGGGGGTTTGGACCGATCCGGGACCGACTATTGATTCGGCAGTGATCAGGGTCCGAGTGTTGTTCATAACGAATAATAATACAGTGTACCTGGCTACAATGCAAAAACTTTTAAAATTATTCATTGAAAATTGATACTTAATGCGTTTCGAATTGACAATTAGATGGAAAAAATATAAAATTTTGCAGGATATAACTTTATGCGATTAATAATTAGGAAATCTTAAATCAAGTAGCTCCAAAGGGAAATAGCAATGTTCTATTTGAACAGTTATTATAAATGCTATTATTATTACCACTAATCAGGGGAGGATCCAGCGTGTGGGCTGACAACCTCGTACCCAGGGCTTCACGGCTGCCTGCGTTGCCTAAAGCCCTGGGAAAATCCAAACCGGAACTTCCAAAATCTGGTAGTTTGCCAATTAGTGGCCGGAAGTAAACGCTTTTAGTTCTAAAAATGCTGACTCAGCTAATCTTTTACGAGGAGTGAAGTTTTAAGAATTTGTTCTTAAGTTTTATAATAAAAGATGGCTTTATTATTCGGAGTGTGTTTATTCATGTGTGTTTTACATTCGGGACGAAGCCGATGACATCTTCGGTTTCATATTGGGTTTCATACTACATATGAATACAAACGATATATTGATTTCAATGTGATTGAAACATGGCTTCGTGTGTGGATGAACTGTTTCCAGTCGCGCTGTCTAAATCACTCCACAAAATTAACAAAGCTGGAATAGGAATTAAAGAAAAACAATATGAAGCGTTATGGTCTGTTGTGAAAGACAAGAATGACACTATCTGTGTTCTTCCTACAGGGTTATGAAAAGTCGTTAATATATCAGCTTCTCCCGTTCATGTTTGACTTTTATCAACATTGTGAAGACAATGATTTATCTTCATCTTCAAGTTTTGTTCTGGTTATTTCACCGTTAAATGCTTTAATGATTGACCAAATCACTAAACTAAAGGATCATGTGAATGTTTCAATTTTGAAAGCTGTTCATGTTGATGAATCGAAGGACGCAATGTATAGTTTAATACGAGAACCAGTGTTTATGGACAACGATTCCAGTATAATAACAACATATGGACAATATATAGACAACGATTCCAGTAAATGTCCTGTATATGGACAACGATTCCAGTAAAATAATATTTGCGCATGCAGAAGCTTTATTGGACGACAAGAAAGTTTTTCAGTATTTATTAAAATCTAAGAAATACAAAGACAATTTGTGTGTGGGGGGGGGGAGGGAGCTCTAGAGGTGGGCTAGGAATTATCTGACAAGGGATATCAGCATTATCAGGTTTCCAACAGGGGAAGGGCTATGATTTGGCAAGCAGTTATCATTCTGTAAAGTTATTGTTTTGTTTTTCAACTAAACTTGGGATGGTGAGGGATGGCATTGAAATGGCATTTCCTGCATTTTGAGGGTACTAGTTTTGAAGCAGAATTTTTTATCTTTAGCCCACCAAGTGCAAGCTTGTCATCTGGTGTTAGACAGAATAGAATAATAAAGTAGGGTACATCAGGGTGCAATACAACCCAATGGGTTAAATACACACCTGAGCAGATAGGCCAGTTAACCCATTAAGCTCCCGCACTCTCCTCTTGACGAATAATATCGTATGGCATTAGACTAAAATAATAAAGTAGGGCACAATGCAACTCGATGGGCTAACAGTGAATTCAACACCACTACAAAACATGGTCATTATAAAACATAGTTTCTTCCCAGCATATTGTTAACTTTTCATTGATATGGGAGGGGTTAGAGTTCACACACAAGGGAGCTACAGCTCCCCTTGCCAAAGTTCTCTTCGAAAGCCTCCAGATAAAATGATGTGAAAATAGCATTTCCCTATTTTCTCAATATGAAGTGCTCCTCAACTTCAAATTTCAAAATTAGCTTCCTAAACCCTTGAAACCTAACAGGGGTTTAATTCAACTAGCACTGTAAAAATGTATACTGAATGCAACAGATTCAGAAGTCAGTTTATGTTGACACATTACTTAATGTATGTGCGGCATAAAAGTGTAAGAGTTGTCAGGAGGCTTATGACCGGTGGTGGGCACTATGATGCCAGTGGGCAAGTCTGAAACCCTTTGAATAACAGCTGAATTACACTTGTAATTTTTGCTGCAATTTTAGATGCAATTTTCTTCTCTTGATGGATATGTACTAATCTTTACATAAGGATGCTATTGAGTATTCTCAGAGAATTCATAACCCGATCATCGCACTAGAGATAACAGCAAAAATTGCAAGTGTAAACAGGCCTTAACAAGGCTGCATTTTAACAATTATTTACAACCATAAAAACATTTGTAGGACCAGGACATAAATTAATGGCTATATATTGCATGGAATTTAGGGGGGAGGTTGAAGAAATATGATTTCCAGCTGAGAAAGGTGGTCATATGTGTTGAAACCCTGATTTGTCCACCTCCCCAAAATATTTTGCAAATTGTTTGCCACTAGTCATCAAATATTTGACATAATAATTAAATAAGGCTAATAACTTTGGAGTGACAATTCGTTATTGATAAATTTGATTAATGAATGTGTGTGTAGCTGTTTAATTTATAATGCAAGAGATTACATGATATCATTAATGTAGAAATTGTTATAAAATTGAACGTACGTTATTCATTTTATATAACATTCACCAAAGGTGTAAAATATCCATGTAAATTATCATGTCTTAAATTGTCATTTGTAATTGAAAAATTCAGGATTTCACTCACAATTATTTGTCAATTTCTGTAGATTTGTTCAATTAAAGGTACAGTCTTTTAATAGTCTTTCGTTTGTCTTTCAGTCTTTGTACAGAATATAAAGAATATGCCTTACACGATACAGTCGATACTAATGCCACATGTATTGTTGGGCCGTTTTCACATTATGGTACAACATTTAATATGTCTTATATGAAAAACATACAAATTTCCATTGATAGAGGAGAGGATTTCAACGACCAAAGCGACTCTTTGAAGAGTTTTAATACTATAACAGACTAACAGTTATTAAACATATTCCTATCCACTCATTATAATCAGCCATGTTGCACAAATTATGAAATTAATGAGTGACTTTACGTTCAATATCCGCATTCCGTTGCATTTTCAACGACCAATCAAATCACTCGGAGATTTGGATTATCCCAGGGCTTTAGGCAACGCAGGCAGCCGTGAAGCCCTGGGTACGAGGTTGGTGGGACTGATGCATACCTCCAAAACCTCGCATAAGTAGGGGGATCCGGGGGTATCCTCCCCCGGAAAATTTTGAAATCTAGGGCCTTGGAAATGCGATTTCCAGCGTTCTGAGCGCACTTTTTATTAAAATTTTGACTCCGAAATTTTGAAAAAATGCTGAATTTTCTGGAAAAAAATCGTTTGAAATTTGGTACTTCAATTTCCAAAAGAAATATAATTAACCTAACACTGCGTTCGCGTTCCATTTGCGTTCCGAACGCGTTCCAAAATGCGTTCCAGAGGAAACGTGGGAACACGTTCTCTTCTGTGGTGAGATATCGTGTTCTCGCATCGGAAGATGTGACGATGTTGTCGCTGGTATTCGCCATCAGCATCGACTCTATGGCGTTCAGAAAATTCTACGGCGGCAGTAATCAGGTTGTTTAAGTTTTGTTCATCATCACGCAATTGGCGCAGTTACTTTAGCAGATTCTAGAGTGACGACAACTTGCTTTGTCAATATTTTTGTTTTTATCATCACACTCTTCATAAACATAATCATGACAATAAATTGAAAAGATCTTACTCTTGCCAGAAGATTTTTCGCCTTTGCTTTAGTTTTGTTGTCGTCAGAATCTTCTAGTTCTTCCAGCCCTTGGGTTATTTCATCAAAACTTGACCAAACAGCTCTTATTGAATCCGCACGGACGCTCCAACGTGTTGCAACTTTCTCAACTCGGCGCGGAATGCCGCATTTTAATTTTTATGTAACGCGATACTGCCGATACATTAAAAGTTCCTAGGGCCGCATTTTATGAAATCTTATAATACACATGATGTTTAGGAAATGTGTTTGTATTTCCGGTTAAAGAATGTCGTTTCCACTTCTAATTAAGTTAAAAACGACGTCTTATCGTGTTATCATATTTTTAAAACTAATAGCGTGGTCCATCTCAAATATGGAACAGCGCCATATTTTTTCAGTCATGTGACTAACATCAAATATCAACATGGTAAAGATCTTCTCACAACTTTGTTTTGATGTTCGTAAGTTTTAATGAATGGCAATGCTCATTTTGAATACGTACGGCATAAATATCTCATATAAGTAATATCGTGAGTCGCAGTGTATAACTTGTGTAATGTAATTTGTGTGTTGTAAGTTGTAACTAGTATATAAATTTGTAATGTATTTTATTTCTAAGTGAATCTACGCCCCTCTTGGAAACCAGCTTACACTGTAGAGGTTAGCGTAGCTAAATAAAGTTTCTACTCTTACCGTTCGTACCAGCGCGTGATAATCAAGGTGTTAGAGACTGTTGTGAGTGTTTTGTTTACAAATAACGCACGAGCTGATGTACCAGGAAGGAAAAAATTACTGTACTGCACGAGGCCGCTGGGCCTAGTTCATTGTTCAGCAAGTGCGTCATTTGTAAACAAAACACAAACTTGACTGTCTCTAACACATTTGATATATGATTTGAGTTCACTGCTTGCACTAATTTAAGTACAGTAAGCCTGCGTCTTTGCTTAGTTTATTTACTTGTAAATATTTCAATGCTCCAATTTGTTTGTCTTTTCGTACTTTGGGACTTGCTTCATTTACAATCTGATTAATTTCGTCTTCATTTCATTGATTTGTACAAAATTTGAAGCCATTTTGGATGAATAATGAACGTTTTCCGTGCGTAACTGCACTCAAACTACTCGTTGACCGTTGTTGCCGGGTAACCAAAACACACGTGATTGATTTTGACCAAATTTTGAACAGTGAACGAAGATCATATGTTAGAGAATGAATAGCAAGACAATTGACTGCATAACCCAAATAATTTTGTGTTTGCATTTACCTGTTGTCTTTTCAACTACAGTCTATTTCTCAAATAGCTTTGAGATAAAATAGCTTACTGAACAACATTTTCACACAATGTCGCGAGTTTTTCTATTTTTGTAAACAATTGTGACTCCACGTTGCGCGTTCATAGTACATTAGCTATGCAGTAAATTATGTGACCGGGGGTTCTTGTTCATTAGTCGAGGGACAATGAATGAATGCAAATGGACCTACTCAGACATACTGAAATGTTTAAATGTATGATGCATGTATTTCTGTTCAGTTCAGCTTGATATCTTTCACAACGTTCTGACATATTTCTCCGCTAGTTTTGAAATTTACCTTAAGGTAACTCGATAGTCTAATTATGGCAGATTGTACTTTTTCCCAATAAAATCTTTTATTCTTTTCTAGTGCACTTATAAATGAACTTATAATTAGAATTGATTTCAGTGCTTTTGAGCTGTGCAATGACCTGAAACGAAGCTCAATAAAACATTTTATGGTGGACAGATAAAATTTCTAATGAATTCTGACTAATCGGGCCACTTTAAATTTTGAATTCAGGGGTTTCTCAAAGTTGACCGTAAAACGCCTTTCTTTCAGATGTTTTCAAGTAAAGACATATTACACTTGCTTAACATAGATCCTAGGTCAAAACTATATGTAACTCTGGTAAGTGCTCTTTTGCGCTGTGACAAAAACATCACTCCATTTCATTAATTGTTGCAAAATATCTTAAAATTAAATTTAAAACGGCATTGACAAGTGTTCTTTTTATCCAAGGAACGCTCTCTAGGATCAGAAACACATTCAAAAGGTGAGCTTATAGTTTTACAGTTTTATTTGCAATTCTCATCAAGTTATCTGCACATTTGTTTCGTATTTACTGCAGGATTTCTCTGGCACTTTTTAATGGAAGTGGCGACGTTTCAAAGTAGAGTGAAATGTGATGCAAACATCCAAACAGATCACCAATTGCCTACTGAGATAACGGCTTCGTTAGGTATATATGTCGTCTGTATGCATAGTATTGCTTTTGTGGTATGTTCACCACTAATAAAATGAATGTCTAATTTGTAACATATAATGTAACATGTATTGAAATGTGAATCACAAAATATATGTTATGAAACCTAAAATACAGGGTGTATTAAAAAATAGACAAATCTGAAATCGCTCTCTGTTTCGCGAAGCGCCTTAATGTACGATTTTTTTAAGGTGGCTCCCTACAGTTGTCAAACATTTTTGCTATTTTAGTTAACTTTCATTTTCAATCACATTTATGCTTAATACACATATGCCAAGGAAATATGATCATTTTCAGCAAAGATATGAGGTTTCGTAGTATTCATATTTGAACAAATTGGAACAGTGTTGGTGTTGCCATAGCAACTATGTCGATTTATCTTGAGCACTATTATTGCCTGATTTCAGAATTAATTGATAATAACTTTTTGTTCCTTCGGTGAATTTTTCTGAATTTTTCTTTAATGATTTATGGTTGAAAGAGGAGTAGTATATTAAATTTTGAGACGGGGTTATCAAGGCAGGTCCTGGGGTACACGCGAATAACTATAACGGAAATACCCTCCTATAGAATTTCTTGAAATTTTGATATGTTTTATTGCTTATCATATGGAGCAAGTGTGCAAAGTTTCAAAAAAATTCACCGAAGGAAACGCGAGAAAAACACTCTTAAAAGCGAGTTGATGTTGCTGTCGTGACAAAATATCGATTCGACATGATCGGTATCTGCGCATGCGTTTGAATTATAATGCGTGAAAAACGCGTGTTTTTTAGTTGGCTTTTTTGGTAATTTCATTGTGAGTTGTTTGGCATGTATGTTATGAAACACTGTATGAAACGGATATTTTTTATTATTTGAGACAAACATACAAGATAAATCTTCAGAAAACAAAACACGAAAACAATATACTAATTGAATTGATGCATAGTTCATCAAATTCGTTTTTGTTGATAAATCCGTGTCAAAACGTTTCAAAACATTCAACTGCAAGTTAAAAAATTGGTCTAAAACAAGTATTAGCAACTCCTATTATTTGTAACTGTCTGCAGTGTACTTTTATATTAAATTCAGCAGATAAAATACTACATCTGAATGGAGTTGAATGACAGGACTTACATAAGTTTTGTCCACAATTGGAGAATCCTTTTGAAGACAGTTCAAGATAGCGTTTTGATCCGCGATTATTTTTTAGCATCGTTAAAGACATTGCTTGAACATAAATGCGAAAGAACAAGTTAAAATATATCTTAAAAACTGTCTAAAACATACGTACTCTTTAACTTTTAAAAAATACGAGAAAAAGCGAAGAATTGCCATGTTTTGGTGCAAAAAAACCCCTCAAAAACAACTTTCCGCGGCTTGTTTCATATTGTTTGCCGAACCACGAAAATTCCACGCGAAAGTCGTGAGGATGACGTCTGATGTCACTGATCCATATAAATAATTTATAAACTGTACCAAACTGTAGGGAGCCACTTTAATGGATTGTTTTGGTACTTATAATCTAGAATAAACCAAAAAATGAGAAATTTAAAACTTCAATACCCGGGGGTTATGTCTTTAACGGCAAGTATAATATAAATGCTTAAAAGTAATTTTTACCTGGTAGATGGAAAATTTGTCACGTGTTGTATTGCTATACAAAATTTCAGCAAATTTGCTCGAGTCTAAGCCTTTCAAAACATCGTGCGAACTTTGTGTATGTTTAATTTATGTTTTTACCTAATTTGCACACAACTCCCAAGGGACATTTAGTTAAAATTGGAACATTTCTTCAGAAAAAACAATTCTTATTGAGAAAAATATACGATCGCGCGTCGTTTTGAATGGCTTAAACTCAATCAAATTTCTTGAAATTTTGAACAGCAATAACACGCCTAACATATTTTCTACCTACCAACTCAAATTAAGCTTAAAAATTTCGCCCCAAGCCATTTTTAATTTGTTTCAAAATACGCACACCCGTCGGTTTGAAACATTTGAATTTCAGAATATTTTTATTCATTCTTCACCGTAAGTACTCAAGCAATGTATATTAATAAAAAAGCTATACTTCAAGCCACTTCGCGAGGTCGAGAGCTGTTGTCTACTTTTTTTATACACCCTGTATAATACAACCTAAAGCATAAAGGTAGCAAAGTCATTAGTAGATCAAGGATGGTAAACCATTCTATGCATGTTTTTGTTCTCTTTCAAATTCGCTATTTGTTCCCATTTTCATCTCACCTTTGTAATCTCTAATCTGAGGATTTCTTTCTTGCTTTCTGATGTTGTTTTCAATGTAATTGTAGAGGATAAGTTGTCCATTGTGGATAAAGAATATCGAGAAAAGCAAAAGTTGTCCCAGTTGGATAAAAAGCAAGGCGTGGAGGAAAGGTTGATTGCAATGCAAAAGAAATACGAATTGCAAAAGAAAAACGAGTTAGATGAGGAGGTTCTCATCTAGATTTTATTTACAACTGTTAAACGGGTTTGCGAGACAGAACTTGTGTCCAAAAATGATCGTCAAAGTTCTGTTTGTGTTGTTTAGAGAGTGAAATAGCCTCTGTTTTTTTATGTATGTATAAATTTTAAACCCTTACCATACAATAATGTGTCTTTATTGTAGGTGAAAAAATTTCGAGCCAATGAGTTGGCCAAAGTGAGAATAGAGGAGCGGCAGAAATATGAAGCTAATATTAAAACAGTTCGCCTAGAGGTAATTGTAACTTTCATATTTAGTAATTTTATACAGGTATATGTACCACAAAATACCTCGGTACCACAGAATACCAGTCGTATTTATTTTCAGTATAAAATTTGGAAAAAACATGCAAAATACTTTATTCTCGTAAATATATATTAATTTTGGTGTTAATTGACACATAAATAAGAAAAATGAATATTTTAATAAAAATTCTTAAAAATAACGAGGATAAAGTTAAATATGATTCGTTGTTTTTGATACCTCTTTTTTGCTAAATGCTCGTAAAATCAGGACGTTCGAAAATAAGTTTGCAAACCAACATAAATTATGTTCATAGACATTTGTACTAAGTGATAAAATATTCCTGCCATTCAAGAATAACAGGGAGCAATCAAATTTGCTATAAAAGAACACGATCTTTCAACATTATTGATAAACCTGATATATTGTAGTATATACCATGGGTATTATGTAGTGACTTTAGTATTAACCTTCCACTAAATTAGATAGCAATATCTATACAGTATTACCATACAGCATCAAAGACCAAATCCTGGTTCAATTTGATAAACCGTTACATATTTATTGTATCACTGGAATTCTGTGGTACATTAGAATTTTCTCCAAATAATGTCAGGCTTCAAAAATACTAGAATATGCTAAATCTAACCGCAACACCCCACAGGAAGAAAAACTGCAGGGAAAACCTTTCCGAAAAACCAATAATAGTCCATGATATATACTTGTGACATAAAATATGAATGATAGAAAATTGTGTGGTATTCTGTGGTACATACACCTGTACATAATATGATTAAAACTTTTGTGTAGTTGGGAATTTTAAGAATGTCAATTTGTTCCCCACAACTTCAGATAAACATCATGCCTTTTTCTTAAATATTTTTTTAGAAACATAAGTGCATTACTATTTTATAGAAACATAGAAACATAATGTATACTACTTATTTAAGTGCATTAGAATTGCTTTGGTACGAAATAGTTAATATTTTTTGGCCAAATAATTGTTTGGAATGTATACTCCTTGTAAGTGACGTATTTGCCCAAATTCCCCACTTCACTCCAGTTTTTATCGCTGCATACTCGTCGAAATCCTTCCAAATATGCGAGTCGTTTCAGACACAACAATATCCCCATTTCCGTTTACTTGGTTTCAAGTATAGACCGATTGCATTATGGACAGAATTTTGAAAAAAGTTGAAATGGGAAAAATCATTACCACAGCATTGAAGAGCATCCTAAAATTAGTAAAATTGCAAAGTTTGGTCGCAAAATGTTGTAAAATGAGAAAAATATAGCCCTGCAAAGTTTGCGAATTTTGTATACTTTTGTATTACGCACGGAAAATTATACCGTTTTCCTCGAGAAAACGGTATCAATTTGTCGTGCGTAATACAAAAGTATACAAAATTCGCAAACTTTGCAGGGCTATATTTTTCTCACTTTACAACATTTCGCGACCAAGCTTTGCAATTTTACTAATTTTAGGATGCTCTTCAATGCTGTGGTAATGAATTTTCCCATTTCAACTTTTTTCAAAATTCTGTCCATAATGCAATCGGTCTATTGATCCTGGCTTTTTAAACACCGACGTTTAACCACTATACGAAATACACTTGTTCAATCAGTTGATACGACGTGCAGGAAAGACAACAAGACTTTTGTCCTTGATCTTGATTTTCTCAAACAAAGTTATACCTTCCTGTACCGTTGCGTGTTTAGTACAAATTTATATTTTTTAACGATTCATGATTTTGATTCATGACTGCCGATCCCCTTGACCGGTAACTTTAGGAATGTAATTTCAAGCTCAGATGTTGTAATACTTTCTTGATTACAGTATGACGAAGAATTTAAAATAAAAAATCAGGCTTTGCGAGCCTTAGAGAAAGAAATGTTGGAGAGAGTACAAAGACTACAAGAGGTATGACTGTGTTATTTTCGTATGCCACAGCTTGCTGAGATTGCGAAAGGTGGACTGCAGACAATACAGAAAGAAATGAGACCCACACAACGCTAAATCCCATGTGCTAAATCCCGCGCAAATCAGGTACATACTACTACTAGTAATCGCTATCCTTCAGGAACTGTTCGCGGTCTCGTATTCGACGGACACCAAAATTTCGACCAATGGGAATTTTGCATTTTGTGTACAACGCCTATTTCATTTCTTACTGGGTTGCGAGCAGTGCCTGCTTTCGACAACCGCCTATCTTTAGGGACTGCTCACAGTGTATAGATTGCCGTTAGCATCATTATATATTAACACCTATATTATCTTTAGGTCCATCAGTCTGAGGCATACGCAGAGAGGCAAAAGTTCTTAGAGGAGATGCGATCTTTTAAAGAACGGGAAGCTGATTTCAAAAATAGAACTTTGTTGCAAGAAAAGTAAGTGAACTTAATATAGTTTCCTTTGACAAAGCGATCGATTGTTTTTCACTTAAACTAAAGGCCCTGTCACACGATGGAATTTTTCTTGCAACTTGCAATGCAATTCTACTCTTGGGAGATGTAATATTGGCAAATACAAGTTACCATCAAAGTTTGCTGATGTATTTTTAACATATCATACATTTGTTACAAATTTACATCACTTAAGAGTAGAATTGGGTTGCAAGTTGCAAGAAAAATTGCACTTTAAAAAGATTGCTTGCCTTTCTCTTAACGTACACAAACAATCACATCAGAACTAATCAAATAATTTCGGTTATCCTGTTCCCAGAACAAAAGTGAGGTTACACTGATTCCGAACGTCCATGTATGCGCGAGAAGAGGTAACAAGAGACAGCGTACGTCCATGAATATAATATTAGTACCTGTTTTATTTGAATTTGAGTTAGAACGTGGTTTAAGTTATACAAAAGCAGCATAACTAGCGAAGTAGCTATATCGAAACTAAAAATCACGCCAAAAAGAAAAGACGAATAAAAGACAAACAAACGTGCAACGTAGAATATTGAACAGAAACGAATACACCTCTTTTTTCACGGCTTGGTTTGTTTGACAAATGAAGCGGATTGAAGTGTTGTTGGAGAGCATTGGAAATGCGATAAAACTAAAACATGTACTGGATTATTCAAAGTTTTAAAATATCGGTAATTTCGGCCTAAATTCTCGTATATACTGTATAAAGATACCGATATTGTACACATCGTAATAATAGGCATGTAGGTCCAAGTCAAGAAAATGTCCCAGCGGAAGACCTCTGTATGTCTGCAGGGGAGGGCATGTGTACATGTTTTTGAAATACTAACAGTTCCTATATGATAAGTAAAGATTGACGTTTGCAAACGCGAGAAGTGTGAATTTGCAAATGGTCCTATTAATTTTGTATTTTTGTCTTAATAATGACCGAGAACTTCCAACCTCTATACAGAATCTGCAGTCTATGCAAAACAACATGAATAAATTAGTCAATATCTTGCTCAGTTATTTCGAAATGTATAAAATATGCGCGCGCGGCTGTTCTTAGGTGTATCCTGTGGCTGTGAGCATGCATGTACTGTCTGTGTACAGCGGCAGTGTGGATTATAACATTTTTGCTTTGATCTGACAAATGTCCAATCAACAAGACAGTTGCTCGGACATTGGCAAAGAGTGCTCGGCCAACATTTTCACAATACTGTCTTGCGTGCAGGGTGAAAAATTTAGGCGCGCGGACGTACGATTCTTAGTAAGAAATAAGTGTAACAGAGAATAGAAGTAAACACCCTCGTTGGGAAAAGTTAAATTTTGGCCACCTAATGACAATTTCACAACTACGGTGGGTGAAAGTTTCGCTGGACTCCGCTTGTCCCTGATAATGCATGTAGCAAAAATATGATATAGCAGGCACCTTGCTAGTTTATGATAATTTGAATTGAAATATCAAGATAACTAAAACAACGCCAGGAGGAAGCGGAATATAATTTTCCGTAATTCTAAAAGTTCTTTTTCAGAGTAAGAGAAATTAAAATTGTCCGTCCAGCACTAATTATTCCATCTGATCGGTCACAATGTCCGTGCAGAAGAAAATTGACCGACCGTTATAATTCATGAATAATAGGGTCTTTTCATGTGACTTAACAGTTTTCCATATTAGTGTAGAAGGGCATGAGAATCTTAACTATATTCTTTAAAAAAATAGTTAATAATTCATAAGGAAAACACAGGGGAATCATCGCCGCAAAGAACTCTTTATATGATAAATATCCACGTTAATTTACATCAAGCCTTTGCCTTGATTCTCTCGGCTTAAGTAATATATCTATATTAAAATTTCTTTGTAAATAAGCTCACAAGATGGGTATAAATGGGTTGTTTTTCAAGCGATTTAAAATTCTCCCAATTCATGCAAATTACACTCTAATGAGCAACTCCTGCTCTTATGTTAATAGTATTTAGAGGACGCTTTAAATTTCCGACATATGATATAAACACAGCAAAACTTGAGAAAATTAGGTGCAACTTTATTCATCAATTGAAATTACAATTGGCTACGGCCTACGAGAATGTCAAGGCCTTTTTTCAGCGGTCGATACTACTAACTTCGATCCATGTTGTCCTCATGGCGAATTTGTCTCACGGCACCGGGAGCCGTCATACCCTTTTGTGACGCTCCTTTGTTTGAGCCCATTTGCAGCCCAATTATCCCTTTACCAGCTTTCAGTTGCTCTTCAGAAAAGTTTCGAACGTTGGGCGTGGATTCACCTCCTGTTAGCTACGGAACAGAAAATGTGAGCATTTTCGTCAAATTACCGTAACACATCACACAGTAAAATGGTCCCGGTATATGGGCAATATTTTCTGTACTTGAGAAATTTAAAAGCTTGCAGGAAATTAGCTATTTATAGCCTTACGCAAAACATCAATGGTTTACAGTCGATCTCAGCTAACTTTTCACTGCAATACTCCAAACTTCTAAAGTTTGGAAGTTCGTTGCGAAGTTCAAAAGTTCATATTAGAATTCGCAAGCCGGTTTGTAAACAAAGGCTGTTATATAATACCTCATTAAATTCTGGTCGTTTAATTGGTTGATTATGGTCACGTGATATTAAATAAAAAGTTCCATTTTCCAAGAGTGCAATGGAAAACGTTCCATTGCACTCCTAGGAGTGCAATAGTTTTTCCATTGCACTCTCACAATTCCCATCCGTCAAGAAGCTCTTCGTACGGTCTTCTTAGTTTAGGCAGGTACTTTAGGCTGGTTTCGGTCTTGAGATGAATGCGAAATAATCCAAATACTAAAACAAGACTCAAATGCATGTTGTTTTAAATGTCGAATAAATCAATGGTTTTGAAAAACAATAGTAGTCTGGTATTATATAAAACAAATAATAAATGTTTTTATTCGTGCCATAGTAAGAATATTTTCATGCGGTGAAAGATTGATTGTTCCATTCAACTCGGTTATCGCCTCATTGAATGGAACAATCAATCTTTCGCGTCATGAAAATATTCTTACCATTGCACTCATAAGCATTCATTATTTGTATATTATTGGCTCCTGAACTAAAAGAAGCCAATCAAGTGCCTGGTTTACAAACCTGCTTGCGAATTCTGAAATGAGCTTTTGAATTTCGGAATATACTAGTTAAGCTTTGTGGAAACACCATACAACGTACAAGAAGTTCGGAATATTACCGGAATTTTAGCTGGAATCGACTGTAACATGTTGTATATTTTCGTGGGGATGTGCGATGACTATGTATTACTCTTACCTTTCTTTTGACTGCTAAAATTCCGTCAATAACCTAGAAAGAACGAAATGAAAGAAAAGGGAATATGAAATTAACAAGTATTTTAAGAATTCTTGTATAAAAGCTATTAAGTATTTATAAAAACGTTTAAAACTCATGCCCACTGTCCTCTAAAGGTTTAAGTCAACAAAACCGGCGGCGTATACATTTCGGTCATTCGCACCACAGTGAGATAAAAAAATAAAGTATTTCCCGTACGATCATTTCTCACTGGTGAAAAAATATCGTTCGTCCAATCAAACGTCGCGAGCGATGATTTTTCACTGTGAAATTTCATCGTTCGCGTTGCTGATTGGCTGTTGCTAATTTTGCAACGATTATTACGCACTGTCATTTCGATAAATAAATATCAATATTTATTATATAGACTGCCAACGGATATTAAGTATTATGCCATACATATAGAGATTTACACGAAGTAAACGCGTGAAATAAAAATCATATTTTCATTGTGGAGAAGCGAATAAGCGTTTTCATTGGCCGTACGATTTTTTTCACTAGTGAAAATTTATCGTATCAGCATTTTGATTGGCTATACGGGTTTTCTCACTAGTGAAGAAAATCGTATTGTTATTTTGCTCACAACATACGTACAACACTTGCTTTAAATGTCACCTAAGCAAGTATAATACTCGTTTTTTACGAATTAATACTGAATAAGTCTACCGAAAGCTGGAAAAGATTATAATTGTTTTGAATTGCTATAAAAACTGTGCTCAATTTTGAGGTCAACAAGCGTTTGTTTCGCCCAAAACATTTATATTTTTTTAAGAATTTGAAACTTTTGGCAAAATTTGTTTGAAACATAATTTTAAATAACGATAAGTAGCGTTTTATGCGGTATTACACTCTAAAAACAGGTGTGTTTGATAACACACCAAGGTGTGTTTTAGTACACACCAAGGTGTGCACAATAGCACACAAAGGTGTGTAATTTTAACACACCTTTTTACTTATAATCAGAAAACACACCATGGTGTGTTGGAAAACACACCAAGGTGTGCTGGAAAACACATCAATATGTGTAAGAAAACGCACCAAGATGTGTACAAAAACACACCCTATTTTTACACACCTTTTATTACACAACTTTGAAAAATACAAGCTGTGTTAGGAAACACACCTTTATGATGAAAACACACCATGGCGTGTTTTGGAACACACCATACACAAGTTTGAGAAACAGCTAGGTGTGTTAGAAAGCACAGCTTGTTTTTGGTATGTTACGAAGCAAAAGTATGAAGAATTTCATATGGTAAATATAAATGATATATAATTTGTCATCATCATTTTAGCATGGTGTTAACTACAGTTTATCCGTCCTAACATGGCGACTCAGAATATCGAGCTTAGTCTTAGATATTCATATATGAGTAAAACTCTCACAACACATCAGATCTATGCCGCCCGGTTGTCCAGTAGCAGTTAGATAAGAATGTTATGCATTTATTTTTTCCTTACCCGATAAAAATGTAAACTATTTCATTTTTCGTTCCGCGGGCAAGCAGGTTTTTATCCAGTTGTTTCTAGAGATCAGTGGTAGTACTACGCGCGCAAAGCTCACCGGGAATCTTCACACTTGGACTTCATATATTTGCATGCACGTTGTATTATAATGTGATGTTTATAGCAAAAGAAACAGTATTTTAGCCAATATTGTCAAAGAAATAACTCCCAATACATCACAAAGGAAGGTGTAAAAGTCAGGTAAGTACATTGTTTTGATTTTTGTATGGATAAAGCAAATTTAACGTGTAATATTTACTTCCTTGAATTCCTTCCATCGTTTATAATTTTAATAGAATCGTGTTGCATTTAAAATTTGAATTTCGCGCGATAGTATTTGGAAATAAATAGATTTAAATTCATTTACTTTATTTTCCTTGATGCACAGCATTTAGTTCGATTCTGTTAACCTGTTTTTTTTGGACTGGCAAGGTTTTAATGGTGTCTCTTGCCTTGATTGCCTGATGTGGTCATGTTATGATGTGGTCATAAAGGCTTGAAGCCAGACTCAATGGCTGACTGATCATCTAAGCAGGGAAATTTAATGGCCTTTAACTACTTTCTACATTGCTGAGTTTTTAACATTTATTTACTTACAAAAATATAAGTACTTAAAACTTTCATAGTTCAAACAATTTCATTAGTGCTCAAACTGTTTCATTGTAAGATTTGTTATGCTGCATTAATATGCTTCAGTAAAAAAGTTTTTGGCTATCCAGTTGAAACTACATTAATAGTCATGTAAAAGTCTACTCTGGGTTTATAGTTTTGAATGGCAGTAAAATATTTTGGTTGCAATGATGACTTGGCTTTAATGTGGCCAACTATTGAAATGCTTCTCAACAAAATATTAGAATTACATCCTTAACCTTATATCACCTATTATTACAAGCATAAATGCTTGTAAGCACTGTGATGTGTAAAGTCAAAGATACTAATTGGCCTACTGTCAACATCCTATTACCGATACTGAAGAATCCTTAACACTGGACATGTTTGACACCATAATGCTTAGGTTTGTGTCGTTCGAATAAAGACTTCCTGCCCCTCTAATCAAACTTGCTGTATAACTGGCAGGAAAGAAATAGTGTTTAATTCATGATAATGATAAAATATTGTGTGACATTGAAATGTTGGTAAATCAGTTTTAGGGGGGAAGGTGCAAATGTCTAAAATTACATATCAATTTGCCCTAATTAACCATGAATTAGCCTCACTGCTCTTTCTGAGGCAGAGCATCTTGTGTTGAACAATAAACCTTTATGCCATAATGTTTTTTCCATACTTAGTGTCTTACATTATACAGTACTTGATTTTATAATGTCAATTTGCTTGACACCAAACAATTCCATTCATCAATGAAAAAGTGCTACTAGTAAATCTGTTGAATTAAATGTAAAATTATAAACTTTGCTATTTTATTATTCATTTCTGATAAATGTACTAGGAAGAGTGCTGATATTTCTTTAATGCATTGTTTTTTTGTCAAATCAAATAATAGAATATTTTGCATAGAAGGGTGATTTATGATAACCTCATGTATAGTATTATTGCATTGAATGCCTAAGTTATACCTTGTTATGTAAGATATAATACTTATCTTAATATATGACGTATCTTATTATAGACCTACAAAATTTGGATTGCATGCATATAACTGCCTGGAAACAGCTTTGGGTAAACTTGCATGCGAAGTCAAAGCAAATGATGTAAGGCTTCGTTTAAAAGAGTTGAATCAAGTGCTGCAAGGCTTCAACAATTAGATGCAAGATATTTTGATTCATGATTCAGCCTTGGAAAATATGGGATTCCAGACCAGTAACTCCAGTAAGCAGTTTAACAGCATTGGAACATGTTATTTGAAAATGTGTGACAATGAGAATTTTGAACTCTGTGCTAATTAGTAATTATGCAGTGATTACCTATTGATATATGTAATAAACATACTAACTGTACCCAAGACCATTAAATTGTTGATGTACATGTCTGTGACACAACCAGAAAACTAATTGGTTGAATTATTCATAAATTTGTTGGTTAAAACAGCCAAAAACTACTATTTAGAGCAACAACAACAAAAAAATTTACTTTGTGGACCATTTATTCCTTGGCTGTTTTAACCAATTAACTCAGATGCATCTAACTGTATGAAAACTGGCCTTGTCAGTACTCTGATAGATATGATCTTAGTATTGTATGTCTTTGCCAAGTCCTACCATCACAGTATGATTGTGGTGCTGTTTATTTTTTATGAAATTGTTTTGAACTGCAGTGAGAATGCTTATTGAGTTTGATGACTGAGTGATTATTATATATTTCCTAACTGCATGTGCTGTGTATATTCTGTAACTTGTGTTATTAGTCTGATACAATAGAAATAAAAAGTGTCATTTATGAATTTACCAGTTAAAGGATAATACATTCTCAACAAGTTCATGTATCTGTACTCATATAACTATATGTAGTGTGTTTTCTTCAGGTAAAACTGAATCATGTGCTTTTCAAAAGGTGTGTAAAAAAGCATGTCTATTGGTGTGTTATATTACACACCTTCTGTGAAGGTGTGATAAAAAGCACTTTCTAGGTGTGTAACAAAACCCACCAAGGTGTGTTTGAAAACGCACCATGGTGTGCTAGAAAACACACCGAGGTGTGTTAGAAAACGCACCAAGGTGTGCTAGAAAACACACCTTTATACAAAACCCACCTTAAGGTGTGTTAAAATTTGGACAGGCAGAAAACACACCTTAAGGTGCGTTTTGTAACACACCTAAAGGTGTGTTTAACACACCATAACGTGTGTTAAACACACCTTAAGGTGTGTTGTAAAACCCAACTTAGGGTGTGTTAAACACACCTTAAGGCGTGTTTTAAAACCCACCTTAAGGTGTGTTAAAATTTGGAAAAAAAGGTGTGTTAAATTAACACACCTTTTTTTAGAGTGTAGCTGAAGTTGTTTACATTGCTAAACTGACTAATAAGTATATTTTATTAAAATATAACTGTACTGGGAAGTTTTTTTGGTAGCAGCTCAAATACGACTCGAGTTCGTAGAATAACTGTTAAATATATATTACTACTAAACTTCACAATTTCGTTGCGAAGTTCGAAAGTTTATATTGAAATTCATGCACAAACCGGTTTGTAAACAAAGCGTTTGATTCTGTCACGGACCAACCCTAGGCTTTGTTTACATATCGTGCTTGTGAATTGCAATATAAACTTTTGAACTTTGCAACGAAATTGCAAACTTTGGACCGAAATTTTGGATGTTTTGTAAAATAAAAAAACTCTCGTATGACGAGAAATAAATTACCCCAGGAATATTTTGAGCTTCATATAGATCAACTGTTTGGAATAAATCCATCTTCGCAACTCCAAGCGACTCTGCGACTGCAAGGAACTTGCCAATATTTTCCATCTAAATAAAATAGACATATTTTATTTCTTTAATTTATGACTTATTTTCTTCAAGTCAACACCAAGTTTGAGCTATTTAAATTCAATAAATATATACCATTTTAAAAGCCATTTTTGATTCGTTGATTTTTGAGACAGATCCAGGCTTTAATGCATTTGCAAGACTAAAAATATGAAAGAAAACAAACAGTTGGTTCATTGTAGATTGTATCTTTTTCTTTCGTGAATAAACGCTAAATAATGCTTTAATAATAATGTGTTTGTTACTGTGAAACAAGGAAGCCTAAAACGAGCGAGCCAAACAGCAGTCTAATTTGTGGAAAGAGTATTTAAGTATTGTATTTTTTCTTGCGCGTTGCTTTGTGATGGCGCGTTGATTTTGTACGCGCAGTAAACATAATAAGCTCGCTGCTGACGAAGCATTTCTGTTTGCCTTTGACTTCTGTTTATTTGGTTGAGTTGATTGTGTGATATGAATTGCGGCCTATACAAGACGCGTGCTAGGGCGTTCCTCAGCCTGTCGACTTGTACTGCTCAGAAAAACCTTTCACCAGTCCCCTATAAACGTGTATGCCGTTATACGGTGAAAAAGATTTGTGATACACTGAGTTAAGAAGTAAAATAAAACGTTTACAGGTATATAACAAGCCATAAGGTTGCTGCTGCTTCGTAGGTGGAAATACGCCGGAAACATTGTCTATTCTATAATTCAAAACTTTATTAAAACGCCTCTTTTTCCTATAGCTTCTAATTTTCAAAACATTTCCCGTTGATCGTTCGAATTGAGGACCTTCTTTTGTTCACTATATCTACGTTTTCTAGAAATATTTCAATAAATATGCAACAGTTTGATAACGTGCATAACGACGGAGACATTGTAGTTGATCGGCGCCCAAGCTGACCTCGCTCCTTCGTGATCTATATTCGCGACAACCTTTCAAAACTTGTGGTTTTAAAACATTCTGAGCGAGAGTTATTGCATGTGGTGTAACCATGTTACCATTTAGACATTTCAGTATACACGTTAAACTACTTGTTCTGTTAAGATTTTCTGCTAGAAAATGAGTTCAAACGATACCTCTAGCGCGGGAGTTCATCACCCATGGACTGCCGGCAGCCCAACTTTCGACACCGAAAAAATTAAAATGAAAAACTAGGCTTACTGGTATACTAAAATATGATGTACTACTAGTAAGTTGCATATTAATTAAAAAAAAATTGCCACCCGAAAATGGCGCATTTCAGACCTGATCGCATTGTATATTTTTATACCCAATAGCGATTTCCTTACTCAGAGTATTTAAAGGGGAACTCCAGTCCCAAAACAAGTTGTGTTTAAATAAAAGATAATACCTTCAATAGATTGTTTCCGAAATATCTCGGCCCAAATCGTTTTATTAAAGGAGAAATCGACTGTAAAAGTTCGCGATTTTTGCAAGGTCCGACGCCATGTTGATCTTTTCCGTGCAGACGCGAATTTGGTCAGCGCCCTTATTTTTGACGTCATTGAGTGCTTCTGAACTATTGTTGCTCTCGAATTGCAAGTATTTTGTATTAGAGTTCATCATGAATGTCGATGCAGCACGTTCGTCGAGCGTTGTTTCATCAGATTCGGAAACTTCTAGCTCTTCAGGTGAGAGTTAAGATGAATTTCATAGGAATATTTTACAAGGTGGCGAAGTTCTAGGCTATCAATTTGAACCTAGACGAGATAGTAACAATGGCAGTGGTGATAAGCTGACATCGAAGACGACCAAAATATGTCTTCTGACGAGGACGAATCTGTCGTTCGTTTGGGCAACCTTGACTGGTAAAACATCGTATTTCATAGTTTATATTTTCGTGTTCGTCAATTGTGTCATTCCCAGTGGAATGAATTATTATTACTAGGTGTTTATGCGAACATTGCCAGATAGTGGATAGGGAAGAGGAATGCGTCTGTTGTCATGAAATCGAAAAGATCGCTAACAAAAATCAAGAAGTTATGGAGTACACTAAACCAACCCTGCCATATGATTGCATAACAGATAATCCAGGGTTCCATACAGTCTGTTTAGATAGATGGGTTTTACGGGCTGCTTGGCTGGATTTTAAGCAGCAGTACGGAAGGACAGCAGGTCCTGAGCACAACATCTCTCGCCATTGTGCGTACCGACAGCTAGTGCGGTGGTGTTGGGGAGTTGTTGGGAAAGAAATACGAGTTGTTAGCGACCTGTTCGATTTCATGACAACAGACGCATTTCTCTTCCCTATCCATTACCTGGCAATGTTCACATAAACACCTAGTAATAATAATTTATTTAACTGGGAATGACACAATTGTCGAACACGAAAATACAATCTGTCAATATAAACTATGAAGTATTATGTTTTACCAGTCAAGGTTGCCCAAACGAACGACAGATTCGTTCTCGTCAGAGGACATATTTTGGTCGTCTTCGATGTCAGCTGATTCACCACTGCCGTTGTTACTATCTCGTCAGGTTCAAATTGATAGCCTAGAACTTCGTCACCTTGTAAAATTTCCTATGCAGTTCATCTAAACTCTCACCTGAAGAACTAGAAGTTTCCGAATCTGATGAAACAACGCTCGACGAATGTGCAGCATCGACATTAATGATGAACTCTAATACAAAATACTTGCAATTTGAGAGCAACAACAGTTCAGAAGCACTCAATGACGTCAAAAATAAGGGCGCTGGCCAAATTCGCGTCTGCACGGCGTCGGATTCGCATCAACATGGCGTCGGATTTTGCAAAAATCGCGAACTTTGACAGTCAGTTTCTCCTTTAATAAAACGATTTGGGCCGAGATATTTCGGAAACAATCTATTGAAGGTATTGTCTTTTATTTAAACACAACTTGTTTTGGGACTGGAGTTCCCCTTTAATACCTGCCAATTATTGCTGTGCGCTGTACAAATATGTGGTGTGGAGGTTAAACGTAGCATACGTTGTAGACGCTCAATTGTCATAATGTATAAATTTACCGCCGGTCAACAATTCTTATAATTAGATTATTGCCTAAATGATCAAGTAGCCCACGATATAATAACTACGTTCGGCACAACTCTCCATAAAATAGCTCATACGCCTCATAGCCCTCTTCTCACAACAGTCCCGGTCTCCTATTCTTGAAGCTATTATCTATATACTTGATGTATTGTTATTTTCAGAAAATGAAAAAAAGCGTCGTGCCTAATAGCATGTCTACACATGGATTAGTCTATCGAAAAGCGAAGCACAAGGCTAATTGATCATCTGCTCGAGGAAAACTCACTTTACCCTCGGTAAAATGCTGTATGCGAATAGTCAAATTTTGTTAATTTCTGTTTCTGAATTATTTAGAGAAATGAGACCACCGTGGGTTTTTTGGTTCATGACCTGCACAACATAACTTGTATTATTTTTTTCCGGTCCGGTTTCCCACTGAATCATGCAATCTGATTGGCTGACGAGCGGTCCGGTTTTTCCCTGTACGGACCGCTAACGGTTTTCCCTCGCGCTCACCATATATGGTTTGTTTTTACCATTTATGGCAACTTTGTTTCAAATCTCGCGTGCGCAAAATTGAATTGCGTGTACAAATAATTTTAATTTAAAAATGTTTTCAATAAAAAATTGAAATGGAAAAGCCGCATTGCTTGGAGTTTTGTTGTTTTGAGTGAAAAAATCGCCCCCGGCGGGGCTCGGGCCGTTTTCAAGAACTCGGGCACAGTTTCTCCCCATCCGGACCGACGCTGCCGGTAAATAACACATATATGTTTCCGATTAATTTTTTACATCGAGATATTTCATCACAACAAGCTGTTCGATGAGTAACTGCTTCTATGTCATGAAGGCAGGATTTATTATAATTATGAAAATAATTATATATGAAATAAAAATAAAATAAAAACAGAGCATGCACTATTCCAGATTAACATATTCCAGGAGGATATGCAACTGTATTTTGGTAAGTTGCGTGCTCTAAAATTAGTCATTTGTGAATTTTTTGTTATCTTTCTTTCAAAATTATCCTGGTTTTATGAAATAGATTTTATTGTGATCAGATTAAGAGACAACAGAAAAGCATCAACACTTACTTGCACAATATGATCCCGTCTTTTAAAGATTCTTGGAAGCCTCCAGGAAGGGGGCTTCCTGTTGTACTTGTGATGAAATCTATAGCTTCTTGCTCACGTTCTGGATCATATTTCGCAGCTTTCTAAAATTTGAATGTCAGTACATGAGATACATGAGATAGCAATAATACGAGATGCCTGAGCTTTAATACTTCAAAGACATACGATTTTTTATTACTTGAAATTAGAAAAGCAGAATTGACGTTTTTGAGGTTAATAGGGGACGGCCTTTCCTCGAAAAGCCAAGGCTATATGTACTCATATGATGTACTATTTATACACAACACGAGAGTGTCTTGAGTGATTGTGTTGTTGTATCAAGAATACAAGCTTGATTTGATTTTGATTATTTGACCTGCATCTAAGGACATATAGCCTCATTATTGCCTCATTAATATATTATCGAGACACAGTATAAGCAAAGTCATCAATCGTATTTGCAATCTCGATTACTATAAACAGGGCATGAGGGAATTCATTACCACAAATTTAAAGTACTCTTTATTTTTCACGAATAGTGTAAGCACAATGAAGTTGTTTCATGCATGTATCATTCAAAATCATGTACACTCAAGTAATGCTTCACAGCATATGGCTATAGATTCCTATGGCTGCATTAAGTTGCCAAGTTAATTATACAAACAACTTACGTCTGCTAAAGAAGGGGCATTAATGCAAGTTAGGATTGTTTTAAAAGAAAAATTTTCAAACAATGGATAATGAGGAACTAAACTCTCATTACCTCATTGCTTGAATTGCACTAGTCGCGATCCGACGTTTTAAATAAGCCTAACGTACAATAGAATCCATGCTTATCTTTGCTTATTCAAAACTCATTAGTTGACCTGCATCTGAGGACGTAAAACCTCATTAATATCATTAACGGGACGAAAGACACGGAAAATCGCCATTTCTTATTGGCTCTTACTATATCACCTATATGCAAAATATGGCTAAACTAAACATAGCAATATTTGATTGGCTGTCTTATATGCTAACTATGTTGTTCTGAGTTAATCGTTTTGTAATTTGCATGGTCAATGCATGCAAATGATTACTATATGAAGAAAGTCATTTTGACGGATTATGCTTGCAACTCGCAGTAATCTAATGACCGATGGGATTTGTGATTAGTCTTCGCTATCATAACAGCTACAATTTGTAGATGAAAAGTATGAAAAACATACTCTAGCTGCGTGTCTGTCATACATTGTACATTTGGTGAAGCATATTTCGCTCAACTTTACGAATTAATCTTCGAGGTTGTCTTGGTCTAGCTCTTGGAGGCATCTCTCAAATGATTTGTCTTGCACGCATGGAGTTTCAAAAACTGCAGACTTATGATTTGCGTATTACCATGCATTTCAGTCATTGTGCACTTATTATATTCGGGGGATTTGAAAATACATCATATTACCCAAGCTATAGAAATTTCGCGTATTGTATAACTGCCTCATTCTGTTTAATATGCACCTTTCGGACAATTAGTCCTATGAACATTCCAAAACATACAGAATGTGTTCAATGTGATTGACATTGCGTGTCATTATACAGTATTGTGAGTTGTGATATTGTGAACTGCCCGCTCTACACTTTTGCAAATGTTTGACAATAATTTTTGAACAATATAATGTAAGGTCTAGTTTGAAACATGCATCACAGCATTAAGTATAGCTAATACTTTAAAAATCATGATCATTTTATTTTGTTCATTTTATCATGATCATACTATTTACGCGACGAGATCTGCATAATTTAGCTAGGTCGCTCGTTTAGCCCTTCTATGCACCTTATTATCACATAGCCTTCATGCAACCAATCAAGTTTGAGTTTTTAACGTATGCACATTTGCATAACTGAATATAAGCACGTTTACGTATTGCGACACATATTTACGCCCCTTAGGACCAATAACGGTGCTCTGTTTGTAGACTGGCTGGCGATAAAGCAATTTGCCTTTGCTTTGAGTTTGACGCCTTTGAGTATATTGGTGAAGGTGATTTTAGCATTTCATCGCCATAGCCCATGCATTAAAAATACCGTGCATGTAACGTTTGGCCAGCTTAGTACTTTCAAATTAAGTAATGCATATGCATTCTCGTCATAGGACACGGTGGCGGGTTACAACCACTTTCGATGATAAATGAAGCGGTTTTTATGAATTTGCTGGATTGCGTATTGGCAATGCAAAAGTGAAACAGCCATAACTGAAAATGCGTATCTAATATTCTGTTATCCTGGGGAAATTATTCACATAATCATGCATGATACATATGTATATATATGCTTCAGCTTAGTTTAGCAGTCTTTCACAACAAGTGCATAATAAAAATCGTACAAACGAGCAGTAATTTTTTATGCCAAACATGTAGAGATTATTTTGAAACTGGAAACCTGTCAAAGGTGAACAATGTCGAAACAAAATATTGAACTCTCAAAACAGAATCATACCATTTGTTTCTCCGTTATTTGGCCTAAATAGTGAGTCAAAGCTGTTTTTCTTTGCGTTTCATGCATGTTTTTATTTGGGAAACTCTTCTTCTTTTAGACATAAAAGCAGCTGCTGGGAAATTTGCCACCGCTGTGCAAAAATATGGTTGGCGGCTGAACACAAAATGTAATTAGCATATTATTTGCGAAATGCAGATTAGTTTCAAAGGTGCTCGGAATTTAGTTTCTTTGACGAGCCAGTTATAATTTTGTTTACAATTTTTTATTGATTTAAGTAAAGGACTGATATAGCTGTCAGTTAATCATATTTTGAAGTGATGACATCGTCTGTTGAAGCAAATTTCCAAACTTTGACATGTGAGTGGGTTGCCAAGAATTAAGCGCGATGTTGAATTTACCTTTGACTTAATACTGGAAAATTTAGCTTTTGCTCCAAAAAGATATTTGTTTTCTGCTACTTCCAATATGTTTATGCTCCTTTCGAAACCAATTTTTTTGTTTTATAAATTCCGCTCATTGCCAATAGTTTGTTGTGAAAATCGCTACCGGAAAAGTACTTTAAATTACGGTTGTTGTTGAAATGGTCATTAATAAGCTTATCGGGGGGGGGGGGGGGGGAGAGATCTTCGAAGTTACACCCATATCGATTTAAGCGAAATACGTACGTTATTTAATGCATAAAATGTCGATATTGAAGCAGCAATTTGTAATTCTTCATGGTGCCACTGACATCAGTTGGCAACATGAAGTTGTCTATTACACTACTTTTTTCATCTTAGACGTCGTTTTTATGTCTGAATTTCTATCCTATTCGGTGGATACCTTTTTGAAGACTATTGACTGTTAACTATATGGACTACAGTGGCTGGAGTTGAACAAAATAGGTACAAAACGAACAATGGGTGTGTTAAACATTTGCCACAGACCGGTTGTATAATAAATGAATATAAGTCTGCATATGTTCTTAGATGTATATGGTCATAAACAAAACCAATCAGATCTTGAATTTTGACGAAAGACATTGCATAAATGAATATAAGTCTGCATATGTCCTTAGATGCTGGTCAACTAATAGATCTTCTGTAAGACGAGAAAATCTGTATCTGTAAGTGTAAGTCTGTAAGTTAAATCTGTATCACATACACTCACTTCTTCACGCTCAAGATTTTTTGTGATTTATTCATTAATTATTGAGTTGTTTCACAATGATCTGTGCAATGTTTCAGGTGGTAAAAGATCATATGTTTTTGTATTCTTTTGACTGCACTACCGTCACCAACGACGTTAGCTTCAGCACAATACAATGCGTTATCATATTGAATTAAATTCTAAGCTTAGAGACATACTGTGTATATGAATACTGTCCAAACTTTATCCGGTTTCCAATTTATTCGCATCGAAGGAAAACGTAGGGTCTTTCATTGTTTCGATACTGGGAAGGAGATAATGACATGGGGACAAGGAGCGCATTACGTTTGAAGTAGAAAAACGATCTTTAGGTATTTTTTAGAGCAGGAGTGACCGTGTTGTATGGGACACCCAAACTCGAGCTGAAGGCAAGAGTTGTATATCTGACTCTCGCCTCCGCAGAGCTTTCTCGGCTTTTTAACAGTGCGAAGCGTCGATCTATAAACTATGATTTTCTAAATATAAACAAGCGAGAGGCGCTAGACTGTAATGAGTGAAATGGGGAAACTCGCTGAAAAATTAAAACGCGGGCGACCAAAGGCTCGAAAGGCGGAGAGGGAAGGGAAAACTCTGCCAGATTGGCTGTCAAATATGGCGTCAAACCAGGGGTGCAATCTGTTGCGTGCGGTGCATTTGCGAACAAAGAACATATGCCAGCCCCTATTCCCCGCTGACGAGTCCACGAAGGACGAAACGCCGCGTACGGGGTATCTGCTTTACACACATGAAATTTTCTTTCTTTCCTTCGACTACTTTTTTTTACATATCTCCTACAAGCTTTTTTGTTTAACAGACCAGTATATGTCTTGTCCCGTCGCATTTCGTGTTACACTACATGTGGTCTAGCTATTCTTTACTCATTACAAACTCGTTGTTGCTGTTGTTACAAAATATTGTCCAATTTATATGATACCAATACGGTTCCTATTACCTATTTGAGTATATTGTTTTTTACCCGCCCTGTCTCATATGTTTAAACACATTTAGTCACTCTGGCCTGACCTGCCCTCATGCTATATCATATTTCATATTACATGTAGACTACCCCATTATGAACAAAGGGACTGTTGTCACAGAATATTATTCTATTTTGCTAGACACCAACATGGTTCCTATTACCTATTACTAAATACTAAATATTGACATGTTTTGAATGGATACTTCCAAAATAACGACTTCTGAAGCTTCAGTACAACTCGAATCAACATCTGCAAGCTGGCTTGACGAATGGATATTTTCGTCAAGGCCGTCAGGCTCTTCCATTGCAGTAAAATAACGTTAAAACACAAAAATCACGACATCAGCAAAAATATATTGGTAACAAATGTCACCACACGAAAAATAGGGACGACACACGAAGTGATAAATTGGATATTTAGCGGAGTGCAAGAAATCGCCAATCCGTATAAGATATCGCCGCAAATCTGGCAGAGCTTTCCCTTCCCTCTCCGCCTTTCGCGCCTTTCGTCGCCCGCGTTTTAATTTTTCAGCGAGTTTTCCCATTCCACTCGTTACAGTCTAGCGCCTCTCGCTTGTTTACATTTATAAAATCATAGTTTATAGATCGACGCTTCGCACTGTTAAAAAGCCGAGAAAGCTCTGCGGAGGAGAGAGTATTATATCTGACACAACACGAACGCGAATTTTGTAAATGGCTTGTGAAATTTTATAGATCTTTTGTGTACATACTGTATATCAGGCTCATAATTTCTTTTCTGTTATGTTAATGAATTATTGATTTTCACAATGATATTTATGTATATTAGACGACAAGGAATGTCGTCTGCGACCTCTTATCGCTACTAACTAGTTGCATAATTTTATTCTGTGGCCAACAGGTATATGTTCATTGCAACAGCAGCATTCAACACAGAGTCTTCTCTATTAGTGCATGAACATGTATAGAATATTACGGAATAATAAGCATATACTTTCAGTCCACAGTGCGCGCATGCAATTGTGGAATTTTCTGCATATATATCGCAATCATTGAGACAATTGATAATTATTAATAACAACTGGGAGTTGCTATCGCAAGTGAAGTGCTGCCTCGACGCTCAACAATTATGTACCTGTACGAAAACCTGAGTACAACCCCAAGGTTTAAAATTTTCATGGGAAATATACACCATATTTAGATGTTGGACACCAGGTTTAGAGGTTATACAGACAAAAATAAAATAAAAAACAAATTAGTGTTAATAATCAGGAAATGTAACCAAAAACATGCCTTCGTGTGAGTGAGTGGATGTGTTATTGACTTCCAACAACAATCTTGTAAACCAGATTATATGTTTATGTACTGAAGATTTTACCATGGATAAATTTTATTGTATTTATTATTGTATTGAACTATGCACATTTACGCAATGTTGAATAAAACTAAGATTATCAAATTTCATGATCGCATACACAACGAATTTCAGTTGTACACAGAACAAATAAGACGAAAAAATCTTCAATTACTTATGGCCTTATAGGTAAATTATTCCCTCTCCTAATGTGACAGCTCCTGGACATTAGGAATATACTTTACAGGGAGACAGAAGCAAGCTATTGTAGCTATCAAGGTTTCGTATATCATTTGTACATTTGGTCTATCACTGTTTATGATATGGAATGCATTCCCGTACCTTCCTTGCAATTTCTGCCGTCATTCCATAGCCTGTTGGTCTGTTCGCCATTTTTGCTGCTACAACTTTGAACCTGTTTCGTATGTTTTCGGAACCCTTTTCGCCGGTCGCAAGGCACAGATGTACTGGCTGTTTTTCACCCCAGACAATTTTATGCCTTTTGTCCACGCCCAGAAATGGCATTAGCATAATGACGCATTTAAATTTGATACCGAGTAAAAAATGTTTACATGCATGTTGTTTGCACATTGGAAATTTGGCAGAAAGCATCTAGAGAAACTGTCCTAGCAACAAAGCGTATCAGTCTGTAAGCACAACATGTAGTGGTTGGTTAGGAAAGTCATAGATTTGTCAAAGAAAATAAGATCGAACGTTCTAGAATCTTATTTCAGCAGGAAATAGCAGGCATATTTGGGCATTTTTAATTTACGCCTATTATTCTCGCAGCCATGGATCATGACCATATGTGGGGAAAAGGTCATATATGGGTCATTATAAAATACGGAGATTGGTTTCCTTTCTAAAAGATAATATGTATGTAATTTACAAAGAATACTTGCAATTTTACGTATATTGTCGTCTCCAAGTGCACTTGGTTCTTTCAAGAAAATATAGTAAAAAAGTCTTGTCACAACTGTTGAGTCGTTGAGGTTCTACTATAAAAAGCTCTGGTCTACCAGTGACTCTATTAAGCACTCTGCCAACTAAGTGCCAACGGTTATTACTGTATTATCTACTGTATAATGTGTGTATACCAGTATAAATTATTACGGGGAAAACGTAAGCAGCCGCATCAAAATACCAGTACTCTAAACAACACCCCACCCTACCCTACTCTACGACCCTCGTGTACTTTAAAAATCAGAGTTGCTTGCCAATTGAACGCACATTTGCGTAAAATCATCAACCTTGTTTATTTATATCTGGGTTCATTCCATTTGCTTCACAAAGGCGTGATCAGTATCAAAGCTTGGGGCATCTATGGCTTTATGTCGAGGTTACCGCTATCAGTAAAACAAAGACTGTCACCAGGCAATGTTTTAATATGCTAATAGGGACAGTATTAATCATCAGCGTGTGCTCATTAGCGATGGAACGGTTAGCGATTTTGTATGTTATCATTTAAGCAAATGTTTTAGAATATAGAGATATAAACAACAGAAACGAATACGCTCCAGCTATTATGCCAAGAGCTGGAACACCTCATCATGTTATAGACTTATAGCGTACAGATTGTGAAACAGAGCGCGACAGGAATCACATTGAATCATATCATTGACATCAATCATATTTTCACCATGGTTACCGTCTGTTTCACTAGGTTGGTCAAAGGAAGAGCCTTTTTAATTAAATCAATCCTATTAGGTCCGTCGGTGCTAACCCTGCTATAGCCGGCTTGCGCACGTACCGACGTAAAAGGCCATAAAACGTAAATAAATATACGTGCTTCCTTTCCACAGAGACACGTCTACGACGCAGCCTACTCCGTACCTGATATTTGCACCATTGACAATTTATTTTTTGGGCATTTCAAAATTGTCTTTTTTTATACGGCGCGTATAGTCCGTACTATACTGATGAACTAATGTATCTTTATCGTTATTTATATTATGTTGGTTTGAGTGTGGCCAAAACCAGACGACGGGGACATAGCGGGAGATCTCCCTATTGAGAAAAGCGGAAAAACAGAACCTCCATTGCGACGTAGTGAGCGGAAGAGGAATCCCAATCCAAGATACGTTTAATATACCCCATACATGAATCCGCACGGCCGAAAAAAGGTGTCAAACGTACAAAATTTGTGCGTTTCTCCGGATTCAATTATGCCTAATTCCAACAAATTTAATAGGTAAAGCTGTCATCAATCCGGCTCTATTTAGCAATTAGATTACGAGCTCGAGATTTCTATGCGGTGATAGCCGGGGCGAAGCCCGAATCAACTATCACCGCATAGAAATCGAGAGCGAGTCATCTAATTGTTTTAGTAGAATCAGAGGTCAAACATGGAATAATCAACAAAAAATTTGATTTTTAAGCAATTTTTTAAAAGAAATCTCTATAGGAAGGTGATTGTTTCGCTACTCGCTATCTATCGAGGAATAGATAGCGAGTAGAGTAACCAATCAAATTACAGCATTTGCAATAGTATACTAGTATGATTCTACTGATATATATTATTACAGGAAATACTTATTGAATATATAGGTCTATCAAAGTCTGTTTGAGTAGAGTAATGTACAGTGAGGTTCACTGTTTAAGATCTTACTTCGTTGTCTATGGTTGCGCTGGTTAATAAAGTGGTGGTGGTCCTTGGCCCTTAGCATTTGAACCAGCGACCATTGTAGTCATTGGCATTGCTGCCACTGGAGCTCCGGTGACGATTAGTCCAGGAGACCTACGTTTGTATGAGCAATAAGCTCGAATCGCTGCCCAGATGAACATTGCGACAAGAAAGAGAACAGCAACCACTATTACAGCGACTAGCCAATCCGGCAAACCGCAGGTATCTGTTCGACAAGTGTTGTCACAACAATTTCGACTGTCGCCACAGTCTGGATCACGAGCACAAGGATATCCTGAACAGCTAGCCCGACATCTGTAGTTGCAGCAGTAATAGCTTCCATAACAGTTTCTGTTAGAATAACAATGCCTCTCGAAAGCTTGAGTTCCTCCATAACAAAGAACAAACACGACAAAGAGGAAGAAAACTTTACCAGCTGCCATATTTTAACCGTATACCTTTCAAGGAAGACGATGCAATATGACATTGAATTGTTGCGACCACATGTACAAGCAGATGATGCATTGAACCACATTTCCGGTAAACAGCGACACATGGCGTTTCTTGGTAATTGTTTTTTCGGCAATAGCGGCACAATCTTGAGTTTTGAGCCAACGGAATGCAGTACAAACTCAAAGATGATTTAGAAACGCTATTATAGCTTCATCCATCGATATTCCATGCGATCCAGTCAAGAGTCTGTCGGATATGAATGGATTGAACATTTTTTGTTTAACTTCCAAGAATGATGTTGCATAAAATATGAACTGCATTGTGCATGTTGGTTAAGGTGGTATACCACAAAAATGTTATAAGAACGGAAAATTATATTAGTTATAGTTCTTTTCCTTTTTTTTAAAAAAAAAGTACATTGAAAACGGAGAAATCCAGTTAAGTCCGTCACCACGGGGTAAAGCCGTGGTTTTACACAGAGCAAAAAACAACACGCGATTGGTTCATTCGTCTACTTTCATATTGTTTCCTTCAAGTTATTAATATATAATGATGTATCATTATGTATGGATTATTAATATATAATCATATATAATGTCGTATTTTTTAGGTAAATAAAAATGGCAATTTTTCACATGCCGCAAAGGATATCTCAATAAACATTGACGCTATGATTTCCAAATTTTTAGAAAATATAGCACACAGCCTGGTCTATGCGATGAACTAGAAGAATTATCCGCCCACAGCAGAGTTTATATTCTATTCTGAGTTTATATTGAATTCTGCGAGTCTCGCATAACTGGCAATAACAATATAAGTATAGTTTAAAATCCTAAAAATAGTGTAATCTAATTAGTACTAGCCAATCAACAAGCAGATTAAACTGTGTCTACTCTAACAGACCAATCAACGTTCAGTCCAGATTGTGCACTGAGGAAACCAGAGAAATATCAGTTATACATTAAAATCTATGGCTTTATGTCGAGGTTACCGCTATCAGTAAAACAAAGACTGTCACCAGGCAATGTTTTAATATGCTAATAGGGACAGTATTAATCATCAGCGTGTGCTCATTAGCGATGGAACGGTTAGCGATTTTGTATGTTATCATTTAAGCAAATGTTTTAGAATATAGAGATATAAACAACAGAAACGAATACGCTCCAGCTATTATGCCAAGAGCTGGAACACCTCATCATGTTATAGACTTATAGCGTACAGATTGTGAAACAGAGCGCGACAGGAATCACATTGAAGCATATCATTGACATCAATCATATTTTCACCATGGTTACCGTCTGTTTCGCTAGGTTGGTCAAAGGAAGAGCCTTTTTAATTAAACAATACTATTAGGTCCGTCGGTGCTAACCCTGCTATAGCCGGTTTGCGCACGTACCGACGTAAAAGGCCATAAAACGTAAATAAATATACGTGCTTCCTTTCCACAGAGACACGTCTACGACGCAGCCTACTCCGTACCTGATATTTGCACCATTGACAATTTATTTTTTGGGCATTTCAAAATTGTCTTTTTTTATACGGCGCGTATAGTCCGTACTATACTGATGAACTAATGTATCTTTATCGTTATTTATATTATGTTGGTTTGAGTGTGGCCAAAACCAGACGACGGGGACATAGCGGGAGATCTCCCTATTGAGAAAAGCGGAAAAACAGAACCTCCATTGCGACGTAGTGAGCGGAAGAGGAATCCCAATCCAAGATACGTTTAATATACCCCATACATGAATCCGCACGGCCGAAAAAAGGTGTCAAACGTACAAAATTTGTGCGTTTCTCCGGATTCAATTATGCCTAATTCCAACAAATTTAATAGGTAAAGCTGTCATCAATCCGGCTCTATTTAGCAATTAGATTACGAGCTCGAGATTTCTATGCGGTGATAGCCGGGGCGAAGCCCGAATCAACTATCACCGCATAGAAATCGAGAGCGAGTCATCTAATTGTTTTAGTAGAATCAGAGGTCAAACATGGAATAATCAACAAAAAATTTGATTTTTAAGCAATTTTTTAAAAGAAATCTCTATAGGAAGGTGATTGTTTCGCTACTCGCTATCTATCGAGGAATAGATAGCGAGTAGAGTAACCAATCAAATTACAGCATTTGCAATAGTATACTAGTATGATTCTACTGATATATATTATTACAGGAAATACTTATTGAATATATAGGTCTATCAAAGTCTGTTTGAGTAGAGTAATGTACAGTGAGGTTCACTGTTTAAGATCTTACTTCGTTGTCTATGGTTGCGCTGGTTAATAAAGTGGTGGTGGTCCTTGGCCCTTAGCATTTGAACCAGCGACCATTGTAGTCATTGGCATTGCTGCCACTGGAGCTCCGGTGACGATTAGTCCAGGAGACCTACGTTTGTATGAGCAATAAGCTCGAATCGCTGCCCAGATGAACATTGCGACAAGAAAGAGAACAGCAACCACTATTACAGCGACTAGCCAATCCGGCAAACCGCAGGTATCTGTTCGACAAGTGTTGTCACAACAATTTCGACTGTCGCCACAGTCTGGATCACGAGCACAAGGATATCCTGAACAGCTAGCCCGACATCTGTAGTTGCAGCAGTAATAGCTTCCATAACAGTTTCTGTTAGAATAACAATGCCTCTCGAAAGCTTGAGTTCCTCCATAACAAAGAACAAACACGACAAAGAGGAAGAAAACTTTACCAGCTGCCATATTTTAACCGTATACCTTTCAAGGAAGACGATGCAATATGACATTGAATTGTTGCGACCACATGTACAAGCAGATGATGCATTGAACCACATTTCCGGTAAACAGCGACACATGGCGTTTCTTGGTAATTGTTTTTTCGGCAATAGCGGCACAATCTTGAGTTTTGAGCCAACGGAATGCAGTACAAACTCAAAGATGATTTAGAAACGCTATTATAGCTTCATCCATCGATATTCCATGCGATCCAGTCAAGAGTCTGTCGGATATGAATGGATTGAACATTTTTTGTTTAACTTCCAAGAATGATGTTGCATAAAATATGAACTGCATTGTGCATGTTGGTTAAGGTGGTATACCACAAAAATGTTATAAGAACGGAAAATTATATTAGTTATAGTTCTTTTCCTTTTTTTTTAAAAAAAAGTACATTGAAAACGGAGAAATCCAGTTAAGTCCGTCACCACGGGGTAAAGCCGTGGTTTTACACAGAGCAAAAAACAACACGCGATTGGTTCATTCGTCTACTTTCATATTGTTTCCTTCAAGTTATTAATATATAATGATGTATCATTATGTATGGATTATTAATATATAATCATATATAATGTCGTATTTTTTAGGTAAATAAAAATGGCAATTTTTCACATGCCGCAAAGGATATCTCAATAAACATTGACGCTATGATTTCCAAATTTTTAGAAAATATAGCACACAGCCTGGTCTATGCGATGAACTAGAAGAATTATCCGCCCACAGCAGAGTTTATATTCTATTCTGAGTTTATATTGAATTCTGCGAGTCTCGCATAACTGGCAATAACAATATAAGTATAGTTTAAAATCCTAAAAATAGTGTAATCTAATTAGTACTAGCCAATCAACAAGCAGATTAAACTGTGTCTACTCTAACAGACCAATCAACGTTCAGTCCAGATTGTGCACTGAGGAAACCAGAGAAATATCAGTTATACATTAAAATCTATGGCTTTATGTCGAGGTTACCGCTATCAGTAAAACAAAGACTGTCACCAGGCAATGTTTTAATATGCTAATAGGGACAGTATTAATCATCAGCGTGTGCTCATTAGCGATGGAACGGTTAGCGATTTTGTATGTTATCATTTAAGCAAATGTTTTAGAATATAGAGATATAAACAACAGAAACGAATACGCTCCAGCTATTATGCCAAGAGCTGGAACACCTCATCATGTTATAGACTTATAGCGTACAGATTGTGAAACAGAGCGCGACAGGAATCACATTGAAGCATATCATTGACATCAATCATATTTTCACCATGGTTACCGTCTGTTTCGCTAGGTTGGTCAAAGGAAGAGCCTTTTTAATTAAACAATACTATTAGGTCCGTCGGTGCTAACCCTGCTATAGCCGGTTTGCGCACGTACCGACGTAAAAGGCCATAAAACGTAAATAAATATACGTGCTTCCTTTCCACAGAGACACGTCTACGACGCAGCCTACTCCGTACCTGATATTTGCACCATTGACAATTTATTTTTTGGGCATTTCAAAATTGTCTTTTTATACGGCGCGTATAGTCCGTACTATACTGATGAACTAATGTATCTTTATCGTTATTTATATTATGTTGGTTTGAGTGTGGCCAAAACCAGACGACGGGGACATAGCGGGAGATCTCCCTATTGAGAAAAGCGGAAAAACAGAACATCCATTGCGACGTAGTGAGCGGAAGAGGAATCCCAATCCAAGATACGTTTAATATACCCCATACATGAATCCGCACGGCCGAAAAAAGGTGTCAAACGTACAAAATTTGTGCGTTTCTCCGGATTCAATTATGCCTAATTCCAACAAATTTAACAGGTAAAGCTGTCATCAATCCGGCTCTATTTAGCAATTAGATTACGAGCTCGAGATTTCTATGCGGTGATAGTTGATGAGGGCGAAGCCCGAATCAACTATCACCGCATAGAAATCGAGAGCGAGTAATCTAATTGTTTTAGTAGAATCAGAGGTCAAACATGGAATATTCAACAAAAAATTTGATTTTTAAGCAATTTTTGTAAAAGAAATCTCTATAGGAAGGTGATTGTTTCGCTACTCGCTATCTATCGAGGAATAGATAGCGAGTAGAGTAACCAATCAAATTACAGCATTTGCAATAGAATACAATTATGATTCTACTAATCACAGTTGGTATGGAAGCAGCAGCATGTGGTTTTCAGTTTAATATTAGGAAATAGGTTACTGAAATGTAAGACGATATTGGCAAAGCGTTGGTTGTGTTAAAAACACGCATCCAGCTACTGTTAATAGTTTTGAGAATACACGTGGTAAATGCAGTCCTATGGATTAACCATATACCGGTGCATTAAGAGAATTAGTGACTTAATTGTAATGGTTTGCTTTCACGTATATACTATATATAATGCAATCAAATTCATCCTTTATCCGTGCATACCACAATAACATATGGCCTATATTCACTTATTGCATATTATAATTTTCATTACAAAGATTTCGCGTCAACTGATTAAGCAAAGATGACTACATCTTCTTAACCTGCCAGCAAAAGATGACTGCATCTTTCTGACACAGGAGTCTCTGCTAAGTTCTTTATAATAGAAACACATACAAAGCTTGCTTTGAAATTCGCTCGACTGTGTGCAGTTCAATCTGACTATAATGTTCGGATAATTATACTTATTCGGTCGCAGATTTGATTTAACTCAATGAATTGCGAATAGGTAAAGTATATGAACATATAGTATTTTATTATATACATATAGTAGCGGCTGTAGAGTAGAATCTTGTTTTTCGGATGCAATCGTTTGAGGTCTATTTCTTTCATTTGACTTGTTGATAGAGGCACTAGTTCCAATTTATGCTTGTCATCAGACATTTTATAATAGAAGTATCTTCCTAAGTAACAGAACGATTTTCCAATTTCAATGACGGGGATAAGAGAGTTGTTTATGATTAGTTTGGGAAGATGCTGGACGGATTTGGTAAGAGCTTTTTTGATGCCAAAGGTAGAACATTTATCAACATGAATAATCATGGCATGCCAGACCATTGACACCAAATTTCAAAACGGTTTAGTAAAAGTTGGTTTTCAGTTTCTTGACCGGTGATTACGGCTGCGTCGTCGGCAAATTGGAACCAGTGAGTTGGATTCAGGAGCTTATATGAGAAACCAAATTGCTGATATTTCTCCGATTTTATGTGCTGGACAAAAGTGTTAAGACACAGGTTAAATAACAACGGACTTAGACAATCACCCTGTAAAACTCCACGACCAACTTGTATAAATTGGGTGTTGAATTTAGATGTGATGATTGACGTTTTAAAGTTTGTGTAGAGGCTCTTGATGGGTAAGGATAAAACGCGGATACGGATGCGGAACGGAGCAGATTGACAGAACGGATATGAGGATAAAACGCGGAGCGGATATGAGGATAAAACGCGGAGCGGATATGAGGATAAAACGCGGATGGGTTGTTTTTTTGTTTAAATCTTTTTCGAAAATATGTTATGGTACTTGATAAAACAGAATTCGCTGCAATGTTTCAGCTGATTTAAATGGGTTGGGGAATTATGTAGGCCTGCCATCTCTATTTTTTCAGATTATTGTGTATATTGACAGTATTGACTCAAAACCTTTTACTAGTCCCGTATTCACCCTGTGTTAGAAGTAGTCTACCGAAATGCGACAATTATCCTACACATTAAGGTTTACCAAATATTTCTTTGTGCCGCTACATTTTATATTACCTTTGTCAAACTTCTTTATTATCCGTTTTCAGTTAGACAGTTACGACAGAACACCCGTGTTTGTGCATTTAATGAGAATATTTGAAACATTGAAATATTAAAAAATCGTTCGTTTGTTTGATTACTTTAGCTATTGTTCAAATTGTTCAATAAAATAACAATATTGGTGTTTAGTATTCTATAATTACAGTGCATTATAAAACATTTACTAACACAACGGCATTGGTCAGATGGCTGCTCTAAAGTTAACTTTCCCGATTTTCAAAATAATTACAGCTAAGGTGTATTTTATTTTGAGCAAGCATCAACTTTAAACACATGTTTGTGGGAATCATGCAACATCAGATATCTTGCTCAACTTTCTCTTACTAAACTTTGTATTTAACGTGTAACGAGCCGAGCTAACACTACACACAACGTGGTCTAGTTCCAACTTGCTTTACTTCCTTTTACATTATCTCTAGCCCTGGGGTGTTGCTCTTCCTTTCATTAGTTGTGGAGGTATACTTGATGTCTCACGGATGCAGCTGCATCCGGTACAATTACAATGAAACCCTCCTTATGGCCACCTCAATAATATGGTCATTTTTTTTGTCCCGTTGAAACACAATGCATTTTATTGACTGTATTGATAAAAGTCATCTAAAACTTGTAGGCTTCAGTTAAATGCGTAAAGATCAAGGTTTTTTGTAACCAAATCCTGATATTGTTTCGTTAGCATTACTTAAAACTTTTCACGACTTTATCTAGTAATAGTAATTAGTATTGTGGTATGGTGTCGTTTTGTGCTTTTGAAATACAGTCGAACCTCCAATTAGCGGACACTCTATCCAGCGGACACCTCCAATTACCAGACATTTATCCAGGGGTGGATCCAGTAGCGTTTTTTTAAGGGGGTGCCAGTGAGTCGAACAGCCAAGGTGGGGCAAATTTTGAAAATTATAACCCCGAAAATACCATTTCCAGTTTGACTTGGAAAAAAGGAAAAACCTTTGAAATTTTACCATATTTTATGAGCTAAGCATCTTGTGTTATTCACTCATTTTCATTTAAGTCTGGCCATTCGTACATTTTTGAAAAGTTGAAATGGCAACAAATGTTGATTTTCAATATAAAATAATGCAAGTTTAAAGTTTTGTTTAATGATAACTCTTGATGAGTAGCCTTATTCCATGGTTTTTGATTGGCTTTTAACCGTTTTTAATTTCTCTTTTCAATCTTGAATACTTATAATGATGGATGCTTACTGCAATTATAGTAATACTAATTTTTGCACCCCCCTTGCACCCCTGTTGACCAAGGCCAACAGGGGTGCGCACCCCTGTCCACCCCTCCCCTAAATCCACCCCTGCATTTATCTCAGTTCCCAAACAACACGCAATTGCATTCCTTTATTTTATTCCTCCATCCAAAGGACACCTCTTTATAGCGGACGCGGACACTTTTTCACAATGCAAACACGAAAAATTACCTCTAAATACCGGACAGTGAATTCATTATTGCCCTGAAAAAAGACTTCTCAGTGCCAAATTTATTATATAAAAACTATCTACAAGTTCGGTTTAATTTTGTTGCGGAAATTTAAGTAACGAAAGGGAAAATTCCGATACATACGTGTGCGTGCTGGCGCCAGATTATGCTATAATTACGTAGATAAGGTTTTAATTAACAGAAATGTGACGGAACATGTTAACAGTACTTCAGTCTATAATATCATACTATGAACCGTGCTTCACGACGACGCCCATAACATGTATTTATAATACAGTGGCGGATCTAGCGTAAGTCAAAATAAATTACCACAGCTCATTCTAGGATATATTTACATTTTAAAATACCTTCAAAGGAACTTCATTGGTTAGATTTTATTCTTTTGAAATTCATAACCTATGACATTGTTATAAAGTTATTTTGAATTTAAAATTGAGCTGCTATAATTTATTTTGACTTACCCTGGATCCGCCACTGTTATAATATCAACAGTCACGAAAACTTTGGGTATATTAGTATGGACAACAAAGATAGATGTTGTTCCTATGGTCAGGAAACAAAGTATAAATGCATTAAATGTTTGCATGCTACATGTAATTTTTCACTGAACTGTTCAACGCCTGCGCCTGAGGAAACAGAAGGATGGGAGGCGATGAAAAAAGTTTCTATTTGCTGTCATTGTATCAATAGCAAACGTACAGATCCAAGTAAAAGTACAAACCACCCGAAAGACAGCTACAAAACAAAGAAGACAAACGCAAATCCCAGGAATGAGCTCCCACTTAAAATAAAAATTGATCTCATCAAATTTGCCGAGGCAAATCCCAAAATAGGATGCAGATCACTTGGCAAAAAGTTTTCTTGCAGCAAAACGCAAGCAAACACAATTGTGAACAACAAACGCAAATTTTTGGATGATTGGGAGTCTAACGAAGGTTCGGAAACAAAAAAGAGAGGTAGAAAGCAAACTTACGATGACGTTAACACTCGCTTAAAAGAATGGTATGACCGATTGAGACAATCGAACGTACCCGTCAGTGGTCCGTTACTGCAAGAAGAAGCTTTAGAAATTGCTAAAGCATTAAACATAGGCGATTTCCATGCGTCCAACGGCTGGCTAGAAAAATGGAAGAAGCGTTATAATATCATGCACATGAACGTTGCGGGTGAGGAAGGTGATGTTGATAAAGAAGTAGTCAACAGCTGGGAAGAACGAGGACGAGAACTGGTAAACGATTACAAACCAGAAGACGTCTGGAATTTTGATGAAACTGGTTTGATGTGGCGAGCATTGCCCGAAAAAAGTTTAAACGAGAAAAGGAAGCGGTGTCGAGGTGGTAAAAATTCCAAATACCGAAATACCTGGGCTTTCTTCGCAAACGCGGCTGGAGGAAAGGAAGATCCCATCGTGATCGGCAAAAGTGCAAAACCTCGTTGTTTTAAAAGATTGAAAAATAGGACAAAGCCTTTCAAATGTTCATATTTTCCAAATGCCAAAGCGTGGATGAGAGCTGACATACTAACACAAATTTTGAACAAACTAAACAATAGACTGCGACAGGAACACCGCAACATCATCTTGTTCATGGATAATGCCCCATGTCATCCAAGAGATCTCGAATTCTCAAACATTAAGATAGCTTGGCTTCCTTGTAAACACAACATCAAAAAAACAGCCACTTGACACATGACGTTAAGTCGGAGACAGTGATGAAATGTTTCAAGAAAGTCGGTCTTTGTCCTCGCACGCTTCCCGAAGGCAAGGACGATGATCCTTTTGCCGGCGAAGAAACTGGTGATGTTCAAGATCTTGTACATACTATAGATCCGTCTACTTCTATTGAAGAATACATTTGTGACGAGGATGGTCTTTCTATATGTGATTTCACGATTGACACAGCAAGTAAAAACTGGCGAGAGGAAGTTCGAAATGAAATATTGGGTGAAGAAAATTCGATTCAGAGAGAGTCGGACAACTCTGACTCTGAGGGGCCCGAGGAAGAAGCAATGAGTAAAGACGAATCCATGATGACAAGAAACGAAGCTCTTCAAGCCGCTGAAGACATTGCAAGGTTTGCATTGCATCACGATGACGAGGAACTAGCTAACTATATTTCACCAGCAGTTGATCATCTGCGTCAACTTAAACTCTGCCGGCTAAAACAAAGTAGCATTACTTCATATTTTGCGTAAATAATCTGCATGACGTTTCCAACATAACTAGCTACACTGTCAAATGTACTCAACAGCAGTGTTTATTATGCCTATTAAATTTTTTCTTTTTAAAAATTTAGGTAGAGCAACGTGAGCCGCGGTATAAACAAAACTGGTGTCTAAATTTTCGACAGTTTGAATGAGAACTCCTCTGAGTAAAGGTCGTTGCTTGAAGCGTTTACATAAGTTTTCATTTTTCGGTAAGACTATAATGCGAATCCCACACGGAAGTGGTTTATCAAAGTTAATATTCAACTCGACCTCCATCCAACGGACACCTCTAATTAACGGACACTAGGAACGTTCCCCGTTGGTGTAGTTTTTAACATGGCTTTTACGTCATAATTGAAACTTTATATTATCCTGTTAATAAGGCCACATTATTTCAGCTCGTTGGTGACCGTAGTAAACGGGTCCCACTATACTTTACCAATTCACTCGTTGGTTTCATTCCATTATCATACGTCCGATACATACGATTATATATTTGTGTATTTTATACCAGTAATTAAGTTTATTTATATACTCTCGATATTTCCGTTAAGAATGCATTATTTTAATTTGTATCATCTTTGGAAACTGCACATCTAATTTGTAAAGAAATGTTTTCACTTTTTAAAAACAGAATAATCTAAATATAGATAGTAGGTCTACGTAATCCCCCAACCCATTTAAATCAGATGAAACATGGCAGCGAATTCTGTTTTATCAAGTACCATAACATGTCAGTCGAAAAAGATTTAAGCTTAATTCCCACAAAAAAACAACCCATCCGCGTTTTATCCTCATATCCACTCCGCGTTTTATCCTCAGATCCGCTCCGCGTTTCATCCTCATATCCGCTCCGCGTTTTATCCTCATATCCGCTCCGCGTTTTATCCTCATATCCGTTCCGTCAATCCGCTCCGTTCCGTATCCGTATCCGCGTTTTATCCTTACCCGGCTCTTGATGATAAGTTGAACATGATTAGGTATGTGATGATAACCGAGGACAGATTTAATCAAATTGTGATGTACTTCACCGAAGGCATTCTTCAGGTCAAGGAGGATTATAATTAGAGATCGTTGTCTGATTCGAGCTTGATTCATGATGTAAGCCATTTGTGCTGTGTGCTCAAATGTTCCTGATATGTGGGGAGTAAATCCTTTTTGAATATTATGCTCAATAAAGTTATTCGCGAGTAAGTAGGAGAACATGGCATTGCGGAGACTTGATGTGAATACTTTCAATGGAACAGATTGGAGAGTTATTGGGCGGAAGTTTTCAAGGAGATTAGGATCGTCTTTCTTATGAATTAGTATTGTGCAAGCTTTCTTCCATCCGTCAGGAAGGCATAGTACAAAACATGAACTGGACCCTGGACTGGACCCAAAATTGGACTCAAAATTGGACCCAAAATTGGACTCAAAATTGGACCTAAAATTGGACTCAAAAAATATAAATTTTTCCTGATAAAAATAACCACGAGAATATTAATTAGCGCGTTTCATTTTACAGGCAAAAAACCTCACCTTTCCTTGACCTATCTGTTTTATACTACATATAATACCGTCTAAAGTTTTATATTAACCATATCTAAGAAAACGGACAAATGCTCGATAAGCAACTTAACAACTCGCAACACAGCAAGGAGAATTTGCGCCGTGAATGCGTGAATATATCCGTATAAACGATAAGCAAAATAGATATTTTCTATCAGACCCTCTTTTCTTTATATTCCATATCGCAGATATATACATATTTATGAAACTATATATATTTTAATATAGTTGTGTGGTTTGTCAGACAAAAGCGCACCATATTGTAGTTCCGTTTGTGATGGCATCGCGATTATTTTCAAACAATGATCTACCACGTCTTACTCTGTATCGTGTGTCGTGTTTCGTGGGTTAACATCCGGTGTGGGTCGTGAGTAAGGTCGTGGGTCACTTTTTCTAATCTCCATGTGTCGTTAGAGAAAATAAAATTATTAGTTTATCACACACAACTAACTTTTACTCATTATTTAGTTTAGTGCAATATCTAAAAGTAGTTTAAGTTGTAGCTTTTAAATTTTTTATTCTCTCCGATTACTCATGCTAGCTGTGTCATCCGGCACCAAGATAACACCTACACGGACGCTATAGTTGCTGTGTGTGTCCAACTAGCAGTCTTTAGGTAGATAGATAACTTTATTTAAACACGCTGACCTCGTCAACCGAAGTTGATTTCCACGAGGGGCGTGTATATGTGCATGTACAATATCAAAACAAAATTTACTAAAACTATTTACAATAATAATATATAGGTAAAGTGAGGTATAGGTAAAAATGTTTGACGAGGAACTTATTAGGAAGTAATATAATAATAGTACGTAAGGAGACAGTCTATTTACAGGTATAGTATATACGTATACAGTACTTGATTTTAACTATCAATGTGGGTAGCGATTTTCGTTCGAAAGGAAGAAAGGGATTTGCTTTCTTTAATTTCCCTTGGAATGGAATTCCAGAGAAATGCTCCGCCGTACATGAAGCTTCTTTTCATATTATTAGTACGCGGATGTGGTAAACAAAGATTGCTTGAAATATTTCGCAGATTATAACTAGTCACCTCATCTTTATAAGTGAAAAATTTGGTGAGTGATTGTGGGCCCATGTTATTTATTAACTTGTACATCATTTTTGCTTTGGCTTTCTTCCTTTCCGCTTCAAGTGTCTTCCAACCCAATGCATGTAAAACAACAGTTTGATGTACATCATTGCTCATATTCATTATGATTCTAGCTGCTCTATTTTGGAGTTTTTGGAGTCGTTTTGACTGTGTTTCACCGGATACATCCCATACTTCACAGCAGTAGTCAAAGTATGGGCGAACAATAGCATTATAAACAGAGACAAGTGTTTGTCTATCGACAAATTCTTTTAAACGTCTAAGAGCAGATATTCCTGATGTTATTTTCTTACAAATATTTTCAGTGTTACTTTTCCACGACTACTTGTTTAACAGGATTGTTTTCAATTACAACATTTAGCTGCAAATTTGAAATACTTGTAATCATTTGTTTTGTCCCAATTAACATAAATTCAGTTTTTGCAACATTGAGGGTTAGTCTGTTGGCAATTAACCATTTTCTGAGGTGTTCTTGGTCAGAGTTCACTGCATTTTCAAGATAAGGTATTGAGTCTCCTGAAGCTGTTAGGTTCGTGTCGTCCGCAAATAATCGAGGTTTTGTTTTTGACAGACATTGAGGCAAATCATTATGTATAATAGAAAAAATAGGGGTCCTAGGATAGAACCTTGTGGAATGCCGCATTTAATCATTTTCTTTGACGAAAGATATCCGTTTATATGACATTTTTGATTTCAATATGAAAGATATGACTCAAGAAGTGCCAGAGCTTGGTGTTTTGTACCGTAGATCTCTAGTTTTCTCAATAATATTTGATGATCAACTGTATCGAATGCTTTTTTCAGATCAATGTGAACTACTAGGTTAAACATTTTCCTGTCTAAATTCATATACCAATCACTTGTGCAGTCAAGTAGTGCTGTAGCTGTAGAATGAAATTTTCGAAAACCAAATTGACTATCACTGAGCAGATTGAATTTGGATAAGTAATTATACAATTGATCATATAATATATTTTCCATAATTTTGCTAATAACAGGCAGAACTGAGATTGGTCTGTAATTTCCTGCCAAATTACGTTGGACAAAGAGGTATTACTCTAGCCGTTTTCCACTCATCAGGGAATGAGGATAGAGTAACAGCCTGATTAAAAATGCGTGTAAGTGAGTCTGCAATAGCTGGAGAAGCTACCTTGGTAATTTTAGAAGAAATTTTATCATCTCCTGTGGCCTTGTTACTCGGTAAGCCAGTCAGGAGTTTATAGACCTGATTGATGGTTACTGGTTGAAATGCAGTGAACTCTGATTCAACCTTCATGACATATGTTTCAAGGTCAAAATTTGTGTTATCATTTTGGTTGGCTAAATTTGGGCCAATGCTAGAAAAGTAATCATTAAAGCCCTCTGCTATATCTTTGGGGTTTGTCAGGCTATTATCACCAAGTTTTAGCTCATTTACAACTGTTTGTTTGTTTTTCCTTCCCAATAAATTGTTTATAGTTTTCCAAGCCTTTTTGGGATTGTTTCCTTCATCAGCAATTCTCGTGGAATAGTACTCTTTTTTAGCATTTTTTAGCTCTATGTTCACCCTATTCCTAATTCTCTTATAATTTTCCCAATCGCATTCAAGGTTTGTAATAATGGCTTTTCGTTTAAGTTTGCCCCTTGTATTTATAATAAGTTCTTTTATTGGACTCGTAATCCAAGGGATTCTCTTTGCCCTGATCTTTTTCTGTTGAAGAGGTGCATGTTTATCCAAGACTTCTAAGAATAGTTTTTTTCCAAATTTCCCACTTTGTATTTGGATCTTCAGCAAAGAAATAGACATTTTCCCAATGTTGTTGCATCAGATCCTCAATAAATTTTTTATCATCAAAATTTTTCATATTTCTAGTTTCAACTATGTTTTCTCGATTCCTAGTGACAGAGATCTTTCTGATTGCAAATACTAAACTATGATCACTTATACCAGTGTGAATAACACCAGAATCAGAAATTTTCTCTGGAGTATTTGTAACTATATGATCAATGAGGCTGGAAGTCGTCATAGTTACCCGAGTAGCTTCTTTAATTAATTGTGACAATTGATACAATTCATAAAGCGATTTTACCTTGTTTGTTGCCGAATCAGGTTCAGGTTTAAGCATGTCACAATTTAAATCACCTAGAATATAAATTTCTTTATTTTCATCATCAATCATTTTGATAAATTTGTCGAAACTTTCAAAGAAATCATGTGTTGAATTTGGAGGTCGATAAACAGTTGTAACAAGAAATGGCCGGCTATGTGGCGTAATAATTTCCACACAAACAGCTTCTAATTCAGGGGGAATCAGATCCTGTCTTAATTTATAGTTTATTGAGCTACGCAAGTAAATACAAACTCATCCCCCATTTCTTGATCTGTCCTTTCTTATAATATCATAGCCATTTAGGTCAGTCATATTATCATTTATACTTAAATCAAGTCGTGTCTCATTAAAACCAATTAGGTCAATGTATTTGCTAGACATTGAATAACGTATTTCATCAATCTTTTTTGGCAGACTGACAATATTTAGAAAAGCCATTTTAAAACCTTTTTCATTGGGGAGTAGATTAAAGCTAGTGAAAAAACCGCTACCCATATTTTCATTACATGGACTTATATTAATTAATTTCTCATTGCTTGACTTACGCATCTTAGATAATCTGTCCACTCTTTCGTCCGACGTACAGCTGGTGGAAAAAAAGGCTCACCACTTCCTGGTGGCACTGGCCCAGCATGACTAACTCTAAGTGACCTTAAGAAAGTGCAAAAAGCACTCCCTAATGCTTTATCTCCGACTTTGTTTAGGTGTAAATTTGAGCGGTTTAAGAGAGGTTTGTCTATATTGTCATTATTAATATAGTATATGTTATGTTTTAGACATAGACTATGGACTAAATTATTATAGGAAGCTATTTTTCTTTCAGGAACTTTGCTATCATACCTCTTAATGACACTGGATACAGCGAATCTTTCTGCCCGTGGCCTCACTTTCTCTATCAGGCTTTCCATTTTTTTGGCCACATGGTTTTCATCCTCATGCACCAGATCATTTGTTCCCGCGTGAATGATGGTTTTGTGCTTGTCGTTTTGGCAATTTTCTTCGAACTTTTTCTGCATGTAGTTGACCAACTGTGGCTCCACTGTACGAGTGACAAACGGTTTTGCTTCTTGCCGCCCTTTGGACCTTCGTTGCTTCAATATGTTTTATCATAGAATCTCTTATTACAAGTGTCTTCTTTTCGGGTTCTTTTGGATAGTTTTGACGGTTCTTGTGGTTTTCTCTCGTTGTTTTCAATTTTTGAAAATCCCGCTTCTGTTTAGCTCGGTAGCTTTCGATTTGTTTGCCAATATTGACAGCTTCATTTGTCTGGCTTACTTGAATTTCTTCATCACCTGAATCTTCAATAGCCAAGGTGTCAAAGCAATTTACAATTGACGTTGTTGGCGTTGCGGCTGCTTTCGGTTTACTCGTTTTCCTCTTTGATTCAGTTTCGATCCACTCGCTTTGCTTAACGTCTAATAAGTTCCTGATTGCGTCGTTTTCTTCTCGTAACTTGGCCACAGTCGCTTTCAAACTCTCAATCTCGGCCGCCATAATTTTATTGCTTTCAATCAACACTGACTCCGCTTTCTTTTCATTCATCGTTTTCTCTTCAAGCTTGCTAAGTCGACTAACAACCTCTTTAAGTTTACGTTCCATTTCGGTGTGATCGGGATGAGATTTACCTGCACTGCATTCGCTACATGTGCGGGAAGGCAAAGGCAACGACATGGCTTCGTACAACACGTGGTCGTTGAATATTTTGCCGTTGTTCACTTCATTTTCATCTCAGGCATGGCTCTTTAGGTTCTTTAAAAGTTCATTTTTACGATCTTTTATTATTTCGATCTTTTTCCTTTTCGCATCTTGCCATTTGAAGACTAATTCCTCATTCGAGTTGTAGAAAGCTTTCACCTCACCGCCAGGTGATTTCCAACGACCGGTCATTTTCAAAACATTACGTGTAAAGTATTTTAAATCTCCTTTCCACGAGAGCTGAGATCCACAGATGACAAGGTTGTTTTTTGAGGATAACTTATTGCTTTCAAGGGCATCGTCAACAGGTTTTGAGCGAAAATTTGACAAATATGAGGAGCTCGAAATAGTATGACTGTCGCCATGACACCTGACTCTCACTGACTTCGTCAGTTCAAAGTAAATTGATCGTGCTATACAGCGGTAAAGCAAAAACTGCAGCTACATTTTAGTGGAAAATGTCCAATCAACGTCTCTATTCAGAAGTAGTTTCGGGTTAGTCAGGCGAAAGTTCGGGCGAAAAATTTGCCGAAGGCCAAAGTCGGCAGCCTAGAAGCAGTGTATGTCACTGGCTTTTAGCCTATCAGACAGATCGGGAAGATGTTGCTTTGGAAAAAGCTTCAGAACTAAGCAAAGTAATTTTATTTCATAAAATCATTAAAGTAGTGTTACTTTACTAATGTTTGAATTTTCCAATGATTTTGTTCGAAACATCGAGGAAAACGTAACCGCTTATAAGTAAACTTAGAAAATACAAAACAATGAACACTCCGTAGGCGTAGATAGAAATAACTTATAATTGTGGTATACAGCATAAGTGAAACACAATATGATATTGTCAGTATCAATGTGCATCAGCTAAAAATTACTACCTCCTTGGACTTTGAAAGCTTTACATTTACTTTTGAAAGTCGAGTCCCGGCTTTTGGCTTGCAACCTTCAGGGCTACGATTTTTTTGGTAACCGAAAATCAATTTGTTGTACGCGTACCAATTCTTTGTTTTGTTCAAACAATGCGAATATACTTGCTTGAACATTCTCTGTTTGATGCGCCTCGAATGCGGTATTCGCGCGCAATGTTTAAATTTGGCGCGCGTTTTCTGGATATAATGTGACAATAATAATGTCAGAAATTTAATACGCAGTTATAAGCTTTATTATTAAAAATATTAATATTTAAACGAAGTGGTTTTATATGGGTACTATTACAAATAGGTAAAAAATAATTCATGTAAATAAATGTCATCAATTCATCAATTTGGACATGATACTATGGTTACCAACACCTTTACCTATAATTGTTTCACACATTGTGCAGTCATCAAAACTGATATAAACAAGGGGATGAAGAACTGATATATCTTTATCGTTATTTATCTTATGTTGGTTTGAGTTTGATTGATTAAGGACATATAGGGTCGGAAACAGACAATAGATACATTAATGGTAACTGTGGGATAAAGGGGGACAAGGGGAGGAAAACCAAGATGGCGACCTAGATATATGTAAACACTAAACATTCTCGCAGAACAAAAACATAACGTTATAAGTACAAAATATATTTCATACAACATGAAGTTGAAAAATGCAACAAACTAAAGTTACAACTTAATGTTCAACATAACGCAACCCAATTGTATAATACAACCTATAAAGTTACAACCTTAACTACATTCGAAAAACTGAGACACTGAGTACAGAAAAACGAGAAACATTCTGTAATTTGCATTACACTGGATAAAGATAAATTATCAAAATATCGCATGCAACAGTTTTTAGTTAGCATAAGTACTTCAGTCAATCTAACAGTAAAAACAGGGAGAGCAGTTTGTGGAAGCCTCATTTTAAATGGCTTGTGAGTCGTGAACGAGGGGGCTTAAAATTCAATTTGAATTAATAGCCTAAACGTTTGGGCAAGAGAAAGCTCAGAGCAGAAGAAACGACGCACAACTGTGTAAACGTCTTCGTCATCGTAGCGCGCGTAACGCGAGGCGTCACGTTTTCGTGCAAGAATGAGCGATCGAGTGAGCGATCAGTAGTTTAATGTACGCGAAAGTTCGGCGAAAGTAGAACAAACTTACTAACATCTTTCCCCCCCCCCCCCCCCCCGCCCCCCGCCATGTAAGCAATACCTTCGCTGTACAACATAAAACCCTGTACAACATAATTATTATCAGGGGCGGATCTAGCATAAAATCTGACCGCATCCAAAAATTGGATGCCGAAGGCGTCCGCGAGTGGCGTATGCTCCCCCAGAAAATTTTGAAAACTAGAACCCCGCAAATGCTATTTCCTGCGTTTTGGCGTGTCAATTTTAAACAAAAATCGATTGCCAAAATGTCCAAAAAGATAGCAAAATTTGCAAGTCTAACCGGATGATGTAAGTCTGCCAACGCTTTTTTTAAATTTGAAAACTACCATCAACTTTCTGTACTGACTTTAACGGTTTGAGCCGAAATTTACTGACATGGAAACGCTACAAACAATAATACTGTACACAAAGTCTAAAATTTTGTGTGGAACGACCAAAAATAATTTCTTTTCACTACATTCGATGCATCAAGATAATTAAAATTTAATCATTGGCTCACTTTACCACAGTGCAATTATCAAAGATCCCACTCCTCTCTTGGTGACGAATCTTTGCTGGCAGGGTAGTATGACTCAATAGATGAAAAATCATAGATGAAAAAGTAAAATTCTGTGCATTAAGCTGTGCTTCTTCAATAACTGCTGCAACAAGGCCTTGTGATTCAAAAACGGAAAGGGCAGAATCAGACAAACAGATAGCAAAAGCATTTCTAATTGAAGTGAATGCTCCTTTTTCATGCATCAATTTAATTGTTGGATGACTGCCATAGTATTGAGCATTTTCATACAACTCAATACTTGATAAGCATCATAAAACAGCTGACACGCATAAATCTCGGTAAGTGCCATGGAGCAAGCATTGCAGAGGCAGTTCCCATCAGCCAAGGTGCTATATTGATTTTATACAGAACAATTATTATGCAGGAGCTTTGATCATTCATATTCCACGTGCAAATAACTAGTATATGAATAATCATGCATTATCATGTCACTAGATACCATTTTTAATAAAGTATTTACCCCTAATAATTTTTTTCTGGAAAAATATTATGATGCCCTTTAAAATACATATGTCTTAAAATTAATTCCAAATAGAATTATTGTAGTAAAAACTCAAGCACATAGAAGTTAGCATTGTTTATAATTTACTAAATGAAATCCAGGGTGCATTTGGTGTAGTCAAATGGGAATATATTTGGCATGGTATTACAGTAATAGTCTAATGGAAATCTTGGCACACTTTTAACTTGGCATTTGGCAACACAAAGTGGAGCATAAAAACTGACCCATGCCATTTTCTATTAACCCCAACCCCAAAAAGCTAATACATTAAAATTTGGCAGGGTTGACATACCCTTGCAATTATTCTGGCACATATTCAGCATAGACACAATAATGTCCTACATTCCATTACTGTATTACATAATAAGTGTACTCAATACTAAATGGGAAATAGTAAATTTGTTGCTTAAAATTACTTTGGAGGTCTGAACTACATTGAAACCAGTTGTTCTTGTGCAAACAACATTGCGATGCTGTGTTGAAACATTGCTTGCAAAAGAAATGTTGGTTTGCTTCCCGAGAAAATTATAATATCTTCTGCCAACATGCAGAGCATACAGTAAACTCATATGCATGTTTTAGCTTGTTACTGAATTCGACGGTTCTTGCTAAGCTAATAATTATGATTCTGCGGCCAATATTCAACTATTTTGAGCATTGTAGATGGTGCATGCCAAATGTGATGAATGTTCAAGGTCAGATATTACTTTATTGTCAACTCGGTTCGTTTTTGAAATGTTATTAATTCGATAGGGCAATAATAGGGTGTTTGCCATATGTCGATATTGGGTTTTTGTGCTTAATGTTTTCCATCGGTGATTTTTTAATTTAAATTTAGTTTTTCGAACTTTTCTTTCATTCTTTTCGCCGGCATTAAACTGTCAGTAGTGTTTTCGCGGTCGAGATTGTAACGATTTTTTTGTATGTTTACAAAGATCCCAAAAGCTTGCCGAAGAGCGACTTGTCAATGAAGTTGAAAAAGTGAAAGCTAGAGAATATGGGATTAAAGAAAAAGAAAAACTACTGTCTCAACGATTCAACACAGAAGTAGAGAAGTAAGTACAGTCCTGAATGCCCTTAAGTTAATATTTGTTGCTATGTTTTATGTCGCTATTTGCAAATGTGTTCATATTACATATTGTGTAGTTTTAAATGTGATTATGAAAAGCAGTATTCTTCAAGGAATCAAGAGCTGTTGCGAGGAGAATCTCACCTAGAAGGTAAAAAAGATGTCGGGCTATAAAATGGCCCCATATTAATTAGAATTACTAAAAATAGCGTGGAAGTTTCTGAGCATGGCCGCAAAAGATTTTTTACACAGTGAGATAACATTAGGGGAAAAGTTCGTTGCAATTTTAATTCTTGGAATTTTCCCAATCAGTGTCAATTTACACCTAAAAAGTCCAAAATCGGCGAGAAAGCATTATAATTTAGCTTCTTTGTGATCTTGATATGCTGCCTGGGTTGCTATGGTCAAAACATTGACCACGTTAAATTGTATGAATATATCTGGGAATTTTAGCGGAGAGGTCAAAACTGGAAAGAGAAAGGGAAAAGTACCTGAAATGCCAGGAAGAACTTGCAACATTTAGAGAAAAGTGCACTCAGTTACAGGTAGTTAAGGGTTTTTTGGGCATTTAAACTCTGTAGGTTGCGTGCTCTTATAAATTTCTGTTGAACATTTTACATTATATAGTCTTTACTTGAAGCATCGAACTTGTTATCTGAGGATATGAGAAAGCAAAAGCAAAATTTTGAACAAAAACTTTCGGAGGTTAGTGTTGCAGATATCTGTATGCAAGTTAGATCATATTTAATTTTCTTTTTTAAACGCCAAGGTGCCTAGTCCGTGCACTTCACGGACTAGTCAATGACTCGTTATCTTGTTTTCTGTTCATACAGCTCACTCAAATTGCTTCTTGTTTGAGTAGCACCCATATTGTGTCTGATTTTTCCGGATACCTTTTTATTATTTTTGCCAATTCTATTCAGTAGCATGAATGCAAATTAACCTGTCTGTGTAAAGACGTATATCTTCTGATGACAATTGGATACCTTTCAATGAGGCCGTGTAAGATAATTACTCGAGCTAAAGCGAGAGTCATAAATTCCCTTCGGGTTTTTTTTTTCGCGCAAGACTTAGTCTCCCACGCGGCCACTCTACATTTTGACCAATCGTGGCAAGTCTTTCAGGCTTAAGCTTATATGATTGGCTGCTCTTCAGTCACATCAGTTTATCATCTCATTCGACTTCCTGTCCTTGACCACGACGGGTCAGGCAAATGGCCAGATGTATATATGCTTTCTATGCCTACTCCGGATCCAAACAAAACGGCACTACGCTGATGCATACTCGATCCAAGCAAAATGGCTGTATATACGCTTTCTAGGCGTACCTGATCAAAACTAAATGACCATACACATTTATCACGACTGGTCTGGCAAGTGGCAGCTGCGCTTTATTGTGATTGTAAACGTGCGTTTTAACACGCGCACTCGATCAAATATATGGGAATATTTGCTTCTACGCGTCCTCGTTCCAAACAAAATGGCTGTATATGTATACGCTTTCAAACGCCGCTCAACCTGACATACGCATACTTTAATTTGTCTACTCGTCTAGTTTATACAAATATACACCATCACATGTATCTACACTATATCAAACTTACTTCTATCGCGATCGAGTTATACGGGAGAATATGTTGCCCTAACAGTATTAATTATGTACTGAAAAAGACCTCAGGTCGAAATCTTGATGTGAATGGGCTGAATACGATATGCTATATGATTTGATATTAAGCACAGCTGTAAATATCGACAACAGCGTGCTCGAGACCCAAGTCAGATTCTGAGTAACAAAATTCACGCTGACGGATTTATATATGAAATATATTGACGCTAGTTACGCCGCTAGCCAGCATAGTTAGCCCGATATTGGTTCAATATATATTTTAATATGCTTATTGTAAAGATAATAACTCAGTCACCTTTTAATATATGAAACATGCCGCATCACATGCAGAGCGCGGCTGAGCGCTTTAGGTCGAGTAAACGCTTAGCAAGCGTCTTGTTTCATTTTATTCATGCTGTGCGATGGAACATAGCTGCAGCCTGAGTGCAGAGGCCTAACAGACGTAAACTGTTCACCCTATATTTACTCAAATTTAGACTCCATGCACATGTGCAGTAATTAGTGCTGAGTTACAGTATTATTGGTGGTTGGAGGATGGGTGCATGTATACTTTCTTTTGAATTTGGCGGGAGGAAACTCGTTAAAACTCGATCATTTGGGACCCTTTGGACCTAGCGCAGGCGCTAAAATACTTTTCAGAATAATACACTTATCATGCGTGTACGTGGGTATAACACAAGTAATTACCGATGATCAGATTGGCTCATTACTTCATGGCATAAATTGTGTCTTGAGTAATTTTTTGTGTTTATATAATAAACTTTATTGGAGAATTAAACCCAAACGGCACGAGTGCAAACGGGACTTGAAGTCCCATGCGAGGCACTCTACCTCTTTACACACAATATATAAATTACTTCTACTAAATAGATTATACATTAACACATGCCAATTGCTTGGAGCTCAGACAATGATTAAATTTTTGAAGCTAAAAGTGTCGAAGCTAAAAGTCTTAGAACAGCCTAAAGCTATCTCGAAAAACAGAAACCATGACAGAAAAATCCGCTCACAAACAAAGGGCATATGTTTACCTAGTATGATCTGTGACACGAACAACTTCGATATAAAGACCAAGTACATGGCATATTCCTTGCGTAAAACTTACTCAAAATTTGAGTAAAGAAATGCGTTCACAGTAACACATAATATTTGAGTAACTTTACCGGTGATGTTTGAGTAAAATTTACTCAAAATTTGCGTAAACCGCAATGCGTTCACACTGACACCTAAAACGTGCGTAAAAGGAATACTTTACTCAACGTGAGTAAAACGTAAGTTTTACGCAATCTATTTGAGTAATCGTGTACTCAAATACATTGCGTAAAACAAACGTTTTACGCAGTCTAGCAAGCGAAATTTTGGTTACGCTTTAGAGAAGACAAAAAACAATTCACAAGGCACAAGTATATTATAAAAAGAATATATTACAAGCATGAGAAGGTTTTATGCAGTGTATACAATTAATTAAGCGTTCATTTATCTTCAACTTCGGCGTTTCCGTTGCTGTCCAACGAGTTCACAAATGTTATCACAGACGTCGGACGTTTCCGTCCATCTGGAATTTGGAAGATACACTTCTGTAAATACGTAAAAACATTGTTCAAAGAAGCTGGGTATTCATACATGAGTACATAATACGTCGCAAACAGCGCCATTGTTGCGTCCACCATTCCGCTTTCCACTTCAAATAGGACCTGTCGATCGGCCACAATGCTCGAAGTCAGCATTCCTTCTAAGCCACCTTTCACAACAATAACTGGAAACGGTGACTTGAGCGTTAATGCAAACGCATCCACATCCTGATGTGGCTTCCAATGCCTTCAGAAACTTCATACGATGGCCCAGCACAGGTAGAAGCTGTTCGACTGCTCTCTCTGTTAAGCACAGCAAGGTTTCCTCGTCAACTTCACCTTCTGTGGTTGAAGAAATATGAACTAACTTTGGATCGTTACATGATCTGGTCTCTACTCTTTGATCTGATAGTCTGATGTCTATAGCAATGGCGAAGGGCCCGAGAACGAGGACAAATATTAATTAAAATGCGCGGGTTTTTTAATTTCTCAAATATTTCCTAAAGGCTGGTTTATTACACGATGCGACATATCTTGAACATATCGCATGCGATTCTGACTATGGCGTATGTAATTGAGTAAATGTGTGTAAAGTTGTCACGTTTTGAATTTTACCTGCATGTAACTGATGAACAGAAATAATGGCGCTAGCAGTCGTTTTCATTATATTTTTATACGCCCAGAATGATAATCGCATGGGACATGACGCACTTGTAAACGAGCCTTCAAACATGATTAAAAGGTCTCGCAAACTTTGGGGACTGCGATTTGGGCTGACATCGTCGCCTCCATACATCCAATCAAGAATAATATTACAAAAGTTGAGGGAACACCGACCAAAATCTTGAAGCTGAATTTTCCAAAGTAAGTGTCAAAGCCAAGCAGCGACACGCTGAAACACTAGCTAACATGAAATTATGCCGCGCGCATGATTTTCATTGCAGCTTTGATTGTGTCCTTTGAGCTAATAATGAGGTATTTTTGACAAAACATGTTTACTATTTCTCGAACAGAAAAATTTAACGACAACTCGTGCGCCAAAATTATTGTGGCAACGACATGATCAACAGCCAAAATGAAGCAGGCATGCGCAATTACGTTTATACTTGTATTGAGATTTACCTTCAAATGCGCCACAGTACTTCTCGAATCCTCTCTCCGCCAACCATTTCTTCACAAATTCTACACCTTCCATACTCTTATTATATACATATATCTGTAACTGTTATAGAGTCAGTCAGTGACTGCTTGCCAAGCTGGTCTTAAGCGAAATGAGACTATTATCTGGCCTGGTGTAAATATGACACACAGCTAAAAACGCACAACCTGTTTAGGGTTGTTGAAAACAGCATTCTGCCAACCGGACATTGTTAAATATTGTCAACAATATTCTTCAGCATTGTTGATCATGAAAGAATGTGGGCAGCAAAACCCTGTGCGTTTTTTGATCAGGTCAGCGTTTACACAGTTGATATTTGCATGAGATTTTTTTCTATTGAGGAATGTCATAATAAGTGTCATCCTAGAACTAATTTAAATTAAACAGAATTCCTCTGAGATGTACGCAAGGCACAAATTATTTGCAAAAACATTTTTGATATGCTTGTACAAGTTAGTATCTGAAATTGGAACTCTAATTCTCCCCATTCTCTCACTGGAATTAACAGTTGTAATAAATGTTTCAAAATCGCAGCGGAAATCTTGGGTCAAAAACTGTAAACAGGCCTCCACGTGCAGTCTCGGAGATCTTGTTTACCGGGCTGACAGAACGCCAGCCCGGCTTTCATTAGTAAATTTGATTTTAAACATTAGAAAAATCGATTTAACACCGCCTTTCTATTAAGATGGGATTAGTTGACATTCAAAAACTATATAATCGTCAGTTCAACGTTAACACTTTGCTTTCATTCGTCGCTAGCGGATATATCAAGAGTTTGGTTACGCAGATCAACTTGTATATGTGTGATTGTACGCAAATTTTGAGTAACTGTAGCGCGTACTGAATATCATTTGAGTAAATTTACTCAACCTATTTTGTATTTACTCGTGATTTGCGTAAAATTGTTTGGCATTACTCAAACTGCTGAGTACAACGTCAACTTTACTCAGACATCGCGTAAGTGTGATTTTACGCAACTGTTTGAGTAAACTGTTACGCGCAACAATTGCGTAAATAACACTCAATTCACTCAACATTCTTTACTCAAATGTTTGAGTTAAATTATCTACTCAACTTATTTGCGTAAAATTACTCAAACTTTGAGTAAGATGTATGATTACTCAAATAAGTGTGTTATGCTCACGCAAAACGTAATTTGATTTTTTGCGGTAGTAACTGTACGTATGTTTTTAACAGAAAGGATTTAAACATAGTAAGACTTCGAAGGTCTGCAGGACAAGCTATTTTACACACATAATTCCAAAGAGGGACAATACGGTTAAGGAACGACGACTGAAAAGAACTTGTTTTACACGACGGCACTTTAAGTACGAGAGAAGGATTTTTACAGTTACGAGTGCGGTTATGACTAACAAATGACACAAAGACAAAGTTAGATATATTTAAATCGTAAAAACCGTTCAGCAGTTTAAAGAAATATGTTAAATCCTTCATCTCTCTGTCGTAAGACAATGGTAAGAGGTTTAGCATCTTTAAACGGTCTTTATATGAAAGGTCCCGCGTTTGGAGGATCCATCTTGTGGCGCTCCTTTGAACTCTCTCCAGCTTTATTTTGTTGGTGCACTGGGACGGCGACCATATTTCTGTGGCGTAACATAGCTGAGATTTTACCAGAGAAAGATATAATGCGCGCCGAACATCACAAAACGTTAGGATGTAGCATATTCTTCTTAGTAGACCCAGCGTTTTATTGGCTTTGCTAACAATCCGCGATATATATGCGCGTTCCAACAGAGGTTACTTGTCAAAGTGATCCCAAGATCAACTTCACTGTCCATACGTTTTAAATCTGCAGAACCAAGATGTAATTGGCGATGAGTGGATTTCTGTGACGTGAGATTGTCATAATTTTGCACTTGGATGTGTTGAATGTGATGTTTGAATCAGCGCTCCAAACTTCAACGCAAGTCAAGGCGGTCTGCAGGCAAGTGCTATCCTCGTTAGATGTTATAGCTCTGTATAGCTTCGCGTCGTCAGCGTACAAACCTGTTGATGCAGCTTGAGGGATAACGTCTGGGAGATCATTAATGAACAGAAGGAACAGCATAGGACCTAAAATGCTTCCTTGAGGGACGCCAGAGGTTACAAGGGACCATTCTGAAGCTATACCTTCGACAACAACACGTTGTTTACGCCCACGCAGGTAGCTACTGAACCAGCTGTAAAGATTTCCAGAGATTCCATATCTACTGAGTTTTGTTAAAAGAATGTTATGGTCAACAGAATCGAACGCCTTCGCGAAGTCAAGGAAAATAACGTCCGTCTGAACGTTATTGTCGAGTAGTTGTCCGATGCGATGAAGAGTCGTCAGAAGTTGGGAGACGCACGAGCGACCATGAAGGAATCCATGCTGAGCGTCATTAATCATCCCCCGAACATGATCATAAAATCGATTACAAACACATCGTTCCAAGACTTGGCTAATAATAGATAGAAGGGATATTGGTCGGTAGTTGGTGGCAAGTTCCTTTTTCTCTTTCTTATGTACAGGTGTGACATTAACGGATTTCCAATCAAATGGAACAGTACCAGAGACAGTACCAGAGTGAAGGGAGTGGTTGAAAAGTGAGCATAGACTTGGAGCGATAATGGCACTGCATTCTTTTAGAATCCGACTAGGAATACCATCAGGACCAGTAGCTTTACGTATATCTGAGTTACATAGATGCGTAGCAACTTCTTCTTAAATCACGTTTTTAAAAGAAGAAAATCTGCTGAAAAATTAACATTCAAAAGAGGGTTATGGTAGGATTCTAGGGAAGCATATGATATCATTTGAATCTTTATTTGTGGTAATCCTCACCATAGCTCACTCACTGTACGTTTACAAGAGATTATCAATTAGGACATGATCTTCTCTTTCCTGTTTATCTATTGACTTTTATTACTTCCGAATTCAAGATTTCGTGCAACGCAAAGATAAAGGAAAGAAGCAGAAGAAAAGAGTATAAAAACCCTTCAATTTGCTACTTCAGCCTGGAAAAGGGCTACAGAACAAGTAAACAACACAGTTTTGGCAGTAATAAATTCGCATACCTCTTTGGCTCACGGAAATGCCGTAAATGTGCCTGGCGGAAATCGAATTCGTAAAAAAAATCATCAAAGCCAAACATAGTGCTTTTAGTAGGGCCATAAGCAAAACAGTTTCAAAAGGTATGTATATTTTTTAGAAATGACGTTTCGTCTTAACACAAGACATCGTCAGACAAAATGAATACAAGATACATTGGCATGCAACATTTGAATATATAAGTTCTTAGTGTTATGTTACAAAGTGTTAAATTACAAGGGACAATTAGGTACAACTAGGACAAGATAAAACAGCGTGATACAGACAACGAGGACATTTACACACACAGACAATCAACAAATTAGAAAAGGTTAAGAGGAATGGAACTGCCTTGGACATTAAGAGTAGGTTTGTATTTATTTATGAGGAGGCTCTCATGTATCATTAACTCATATGGGTCGGAACAGGAAGAAAGGTTTTTGAAATCCTCAAAGTGCAATTTGTGATCAGAAACGCACAAGTGGGAAAATACACTGGGCATCTTGAGGTAAGAGGTACGTTTTTCTGTGATAGGAGAGATACCTGGGTGCTCTGATATTTTAATGTATAAATGGCGTGTGGTTTGACCTACATACGACGCGAAACAGCATCGACACTTAAAACTGTACACCACACTAGATCTCAGGTACTTGGGAACTTTATCCTTAAACGGGGAAAAAGAAGAGATTCGTCTGGTGGAAAGGAAAACGAACCTGATGTCAAGACGAGGGAAAGCGGCGCTAAAAAGGCGATTGATTTGGGTGCGGATTTTAAGAGAATGTGTCCCTGTGTGGTTTTCTTGGGAACCGTCTCGACAGAGGGTTTGGGATCGAAGGTATTGTCCGAGAATCTACGATGCGTTCAAACATATGAGAAGGGTAACCATTGAGTCTGAATAAATTTCTGACAATTTCAAGTTGGGTGTGGAAATTTACATAGCTCGAACAGAGATTGAATGTGTGACGAGTAAGGCAGGATTTGTACACATTCTCTTCAAATCCGCACCCAAACCAATCGCCTTTGTAATGCCGCTTTCCTTCTTCTCCAAATCAGGCTCGTTTTCCGTTCCTCCAGACGAATCTCTTCTTTTTTCCCGTTTAAGGATACCTGAGATCAAGTGTTTTGTACCATTTTACATGACCTGATGCTGTTTCGCGCCGTATGTGGGTCAAACCACACGCCATGTACACGCTAGAATATCAGAGCACCTGGATGTCTCTCCTATCACGGGAAAACGTACCTCTAACCCCGCTATGTCCGGTGTATTTTTCCACTTATGCTCTTCTGATCACAAATTGGAGTTTCACGATTTCAAAATCCTTTCTTCCTGTTCTGACCCCTATGCGTTAATGATAGACGAGGGCCTCCTCATAAGTAAATACAAACCTACTCTTAATGTCCAAGGCAGTTCGATTGCTCTTAACCTTTTCTAATTTGTCTTTGTGTGTAAATGTCCTCTGTGTCGTAATTGTATCACACTGTCCTATCTTGTCCCAGTTATACCTAATTGTCCCTAATTTAACACTTTGTAACATGACACTAAGAACGTATATATTCAAATATTGCATGCTAATGTATCTTGTATTCATTTTGTCTGAAGATGTCTTGTGTTAAGATGAAGCGTCACTTCTAATAAATATATATACTTTTTGAAACTGTTTTCCTTATGGCCCTACTAAAAGCACTACGTAAGGCTTTGATATTTATTTGACGAATATAGCCTTAACAAGAATCGATTATTTATTGATACCACTAATGGTAAAGGATAACATATATTTTATTACCAGTGCGCTGCACTCTGTTTTTTATAGATGAAAGACTACCAGGCGCTAAAGGAAAAAGAAATCATCTTGAAAAAGGATATTGAACATTTAACTGAGTATGCCTGTTATACTGTAAATGGTTCATAAAAGTAAACAATGAATAATATTAAAAAGATTTTACCGTCAAAATTCAGTAAAATTGGTGGCAAATTAATTTCTCGAATTAGTTACACCCTTTCATTTGTGAAATGTTTATTTACTTCTGAGATCAAGCTGATTTCCAAATAACTGTTACCCGTGAAGGTCCGATTGGTTACTACATGAGGAGAAAGTCCAAATTTTAACTGAAATCGTCTGCATTTTGAAATGGCTCATTACTTCGCTTTCAAGAAAGCCTGAAAGTATTATGCGCTAGGAACCACATGCTAAATACTTATTGTGTTTGTGTCGTTCATTGCACATACACCAGCCATGACTGTTTAACTTTTGCTATTTCTATAGACGCTTGACGGAAACTAATTTACACTGTAAAGAACAAGAAAAGAGTAAGCGTTAAAGCATTTAGTATTTAGAATGGAAACGACTAAATCAGAATTATAATTTTTCCATTCCCTCTTTTGGACAGTTTTAGGTGTTTCAAATTCTTGCTCTTTTTGTTCTGAAGGACACCATAAACTGGTTAAGGATTTGACGGACAAATCAAGCAAGCCTTCCAAAGAAGTTGTAAGTGAACCTGGTTCTAATATGTGCCGCTGTTTTAAGATAACGCAATTCTAAATGTACACAGCAAGACCTGTTTTATCTCTAGCGGCACCGTACTACTAGAAATACATTCATATATACAGTATAATACATTTTATAATGAATATCGCTGTATATTTTTCTCGTTCTTTGTATTTTGACTTGCCCTTTGGATTCGTCAACGTACCGCAGAACTCTGAAAATATAGAGCGATATTGCACACAAAAATATTCAATAAGATATATTTACTTACCTTGCCAGACACAGCGATGTTTGTTATTTTCCTTCTTTTGTTACATGCTACATCTTTTTCTTCAGTTTTTGCATTTTCTTAATTTGAACGAATTAAACTTTGGTGTTTTTATATGATCATTGGAAAAACAAAGTGTCGGCCAACTCTGAGCTTGATTTTGCTCTAGCGCCATTAGGTGTTGTTTTCTTTTATTGCCATTAACTAAAACATCAGGGCAACGAAATCGAAAACAAACTCGATAGGCAGAACATTTTTATCATTTCTTGAGGTACTGTTAAGGCAGGAGCTCAAAATTGCGCAAGAGAGATACAATGAGAAAGAAAAGTCTTTATACGAAGAACGAAATACTTTGGCAATACAATTAGAGTCACAGGTGAGTTAACCATGTAATTATATCCATACCAAAAACGCAATTCTGCACGGCAGATTGATGTAATCACTGATAGGTTGTCAGTCATTGCCTGTTCAAGGCTGAATTTTGGAGAGAGGTGGGGTTCTAAAAAGGTCTGCTTTAGCAAATATTAGTGTCTGTTGTTTACTGATTTTTCTTAATACTAGACAAGCAGACATAGTTATAAAGTATTTTTTATTTCTACCTTTTGTCGACTTAGAGAGATCATAATGGCTCTTCCGCCAAAAATCTCCCCACCTTTTCTTACATTTTCTCCAACGTCCAGCCTTGTGCTTGTTCCGTCACTAAAATTGCGCAACGGTTATGACAAAGAAACGGGCAATAAAGAGCACGTAAACAACGAATTGATGAGCTTTTCGTGTGTAATATCTTTGTGTATGAGGTTTTCGGTGTGATATTTTTCCCGAATTCACCTGGGTGTGCGTTTGCCAGTAATTCCTTTTCATGCGTATCAAATAAAGACATGCAAGATAAAACTTATATTTAAAGTGCCTCCCTACTGCAGCCTTCTACAAAACGCTGTTGGTTTATCGTTTGCCGCGGAAGCAAAAATTAGAATATAAAGTACTTTCAGAAGTCTCGGATACTTACTCTCGATTTCAGTTTGCTTTTGAAAAATCACTTCGAATGTTCGTTTGTAAGTTCAGAATGTTCGTTGCAAAGTTCCAATGTTTGTTTTGAAGTTCGTTCCGAGTATTTACGATGATTGAACAGTGAGCAATTTGATTAGCTGACTTATTATGGCAGCCAATCAGAACTTGCAAAGCTGGCTCATCGTAAATTGTCGGAACGAACTTCAAAACAAACATTGGAACTTTGCAACGAACATTCCGAACTTACAAACGAACATTCGAAGTGATTTTTCAAAAGCGAACTGAAATCGAGAGTAAAACATCTTGTGGCCAAGTTTTGTTTTCGTACGTTTCACCAACAAATAATTGATACTAAATTGGAATCTGCTGAATTTTGTAAAGAACTGTAGGGTGCCACCTTAGCACCACACTGCATGACACTAGCTAGGATGAGTTGGATGTCTCACTTATAATTACTTTGGTGTCAATTATAAGAAATGCAATAAGGATGAGGAAGGGTAATGTACATAATGTAAATGCAAAACACGTTCACCCTACGATGATGATGTATACAGATATTGCGATGTCATTGAATAAGATCATGTATTGTTTAACAAATAGTTAGATTTCATTTTTGCGCACATCTGTACTGTAATATATCACAGATGACGTCACGACGTCCGAAGAATGTGCGGCACCAGACGAAGTCGAGAGGTCTTCTGTGATCTATGTTCTATTTTAAACACGTCATGCAAGTGTTTTAAATGGCTTCAAAAACATTTGCATAACAAAGCCAAATCTTTATATAAAAAACCTTTATATAATTTGCATAACAATAATCTTTTGTATTATTGCATAATGAAGTGTTCTCTAGCAGGTATAAATATATGTTGGATAATTAGTTCATGAATTATTAATGAGTTTTTGAATACAGCACAGAAGCACAAAAAATGAAATCCGTTTGTTTTATATACAATAAAAAATTTAACTAAACGAGAAAAACCCGCGAAAACATACCTGACGCCATAGGATGACGCAACTGTGCATGTGTACTAACACACAGCTCTCGACCAATGAAAATGAAGAATGAACCCTGATTATTTTATAAGGAATTCTTTTGTTAGCAATTTTGTATTGACTAGTACTGACTTTCTTATATGTTTCTTTCCATACATTACATGAGATAGATTCAAAGAGCCAATCATTTTCAAAATATATGTGAGGAACAGCTGAGCACTCAAAGATTTTTAGAAACAGAAGTCGAAAATTTAAAGATGATGCAAGCACAAACAGAGCGACGTAAGTTGCATCCTGTAATCGTTTAAATTTTGATAAAGTTTAGAGGAATTTTTATTTAAATGACATTGGCGATAATTATTTTTCATTTTTGGTATCAGTCAAATTGGGCTCTCTGATTACGAATATCGTATTATTTTTCATCCAAACTGTCGAAAAAAAGCACTAGTCGATTCATAAAAGTCAAATTCTTTTTATTGTAAACTTTTATAATATAAAAACTTTTATAATTCTATCATACAGAATTTTGTGATGAATCGACTGGTGTTTCATATCTTTTATCCACCGTGCACATAAATCTTTGCTTACTATAAGCGACAGTAATTTCCGTCTTTCCAAAAACTAACTAAATTCTATTGTCGGCTGGGAAGTTTTTCCACGATTACTTTTTTTCTAAAATAAATAGAATTATAAACGTTTACTATGAAGAGTCAGAAATTTGTGCGGATTCAACTAGTGTTTTCAGATATTTAATCTGTCGTGCACCCAATTTTATTTGTATTTAATGCGTAATTTATGCGTATTTAACTATAGTTTATATTAACATATAGCACAATCTGCCATATGGTGCGGTCAATATCTTGGCTCGGTTTTAAAACGAGGAAGGGAAACTAAGTTTGGTTATACAGAAGTTTATGCTGAATGAACTCGTGTTTTCAGATTTTTCATTCACCGTGCACACAAATTTTTGCTTATTGTTGGGATGTTAATTTGCGAATGTGATTTTTACAATTACTAAGAAATTTTCAGAACGCTAAAATTTTGTATTTTTTGTTATAGTTGAGGTTTTCTCTTTCTATGTGATATAGAAAGCCACTAGGGCATGCTACTATATGGTGAGCCACGACGGATATGGAGGCATTTTGCGTTTGTTTTCGCTATTGTAAGCTACAATCTTGGACAAAATTGTTGAGACACATGAGCGATTATATGCCATATTCGTAGTGTTTGTATTATTCCATCCTCCCCCCTACACCCCCAATTCAATGCTGTTGAGATGATACCTATGCTTCGGACATGCGGCTCTCGAATTATGTCAACATTAAACTGGGGGAGGGAGGGGGGGGGGGGGGTTTAGAATAAAAAATGTGAGCATTTAAATCAGTCGAGAAGGGCAAGCGTATCTGGTCTTCAAAATTTCAATGTGTCAACAAGTTTTGTCCAAGATTGTAGCTTCATGATTGTAAGCTATCGTATTGCAAGCTAACTTCTCGGAATTAAATTACAACACAGATGTTTTTTAATGACGTCATGTGAATAGTGAAGTTGATACAATATATACAATTCCAAGTACAGTAATCAATATTTAAAAAGTATTTCATTCCTGAACCCAATTCGATTAAGCTTGCCAAAAAACTGAAATTGATACCGACTAAACCCCTAGATAATAACTATTCTTGACGTGCACGTCAGTCATGTTGGTGGTATATACTATATGAGTATTTTATAAGTTCTATTGTCAGCACCAGCCAGCGAAGGCGAGTAAAATTGTGGGTCCCAAGAGATTGGTTGTAAGTCGAAAATAGGTGGGCATGGAATGGAAGATCGGAGTATTTATAGATTTTGGGGGGAAACAAATATTGACATGCTTAGCAAGTTGCTGGATATTCCCAATAGCTTATCTGTTAGGGTTGAAATTGCTGAATGTTGGTTAAAAACAAACGACAGAAATGCGCGTCGTGACTAAAAAGCAAAAAAAACGCGATAAAACAGAATAAAAGCCTAATACGGATGCAACTGTGAAAGCGCTTTTACAGCCAAAATAATCGCGTTTGTTTTAGAAACACAGTTAAAATACCCTCAGAGTAGTGGTGCTAAACTGTTACGTCGTTATCAAAAAAAAATTTGAAGTTTATCGGTACTTTTTGGTCAAAATCTTTCTCTGATGTGTTTGCACGCATGCTATTTTATATTGATTGATATTTGTTTCCCCTACACCTGACGTCACAAATTTATTCTCGCATAAATTTAGCATACTAGGAATTTTTTCAAGATGTCGGATGCCGGTCGAAAGTTTTATATATTTCTGAGCAACTAAACGCGATAGACAACTGAAAATACGAGATTAAGTATTCCGTAGCTACGTTTAATGGATATCAAGACTAATAAAAAAATATTGCCAATGTCCTCTAAAACTGCTTCTTCACTGTGAAAGAGAGTACATGGATAATGATATGAATTGCTAGTCATACGTTCCTCTGAATTTAAAACCATGTATGGTAACCCATGATTATGTCTACGTTTTGAGCGAACTGGGAACCATTGAAGCGAGATTATTGTTTCCGTCTTTCCTACTGTCGAATAAATAGGAAAAACTCTTCTGGAAATCTCTCATTAGTAAAATTCCCATTAGTTCCTACGAATCTCAAAATAAATCTTCGGCATGCACGAATGATAAAACATTGCTTGGACATGCCTATCTGGAAAAAAACCGATTGTTTAAACATGATGGGAACTAGGAAAGTTGATAAATTTCCTATACATAAATGTTTTTGAATTTGTCGGGAAATACTGCATAGTAACGATTAATTTATGATTTTTGAAAGAAAATAAAACAATAAAATACTTGTCCGAAAAAGAAAAGCCGGGCTTCGAAACTATCTTTTAACTCGGACTAGCATTTATACAAAGTCAATCAGCATAAAAGTTAAATTGCTCTTAAAGGGCGGCGGGGCGTGCAAGCACTTCTATGATTCATAGTCCCATCGAGTCCCATAATTTTCATGAATTTTATATTAGTAATCAAAATAGTTACAATGCCAATACCTGTAAACGGTGTGGTAAACTATAACAATAGCTAGGTTATTTATTATGCACATATTTATTTATACCGTATATATTTATTCTTAGTTCTTAGCATGGAATTACGTCAACAAAACGTCAGTGCTTCAAATGTGTAAGTAATTATGCCATATACTGTTTAAAAGTTCGGATATTTTACGATACAAACAAAAATTTTATTTCTGGTGTACAAAGGTGATGAGAATCCTGTACTAACTTGCGTAGTTGTTATCCTGTTATGATGATAGGACCTATATATATATATATATATATATATATATATATATATATATATATATATATATATATATATATATATATATATATATATATATATATATATATATATATATATATATATATTTATCACATACTTGTGCCTTTATCCGGGCGATAACACGGTGACATAAAAACGATATGTCCCGTGATATCGTTTTTTGTCCCGCGATATCGTTTTTTGTCCCGCTCAAAACAAAGATGGCGTCCGACTGAAGGATTGATGAGAGATAAGAATAAAAGTATTAAATAATACAAGGAAAATAACACAAAGAAATTTGCAGCTATTAAAAGATAAGTTATTTTTGGTTTGTTTTTGTAATTTCTACCTGTTTAGCGTATTTTAAACAATCATTTTGAATTCATTTTGAAATGTATTCGAAGTGTAAATAATTTAAAATATAATCTGGTTTTTGCTCTAGATAAAGGCAAAAGTATGTGCTACGGTATGATATCACCTCGCCTCTCATATGATAACCTATATATATATATATATATACATATATATATATATATATATATATATATATATATATATATATATATATATATATATATATATATATATATATATATATATATATATCGGCGATGCGAATTCAAGTAAAAAACAAATAGTTTTTAACTTATAAAAAATAACGGCATTTTTGAAATTCATGCGAGATACCGCTGAAAAAATACGCGGACACCGTATGGACATGACAAATACGACATTTATTTATCAAGTTCAAAATTTGACCTTGACAGATACGAGATTTATTTTGTCTGCGCCGAAATACGCATAATTATCTGTAAGCTCTTAACCAATGAGAATACAGGAATATAGTACAATGAATGATAATTAAATTTTATTGATGATATGCAAATAATAAAACGTGTGACATCAAATAGCATAATTTCTTTTGTAAATGTGAGGTTAATTGCGCATAAACAAGGAAGCCCATAGATTTTCATACCATACGCATACTAGTGCAGTTTAAGTATTTTCTGCTCTTATTTGATAAAAATTAAGCAATTTTTTAGTATGTGATGTCACACGTTGCGTTATTTCCATGTCCAATATAGTTGAATATCTCGAGTTACAAAACTTCTGCAAAAGAAGTTATATTGTGAATCTAAGTTATCTTTCCAATGAATTACAAAATGTGACAAAATCTTAACTGTGAAACGTTTTTCTTTTTCTCATCAACAAATTACAGCTCCCATTCGATACGAAAGAATCAAGTTGCACCAAAAAACGTGCACCGTCGTCAAATTGGGCGGGGCGTTTCGTTACGAAGTCAGGGAGCGTCAACGAGAAGGCCTACAAGAAGTCTGGCGGCAGAGGAGAGTTCGACCATGGATGAAAGCAGTCTCGCAAGTATTATTGAAGACAAGAAGAGTTTTGAAAAATTTGAAAGAGAAGCTGCGGTAATACTATATATACTTGACATGTTTCATCATAATTTGCATACGTTTTGACTTTTTTCTTTTGTTGATAAAAACCCCAGATTTCTTAGATTATGCACCGTTTTATTTATTTTTTAAAGTAAATAATTCTTAGCTGGGCTGCTAAATTGTCCATATATCGTCGCAATGGTATGTTACGGCAATTTGACTTCGACAGTACCAAAAATTTTTGGGAAGTTTTGGCAAAAAAATCATCCCATCTTATAGTTAGTAATATTGGATGGGCGACTGCAACTATTATAGGAATGAAATTCCTTAGTTTAAAAAAATAAGACGTTTACAGAAACTTTTACAATAATTGTTCATCGGTTGAGAATTAGAAAAATCGATATCTACATTCCGCAGCACTTCACTTTCTGTTAGAAACGTCTAGTTATACTAAAATATAAAATTAAAGCAAACGAAGATTAAATAGGAAACTGTTGAAATGTAATCAGAACAAAATCTGCTTGCACTTCTAATGCCCCATGTTTTTCAAAATTCCTGCTCATGCAGTAGCACTGCCACCGAGAGATCTTCCACCATTTCCGTGACAATAAAAATGGTGCTTACACTTGCCGAGTTCGAAGACGTATAGACACTCAGTAAGCGTTCAGGAGATCGAGATATTTCAATCATTCTATATTTTCAAAGCAAACGTTACCATTTTTCGACTCGAAGTCGTTGATTTGCGCAGCTGCGATTCTGAACCTGCTTATACTAATTGTTTTTTTGAATGAGCATATATTGAAATTGTATTATAATGCTATCAATTCTATTAAATTCTTATTTCAGGCCCTAGATGCGTCATACCGAAACTTTCAAAGTCGTATGACTGTACCTTCTAAGCATTCAGTTGCAAGTATACCCAGCTCTTTGACGTTTCGTCGTCTGGCTAGCTACCACTCTGTCCATTCTCCACCGCCATTAAGTGGCACAAATGTTCGACTTGAAGGTTTTGACCTTGAAGTTCAGGGTATGGATGATTACATCATTCTAACATGATTTTTGAAAATCGAGGTCTTTGATTGGTTGAACTACCTCATGCTGTATATAGAGGTTATTCCCGAAAATTACCTTATGCGTAACGGCCTATAATTATTTAAAATGGCGGTTTATTGATGAGTGTGAAGCACGTAAATATGTACGTGTAATCAGGGTTGTATTTTAAAAAGAATTTTGATTTGCTACGTAGTTTTTAGGAATAAAACGCATTTATTTTATATCTGATAATTATCTCCTTCAGCTTTTTTATTGTTTTTGAAGAATGTTTTCAAAACTATATGTATATACATTTTAAGTTCTTTACTTTACTTTTTCGAACTTTCCGGAGACCACCTGTGTTCAGACCACCTGTGTGTATAACATACATTGCATTTCATATCAGTAAATTAATAGCATCGACTACGTCGTCACATTTGTTCACCGATCTACTTTGACTCTCAAATAGCATCTCACGCAATTGCCTTGATGACTCGCCAAGATTTTATCTGCTTGCGTTTCTGTCTCCAGTCATGTGTGCATAACATACACTTCACAATTGCTTTTTCTGGCTTTTTTTAGACAGTAAAGACGAATTTCGTCCTCTCAAGCAAGTCTATAACGATTTGACTGACGATTCAGATAATGTGAGACAGCCCACCTCTCCAAAGACCCATAATGTCGAAAACCAATTATTTTCAGTCTCGGCTCAGAAAGATCGTTTTAATTTTCTCCGACAGTCCGACTCCCATGTGTAAGTTTAGTGGCTATGTTTATAGTAGAATTACGCGCTTTTGTGTGCAGGTTGCTCCATAATTTGCGTGGCTCATATTCATGTATTCGTATCCTGTACTATCTAGGGGAATATATGAATGTGGCCTTCCAAATCATCGAGCTTGCTACGACACTGTGTTTGTGTATGACTAAGAACAGTACGGGATATTTGCTACGTTAAACGTGTTTATTGCCAGAAAGCAAGTACAGGCATGATGAGAATATTTTTTAACTCTGGTAGCAAAGCCATAAAATTTAAACTTTTCAAAGCCAAATCAAAATTTCCTGCACATCATTATGTTGTGTACAGTAGCTAATACACGCGCAAATTTACCCGATAACTTATTTTGCGTTATCTTTTTTTAAGTTAGACTTGACAAAAATGTGAGTTACTACTGAAACCATTTCTAGCTAGTACATAAATAAAAGTTAGTATATATATGCGAAATAATTATTGGCATTTTGGTCCACGATTTAGCGAGTCAGGCCGGTTAAATGAAGATGAAGGTGTTGCACTATCAATGAATGATCTTAATCCAGTTCAATTGTCCCCGAGTAACAGCTACAAAAAAATCATTCTTGGGAGAAAAAACGAGTCAACAGGTTTGCCCGACACAAAAGAAAAGTTCGAAACAACGGATGGCCATGAAGACCAGATCAAAAATGTGCTCAGATGGGGTGAAACCGAGGAAATATCCAAAACCGATAAATTAGAGCGTAAAATTTCGTCAGGTAGGCCAGTTACAGAAAGTAATGGGATTGTTGAAGCTCAGAATTTTTCCCCAAATTTGTATGATAGCGTGGACGCTACTTTGATTCAAGCTGATAAACATGTGACAGAAAGTAACTTTACCTCCCAGGATGCAGGAGATCAAGGTTTGTCAGGCAAACTTTCTGAGTCGTCCGTAAGTAAAGTTTCAAACACCACTAGAGGGCTTGATTATGACGCGCGTCAACATTCGAAAGTAGAACTTACCGGGGAGGTTGATGAAGGAAGACTTTCGCAAAAATCAAGTACATCGTCAGACAAATCCCTACGTAATAGCTCCTTACATGATAATTCACCCACATATGCTAAGATAGACTCTAATTCTGGTAAAAAAGATGACTCCAGAAATATGGGTAAACATATTGATGCCGACACGAAGAATACGGATAGACGCCATCATAGCACTGAACTCGATATGTTCGAGATTGAAGAACAGAGGCGTCGAGACGCACAGGACATCCTAGCGGAAGCTGATAACAAAGACACCAACTTGACAAAAGCGTCACGTAGCGTTGGAAGTGAAAGGTAAGTCGTTTTGCAGTTGAGCTTCCTTTAACAAAGCAATTATTTTTTACATCCAGTGAAAGCAAAAACTCGCCTTAGCACGTTTTTTTCGCTTGATGTCTTCTGCTAGTTGCTGGTATTTTACCAGGCTGATGTGTTAAACATGCTCTGCGAGTTATTGCCAATTCGAATTCACACTTGACTGTATGATTCTCTGTCGTTAAGTGTTTCTTTATAATAAGAAAAACATGCTGGGTAAAGAGAGTAAAAATGCCGAAAAAGGAGCAAAAAGTTTTCTTCGACGTCATAATTGTTTACATATTACACTTCAAACATGACGATTTCATCGAGAAAAAAATGTTCGATTTCATGATGAAACGTTACGTTTCAAACGTGAACAAACGCGTAAAATAGTTCATGCATCGTGCTTGGACGTAAATGGCAGTGTATGTGAAGGGAAAATACATGTTTATAATCACTCAAATTACTCACTGGAGTCCTTGCTGTAGTGTCTCGAAATGTGATTGTTTCTTTTTCTAAATTTAAAATCCAGTGATGGAACCTCTGGTAGGAATGGCTTGATAAGTGATCGTGATAGTAACGCCATTGAAGGGAATGATGAAGACGACGAGCAAGATCCCCCTATTGACCCGGTAATGTTGAAATACATGGAAATGATTAAACAACGACGAGAAGCAGAGAATAAGGTAGTATATTGCTTAAATACTAAATACCAAAATACAAAGGAAATCACAACCGTAGCAGTGGATTTGTACCTGATAAAATGCTAATTAATATAATAGTACATCTACCATTGTCGTTTTTTTGTGACTTTTGTTTTATGCGATATAAAACACTCTTACTCGTGTTTTTAATAAATTATATATAATATTAAAAATTTTTAATTTGTGCAACTGTAGCATGGTTTTATGCCTGATATATTAAAAATTTCTTATAGAAAATCGAAGAACAGACTGTCGACATCGCCAGTAAGCCTGACTCGCATGTAAGTACGGCATATTTGTAACATTTACTGACCAAATTTGGCCTGAAAGAAATAAGATGTTGTTGATTAGGTGCTATTTTCTGGCTGCGGCATGTAATTTGATACATGTATATGTTATTACATGAGGGGCGAGGTGACATCAGTTTTATCATTCAAGGGACAATTGTATGTAAGGAAATTGTATGTAGTGTAAAAAGTAAATATTATTGCGCTTATACTGAGTCTAAGGTATCGATTAGCTTATATATTTGAATGTTTTCCATTTAGGTACCGTCGATTTTGAGTAGATGGCTTTGTCACTACTTTGCTGTTTTGTCAATTGATTTTCATTTTCGTCATTAAATTATCTAACAACAGCTAGAACGGCCCTAAATGTTTTTAAATTGCAATTTTACCCGCTTGGCGGAAGTTGTCAACAAAGAAACCAGTGCATTCATTCTATGTTGTGCATTTATAGCTTACCAGTGTCAGTGATCAGGAAAGTCGTGTTTCGGTTGGCAAAGACGACGATGTAAGGTAAGGATGTAGAGAAACAACCATAGACGCATTGTTTGCACTTCAAAAGGAAAAAAAAGTTGTTTATATCCTCTGTAAATATGACAACTGATTGAGTAGTTCACATGTTAAGTGCATTATGTCAGTATATGTTCCGCAGTATATGTTTGTAAATGTAGCCTATAACTATGTTTTTAGCATGGGAAAGATGTCAGATGATGATTTTGACTGGTAATGAAAATGATTCTTCAATCAGCGTAAGCTACATTTCAAGGTATAAGATATGTATACTCATGTTAGTATAAATTATAAATAAAACTGAAAGTTACAGAGTATTCTTATACATATTCTTATAGCGTTATAGAAATACATCTGACATCGGCGAATTAATTTTGTGTGTGGATAATGTGCCTTATGCCCGATTGGTATGCAGATATTCGAAATGCATGCATGCCTATGAAACTGCTTTGTGATGAAGAAAAGTTACAATTTGTAGCGCCTTTTTATTGGATAAAATGTTTACTTATATCACGACTTGCAAAAAATAATGCTATGACTGTCCCCGCCATTCATTCTGTATAATGCTGGATCACGAATTCAGTAACATCCAGTGAAGTAACAGAAATGACAAATTTGGAATTCGAGGATGGCGGAAGAATTCAAAATGGCCGCCAATGAATGTTGTTTTCATGATGGAATATGCATTACAAAAAAGTACAAATAGTCCAGAAGCAAACTTTATTAAACTATTTTAAGGTACGAAACTAAATAATTAAACACTTTTTTACGATTTAAAACTTACGAAAAAGATCTTCACATTATAAAACGAACAAGACGCCTGCTAAGGCGTTCACTCCGCCTGCCGAAACGCAAATGGGCACAAGGCCAGGCAGGGCTGTAACTAGAGAGTTCATTGGGGATGGGGTATATTCACTTATTTCTGTTCTGCCCAACTAATTCCTTTTTAAATCAATTATTATTAGGGAACCTTCCAAGGCATTTTACCAGTAAGACAATGCTAGCACATCTTATGTAATCACTAAGATAACCAAAAATCAATGTCTGAGTGACTTGCCTGGCACTCTGTCCAGAGTCCTAATAGGATTGCATTATTTAGAATTTAAGTGAGAGTTAAATACCGAGAAGGAGGGCTGTATGTCATATACAGCCCGCGAGGACGCGCAGCGTCCGAGGGCTGTATATGACATACAGTCCGACTTTCGAGGTATTTAACTAACTTATTTTATTTTTGAGGAGGTTTTCTGATAGAATCTTTCGACTTTAAACAATTTAAGTCGAAATTCGTCGAGATTTTTCCACAAGTTTGATCTAATTATTTATTCAAGGGCTGTATCTGAGATACAGCCCGCGGTACATCAAAGAAAACCGACTCAAATATAAAATAATGTAAATTAAAGACTTTCATAGTACATATGTTAAACAAGATTCTTTTGTCATAATACCACCAACATATAGCTGTTTTATTTTGTAAGTAAAGAAAATTTTACTAAAAGTCTATACAATACATCAATACATATATTAACCTGATAGCATAATTTAAATCTTATTCTGTAGCACACTGCCTGAAGTCTCCATGATATAATTTGTTGGGAGCTTTAGACTAACAAGTATGTATTTCTGGAATTGGAATGTAAAATGTCTCTTACCTTTTATAATTATATGAGATCCCACAAGCAAATAAATCATTTTGCCGAAATATTATCTCAACATAGGTAGAAATAGAAAACCAAGGAAAGAAATCACAACGTGTCTAGAATCAGGAACACATTTCCTAGACTCACTCCTTAATCATGGAATGATGGAGTCTATCAAAATTTGCCGTTTTAAAACATTTCTGGAGCAATGTTTTGATAAAGAACCTTCCTGTCCCTTTTTGTTAACTATTACATGTTAAAAATTGCGTTTTGTATATAGATATTTCACTAATTTCAGTAGAATTTGCGTTCGATTCTTGTGTAGAAATTTCTAAATTTCCTTAAAGTAGGAACGCAACAGAAAATGATGGAAACACGCTCTCAAAACTTCACCGGGATACATCGCTCCTCGGTAAAGTTTCGCGGTGGAATTTGTCGTTTTAAAATATTTTGCATGAGAATCTTTGCACGTAAAACCTTCTTGTGGTTTAGATGTTCTAGCATACATGTTAAAATGCGTGTTTTGTTGACATATTCCGCTAGAAATTGAGTTTAAACGCCGTGTTTAGGTCGGCTCACACGGCTTGTGCCAGCGGTATCACCCATGAGCGCTGCACCAACTTGCGACACCGAAAAAGAAATTTAAAAAGAACAGAAACGGGGCGAATTTAAAACTCCGCCTCGCCTACGGCAGGCGGATCGGTGAAAAGCAAAGTTAAATGTCAAGAGTCAACTATAAAAGAGCAAATTCAAATTACGTGTGGAAGAACACTAGGATTACCAAGTTGATACAAATGTCTGTGGCGTATAGAGAGTATAAGCGTTATAAAGGGTTTATTATGAGTTTAGTCAATATCAAATTAAATTTGCGTTTTGTTATGCAATATATATTGCAATAACAATATTAATGATTCGCACGTTGAAATCGAAATCTTGCCATTTTATATGTTGTGCAAATATTGTATCCAAATATATTTAAAGATGAAAATTGAAACAATGTTGGGAAGAGGTATTTAAATGCATTTATTCCATGTTATACAAAAAAACGTTTGATTAGTCTTTTTGAAAGTTTCATCTAGGGTGTGAAAAGTAAAAAATATAACATTAATTCATAGCGGTTAAGCACAGTAACTACTATTTACATTTTATTAACTAACATCTTAAAATAAAAAAATTGTGGACCTGCCCTGGAACGCACATACTTGGGAGTGCCAGAAGAGGCAATGAAGAAATTAAGCTGTAAGAAATAAGTAAAAAATGTATCGAAATAAAAATTCCCCATGGTGCTCAAGGCATGCACCACCTTGCAGTTTTATTCCACTAAAGCCTACTACGCGATTATGTAAGACGAACCTTGCACTACCTCGTCCAAGCACAATGCGTCGCTGTTACCAGACCGTCAATGGTACGCCTGGATTCACACAGGAAGCTTTTCATGCTCTTTCAATAAAAGCCCAAGATGCTGCATAAAGGAGCCATGCTGTTCTCTGTGATCTGGTGATTGATGAAATGGCGATAAGAAATATGTGAAGTGGGATGGGGATTGGGTACATAGGCTTCACAGATATAGGAAATGGCTCAAATGATCATGTCAAAGTCTTCGTGTTTATGGCTGTTTCAAAATTGCAATTTCTAAATGGCAACCGGAAAGTACCTTTATTTCCTAGTTGATTGTTTCGCAGCATCAGAAAGACTAAATGTTAACATGTTTAAAGCTAGTACTTGTCACTCTGCCAGAAAGAAAATTAATATTGACGGAAGTGCTTGCAAGATTCGGTGGAAGCTGATCCAAGAGATGGATAAGATCCGAAGAAAAGCTAAGGTTTGGAAATAAGTTTCGTGGTGCACATAGTGCATCAGTGGACGACGTTCAGCCTGATAAAATGCATTGCCAAATGTTTCTTAAAAATAAGAATGCATCACCCGGCAAAAGGAAAAACTTGACAACTCACAGATGAAAGCATTTAAACGAGAATATCTTATTTATTTGTCAATAGACAACATGTTTGAATGATTGAAGGAACAAAATTTGAGCACTCTGTAAAAATACAAATTATACCTTGGGTTTACATGTGATATTATTGACTACCTTATATTGATAAAATGTTAAATGAAAATTAATAAGAAAGAGATCGTGTAGATTATTGTAAATCACCTTAGTTCAAAGATTGTTGTCATAAAAAGCCTATTGATAAACATGCATTGAATTTATGAAAATCGTTTTGTAAAACATTTGGAATATTATATGTATACTCATCAGTGATGCACAGCTATTTGAGCTGTTCAAATTGTAAATATTAATCAAGCAACAGTGAAATAAAAAACGTTTATTTTCAGCTCGTCTGATATCATAAGTGAGAAATAAGAATATAAAAAAGCAATGCAGAACATACATGTTTCGCCGAATTATAACCTATACCTTTCTTATCACGAGGTTCAACTAAATATAAAATAGTCCATTCGTCAGTCGTCAACGTTTATACTGGTGTATTCAGCATTAAAAAGTCAAAAGTTTGTCTAGTTTGAGTGCTTATTCTTGCGAGCGAATACATTTACATAATCAAAATCAGATTTCGTAAGACACGAGTTTTATTATACGAAAGAAGATACAATATTGCGCTCGAAAGAACACTGTAACTTCAAAGTTTAATTACCAATGCGTGATCAAGTATTATACAGATCAATAACCCCCAACTTCTTCACCACGAATAGACCTTACACATAGTGGTGTCATAAGCAGAAATGCGCGCAAGGAGGGTCAAAAATCACACGATGTTCCGGCTGCTTGCGAAGTCTCACTCTGGATAGTATATTTATTTAGAAACACAAGGTTAGCGTAGAAAAGTTACTCATTTTACTTTACTACTTTTGTTTTTGGTTACTACTCTAAACTATGTAGCTTTGGTAATCAATTATTGTTGATTTGACCACTTGAAAAAGTATATATTAAACAAAATTACCACTAATGATTACAATAACTTACGACAGCAACAAAAGGAAGAAGGCGATGTCCGTAATATTTATTACAGTTTAGTAACGTTAATGGCTAGATAGTGTACTTCCAATCTCGTAGCCAGAGCCCGCGACCTTTCATATGAGGAATCGCGTGAGCCTTTGAAAAAAAGCCCAAAAGAATGCACGGAATTTAATACATCCCATTACTGTCGCATCAAAGGCACTGCTAAAGCAGGCGCACAATATTTAAACTGGTTGAAATTACTTAACCTTAAATTCCCGTCATGTAAACTACGCATTTTGTTGGGCATTCGTTTTGCAAGGGACATTCTAGACGTTTCCTACAATTACACGATGTTTGTTTGCGGATCATGCTGGACTATTCTTCAATAACATGATCTTATTATGCTCAGAAATGACGCTATTACACTCAGTGAGTTTTTCAAGCAACTGTAACTCACTTTTACCATGTTACGATTAAAAACCTTGCGCAAAGGATTTGGTGGTTGGAAGTTTTTGTCGAGCAACTCGAAAAAGTTTTTACCCATATTTGTTCTAACTTTTTGGCTGAACGGTGGGTTGAACCAAATTATATTACGATGCCCGCGCTTACGTTGGTTACCTGCGTTGCTACATGGTGATACTTCAACTTCGATGGATTGATCAGATGAATTTTTGGAAATGCTTTGCTCACTGATAGAGGGATCTTTTTCACGATTGATGGTTAAAGCAGCTGTCGATAAAAAGAGGATCGTTGTTGGGTTGATTCTTTCGATAAGCTTGGTTCTTTTAAATTAAGAGTTAGGTCAAGGAAATTTGCGATCTGGTCCATAAGTCGGCCGTGGTTCTTAATTGGAACTATTGTTGTTCCTTTCTAGCTTTATCCGCAAGGCGTTTGGAGGATTCTCTTAGCAAAAGGAGTCCGCATTCACGATACAGGCCAACGTTATCGTTTCTGAATTTTTTAGATAGTGAATTCAATATGAGAAATCCAACCAATTCACATCTTTCTGCTCCGAGGGCAAATGTATAACGTTGCAGTGTTGTTTTAACGTTGCAGGGTCTTGTCATCATTGAAGAGGAGGGATTTTCCTGCACGTTTGGTAATCGACTCTTGTGTTGGTCAGAGATGTTTATATATTGTCGGCCTATGAAATATCTTTATCGTGGAGGTCTTTTGTTATAGAAGGGTAGAATCCACATATGTCGATGAGTGTTTATGCTTGTCCTTAATGCTCTTAAACCAATCGATGACAGACATGGAATTTTTCCACTGATGCACATTATTAATGTTTTTAATTTGTTTTTAATTTTGCCATATAGCAACGCAGGGTTGAGGCTTTAATTTAAGTAATAGTAATAAAAGCTATAAAGCTCTACTTTAATGTGATATTGAGCTTGGTGTAAGGTAGCGTGCTGTCTCTCGAAGTCTCTAGCTTGCGCTCACCCAGGCTCATAATGTAACATAAGACTTCCTGAACTCTATTACGTGTGTTTTAGGCATAATTACCACATATTTTTAACACAACCACAATTACACCATATCAGAGATGTTTCCAGGTGGGTAGTAATATTGTGGACAAATGGATTTTCCAAAGGTTAATTTACATGTAGAACAAACATAATAGTGTAAACACTGCATTTACGGTGGCGTCTCAACCCCCAAAACCCACATGCCATACACATGTACGCCATGCGTACCTATTTTTTCGTAAAGTGAGCCCTCGGTATGTTATTATCGACCTTCGTGTTGATCGTATTAAATGCACAAGTCAACAACAGTGTGACTATGTAAGCAAATTTTTTTACCAAAGCTGCTTAGATTTGGTGGGACTGCCCCCTCCTGTTCTAATGATGTTGCAAATCTTTGAAGCAGAGGGGGGTGGGGGGATGTCCAAGTCCATCCAACTGTATCTGGTAAAAAATATATCAGGTCTGGTCACACTCAAGATGGAGGAGAGCAAAATATCTTTTGTACTGTCCCTGTATTTTAATGTTTGGAGACTAGACTGTTGGTTTCAGAGAAGCTTCTATGAAAGAAAGTGGCACCTTTCTATGTTAGCTTGTCAGCATCTTATGGTGAACCAAACTTCGAATTTGCTGCCGTTTCGAATTGGCCGTAATAAATGTACTGTATTTAAATTCATATTTACCTTAACAGTAATTGATAAGAAATTTTTTATGTCCCTATAGTTAGTACAGTTACTCTATATAGTCCAAAATGATCGAAGTATTTTAAAACTTGACCACACTTCTCTAGTTACTTTCTTTGTTACCACCTTTTCTTCGTTACCGTCCTTTTTCAAATACCAAAGATATTTCCATCAGGGAAAATATCGACAAATGTAGGGTTGATGTAATTTGAGAAGTTACGTGTATGTTAAGCTTCAACGTGCACAATGATTGTTGAAGGAATATGGCAAAAACAGACGGAAAACTATTATACACTTTGCTTAAATGTTGTTTGCTTCTCGACATACTTTTCTATTTAAAATCATCTTACATTGGCCATCCGCTATCATTCTGAGTATGTCACGTCACAAGGGAGGCGATAAATTATATTTTAGTGTCAATTTGTAACACCATATTTATAGCAACATTTGGTATTACGTAACTAAGCCAGCTTGTGATGTCACTAATGACTTTTAATTTTCCGACAAAGGGAAGCTCGAAACGTCGAATTCAGTTTATATCCTTTGTGGTAGTGAAAAATCCCGTGTTTTGTGTGCTTTTGACTGCACTACCGTCATTGGTAACGTTAGTTCAAGATGTTACTGTCTATTACCATACCAATTAATTGCAAAATTTGGCGTAAAACTTGAGCATGAAAATCGAAGCGACTTTCTTCCAATCTATCTTTGGATCGTCATGGCTTCGATTGGCGTCGTTTCATCGTGCTGTTTATGGTTTCACCTGGTTGGCACTCTCTTCGTCGTACATCACGTTGGTCCAGTGAGTAACAAGGTCACTCGTATCATAAGATAAGGCGAAGAATGTCCATATTGGTTCAGCTTCACACAAAATCGAAAGGATTTTGAAGGAAGCTGGCATACAGGTATATCATTCTAGTGCAGACAAATTGTTTCGATCTCTTTGCGCACATAAGGATAAAGCTAATGAATTTCAGAAACCTGGTGTGTACGGCATTCCTTGTGAATGTGGTTTGGTTTACATCGGTTAGACTGGCCGAAATCTCTCATTACGTCTTTAAGAACATAAGACTAATCGCGAGAAAGCCGAACTCGAAAAATCAGCCGTGGCTAAACACTCGTGGAGTAATGACCATCGCATAAAATGGAATGAATCGACCATTTTAGCGATTGATAATCATAAGTTCTCTCGCAAAATGAGAGAATCAATTGAAATTGAGAAGCACAGTACGATAGATCAGGAGGGTGAGCCACTGGATAGTACGTGGCGCGCTCTCTTTACTGTGGCAAATTGATTTCTCTTTCTTCTTTGCGCGCGCGTGAATTAGTTACAACTTTTTTGCTTGTTAGATTTGACGTAGTTGATTTAACCGTTTATTTAACTTTCAAATCACGCGAGCATACAAATCATGACATTTTACCTATTTAAGGGACGTGTGAATTTATATTAGTACAGTCGCATTATTATTAGCACTGATGAAGATCCGAGCTTACGGATCGAAAGCTCTGCGATTATAAACTTACGTGGTGTTTCCACAAAATGATATTTTAATTAGTTCATCTTCTTTAGAGAGCAGCCGCGTGTGCCTAACAAATTAAAACAACCACTAATCCTACATACAGCCCTACCTACAGCCCTACCTACCTCAGTTCTGTTTTCCTCAGTCCTAGCTCCTGCATGCCATTCGTTAAGCCCAGTGGCGGATCCAGGGTTAGTCAAAATAAATTATAGCAGCTCAATTTTAAATTCGAAATAACTTTATAACAATGTCATAGGCTATGAATTTCAAAAGAATAAAATCTAACCAATGAATTTGCTTTGAAGGTATTTTAAAATGTAAATATATCCTTGAATGAGCTATGGTAATTTATTTTGACTTACGCTAGATCCGCCACTGGTTAAGCCATACAAACCGGATGCGATTTGCCAACGCGACGCGATTTTTCAATTTTTAAAAGCAAATAAAACCATCAACGGAAAGTAATTTGGCTATATATGTGCACCAAATAGCTTTAATTGCTGAAGTCCTTTCGAAGATAGGAGAAAAATAGAAAAGGACTGAATTTAGAGGACGTTGAAAATCGAAAATTCGCGTCGCGTTGGTAAATCGCGTCCTGCCTGTCTCGGCCTTTACGCTCACTTTCCTCACAATCGCACAGTCACTCACAGCGTATAAACCCGCATGCACCCCCGACTGCCACCTAATTGCGAAAATTAAAATAATTAAAATTTCGGTAAAGTATGCATTTTGACTGTGATTTATTTGGATATTTTAGGTCAAACGTGAACAGAAATATGTCGAATGTAAAAACATCAAAGGTAGTGTATAAAAGCAGAACTTAAATTTACTTTCAAAATATACAAAACTTAATCTGCATTTTTTAATTAATGAGACTGTTCTATTTAATTACCAAAACAGTGAATAAAAAACTGAGTAGAAGTTGTATACAACCGTTCCCAGATCTTTCTGACTGTAAAAAATATTTCCTGTAGATTACGTAATTCATTAACGCGTCAGTGCACTCTAAAGTTCGATTACCCTTTTTTATACACCCTGCATAATGATCCTACTGATTTTCATGCATGTCTGCATTAAATTTCCTATAAGAAACAAAGAAATTTATATTCCCCAGGAATTAGAATGTCATACTTCCTGGTTGTCGTAGCACATATTAATAATGTTTAATCATGTAGATCACACTTAATAAACGGTTGGCGTCAGTGATTCGCCATTTTATTACATTCATTTTGAAATCAATGGTATTTCCAGCATTCTGATTGGTCAAAAATAGTGCGATTAATCCCCAAATCGCATCATTTTGGGTGCGATTAAAGAACTGCTCATTAATCGCATCTTTTTTGGTCCCAATTGCATATGGCTGCCGAGTCTAGCCAACAAAACAAATCAAACTGCATGCATTCAATTTACCAAATAAATTTTAAAAACATCTGATCACGATGACAAAAGAGCAAAATGAACAAATTTCATATCACCTATACTATTTTCTCAGGCAGTCAAAGGCTAGTACACAAGCACTGAAAAACACTAGCTAAGTTGCCAAACAAATCAAACGATGCTACACATTACAGAAATAAAATCTTTGTGAATAACATTGAATAACTAGTACAAGCTCGAAATGCAATATGGCAGCGACAAGTAAGTCCAGATAAATTTAATATGTTTTAGCTCAAAAATCCGTTGTTGAATCCTGTTAAATCGCGAATAAAGCTGATAGAATGTTTAAACTAACCTTGCTATTCCTTTGGCCAAGATTTTATGCACGAACAAGTTCATTATCTCCATTTGTTAAATACCTGAACAAATATGTCCTTCGATTTTGTTCGCTTGTTGCTATGCTACCGCGCCGAAGAAGAACCGGGAGGAAGGCGGGAGGTGTGTCTTGTTTTAGATTTCAAAATGAATGTAATAAAGTGGAAATTGCACTTCGTGTCGTGCAATTTTGGTCTGAAATCAAACTTGTGATTACAAATCGCACTCCCGCTTCGCGGTCGTGCGATTTTGTAATTACGCGTTTGATTTCAGACCAAATTGCACTCCACTCAGTGCAATTACCATTATAAATAATTAGTCGTCTCAACGTAGTTTTCTTTCCTTACCTTGTAAACAGTTTTCCAAACATCGTAATGGTGTTTTTTTTTTCAAAAGTGAATACACCAACCAATGACAGAACATAGTGCATCGGAAAGAATTGATATCGACCAAGTGTGAATCACTAGTCGTGTCCATCAGAGGATGTCAAGATGCAAATACTATAACTATGTATGGTTTGTCAAAGTCATTTTATTAGACACAATCAAATTTTCGTTTAGTTTCCAATATTTTGAGATATTTTGTAGCATTAACATTCCTTATATGATGGTTGACTGGATATGAGTGAGCTTGTTACCTACTGGACCGGCGTAATGTTCTATGAAAAGAGAATGCCCACCAGATGAAACTATAAACAGCATGATAAAACGTGGCCAACCGAAGCTCCGACGATCTAAAGATAGAGTGAAAGTAAGTTTGTTGATTTTATTTTGTACTTTCTATTTTCTTCGTTAGTTCAGCTTTCATTTCAATGCCGGTAGTTGCATTAAAAAGCACACGAAAACATAGGTCGATTTTCTACTTTTTTGTTGTCACGGCCGTGTTTTATGTCACGCATGTAACCTTATTGCTACATTTTCTACTATGTTTTGCTATGTCACGCATGTAACCTCATTGCCATACTCTCTATCACGCTATAACCTTGTTACTATATTTTCTACTGTGTTTCGTTATGTCGTGCACGCCTGTAACATGAGTACTAAGTTTTTAAAAAAATGCCCCTGGAGGGGACCTAATTAGGTGGACCTAATTAGGTTTCCAGGTTCAATTCCTGGAGACAAAAAGATGTGCACCAACTGGTATACACTAACTACACCTAGTATAGTTAGTAGAGATAAGTATACTAATTAAAAAGAAGTACTACTTACAGTTATAACTAATCCCACTAACCATCCCCGACCAGTTCTCACTGTTTTGTGGATATTACGGTTAGCATTAGCTAAGTTTATATGACCTACGCAGAAGGTAACTCTTGTCTAATATAGTTAGTATACTAGACTTCTTACCTTGCTAACTAAGGTACCTTCGTGGTAGACTAGAGTTACGTTAGTTAACTAAGGTAGAGTTACCGTAACTCCACCTTAGTTAACTAACGTAACTCTAGTCTACCACGAAGGTAGACTCAAGTTACCTTAGTCAACTGAGGTAACTCTAGTATACTAACTATACTAGACTAGAGTTAGCTTCTGCGCAGCTCATATAGACTTACCTAATGGTAACCGTAATAACGAGATTGTCGTGAGAACTATAAAGCTGCGAAAACCGGTAGGGGTGGAAATTAAAATGGTCGGGGGTGGTTAGTGGGATTAGTTATGACTGTAAGTACCTACATAGTACTATTTATATTATGTAGGTACTTACAGTACTAACTAATCCCACTAACCACCCCCGACCATTTTAATTTCCACCCCTACCGGTTTTCGTAGCTTTATAGTTCCCACATTTGTCAGGTTATTACGGTTACTGTTAGGTAGTTAAGTCTATCTGACATGCTCAGAAGGTAACTTTAATCTACTATAGTTAGTATACCAGGGTGAATCTTAGTTGACTAAGGTAACTCTAGTCTACCTTCGTGGTGGACTAGAGTTACGTTGTTAGTTGACTAAGGTAGAGTACGGTTACTCCACCTTAGTTAACTAACATCGTAACTGTAGTCTACCTTAGTGGTAGACTAGAGTTACCTTAGTCAGCTAAGGGTAAGCCTGGTATACTAAATATAGTAGTTTAGAGTTACCTTCTGAGCATGTCAGATAGACTTACCTACCTGATGGTAACCGTAATAACGAGATTGTCGTGAGAACTATAAAGCTACGAAAACCGGTAGGGGTGGAAATTCAAATGGTCGGGGGTGGTGAGTGGGATTGGTTTTAACTGTAAGTACCTACATAGCACTATTTATATTATGTGAGTGCTTACAGTACTAACTAATCCCACTAACCACCCCCGACCATTTTAATTTCCACCCCTACCGGTTTTCGTAGCTTTATAGTTCCCACTTTTGTCAGGTTATTACGGTTACTGTTAGGTAGTTAAGTCTATCTGACATGCTCAGAAGGTAACTCTAATCTACTATAGTTAGTATACCAGAGTTTATCTTAGTTGACTAAGGTAACTCTAGTCTACCTTCTAGGTGGACTAGAGTTACGTTGTTAGTTGACTAAGGTAAAGTACGGTAACTCCACCTTAGTTAACTAACATCGTAACTGTAGTCTACCTTAGTGGTAGACTAGAGTTACCTCATTCAACTAAGGGTAAGTCTGGTATACTAACTATAGTAGTTTAGAGTTACCTTCTGAGCATGTCAGATAGACTTACCTACCTAACGGTAACCGTAATATCGAGATTGTCGAGAGAAATATAAAGCTACGAAATTGGTAGGGGTGCAATTTTAAATAGTCGGGGGCAGTTAGTGGGATTACTATAGAATACTCTTAAGTACCTACTATTTTAAATATACTATTTACTTACCTCTACTAAATATACTAAGTATAGTGTAGTTAATGCATATCAGTTAGTGCACATCTTATGTCTCCAGGAATTGAACCTGGAAACCTAATCAGGTCCACTCTAATTAGGTCCCCTCCAGGGGCATTTTTTTAAAAATTACAACCATAAATAAGGTTACACAGCGTGACATAACAAAACGCAGTAGAAAATAGAGTAATGTAAAACCCATGTTTTGTGTGAAAAATAAAACAACGAACTTCTTTATGGTGGCCCAGCGCTATCATCGATTTTTAAGGAGGTTATTTTGAACAGTAATTAGATTCTAAAAACCAAATTTATTTTCAAATGTCTTTTATTTTTATTTTTGTAAATTTAAATGAATTTCTATTTCAAAAGTAATTGTTATTTTACTTTGGAGTTTGGTGAAGCAACTTTTATTTTTTATTTTTGATCCCTGGCCCACCGTTATGATCCCTGGCCCACCAAAAAAATATTAAAATGCATGAGTTCGGCGCGCGTGGCCCAGCGCTATCATCACGAAAAAAAAATATAAAATGAATTCGGCGCCCGTGGCCCAGCGCTATCAAACGGGAAACTATCATAATTTCAGAAACACAAGGTGACTTTTGGAAAGTGGAAGCACTGTTGTTAACTTAATGGCGAGAATAGCGAGTAGTAGTTGGAAAGACGATGAAGAGTTAAAGGCAGATCTTGAGCAATATGTGAGGCAGAATTTAAAAAGGTCAGAAATCTTAGATTTTGTTAAACGAGATTTTCCAGAATGTGTCTGGACCATTGCCACACTTGACAGGAGACTTCGACAATTTGGAATAAGATACATAGATTATACAACATCGATAGGGGCAGTTTCAGAGGCTGTTCAACAAGAACTTAATGGGCCTGGAAAGCTTTTGCGCTACATAGAGCATTAAACCAAAAGCTTAGAACTGAACATGACATTAAAGTGCCCAAACATTTGGTTCACACTGTTCTTGCCGACTTAGACCCTGCAGGTTTAGACGCCAGAAGATTACAAAACAAAGGAAAGAAACCGAAAATACCATTTTCGTCCAGTGGACCCTTATGGGTTGTGTCACTTGACGGACATGATAAACTCCGCGGATATCAAAGTTCAACCTTTTCTGTATGCATTAACTGCTGTTTGGACACGTTTTTGAGAAAGATCTTGTACCTCTTTGTTTGTTATTCAAACTCAGACCCACGCATGATTGGAAAATAGTATCTAGAATATCTGTGAAGCGAAAAAATGAGAACTATTCTAAAACTACCCCCGAGTGACAGACGAGTAACAGACAAGTACAGACGAGTAACAGACAAGTACAGACGAGCAACAGACGACTACAGACGAGTTACAGACGAGTAAATTTTCTAAATACGACCCTAGTAGCCCAAAACTCGGTGTTTCTTTGGAACTGGCATAGAAGTGGTTGCGTAATATTGTACATAATTTTACATAAGGCAGGCAACTAAATACAAATTGTTACAATTTTACGATCTACCACCTCAAGAATATCGTCAAAAACAACGAAAATATACCAGGTAACACAAAAGAAACTACATAACTATAAAATTTGTTATTTTTACTTGCTTTTTAGTAGGTTTTTTGCTTGAAAACAACACGAAAAGAAATGAAAATTCCCGAAAGTATTGCGTGTTGCTTTATTTTTTTCCGCTGAAACGATGCGGCATGCTTACTACCTAGCATCGTAAAATTGTAATAATTTGTATTTAGTTGCCTACCTTATGTATAATTATGTACAATATTACGCAACCACCGCTATGCCAGTGCCACAGACTGCAATTTTAGAAACTGAATTGATGCTTGAATTTATAGCTACAAGACACCAAGTTTTGGGCTACTAGAGTCGTATTTAGAAAATTTACTCGTCTGTAACTCGTCTTTAGTGTCTGTAACTCGTCTGTAGTCTTCTGTTACTCGTCTGTAGTCGTCTGTAACTCGTCTGTACTTGTCTGTTACTCGTCTGTACTCGTCTGTACTTGTCTGTTACTCGTCTGTACTTGTCTGTTACTCGTCTGTCACTCGGGGGTGGTTTCAGAATAGTTCTCATTTTTTCGCTTCACAGATATCCTAGATACTTTTTTCCAATCATGCGTGGGTCTAAGTTTGAATAACAAACAAAGAGGTACAAGATCTTTCTCGAAAACGTGTCCAAACAGCCGTAAATGCATACAGGAAAGGTTGAACTTTGATATCCGCGGAGTTTATCATGTCCGTCAAGTGACACAACCCATAAGGGTCCACTGGACGAAAATGGTCTTTTCGGTTTCTTTCCTTTGTTTTGTAATCTTCTGGCGTCTAAACCTGCAGGGTCTAAGTCGGCAAGAACAATGTGAACCAAATGTTTGGGCACTTTAATGTCATGTTCAGTCCTAAGCTTTTGGTTTAATGCTCTGTAGCGCAAAAGCTTTCCAGGCCCATTAAGTTCTTGTTGAACAGCCTCTGAAACTGCTCCTATCGATGTTGTATAGTCAATGTATCTTATTCCACATTGTCGAAGTCTCCTGTCAAGTGTGGCAATGCTCCAGGCGTATTCTGGAAAATCTCGTTTAACAAAATCTAAGATTTCTGACCTTTCTAAATTCTGCCTCACATATTGTTCAAGATCTGCCTTTAACTCTTCATCGTCTTTCCAACTACTACTCGCCATTCTCGCCATTAAGTTAACAACAGTGCTTCCACTTTCCAAGTCACCTTGTATTTCTGGAATTCTGATAATTTCCGGTTTGATAGCGCTGGGTCACGGCCGCCGAATTCATTTTATTTTTTTCTTCGTGATGATAGCGCTGGGTCACGCGCGCCGAACTCATTTTAATTTATTTTTCGTGATGATAACGGTGGGCCAGGGATCAAAAATAAAAAATAAAAATTGCTTCACCAAACTCCAAAGTAAAATAACAATTACTTTGAAAAAGAAATTAATTTAAATTTACAATCAAAAATAAAAATAAAAGACAATTGAAAATAAATTTGGTTTTTAGAATCTAATTACTGTTCAAAATAACCTCCTTAAAAATCGATGATAGCGCTGGGCCGCCATACTTCTTTCACTCTATCTTCAGATCATTGTGGCTTATTTTGGTCTCGTTTTATCATGCTGTTTACGGTTTCATCTGGTAGGCATTCTCTCTTCAAAGAACATCACGCCGATCCAGTAGGTAACAAGCTAACTCATATACTGTCAACCATCATATAAGGAATGTTAATGTTAAAAAATATGTAAGAATTATTGGATGAGGCTGAGCAGGATACTCAGAATTATTCAGACCGAGGTCAGCGTTATCTGCCGAAGCGATGTTGTTGTCAATAATTCTTTTATTATTCATTCCCCACGAAAAATCGGCCATGCGATTAAAAAAGCAAATAGTTTTTTAACTTTTTTAAAAAAATAACGGCACTTTTAAAATTCATGCGAGATACCGCTGAAAAAATACGCGGACACCGTGCGGACTTGACAAATACGACATTTATTTGTCAAGTTCAAAATTTAAACTTGACAAATAAATGTCGTATTTGTCAAGTTCAAATTTGACCTTGACAGATACGAGATTTATTTTGTCAGCGCCGAAATACGCATAATTATCTGTAGGCTCTTAACCAATGAGAATACAGGAATGTAGTAAAATGAATAATAATTAAAAATATTAGAAACTAAACGAAAATTTGACTGGTAAATGTCTAATAAAATGAGTTTGACAAACCATACATTTTTATAGTGTTTGCAACTTGACATCTTCTGATGGACACGGCTGGTGATTCACACTTGGGTCGATATCAATTCTTTTCCGCTTTGTTCTTGTAATTGCTTTGTGGTTGGTGTACATTCACTTTTCAAAAAATAAAAACTGTTTACAAGATAAGCAAAGAGAACTACTATAATGAGCACTCGAGAGGACTAAGTACGAATTTCATCGATAGTTACTGAGGCTAACGGCATTAATTCGGTATATTGTATAAAGTGCCTAGGCAGTTCAGCGTTGAAGGGAAATAGCAACAAAATTTTTTATCGTCTTATTTGAAAGAGTCTCCAAAACAATCTATAAAAGTATGTTACAGAATTTTATTACCTGCTTTGTTTGATGAGATATTTTGATTAGAAATATTAAGTTGTCTGCCATCTTGGATATTTGTTGATATGCATAAACGTCACAACTGGGGTCACGCAATTTTATTTTCTTATGAAAAAATGATTAATATGTGCCCATAACAGCACGTAGGGTAAGTGCTCTCAACTAAAACAGGGAGTGAAAAGGTTTCAAACAATATTTGATTATTGGTAGGTACTTAGGGTACTTTAAATGGCTTATCCCTGTTGTGACGTCACCAAAACATAGTTAATGAAGGTAAAAATTAATCCAAGATGGCGGACAGTTTGTTGAGTTAGGTAAGAATATCTCCCGAAATGAGACATATATAAAAACTTTGTAATCGACTTCTATATGTTGTCTTTGAATCTCATTCAAATGAGACGAATTAAATTTTTGTTGCTATTTTCCTTTAAGTAAGTTACTCATTGTCAGCAGCTACGCCGGCTAGAATGGTTTATATAAACTTATGAGAAATGATTGTTTGTGTAGAATCTGCTGACAAAGTAACACTATTATAGCAACAAATGATTTTAAATAAGTATGAAAGAAATGGACCATTCTCCTATTAGAAAAACTTTTAAATTCTAAAACAATTTTTGCACAGTTGGAAAGAGCGTTCTAAATTAAGTGAAATTGTGAAGTTTGGTTGTAAAATATTATAAAATGTCGAAAATATAATGATGTAAATTTTGCGAATTTTGTATACTTTTGTATTACGCAGGAAAAAAACGTTACCACATTTCCACATAGTGGTAAAGCTTTTCCGTGCGTAATACAAAAGTATACAAAATTCGCAAACTTTACAGGACTATATTTTCCATATTTTACAATATTTTGTAACCAAACTTGAAAAGTGTTTGACATTTAGGATGCTCTTTCCGGCTGTGTTAATTGATTTTCCGAATTCAAACGTTTGTCTAGTATGGGAATGGTCCATTAGGCTGTCGCGATTTATTAATATATCGATAAATACGGGATTAATTCCGGAACTAAGTTTTAGAGACTCATAATATTATATTAAAGTGCATATGACATAATCACCATTCGCCGTGACGAGACGATTCGAATGATTGATATACACCAATTTTCGAACAGATAAATACTTCCAGACATATTTGGGTTCAAAGTTGAGTTTTTGAAATCAAGGCCGGGAGAGAAAAGGCTGGGTCGAATTAGCTCTGTGACGTCATACCGGGAACACGCCGCATTGCCGCATATAAAAACAATACAAAAATATAGTCATGTACGCAGCGAAAAATAGAAAAATTAAATATGAACTTGTTCTTTCAAGGCGACTGAAAACTCATCATTGTACCTTGAAAACTGAAGGAAATAACTCAAATTTAGTAATATGAGTCAAATTCAATGTCGGTATTTGTCACATATCGCGTCTGTTTACAAAGGAGTTCTTCGTTTTAAAGCAGCAAAGCACGTCGGACAAGGTGATATACACGCATGAATACACAGAACACAAGGTTATAAAATCGCTAGCTGAGTAGGCTCATGAAAAAGTTAAATGGCGCAAGTGTTATGATAATGTTGACTGCGCTTATGCTTCCACGGATATTTGAAATATATACTTCTGCTAATCGTGTAAACCTTCTCTGGTTAAAAATATTTATTTCTCACAAGCTTTTGACAGCCTTGCAGTCTGCAGTCTTCGACGGGTAAATCAAATTTGAAAGCTTGTAATAATGAAATATTCTATATATAGTTTGCAAACAAGTTTTAACTAGAGAATGTTTGCTGTAACTATAAATATTAAAATATACTTTAGAATAACCGTACACACATCATCTTATGTACATATTTTATACTTTTTGTTAACTTATATTGCTTTATTGGATATATCATTTATCATTGTATCTCTCTATTTATATGGCAAATTTTTAGAGTAGAGTCAAATGTCAGCATTGAGATGAGCTTTTTATTTTCCTGTATCACATGCATCATTGTGCAGCTATTTGATTAAAACACGATGTCGTCGGTAGTCTTGTATCTCGTTCACGGGTGAACGATGACTTTGCCGTGGTATAGCTCGGCTTTTATGCAACGCAAAAGAAAACGAGTACCACCAATGGAATCAGCATATAAAGATCTATTAGAATATCTTTTTAGATTTTTTATACAGAGCAATAAAGCCAATTTATGGCCGTTCAGATATATGAAATATGATATATTGTAGTAAAATGTTGTAAATTGCATTGTCAATTAACATACATTGTAAACAGTCACCTTTGATTGAAAATATCTCCGCTTCTTCTGGGGTTTACTTCTTGGCAATTGTACCAGCAGAATCGCCTTGAAAAGCTCTTTTTAGTGATGTATATTTTGTAACTATACGCACACAATTCGCTGAGAACAAAGACGCATTCCATTGTAGCAAGAAAACCGGAAGTAAAATGTTTTGTGACCCCAAACTATACGAACAATGACCCCTAGACACTAAAACACACCGGCATTCGATTCTACTGGTCAATTTACCCCATATAGCATGTATTTCACGTGATTCTGTCTATTGCATAACCAAATATAATCCAAATTTGGTAGAGCAAAGGTCATGAGCGAAATTCCCGACATAAAAATGCTTGTAAATAAGCTTCTATTTGGCGTATTGAAACGAAATTTTCAGTACAAAAGCGCTTGAATATAAGCCTTATTCCTAGCTAATAACCATTGGAAGATGTTTCACAGAATCAGTGTAATTTTCCCATAACTCGAGTAAATGACGGTAAGTTTCAATCAAATCTTAAATATATTTGCAAGTATAGCGTTTGACAACAATATTAACCCCTCAATCGAAAGCTCTTTATCTGAGGAATACAATGATACGTGATTCATTTCTTAGGGGCTTACACAGCGATAGAAAATTAGATTTAAGTGCATTTTATTCACTTCCGACCGACGAAAAAGATTTAAATATATTGTAAACTGTTATCTTTCACACCTTTAGGTTTAGATTTATTACTGTATTCGTAAATAAGGTAGTCTTAAAAGCCTAATATGGCCCTACGGTATACTTTTCAATCTCTTTCTATGTCCAACAGAGTTATAATAATAAACTATAAAGTATAACGTACATAAACATAAGCATATAGCTTCCAATGTGGAAATTTGACAAAGCTTTGCGTCTAAATTCATATGGGCAAGATGATGTGTGTAAAAATACTTCAAACAACATAAAAGGTATGCATTTGTGGTCTCTACAGTAACTACATAAACGACGGAAACACGAGTGCTTGCGACTTTTTCACCCGCTAACTCAGCCAGCGATTTAATATCCTCGTGTGCTGCGTATTCACGTCTATAAAGAGTGTATAAAAAAAGTAGACAATTTTGAAACGGCTCTCAACCTCGCGAAGCGGCTTGAAGTATGAAGTTTTTTATTAATATACATTTCTTGGGTACTCACGGTGAAGGATAAATGAAAATATTAAGAAATTTAAATGTTTCAAACCCAGGGGTGTGCGCATTTTGAAACACATCAAAAATGGATTGCGCGCGAAATTTATTTTAATGCTTAAAAGTAATTTTGAGCTGGTAGGTACAAAATATGTTAGGTGTTTTATTGCTGTTCAAAATTTCAAGAAATTTGATTGAGTTTAAGCCATTCAAAACGTCGTGCGAACGTATATTTTTCTCAATAAGAATCGTTTTTCTGAAGAAATGTTCCAATTTTAATTAAATGTCCCTTGGAAGTTGTACGCAAATTAAGTAAATACATAAATTAAACATGCACAAAGCTTTTTTTGCTAAAAACATGGAAGTTCGCGCGACGTTTTAACATTTAAACAGCTTGGAGCAAATTTTCTGAAATTTTGTACAGCAATACAACACCCAACAAATTTTCCATCTACCAAGTCAAAACTACTTTCAAGCATTTAAGTTTTGCACGCAATGTATATTTAAACTGCCGTAAAGACAGAACCCCCCGGGTATTGAAGTTTTAAATTTCTCATTTTTTCGGTTTACTTCTAGACTATATAAGTACCAAAACAATCTATTTTAATACAAAACATCGTAAAGTCGCTTCGCGAAACAGACAACGATTTCAGATTTGTCCACCCTTTTATACACCCTGTACATTACCTTATCCGATGTGCTTTGACGGCCTCAAAGCGAAGAATTCCTTTGTGACACACGACACCTACAACCATTTTCAAAAGTACTTAGGACACTAGAAATTTTTCATGAAAAATCAACGTACACCGTTGATATATCCATAAAATCCATATTTCCCCCTCCCCGCCTCCCCAATCAATGTTGGTTTCCCAACCTCAACACCCTAACGCATAATATGTTATGCTAGGTGGGTCACAACATTGAGAAGGGGGCGCGGGGGATTGAATTATTTGTAAAAAATGAGAAATTTCCTCAAGTGTCCCAACACTTTTGAAAATGATTGTATCTCAACGCCAACATTGCATTTGACTCATATCTCTAAATTTGAGCTGTTTCCTTCAGTTTCCAAGATACAGTGATGAGTTTTTATTCGCCTTGAATGTACAAGTTCATATACAAACAAATATCCCCCAAAAGTAATTATTTTTGGCTATTTTTCGCTTCGCACATGACTATATTTTTGTATTGTTTTTATATGCGGCATTGCGACCATGATCATTAATCGGAAGCTCTCTTCTCCGCCAAGGTTACTTATGAATGAGACGAGAACAACCCGCACACACTCTTATCAGGCCCCGTTTAGACGATGCCGCAACGACGACACAACATATATAGTGCTAGGAGTGGCGTCGTAGTGTAAATGGGGTCGATTGCCACGCCAATAATACCAAACTTGTGAGGTTATTCATCAGCAATACAAAGTAATCTAGCGTCACAATTTGGGGCGTATTTTTTAAACGGTCACCTACCAACTAACCTACCAACTGCCTATAAAAACCACATTTATTTTTAAATGTCTTTTATTTTTATTTTAGATTTCTTCCTGAAAAGTAATTTTTATTTTGCTTTAGAGTTCTGTGAATTTGTGCAATTTTTATTTTTTGTTTTTAATGTCTGGCCCAGCGTTATCATAAGTGAGTTCAGTGCGCTTGGCCCAGCGCTATAATTATTAAACCGGATATTATCAGAATTCCAGAAATACAAGGTGGTTTTGGAAAGTGGAAGCACTGTTGACTTATGTGCGTTTATTCTTCAATGACGAGTAGTAGTTCAGCCGATGAACAGCTAAACACAGATCTTGAACAATATGTGAGGCAGAATTTAAAAAGGTAAGAACTATTAGATTTTGTTAAACGAGATTTTCAGTCCAGACTACGCCAGGAGCATTGCCACACTTGACAGGAGACTGCGACAATTTGGAATAAGATATATTATTATATACTGAATGTCAAAGTTCATTTATTCCTGTTTCTTATTGGTTAAGAACGTATCACGTGATAGTGGAGAAATTCTACTGTCTCCCTGGCAACGTAGCTAAGCGGTGGACATTACTTTTATTCACCGGTAAATAACAAATCCACAGAGCCTCACGGAGCCATGTCAGGTAAAAGGTGATCCTTTTTACACATGTTTGATTGATTTGTGGTACTTTTCTTCTCTTTTGACACTCAGTATATAATAAAATACTTATTGACTGAGACCTCGGGAAAGCAGTATGTTTTGTGGACCCTCGACTGTCGATGTTTCCCTCGGCTTCGCCACAAAACATACTGTTTCCCTCGGTCTCAGTCAATAAGTGTTAATTGATTATAGTCATATTCTCCGATCCGAGTTGATGTAATCAGTTATCCAGTTTACTATTTGCGCACCTTTGCCAAAAATAGACCTCAAAATTGAAACTGCTGTGCACAAGATAGTCTATTATCTCGAAAATTTCATGTCGTTTGGACATTCTGAGCATCAGTAATGGCGTTTTGAAAACTTGCCTTTTCTATGCATTCGTATGCAATTTGGCCCTGCAGTGAAACATTTTTCAGTTTTCACTGCAGCCGTAAATTGCATACACATGTACAGAAAAAGGCAAATTTTCAAAACGCCATCACTCTGGCTCTGAATGTCCAAACAACCCGAAATTTCCGGGATACACTGTTTAAAGCGTGACGATTTTAATTCTGTGGTCTATTCTTGGCAAATATGAGGATACAAAATCCATTACGCGAACTCAGATGTTATGTATTACAATGAATTTTTTTTGAAATTTAAATATTTTTAGTTGTTTATTTAAATAATCACTAGTATTCTCGAAAGCCCTAATCCTGAAACTGTCTCTATTTATCTTGCAGCAATGCTCCATTGCTCCAGGCGTATGTATTCTGGAAAATTTCATTGCAAATCTAATATTTTTTACCTTTTAAATTCTGCCTCACATATTGGTCAGGATCTGTGTTTAGCTGTTCATCGGCTGAACTACTATTCGCTATTGAAGAATGAACGAACATAAGTCAACGGTGCTTCCACTTTCCAAAACCACGTTGAATTTCTAGAATTCTGATAATTTCCGGTTTGATAATGATAGCGCTGGGTCACGCGCACCAAACTCACTTTATCTTTTTTCGTAATGAGTTTAAAGCTGGGCCAGAGATGAAAGATAAAAAATAAAAATTGCTTCACAGTAAAATAAAAACTACTTTTCAGAAAGAAATTCATTTAAATTTACAATAAAAGACATTTAAAAATAAATGTGGTTTTTAGAATCTAATTACTGCTCAAAATTACCTCCTTAAAAACGATGACAGCACTGGGCCACCATACACTACAACGCCTACGGAAATTTAGTTAATTTACCGTAGTGGTATCTTATTGCCATGCTACGGCAAATCACTCTTTCATGGTGCATTAAACGTAATGATTTCTTAAAGTGTTTATGCAACCAAACTTCACCCCAAAGTTTTATGGCCTCGGTGTAAAGTTAACAACGTATGGGTTGGTAACTTCTTTTACGGAAGTTCATCATTTTGCTTCTTTCGTGAGAAATTTGGCTTTGAATAATATGCAAATATCATACTTATGATATCACAGTGCATAATGAGTTTTTAGTGCTGTAGGAATTTCTATTACAATATCCATGATAAATTTCCAAAAGTTGCACTAAAATACAGCAAATCGGCAAATACAGCAAATCCCACTTACAATCATTTGTAAGTTATAGTTTTGGATTTTTGTTCGACGAAATTAAATTGTTTTTGTTATAATGATAAAATATTACTCAGGATTCTAACTCAAAGGTTTTTATTCAACTTTTTAAAAAGCAAAAATAAAAAGTTGAATAAAGAAGACCTTTGAGTTAGAATCCTGAGTAGTATTTTATCATTATAACAAAAACAATGAATCACCAAAGCGAAAGTTTTAGAAAAAGAATTAAAAATTAAATTGTTCGAGAAATCTATGTTGTTTTACAGCCGTGGCAATTGAAGTGTTCCTAAAATATTGCATCAATTCATCTGCTCACAAGAACAAATTGATTTGACAGTTGGTGGAACTGTTTACAAACTTCACAAATCTGACCATCTCTGGTCACTTCCTGCCTCGTTGTGATTGGCCGCTTGTGCCAAAGCCAATGGTGATTCAACAGGAAGTTGATCAATTATTTAGGAAATTGTAAAATTTTCAAATGCTTTATCAAATGAATTCGTCCGTGTAGGCAAATGAATTGACACAATATTTTAGGAACACTTCAATTGCCAAGGCTGTAAAATACATTATGCACTGTGATGTCATAAGTATGATAGTCGCATATTATTCAAAGCTAACTTTCTCACGAAAAAAGCCAGACAATGAACTTCTGTAAAAGAAGTTACCAACCCATTTTAAGTTATCTCTACACTGAGGTGAAAAAACATCGGGGTGAAATTTCGTTGCATAAACACTTTAAACGGAATACTAGACGTAGGATCATAGTAAGCGGGGCCTTAAAGCCGTTAAACCGAAGTAAGTGCGTAGGTTTAATACACGAGTAGATTTAATACTAGTTTTTATTTCATATCACACACACGCATATAGGCTTTGAATTTTGACGGTATAGTGAAAGAATATATACAGGTACAGACGCTGGTATAACAGCCAGATTGTTGACGTTTTTTTATCCAGTGGCCGTATTAATTATTCGACTCAGACGACCCTGACCTCAACGCGGACAAATTACATATGGTGCACAGGGTGCAATTCCTCAATTTAGCTGCTAGTTTGCCCGGTTGACGACGCTATCTTCGATTCTTTATACATGTGACACCTGCGCTCGGTATGCGTTGGCTACCAGGGGCCTACTATATCTATGCCTGCGGCTGATTTTTCAAAAGCCGGTTCAAAGATTAACCTCAAAGGAAATTCACCAGGAGCTTGGAAATACAGTACCTCTTCAGAAACCTTGTCTGGATAAATAGTAGTTTTGTTTCTGACTATCTTGAAGTTCCAATTGACTAACCAACAGCACCTTATCAAGCTCATCCAATAGCAGCTCATCCACAGTGCAGTTGATCACATGACCTATAAATGACAAGGGCTGATGTTACATCGCAACAGATATTTTTGGGATTTTATGATGTCATCCATTATCTACAGGAGTAATAATGAAAATTATCCCACCTTCTCCACAATAGTCATGTGAATACTATCATTATCAGAGATCTGGTGTTTGCTGTAGCATGGTTATGAGAATCTAAACATTGATCATACATAGTGACCATGAGGACAGCTGCCATCTTGGGAGTTGCTTGAAAACAAAACAAATCACATTAGAATAGAAACACAACAATTAAACACACTGTACTGATAAAATGCTTTATCAGTACTAAGTTTGCTGTATACTAAAAGCTTTTGGTATCTTTCCTATAAAAGGCAATATATTATGTGCTGGGAATTAAGCAATGCACCATACAGTTATTTCTCGAAGCCTGAGCCTCCTAGTCACAAAATTCATTTCTACAATTGTAAATCTTACAATGTAATTTGCATTGAGGTGTACAATAAATTAGTTGTTGTTGCTGTTGTTGTAAATTAATGTACACTCCATATTGCAAAATGAAAACTGCTAATTAATCATACTTAATAATTATGCAATACCAAAAGCACCTAATCATTTTGAGTGATCTCACTCGTAACACTCAATAGGTGCTTCTCGCTCACTTAATACTCGCGCAAAAACATTACACATTCAGTTTTATGTATTTAGGACTGTACTGTAAGTCAACCACTCTTAGTGTATTTCAAACTACTCAAATTACTGTTGTGTATAATTGTGTATTTCATAATGTCTTTAATATTTTTCTCTTTATCATGAAAAATAGTACACAAAACACAAACATGGTCTGTTGACAAACTTCCTTTAACCAAACAAGTTATAACTTCAGACATTTCTAATGCAGACATTATACTGTATCTATACAAAATCTACAATCATTAAAGCATGAAAAATTTCAAAAGGGCAACCAAATGCAAAGCTTTACTGTGCAAAGTTCTTGATTGTGTGATTGTGGTGGAAACAACTGACTGTTTGGAATCTTATGCATGTAATTTTTGTAACTCTCAATGATAAAAATTTGACACAGAAATTGTTGCCATTAATTCACAAAAATCATACATTAAAATTTGTAGCACATTTCTGGTATGTACTAAGCCCTCTAAATGCAAATTACTATGCTGCACCGTCAAATATTAAATATGTATCAAAACATTACCAGTGTCCCAGGAAACCCCTCCCTGCAAAAAAATTTGCCCCTGGGCCATATTTTCTAAGAAATTTGGCTCCCTTTTTAGTAATCCCCCTCACCCCTCCTTATGAACATGGATCTTAAACAGTTTTGTAAACTACAATGTGCTATAAGTGTATCAATTTTTGTGACTGTATCACAACTGTATCATTCAAACACCAGCACACTAGCATACAAATTATTTCAGGTAGATTTTGAGATATTGAAGGTCATTTTTACCAAGAACTTTATGAGTCAATGACAACATAGTTTCATTAAATGTCTAGCAGCAAGTATACCAAAACTATTTTGTTATTGATATGGTCAGATGAATATTGTACGAAAAACCAAGCTCGACTAATTCTTGCCTGTTTTCTCCTGACTTTGTACATACTTGCAATTACATGATTGAGCCCATATAATAATATAATAAAAAGTCAGGAACAAAATCGCAAATACAGGCAACAAAAAAGGCAACTGCAACTGTAGGGATAGGAAATTTGTTCAACAAAAAGGCAAATGCAACTGTAGGGATAGGAAAGCATGCTCATTGTTGAATAAAGCATACAAAGAAGTGAAAGAACCATCAACAACCACAAAAAACATAAACGGCTAGAAATACTAATAGGCCTTTTCAGTGAAAGCAGTGTTAGCTGTGATGTAATTACCGGAAAGGTGTATTAGGCCATCTGATCCAGCAAGCACAATTAAAGAGTGATATAGGAAAGGTATTATTTTTTAACGTAACATTATTCAAATTAAAATGAACTTCAAAATAATTGGGGGGATTTTGTGCATGTAGGGGGATTTTCGTGGGGTGGGGGGAGATTTTGTGTGGGGGGGGAGATTTTGTGGGGGGGGGGGTGAATTCCTGTGACACTGGCACTTAAAGTAATTACTTATGGTTTTTACATCAATTGTAGAGCAAATAAAATAGCTCTGCACCGGTTTATAAAGATAGGAAATAATTTTTTTTCAATACACTTCAACACCAGCTAATATTTACTAACCAAGCAAGCATAATACAGCAAACCTGTTATAAAGCGATTAGGCCACTATTTGTTGTATATTAGTTTCTCATCCCGCCCGCATGCATTTTAAGAAAATGGTCTTTTTCACCATTATTGCCCTTATTGCCATTTTTGACCATTATTTTAAATTTTGGGATGTCTTCAAAGTGAAATATTGAAAGAAGGACAATTATAAACATTCCCAAACCAATTGTTATCGGTAAAAAAACTCAGTTTTCCCGCATTACAGTTGTACGCTTTAATATCCAAAGCCAGCTAAGTTCTACCGGAAGTCCTGGAGAGAATGCGTGTGGCGGGTGTGGTTTCGTTGTTTGGGCCGTATGTGAAATTTGTGACGAAGGTGAAATTTGTCTGTACTGTGGTGTTTATAGAGAGGTACGTGTTATAAAACTCACAATACACCTTGAACTTTGTTATATCGGCGTGGGGCACATAAATCGCGTAGAAACATTCAGAAAGTTGCAGCTCTATAAAACAAACACAACGATTCCTGTATTTTTCGAAACGCACTATATAAAATGCTATAATGCGCACTTTCCCAAAATAGTTTTTGTGGAAAAGGGAAAGTCGGCCAATAATGGCATAATGGTAATGGCCGCCCGCCCGCATCATCTTTAGGTGAAGTCCCGGATGAGAAACTAATATACAGGGTGTCCCAAAAAAAACGGAACCCACATAAATCAATTATGTATGCACTTAAAATGAAACCCGCATAAATTAATGTAGTATGCATTATCATTCACAAATTGACTGCACTGAACTGAATCTATAGCCATTTTTTCCAGCTATAATGTTGTAATAAGATTCCCAAGGTTTAAATAAGCCTGTGTAAAAAAATACACAATACTGATTTTAAACATTTGCATTTAGAATTAAACAATGACATACAATTAAGACATTGCTTTTAACTTGTTTTGCTTTGACATATGCTGCACAAAAATATGAAATCCCAGAGGTACAGAAATGTTAAGTCATTACACTACTGTGAATAATAATTACATTATTGTGAATAATATTTTTAACGACTGCATAATTAATTTATACGGGTTCCGTTTTTTTTGGGACACCCTGTACAACAAATAGTGGCCTTACTAGCACCGTAGCAGCAGCACATGTGAATGCGATAAAATATACAGTAGTTGAACTGTACAAACCTTTTACAACAGCCACCGCTTGCCCAAATTGTAAAGCTAACATTCACTGAACCAGCCGTAGAATAAAGCAGAAAAATACTTAATACAGTTGTTGTTTTTCTGAACAAACTGATTAAATAAAAAGTTCTGCACCGCCATTTTGCTGAGTTTAGTTCATTTAGAGCAACATGAAGTATGACAATGAACACTCGCAGACTACAGTCACAGAGTACTACACAGAGGGCTCACTTCATATATTTTCCTATGATTTTTGCCTCTGGATTTTTGCATAACGGCCTTTTGCTCAAACGTGCGCTAAAGAGTGGTGGTTACCACCCTGAAAAATTCAAAATGGCGGCGAAGTTCAGAGCCAGGGTGAATGCCTCTATGCACTTGCTGGGATAAAATTCTTAGCAAGTGCATCGAGGCATTCACCCCCCTGATAACTACCAATCCGCGTTACGCTTTTTTCGTCGAGTGAGCCCTCTGTGTAGTACTCTGTGCTACAGTATTTTTTAGTGTTTTATTCTTTAATTTTTTTTTGATTGATTAGAAAGCTATATGGCCATATATCCATAGAGGAATATGTCCATACAGCCAAAATCGCACAAGTCGCAACATATCTGTCAGCATCAAAAAGCCTATACCTGGAGGCACTCGCATAGCTTGCCACAGCTGGAGGATAAATCTGTTGGTGATGTCAAAGACTTGTTGCAAATTGATTGCTAAACTTTTTACAAGCTTGCTTTACAAGCTTCTTTCAACAACTTGTAACAAGCCTGCAAATGACAAGCTGAAACAAACCTGACTTTAACACACTTGTTGCAACTTTATGAAACTAAAGTTCCATCAAGCTAGTTATTAAATTGAAAAATGCAACAAGTCTGTGGTGTTCCTCACATCAGGCACGTAGCTAGGATGCAAAATTTGGGGGGGGGGGGCAGCACGTTTTTTGGGGGGGCAGTTGTCGACGTAAACCAAAAATGTTGACACTAATACAAAAAACCCCGGCACTCAAGGGCTATTTATATGTCTTGTTATATTTTGTAACGAATATTTATAATTGTGTAATTATTAACTATTATTGTGCGCTTTTTGCAGCCTGAGCTATAGCTTATGTTTTTTGAATGCTTTATAATTAAAAAGGGCAAAAAATTTTAAATAGCAGAACTAAGAACTTGCTGGCAAAATGCTTGTATCAAGTAGCTCCAAGAGGAGTAAATTATATCCAAAGGCAAGGGATTATTGTATATTATGTATTTCTAGTCTAATCATGAGAAATTTTGGCAAATTTAAACGATATTTGAGACTACCTCAAAAATTTTCTTGGGGGGGCGAGAACAAATTTAGGGGGGGGGCAACGGCACCCCCTCGCACCCCCGTAGCTACGTGCCTGCCTCACATTATGTCGGGCTAAATTCTTCCTATAACCTGAGGTTGGTAAGCGAACATCCAACATAAATTGCTTTTGCATAAATCTATATCAAGACAAAAACAGCAAAAAATTCATTGAAAACAAGCACCTTTTTATTTGTGCTGGATTGTGTATTACAAACATTAACAATAACAACCTTTCCAGAAGGTCATAAATACTTTACTTATTTATACATTAAATAGGTTGAAATTATTTTCATTTACAAGTCATAAATTCTTTCAGATGAATTCTATCAGTTATACGCATGTGTTTACTCTTAAAGGTTATTTTAAAAGAATGCGTTTTCAAAAGTTTAAAATGTATACAGTAGATATCATTCTCTTCACACTTTAGATTGTGATCTGGAAGGTTTTGTTAGTTAAATCTACCGAGGTACAATTTGCTCCAGGAGGGAACAATTCTTGACAGATTAGACTATCTCATTTCGTTTTATCCAGCATTGGTTATACAAGGAAAAACAATCATTTCCGAACTCTTTAAATTCGTCACCTAAACTTTATCCAGCGTCCACCCAGATCAAATCCTTCACTATCACGTCACACATAAACACATCACGATGACCCTTTTCGAACAAACTGACCATCTTTTTGTGAGTTTTTTGTAAGTTTCTGTTAAACTATTGTCGGGTAAAAAGAGTGGCTCCAACAACGCAATTATGGGATTTAATCGCATTAATCACAATATTCTGAGTGACTTAAGAAATAGTTGTCTTTTGGCGTTGGAACTCAAATCTGCTAATATATGAATTATTGAAAATATGTGGACGATGTCTCACTTTCTGCAGAGTCACTTAATTTCTATAAATGAGATCTTAACTCTTTAACTTGAGCTAGATGCAATTAACTCTTGGAAAGCGCAAAATGACATGAAACTTAATGGTAAGAAAGGCAAACAAATATATATTTTCTTCAAGATCAGATTCATTCGTTTAATGTCCTGGGTTTAACTTTTAATGATAGACTGAAGTGGCAAGAGAACGTAGAAATTATGGTGAAAAGGTGGCTAAACGCTTATAGTCAGGGAGGCAGAGGTCATTTTACCTACCTTCTCGAGGGACAAATCCATTTTGTTCTTAAATTGTCCGTTACATGCCTAATATAACAATTCTGAATGTTGTTTGGCCCAATTTATCTTGTGGGCTTCGATCAACTCGTTTTTCTTCAGTTTTATTATAAAACTATTATGTGGTCAAAAATAGCAAACTTTCAAGTTCATTCATTTGAAAAATGACTTGTATCATCAGAAAGCTTATAAAAAACAACATATAAGACATCATTACGGACACCCTGGTTTTTCAAGCTGTTTTCGAGTTATTGCTGCTTCAAAACAGGAAAATATCATGACGCTAATTTCCTGGGCACTAGTCTGAAAATAAGTTTTCGAACGCTCATAACTCAACAAAAATGTGGAAAATAAAAGTAACCATAATAATGTGTTATATGTAGTTTTTTATTACCTTTTTGATAACGTAAGTGGTTTTTCCTAGAAATAAGTCCGAAATTTCGCCTTTTTTGACAATAATATAGTTTTATAGAAAATTTAAGAAAAAACGTATTGGCTGGAGCCCACAAGAAAAATTGGGCCAAACAACATTCAGAATTGTTATATTAGGCATGTAACGGACAATTTAAGAGCAAAATGAAATTGTCCCTCGATATGGTAAGTAGACACGTATTTTTGTACCTCTGCCTCCCTGACTATTATATATCTAGCGTCTTTTAAGCCGCATCAACGTCCCCTCGGCTGACCTTCGACCATTTACTTTTCTTTGGTAACATTAATACTCCATGGAGGACACCTATATCCGGTATGGCATACTAATTTACGATATAGCGTCTTCCGACAAGATGGAACACGTGCAAAAATGGGCTTTTGGATTATTTATCCTGGACGTGGCAATGATGATGCCCCAGCTATTGCACAATGCCCTCAGACAGATCCACAAATCCTGTGCCGCAAAACTTTCAAAAAGGTCCAAGAACCTTCATCCCAACTCGGTTATCTTTTAACCTCATCATCCTTTGCATGGATGGAACAACATTTGGATACTATGCTGGCTTCAATGGGTATCTAATAAGTGCTTTTTACACTAAAAAAGCGTGTCGGCATGACAGGTAAATTCTCATACCATGCTACATATAGTTATTCCAGCTAGCACACAACGTTAACTCAACGTTGGTGAAACGTTGTGAGAAAGTTAGGTTAATCTCAACGTTTTCACAAGGAGTTAGTTAGTTACCCAAGTTAGGATTCGAGTTAGGATTCGAGTTGGGATTCGAGTTAGGATTCGAGTTGGGATTCGAGTTGGGATTCGAGTTGGGATTCGAGTTGGGATTCGAGTTGGGATTCGAGTTGGGATTCGAGTTGGGATTCGAGTTGGGATTCGAGTTGGGATTCGAGTTAGGATTCGAGTTGGAATTCGAGTTGGGACTAGAGTTGGGATTCGAGTTGGGATTCGAGTTGCGATTCGACTGGCTATATAAACGGCCTAAAAACAAAACTAACATATATTCAGTATGAGGCTGCACTCGCATGTTAATCAAACGGGAAATGCGTGACAAAAATATGATACTTTATAGCACAAAGGATATTGTATAATCAGAATGTTTTCAATAAAAGACAATCTATCATTTTAAAAGCGCGCATGCAAACAGATCCTTTTTCGCGCAATGCCAAGTCTTCGGCTTCTTTTACTTGTTATGGCATAATCGGAGTCTTAAAATTGAACGGAAAGCACGGACATCATAGTGATTATAGCAGCACGTAAATGGAGACACGTTGACAAGCTGCGTCATAAATTAAACTTACGGCTCACATTGAAAACATACACAAGCTCACTTTTTTTTAATAAGACTTCAACTTTGATCCTTTTGACAAAAAAAACATACCAATCTTCACTTGTACACAATCTGCATGCAGTATGCTAGTAGGTGCTAGCCTGTGTTCCAGTCTCGAGTACAGGCTAAGTATGTGCGCACTTATTGAAGATTAGTCCAAGAACCGCGTCATTTATAACACTTTGTATAACACATTATTGTATTAGGAATGCCAGGTCACATGGGCTTCCGAGTCACAACCCACCACCATGGTTTTCCTGAATGCGTGTGAGTGAAGATTACAGCTTTTCAAGCTAACACGTTCCAATCACAGCCAGCCTTTACGCTTTTTTGCATCTGGCCATAAGGAATTACTTTAGAGGTTATTCTCGATTCAAAAACACAGTATTTACTTCGATATACCGGCATATTTTATAAAATGTCAACGAATCCTAACTCGAATCCCAACTCGAATCCTAACTCGAATCCCAGCTCGAATCCTAACTCGAATCCTAATAACTCGGTAAATAGCCGTCTTCTCTCACAAGGTTGACCACGTTGGTTTACCTTTAAGGCAGGATGACGTTGTCACAACTTTGACGCCACGTTGCTTCATCTTATGATCGTAGGATGACGTTGTCTAAACGTTAGTTGAACGTCGGTGTTTAATGTTCAAGAAAACGTTGCTGGAATGTTGGATTTTAACGCTGTAACAACGTCATTGTCTAACGTTCGCCGGACGTAGTAACAACGTTGCAATCCAAAGTCGTTTCTACGTTAATTGACATTATTCTAAGGTTTGCTGGAGACAATTGCTATTAGTTGACCTACATCTAAGGACGAGAAACCTCATTACTATCATTAAAGCGATGAAAGACACGCAGAATCGCTATTTCTTATTGGCTCTTATGGTTCAACGGAAAACAGTAAGATTTGACTGGCTGTTACATTAGCTGTCGTACATGCTAAAGTATGACGTCAGCTAACCGCCAGTAATCATGTTGTAATAAATTCAACATATTTCCGTTTTTAGGTAACTTTAAAAATTGGACATGTCAAATTTAGCGTAGCGTTAAATTTATCATTGCCTCAATTTCAAAATGTTTTCCAAATTCAGGGACTTTTATAAATTGAACGTATCAAATGTAGGCCAAACGTTGAGTTTCAAAACATGTTGAAAACGCAAACTACATGAATTTGCTGAAACTAGTAAAATGTCTCCCAATCCAATATTAATTACCGATTTCCTAGGACTCCTATACACTCCCTTCTCTCCCGGGCATCCGCATCAGCGCAAGGATAAAAACATGGCCACTGCGAATGAGAATATAAATGAAAATATAGTCACTGTTGAAGACTTGAAGATATAATACCGGGATTTACCGGTTTTCTGGTATGATCCCTATAATGTGAAAAGTTGCTATTATCACACCAGTTCCCAAGTCTCAATATGCCACTTGCGAGGACGAATTAAGTTTGCCCCAATTTAGTGACTCCTATTTGCACAATGAGATGTACATATTCAGGTAGGTCGATCATCGCTATATCAGCCCTTCCAAGCGTCTTGTTATCACGCAGCCTTTATGCAACCAATCATGTTTGAGACTTTGTAACGTATGGAAATTTGCAAAACTGAATATCAGCTCATCTACTTTCTTAGATGCTGGTCAACTATTAAGACATATAAGGCAACTCTAACCATATATGTTAGCGTCAAGCAAGCGTGCAAAATACAAACAATCGAACGTCTCCTCACAAACGTCGACCGTTTGGTCAAAGTGACAAAGATATTCTTTCTGTTTAAAAGTATATGCAAAGCTTAATTAAAATCTCAAATGTAAGTATATATTGTGTCTTAGTTCACTCTGTGTCAAGATTTATCTTCATCGTATACAATAGATCATGCTGATTTGCGAAGAATAAACAATTGATGAGGTCGAGCAGGATATATGAGGAATTATTAAGGCAGAGGTTTTTCTTATGTGTCGAAGCCGAAGGCTGAGGCAGATAACACAAACCGAGGCCTTAATAATTCCTCATATCCTGCGAGAACCGAATTCAATAATTGTTTTATTATTTTTTGAAAATATTTTATACTCAGTTTAAACGCTTCCTTTGTAAGTAAGAAGACACGAGCTGCTAATACGAGAACAGCATGAAATTGTTCGAAAACTTTAATAAGCCAATCAGCTAGACTACGGAAAAATATTTTTAAAGCAATTGTCGTCAGATTACGACGAAAGGTCGATTAACAAGGGAGTCATAATGTCGTATATTTGTTTTCAATATGCGACGAAATGAGTCATAATGTCGTATATTTATTTTCAACCCAAAATTTGGGCAACTACCAAGCGAATATGACGATTTCACCTTCAGCTCTTAACCAATCAAAACTCCTAAAATATTTTCAATAAATAATAATTAAAGCAGCTCACATATTTCTCACCGTTCACAACTTAATTATTGCATATTTCAGGGAATCAATTTAATTGTAGCCTTGGCTGAATCATTGGTTATTTTTTGGTTGAGTGCACGCGTTGATCAAAGCTTTACATATTATATGTGGTCATAATTTTTGTCTTCTAATTTAGCAACAATAATGCAGAGCATGTGAAAGCACGTGTATAAATATATATAGTTATATGATAGTGGAATCTGGATCTTTAACACGGAACATTTAATTTAAAGACTAAAGATCCAATATAGACATATACATGTAGTTTTACTGTCTAATTTATCCGATACAAAATACTTTGTAAAAGCATTAAAACATTCAAAATTGACGACTTTGTTTCAGTGATTTATAAGGTCTGTTTCACGCGCCCACTGGAGCTGTGTTGAATACATTAAGATAGAATGAGCCGTGAAATGCTACATTTTCTAATGTTAATTTTCGGTACAGAATTAATTAGAAAGGTTTTTGAAACGGCCTTAATTATTGTGTTTGGCCTGTTTTGTACGTCGCATATGAGTCGGGTCGAATGCAATTCAAACAATATATAACGAGAAAAGTCATCTCATTATCTGTTGTTTGAATTGCATTTGACGCGATTGAAATGCGACTTATAAAACAGGCCTCAGCTACAGCTAATTGATTTCACCTTGGTACTAACGTTAGGATCCAACATTAATACTAACGTTATCACGTTCCTACGAGTTCAGAAAAAACGGCTGTCACAACGTTGGATACTAACACTACTAAGACGTTCGGCTAACATTGCAAAAACGTAATTTCGGCATTTTGCTATAACAAGGATATGTATGCTAAGTTCGTTGATGTGTCGTCAGGAAGTTAGAAAAAATCTTAAGTTTTAGTAAAAGGTTGTATTTTCTCCGTAAGAACTTAAAATTATTGGTTGCTTCTGGTCTTGGCGTGCCATCTATCTTTACACAAGATCTAGAAGCAGTATAATTTCATGCTCTGACGGCGCGGCAATGAGTATCTAATTAATTGCTGCAGGAAGACGGACAATGCAAATTTCTGATCAGATCGATACGTTGTAAGACCAAAGCAAATATGTTTCTAAATATAGCCTCACAATTTTTTTGCACATACGTCTGTTCTTATATATATGTAAGACTTTTAAAGGAAATTTCATCAAAACGTGAGAGAACTGGACCACGCTGCTAATCCGAATCGTATTCATTTCGTTTCTGTTGCGACCTTGCAGAGAGGATTGAACAAAAATGTTTGATTGCATGAATCCGGATTGAGCTACAACTCATTTTCCGGAATGAGTTCAATCCATTTGGAATCAAGTAAACTTAGATCGCGATTTCACTTGGAGTGAAAGTTACGCGGAATGAAACGTTGATTATGGGCGAAAAAAAGATTGTTTGCAAAATGAAAAGTTTCATTACATGCTCTTACCGAGACAATCTAAATCGTTTAAGCTTAATTAAAGAGAACTGAAAAATGCAAATCCTTTTCATTTGTCGTAACTGCTAATCAACATAAAGCCGTTACTGTGATAAGAGCAAGTTTACATCAATCAAATCGTACGACTAGTTCTGGCACTACAGATTACTACCAAACTAAAATTTACAAGACATTCTCTTTCTACATTAAATGTTTTTTACGACACATGAAAATTAGGTATGCTGTAGCATGTGCATCTGCGAATGACGTCATCATTTCGAATCATGAATTGTCGTCAAATGTCTGGGTAATTCACCACAATTAGAATTGGTTGCTGATGACATTGTCCAATAAAAAATATCGAAGAATACAAAAAATCGATACAAAAAAAAAATTACAATATTTGGCATGGAATTTCTTCTAAATATATTATGGAGTTAATTAGCGAGTGCAATGGTTTGGATTTTGCCATTGATTTGTCAGGCATTTTCCATCGAATGGAAATAATTATGCAATTATGCGGAAAATAAATATCTTATCTGTCAAATAAAGGTTCATGCATACAATATCAATAACATAGATTTTCATTTTTTCCCAGTGATAGTTACACATACATGTATAACCCAAATACCACCTAAACTATACCAGGAGTTGAAAACGGAAACTACATGAATTTACCGCAACCAGTAAAGTTTCCGCCAATATTAATTATCGAATTCCTAGGATTCCTACTCCCTTCTCTCCCCGGCATGCACATTGTACAAGGATGAAAACTTGGCGACTACGAATCAAAATATAAAGGAAAATATAGTTGCTGTTGAAGACTTGAAGATATAATACCAAGATTTACCGGTTTTCTGGTCTGATCCCTACAATGTGAAAAGATGCTATTATCATACCAGTTCCCAAGTCTCAATATGCCACTTGCGAGGACAAAGTTCGGATATGATTAACTTCTATTTGCACAATGAGGTGTACATATTCAGATAGGTCGCTGTTAATCTACGTCCTTAGATGCTGGTCAACTATTAAGACATGTAAGGCAACTCTAACCATATATGTTAGCGTCAAGCAAGCGCGCAAAATACAAACAATCGAACATCTCCTCAAACGTCAACCGTTTGAGTGTTGATCAAAGATATTTTTTTCTCCAGAGAAGTGGTTGCGAAGCTTTTTTAAAGTCTCAAATGCAAGCATACATTGTGTCTTAGTTCATTCTATGTTAAGATTTATCTTCATCGTATACAATAAATCATGCTGATTTGATAACAAAACAACTTATTTAATAACATCACACATTTCTCACCGTTCACAACTTAATTATTGCATATTTTAGGGCATCAATATGTAGCCTTGGCCTAATCATTGATTATTTTTTGGTTAAGTGCATGCGCTGATCGATGCTGTATATAGTATACGGTCATGTTGTCTTTTAGCAACAATAATGCAGAGCATGTAAAGCGCGTGTATGTATATATAGTTATGATAGTGGAATCTGGATCTTCAACACGGAACATTTAATTTAAAGACTAAAGACCCAATATTGGCATACATGTAGTTTTACTGTCTAATTTATATCCGATACAAAATAATTTGTAAAAGCATTAAAACATTCAAAATTGACGACTTTGTTTCAGTGATTTATAAGCAATAAGGTGACTGGTCTGTTTCACGCGCCCACTGAAGCTGCGTTGAATACATTAAGATAGAATGAGCCGTGAAATGCTACATTTTCTAATGTTAATTTTCGGTACAGAATTAATTAGAAAGGTTTTTGAAACGGCCTTAATTATTGTGTTTGGCCTGTTTTATACGTCGCATATGAGTCGGGTCGAATGCAATTCAAACAATATATAACGAGAAAAGTCATCTCATTATTTGTTGTTTGAATTGCATTTGACGCGATTGAAATGCGACTTATAAAACAGGCCTCAGCTACAGCTAATTGATTTCACCTTGGTACTAACGTTAGGATCCAACATTAATACTAACGTTATCACGTTCCTACGAGTTCAGAAAAAACGGCTGTCACAACGTTGGATACTAACACTACTAAGACGTTCGGCTAACATTGCAAAAACGTAATTTCGGCATTTTGCTATAGCAAGGATATGTATGCTAAGTTCGTTGATGTGTCGTCAGGAAGTTAGAAAAAATCTTAAGTTTTAGTAAAAGGTTGTATTTTCTCGGTAAGAACTTAAAATTATTGGTTGCTTCTGGTCTTGGCGTGCCATCTATCTTTAACACAAGATCTAGAAGCAGTATAATTTCATGCTCTGACGGCGCGGCAATAGTGAGTATCTAATTAATTGCTGCAGGAAGACGGACAATGCAAATTCCTGACCAGATCGATACCATGTAAGACCAAAGCAAATATGTTTCTAAATATAGCCTCACAATTTTTTTGCACATGCGTCTGTTCTTATATATATGTAAGACTTTTAAAGGAAATTTCATCAAAACGTGAGAGAACTGGACCACGCTGCTAATCCGAATCGTATTCATTTCGTTTTTGCTCCGAACATGCCCAGAGGGGATTGAACAAAAATATTTGATTGCATGAATCTGGATTGAGCTACAACTCATACTCCGAAATGTTTTCATTCCATTTGGAATCATGTAAACTTAGATCGCGATTTCAATCTGGAGTGAAAGTTCCGCGGAGTGAGACGTTGATTATGGCCGAAATAAAGATCGTTTGCAAGATGAGAAGTTTTATTATATGCTTTTGCAAAACAATAGCGAGTATCTAAATTGCTTAAGCTTAAAGAAAACTGAAAAAGGCAAATCCTTTACATTTGTCTTAACTGCTAATTACCATAAAGGTTACTGTGATAAGAGCTAGTTTACATCAATCAAATCGTACCACTAGTTCTGGCACTACAGATTTCTACCAAACTAACATTTACGACATATTCTCTCTCCAAATTAAATGTTATTTACGACAGATAAAACTTAGGTATGCCATAGCATGTGCATCTGCGACATACGTCATCATTTCGAATCATGAATTGTCGTCAAATGTCTGGGTAATTCACCACAATTAGAATTGACTAAATGACATTGTCCAATAAAAAATATCGAAGAATACGAAAAATCGATGCTCAAGAAAATTACAATCTTTGGTATGGACATTTCTTCCAAATATATTACTTAGTTAATTGGCGAATGCAATGGTTTGGATTTTGCCATTGATTTGTCAGATATTTTCCATCGTATGGAATTAATTATGCAATTATGCGGAAAATCAAAGTCTAATCTGTCAGATAAAGGTCCATGCATACAATTTTAATAACATAGATTTTCATTTTTCCCCAGTGATAGTTACACAGTCATATATACATGTATAACCCAAATACAAAATAAACTATGCCATGAGCTGAAAACGGAAACTACATGATCTACCGCCACCAGTAAAATGTCCGCCAATAATAATTATCGAATTCCTAGGATTCCTTTTCTCACGGTATGCACATTGCGCAAGGAGGAAAACTTGGCGAATGCGAATGAAAATATAAATGAAAATATAATCGCTGTTGAAGACTTGAAGATATAATACCAAGATTACCTGTTTTCTGGTCTGATCCCTACAATGTGGAAAGATGCTGTTATCATACCAGTTCCCAAGTCTCAATATGCCACTTGCGAGGACGAAGTTCGTCCCAATTTAGTGACTCCTATTTGCACAATGAGATGTACATATTCAGATAGGTCGCTATTAGCCCTTCCAAGCGCCTTATTATCACGTAGCCTTTATGCAACCAATCATGTTTGAGACTTTAACGTATGTAAATTTGAAAAACTGAATATCAACTCATCTACGTCCTTAGATGCTGGTCAACTATCAAGACATACAAGGCAACTCCAACCATATATGTTAGCGTCAAACAAGTGCACAAACTTCCCAGAGAGGATTGAACAAAAATATTTGATTGCATGAATCTGGATTGAGCTACAACTCATATTCCGGAATGTTTTCATTCCATTTGGAATCATGTAAACTTAGATCGAGATTTCAATCCGGAATGAAGGTTACGCGGAATGAAACGTTGATTATGGCCGAAATAAAGATCGTTTGCAACATGAGAAGTTTCATTATATGCTTTTGTAAAAACAATAGCGAGTATCTAAATATTTTGTCGTAACTGCTAAGTAACATGAAGGTTACTGTGATAAGAGCTAGTTTACACTAATCAAATCGTTCTGGCACAACAGATTTTTACCAAACTAACATTTACAACACATTTTCTCGCTAAATTAAGTGTTATTTACGACAGATAAAAATTAGGTATGCTATAGCATGTGCATCTGCGAATTACGTCATCATTTCGAATCACGAATTGTTGTCAAATGTCTGGGTAATTCACCACAATTATAATTGATTGAGTGACATATTATCCAGATAAAAATATCAAAGAATACGAAAAATCGACACTCAAAAAACTTGCAATCTTTTGAATAGAATTTTCTTCCAGATATTATATTACAAAGTTAGTAATTGGCGAATGCAATGGTTTGGATTTTGCCCCTGATTTGTCAAACATTTTCCATAGTATGGAATTAATTATGCAATTATGCGGAAAATCAAAGTCTAGTCTGTCAAATAAAGGTCCATGCATAGAGTTTCAATAACATGAATTCTCATTTTTTCCCAGTGATATTTACACGTACATGTATAACAGAAATATTGGGCGTTACATAGCTCCATGCAGATGCAAAAACTTCTCCAAAGGTTTCTCGAACGTTTAAAACTCAAACATAATTGAACTCAAACATAAAGACATATTACGTGAATTGGTACTAAAATCCGAAACACAATTTGAAAAGCAACCTGAAACTGATAGTGATCCTTTGAAGGACGTTTCTTGGTACTAATACTGAAATATGACTGGTCTGTAGAACATGCAAATATCTTGATGCCATCTAAGCGCCTTTCAGAACACCTTCAGCACTATGCTTAATTGGTGCCTTATGCCGTCATAATCATCATCCGGTTGTGTCTCCAACCACCTGTATATAAGTTTCAACATTGAGTAAATGAATCATAAATGATCGATCAATGGTAGATACACATATAACAAGAAATACACTTATTATTTGATAAATCATGAAAGTCGACATCAAGCTTGTGGCTTTGCTTCTTATGTTCTGTTTGGTTATTGATACCAATGCATGGTTTGGTAGTCGACGCAGCAGTTCTCGAAGTTCAAGCAGTTCTCGCAGGTAATGCAAAATTTTTATCATAAACTAACTAACACAGTGTTGCAAGTTTATAATTAGCTCGTCTGCATGTATACTCTATTAAATTCGTTTGCATGTTCTTATGTGCAGTACTTTTTTGTTACTTTGAAGGAGCGGAGGAGGCTGGTTTGGCTCTCGCTCACCATCCCGAAGCAGTTCATCTTCAAGGTGATGGACAAATACGTTCACCTATAAATTTTATAAACTCATATTGGATAGACGGATAATGTAGAAAAATTTTATTTCAGACGTGGCGGTTGGTTCAGTAGAAGATCTAGTCGAACACCATCATCGTAAGTTAATGAATACATGATAGGTGCAATAAAAAATATTTAATAAGTTCTTTGTATGTCGTATGGTGATTATCAATCAAAGTATATTCTTTTGGAAACACCACGTAATTTTGCTTTCGTAACTGAACTGTACTTTTTTAACTGCTGCCGATCGCAACGTGTCTTATTGTATGTGCATGACACATCGCAACAACGGAAATTTACTGCGCCGAAATAGCACTTGGGCTTCAGTTAAAATTCAAAATATAATTGCAAACAAATAGCCTTTCAGTCGTGTTGGCTATCCCTTAAATTGGTTGAACTTAAAAGTATTTGGGGTATTTATATAATTAGATTCGTTCATGAAAAAAATTTCATTTCAGGCGTGGCAGCTGGTTTGGTAGAAGATCTAGTCGAACACCATCATCGTAAGTTGATAAATACATGATAGGTGCAATTGAACAGTACTTAATAACTTCCTTGTATGTTCGCATGGTGATTAATTGATAATGGTATATTGTAAACACCACGTAAATTTACTATCGCAGCTGAACTGTACTTTCTTAGTATTGAGTAATTAAAGCATTTCACGGCAGAGATTGGGCCGTTTATCAATTTGAAGTGAGAGAAAAAACTGTACAAGAAATTATACAAAGAAGAAACGAAATACTCTGGAAACAACGCTGTCAGTGTCCTGTAAATTAATATTCGTTAAAGTTAAAAGTATCTTGAGTATTTACATTATTACATTTGTTTATAGAAAAGGGAATCAATTTGTTTGATATCAAGTGTGTTTATTGTTATATGTCCTAGCGTTATAGTAATTACTTTTTCTCTTGCACTTTGAGTTTAAAGGGTTTAAAACTTTTTTATGGACTTACTTGGTTGCTGGATATTTGTAATTATCTGTACCCATGCAAGGCATTTGCTTGTTAATTCATTACCGGATATCATGATAACGTAAAGACAAATGAGGCTTATGATTTGCTCAAGTTAATGATTAACTAAGTTGAAATTGATTTTGATTTGCTTTGCGAACAAAACAAAAGATTACGTTCCAGATATACGCAAAATAAGAAAATGCCTGTTAGATTTTAGACGGTTTTCAAATTACAATTAACCATGCATACAAAAAGGGGTGATGTCGAACAAATGGATAATATAAATTCTTTTTTAATAAGATTAATTTCAGTTTAAAAGGATAATACTCTTTTGAACACCGGTCTACCTACTAGCAGTTTTTCCGCGAGGCGATTTTTCCCTTTTTTCTTGAGCCTTTGCAACCAATGTGGACCTAATAAGTGAATTTAGACAAAAGAGAAACGTCACTTCCCAGAAAGAAATCGTTAGTCGGGAAAACCGTCTCAATTAAAAAAACTGTCTTGATATAATGATTAGATAATATGCATGCATGCAGTGAACAGGTTAAAATCACATTGTCAGTGATAATTGCTTGTATTCTCATTCAGTCTTCCACACGATATAAAGACAAAGTCAGGGCTAACAAATCTTTACAACAAGCAAGTAATCAACATTCAACCAGTGAAAAGACCATTAAGTGGAGTTTTGGGGAAATTTGGAGTAAAGCATTCAGGAGTGGTCGTTACAACAAAAGACGGAGGAAAGTTCTTGGTACACAAAGGTAAGGGTTATGGCTCGTCTGGTCAGACTGTGGTGACTGACGCAAAACATATGAGCAACCGATGGAGCAACATTGGCAATGGAAAAAGTGTGAAGGGAAAGAGTGTTGGTGATTTCGTAAAAGCTGGCGGAAAGAAATACAATTTTCTTTTTAACAACTGTCACCACGCACGTGATAGAATGGATAAACTTGGCAAGCGAAGATGTTAGTAAAAAAGAAATGGGCAACGGAAACTGATAATTTACGATATGAAAGCCGAGACCAATTAGATTAGAAATTTTAGCACAATTAGTGGAACTGATAATTAATACGTATTGAACAAGGCATGATTTTTTGTTAACGTAAGCTTAAGTAATTTCAAATAAACAGTAGAACTTCAGAAGCATTACAGTTTTTGTCAAACGGTGTTGCCAGCAAGAGGTATACTAGACCACTGTGCTGCATAAACCGAAAGCCAGCTGCAGCTGCAGCAGGTAAATTTATCAAACCGCGCAGATAAGGAGATTGAAAATGAGCCCAAACATGCTATTAAATTCGGCGAATTAGCGGTTACATTATTTGCTACACATGCAGCGTTGGCAGCCCGGGCTGAGTTCTAGCCTACTTAACCGAGCTAAAATTGTTTGACTTCAGGTTTCTAAACGGAAAATAGCTAGTAGATTTGTCGATCGGCTGTTACATTAGCTGTCTTATATGCTAACTGTAGTCAACATATGTAAATCACATCAAAGTGACATGAAAATAAGTCATTTGATAGATTATGCGCTCGCAACTCACAGCGGTAATCTAATCTAGTGCCGATGGTATTTCTGTTTAGTCTTCACTATTTCTACAGTAGAAAATTAGTGGAAAAAAAAACTCTAGCAGCATACATGTACGTTACGATTCAAAAACATTGCAGACAAAACAAGTCAAGTACGTGCGTAATTCGGCTTTCGCAACTGGAGAAAACTAATAGGCCTGTGCACAGCACGTATACAGCTGCTTAACTGTATCGGCAAAAAAGGACGAGGAAATCACTAATTTGAATGTTTTGTTTCTCAGTCTGAGTACTAATATATTCCAGGCGTTATTTTTTATTTGTATACCTACTACAATATTTATGCCACCAGGACTCAAACATGTGATGAAATCAAGTTGAAGAGGCTTAGGGACCGGACATTTATTAAAGGGGGGGGGGGGGGGAGGGGCTGGTGCATTTCTATTTCATTTGCATAATTTTAAAAGACCCCCCAAGAATGTAGCAGGAAAAACACAAGCCCCTTTTGGGTTACACAAAAAATAATGACCCTTCCCCTATTATATTTGCATCAACCCTCCCCCCCCCACCCTTTAATAAATGTCCGGTCCCTTATTGCTAGTAAAGGTTGCTTGTTGCAATTATTTTATAAAGTGTGGCTAAAAGAACAATTTTGCTACGGATAGGAACATAGGTTTGCTTTCTAATAAGGTTCTAACTAAACAGGGTTGCCAGATCACTGCATTTTTGAGGCCAAATCGTCATTAGTGTAGTCAAGTAAGCAAAGAAAACAAAAGCCAAGTACAAAGAAAAACAAAGAGCATTGTTGAAGATTTGGCCTCAAAAATGCAGTGATCTGGCAACCCTGAAACTAATGTCATGACGACAAAGGAAATTTTCCTATGGAAACCGGCTCACGTACAAATATGCACATTTCCCAGGAGTATCATTACACAGTACATTGTTTCAAAAAGTCCCCTTTGAAATCACTCTATTGTTGTTAAACGAGGACTTTTTCGAGACACTGTATCGTTAGTTGTAGACCCTGTCTTGGACCTGTATATGATAATATGTACTTAGGACAAATAATGTCAACTGTTTTAGGGTAAAATGAGCATGACGAGCAACTGAACAACATGGTACGTGCGCTAAAAGCTGATTCCGGGGCGAAATGCCCGTAAATGACCACACTCCAATACACGTGTTTTCAAACATCCCTAACTCTACAATCAAATGCTTCTTGAACTTTTTGAAAGATCAGGACGCTTGCCATGGACACTTTTGTGGTGGTTGTTAAGGAGCAGTAGCGTAGGCAGTCCGACGATTTAGTCCCGCTATGCAAATATTTTCATGTTCATTGACTGTAAAAACAATGATTTTCTAAAGAAATGACTAATGATTATAACTTGACAATATTAGCGGGACTGTCGGGCTGGCTACGCCACTGTTAATGGGTAGAAAACGTCTAGGTGTATCAGGTAATGAAATGTCAGTGACATAGAACCAAAACAACTAATTTGCTGAACATTCACAATATATGTTCAAAGTCGATGCACAAGCTGCATTCCTTTGAATGTTTTTCATTGGGAGTAAACTTCATACACATACTTAGCCAAGATGGCGTTCCCTTGTATACAAGTTCAATTCCCGTGCCTTTTCATCGTCTATAACCACACACATAATACACAAATGTCACTTCAACTACAAATACATAACTGTAGAATATAAGCAACCAAGTTTTGTCAATATTCATTGCATGCATAGAAGATACTGTAATACTTGATATTATCAAGGTGTTGTATGTTGTCCAAACATCTCCCAAGCACAGTATAGGGAATGAAAGTAAGGCAAGTTTGTGTGTCCACGCATATCGCATTACGCATGTTAATGATACCATTATGCCAGCCAGTCAATTTCTTTTAAGGCCAATAAAAACGATGAACTGGCTGGTGGCAGCCAGTAAACTGCGTAATGATAATAGAGCGCCGTGTTGCACTGCTGAGTGGCCCTACTGTCCACACCTTATGCTGTGGCCTAAGTAAAATGTCCTGACTCTTAATTCAAAGTAAATGGTTAGCCAATGTACATTATACAGATCGATGTATCGATTACAAACGCAGGCAAAATAATACTAAAATATGTGACGTTTAAACGAATTCAATGTTGTAGCACAGAATGAAAAATAAACAGAAGGCCACTCAAGTCTATTATTCATATCATGCAAATTTATTTCCTGCAACGTGTAATGCGGTGTCGAATTTTGTCCGCACAATGTTTGAACAATTATAATACGTCTAGTTCGTGCAGTGACATTTTTTCTAAATCGAGTGCATTTATCACAGCTTCAATTACGGGACGCAGCTCAGGCTTGTTTATGGAACGAAATTTTCTTTCTCATTTTTTTTGCATTAAAAATCAGTTTAAATCACAGTATACCGTCTCTGATAGTATTTTTGTAGCTCCCTTACCTTTCGAGATATTCAATTTTATTTGATTTGAAAATAACACAACCATGCAGTGACGTCAATCACTTTTCAAAAAAGCTGCATTAATTTAAAAAGTGCTCAAGAAGTGTTAAAACACTTAAATACCCAGGCTTGGATGTTAAACATAGCCTAGACACATGCAAGTGTAGTTTTAGTTATTTTCCACTATTATATGCTTCAAAATAAACAATCTAACAGTCACTTATTATACAGTGTGACGTCGGCGGTTTTTTCATTTGCATATATATCTTGACAAGGAACGGAGTTAGAAAAATTCTAACAAGGAAGTCATATTTTTATTTTATCTAATCTTCTCTATACAACCATCGAAATGTTGGACAAAGTTTTGTTTCATAAACACTTTAATAGTGCATACTTTTAAAGCCATGATCAGATTATTTTGTACAAGAATTTGTTCTGCTAGGTCGATATTAGCGCATCTCAGATCATATGTATCTTATTATCACTTAAAATCCAGTAATATGTTTCTATTGCATGTTCTAACTGTCTATTATTTTAAATAATGGACTCTTACCTCATTTCAATAAGTTAAGCCAACTGTACAATAAGTTAGGACAACTGTCCAATAAGTTGGGCCAACTGTCCAATAAGTTAAAACAACTGTCCAATAAGTTGCAACAACTGTACAATAAGTTGCAACAACTGTACAATAAGTTGCAACAACTGTGCAACAAGTTAGCCTAATAAGCTAATTCACGGTAAAATACACAATAAATTATAAACTTTAGTTCTAATGTTTTAAAGTACTTGAAACCTTTGCACATATACTGAAAAAGTAGTATTGGTAATCATGCGATGTTGCTGACACAATTTGGGATTAATTGCCGTACTTGTGATGTTTGGAAATTTCACCAAAACTCGCCGCCAGGGCAAGTTGAATTTGGCGAACCGTCCGAAAATCACGACTATACTATTACGAGCAACATCGCATAATTTGTTATTATTATCATGACAAAATTACACACTTCTAAGGTTCAACGTTTGAAAAGCTTTGAAACACTTTACCCAGCTCTTGTAGAAGACAATTTTCAATGTCAATACCACATTTTCTCTTTTCTTTTTGTTTATTCAGAAAATCATTAATTGTACTGCTGTACAGTTAACGCGTTTTACCTTTTTTCCACGTTTTATTATGACCTCAATACTCAGACAACAATGTATGATGTGAATAAAATGAGTACTGAAATGGTCAATTTGCATGAATGTGAGAAGACATTTGTTTTTGTCACAAAGTGATGTAAAATAGTCATCCTGGTTAATTAGGGAGCTGCCGGAACATCGTGTGATATTTAATTTATTTACCGCGTCATGATAGTCCGCAGTTCTGCTGACGTTTTGCCGCGATTTGATGGCGGTTTTTTAGGGGAAGGACGCCGAATTGGGAAACGTGTCACCGAAATTTGCAGACAGAATGAAATGTCAACACGCCAAAATGACAACCAACGTTGTCGGAACGTAATGTAAGAACGACGCAAAAACAAATCATGTTGGCGGAACATAATGTCGTAGAGGCAAAACGTTGTGTATAAACATGCGTGAAGCCAATGTAAGCAGACACAAAGGCGCCTCATGATGTCGCAACATCATACAAACAAATAGACTTGCATTTTTGACCACGATACCGCTCCCTATTTAAACACCTTGATCTCGCAAAGTTAATTAATAGATCTTGTGGTAGGGGAAATCGCCCCTCACCCTCCCCCCACTCAACGTTTGGCAATATTTTTTTAAACGTTCAAATCCGAATAAAATGCGTGTGCGTGGGGGAAGGGTCAAGGTAAAAGGAGACCACACTACAAGACGCAGAATTTTCAATTTTCCTCTGGTGTTGTCCAACCTCACCCTTCGCCCCCTCCCCCCTAAAAAAGTGCCCAGCACGCCTCTGTATAGCTTGTAGTATATACAGGGCGTGCCGGGGCCCAGCATGCAATAAATGTGAAAACTGGCAACATGTTAGAAAAAGAGGTGATTAATAATCACAGACCGATACTGATGTCTATAACATCGCAAAAATCTAAGTTTTGATCACGTCGCATATTTGCTCACTGTTCTCCCCAAGGAGTGGAACAAGGAGGAGTATTCGCCACTTCAACTTTCAGATACGAACTACTTATATTTCAGAATATTTTTAGTTAACTTCATTGATTTCGTGCATGCCCAACATTGCTGAACAGTGAACACCAGGCGCCCCGCTAAATAGCGATGCATAACGAACGCCTAACTTAAAATGGCAAAAAGTGAACACTTTGAAAGAAACTTGTGAAAACATGGGCTAGACAAAATGCTAATTAATAGTAAATGCATCAGGAAAGTTAAACGTTTTTGCAAAAAAACTCACTATTTTTATTGAAACAAGCTTGGTAAAACAACAATTAACATGTTTTTCTTCAACAGTGGCAACGCCATCTCGACAATTTAGTTATGCTATGCAAATTTTAAAGGCCCTATGCATCGAAATTTCAAGCCACTTTTTTTATTGTACCAACATCAAGAACATTCCAAATGATGTAAGACATGCATAGATATGTTTGTGTGAACATACTGGAAACTCTATTATGTTATATTCCGATGAATTGAATTGATTGGCATCCTGCAATATTAGTTTGCAGTTACACATTATACATTGTGACATCACAGTGATGTCAATTTGCATATCAAACATAGGTCAATATCTACACAACAAAGCAAGTTATGAAAGTTTAGGAAAATGTTTTACTAGGTCATTTAGAATGTTCTCTATGCTGCCGTAATAAAAATATCATGCAAAATTTCGATGCATAAGACCTTTAAATAACCTTGGTTCCTTGCAAATTGTTCGTTTCCATGGCTATAAAGACGAAAGTATTTGCATAGCTTGACCACGTTGTCAGGCTGTCTTGGCTACGACTACAAAGCTAAACCATGTCATACACAAACAACTGTCAAGAAAATCGGTCGTTTACATAAAAGCCATAGCAAAGACTATCGACACAACCATAGATATAACACCAAGTACTGGACCGTTTCCACCATTCAGCTCCGGGAAACTCACATTGCATTCACTGGTTGCACAACAAGTGGCTTTGCAAGCTTTCGCACCACTTCCCAACTCTTGTTTGCATGCCTGAGCATCCTCACTACATCGATAGCCAAAACTTGCGCACCCCATGGAAAACTCGATGTTGCCATTGGATTTCTTCACTACTTGGGCAAAACAGTAAGGAGAGAATTCTCCACAACTTGTAGTCTTGTTACAGATGGGCATCTTGATGGGTGGGCTTCTATCCTCTTTGCATTCAAAACATCTTTTTGCGTCTGCGCCTCTCACTAATGGAGAGACATGATAAAAAAATCACAATATATATTAACATATGCATAATTTCATCTATATGTATTGCCGCCCTCGAAAGCTGCCAAAATTGTGAGCCAAACCCTAGGGCTTCATTACACATGTATATTATTGTTCTCTATTTCTATTCTGCTCGAAACTATATTACTGAAACTCAATAATCGAAACCTTACTTGCTTTTTTTTTTCTCGTAAGTAAGATTTTTGCCTGACCTAACCTTTTTCAACATGCACACACTTTATCTCAAAACATTATACAAAAACAACTGAGGCAATATTATACAAAGACACGAATATTCTTACGCCATACATGCGCAGCCAAAGTATAACAGTCTTCTTCTTGGTCAGTGTTGTACAAGCAGTGAACTCTTTCTTATTTTGGAATGATAATTTGGGTGCCATCCTTAAAGCCACGCCAAATTCCCAATTCTCCCTCCTACCCCCTTTTCAACGTTGACTAATCATCGTTATACTAAACCTAGGGAAATCAAAATTCGAGAAACAACATTCTACAGGGGAGGGGGGGGGGTATAGTGTATAATAATCTTGTTATTCATTTTTTTTTTGGTTATGACCTTCACTGTCCACAGAATATTTGCCACGATGGTAGGCTGTATGGTGTACAGCGTCTGTCCCTCTCTATTGTCTTTGCTGCACAAGTACATCATGTTATATATACAAAGACTGCTGTTGCATTTATTGACTCTCTTTTACTCAACCTGGATAAAAATCTCATTAATGGCATGGTCTTAGTCGACTATAAGAAAGCCCTTGATATGGTTGGTGCATACCATCTTGATCAGAGCTCGCTTGATTGGTTTAAATCCTACACAGCAAAAAATGAACAACCTGTTCTGGCCTGATGAAAACAGCAATGAACAATGTTTTGCTGCCCACATTGTTCAATGTTGTCAACAATATTGTTCAGTGTTGTTGGGCCTTAATTAGCCTGCAATCAGGTGTAACAATGTTGAACAATATTGTTGACAACATTGAACAATGTGGGCAGCAAAACATTGTTCATTCCTGTTTTCATCAGGCCAGAACAGGTTGTTCATTTTTTGCTGTGTATCTATCAGACCGTAAACAATTTGTTAACTTCAAACGCCAGTCTTCTACAACAAAAGTTATCACGGATGGTGTACCACAGGGTTCTATCCTTGGGCCTCTATTGTTTCTCATTTTTATCAACGATTTGCCTCTACATATGAACATCCAAGTAGATTTATTCGCTATTGACACTACCTTACTTGCCGCCACTGATTATATTGATATTAATGAACTTAATGAGAAATTATCTCTGGAAGTCTCCAACGTTCAAAACTGGGCCATTACCTATAAACTGCCACTCAATACCACTAAGACAAAAACCATTCTTATTTCTGGTAAACGTCTCAAAGCTAAGCTTACTCCTGAAAATCAAACTCTCAAATGAGACTCTCAATATTAAATTGAATGATGATTCATTAGAGCAAGAGCACACCGAAATTACTAGGCTTTCATATTGATGAAGATTTAAACTTTTACACTCATGTTGATATAATTGCAATGAAACTATCAAAACGTATTGGAATATTGAAATCTATAAAATCCTACCCGCCTCGAAACGAACGTATTCTTTTCAACAATGCTATGATCAAACCTCTATTTCTCTATTGTAGTATAACCTGGACAAACTGTAGTAAGAACAATATCACTAAAATTTTCAAACTTCAAAAACGCTACGCCACAATTATCCTTGACGCTGAACCTCGCCATTCTTCAATTAATCTATTTAATAATCTTGGTTGGTTACCTTTTTACGTAGAGTCGGATATCAGGAAATGTATTATGATCTACAAGCGTACTATTACTGCTACTCCAGAGTACTTAAACAGAGTATTAAATTTAAATAGCCAACAACATTCGAGGAACACTGGCAGTGCTGATTTAAGTTTAGTAACTCCGAAATACAATAGAACTACAGAAGCAGGAAGAACTTTTTCTATGACAGCCGTAGGTCTCTGGAGCAAATTATCTTTAAGTTTCCGTTCTGCTAGCTCCATTAACTGTTTGAAATACTTGTTATATAATTGCTTCCGTAACCACCAGAGTGAATATAAACAATTTACTTCTTATAATTGTAATATAGCTATACAATATTCTCTTTTATATAAATGTAATGTCATATATACCTCATGCAATATAATCTTTTTAATTAAGTAAACTTGAAAGTCTGAATATTGATTTATAATCATAGATATATATAAATGTTGTAAATAGACAATAGATATACTCCCTAATTTTTTGTAAATTTTGTGAGGGCCACAAGTTCATTAGTACTTCGTACTATTAAGTGTTACCCTCTTTAAATAAAGTCTCTATCTATCTATCTATCTATCTATCTATCTATAATTAAAATGTCCATGTCCAATATACTAATGCATAATATGCATCTCGTTCTATTTCTGTTCATATTTGTTGTATCCAGGACATGAACACAGCATAGGGAATGGACAGCAGGACCATGAATTGATGTTGTGTGTCCACGCGTACGCATATCGCATCTCATTACCCTTATGCCAGCCAGTCAATGGACCATTCCCCAATTAGACAAACTTTTAAATTCGAAAACAATTTTAGCACAGTTGGAAAGAGCTTCCTAAATTCAGTGGAATTGTGAAGTTTGGTTGCAAAATATTGTAAGATGTCGAAAATATAGCAATGTAAAATTTGCGAATTTTGTATACTTTTGTATTACGCGGGAAAAAGCGTTACCACATTTCCACATAGTGGTAACGCTTTTCCGTTCATAATACAAAAATATACAAAATTCGCAAACTTTACAGGACTATATTTTCGACATTTTAAAATATTTTGCAACCAAACGTCACAGTTTTACTAAATTTAGGAAGCTCTTTCCAACTGTGGTAAAATTGTTTTCGAATATACAAGTTTGTCGAATTGGGGAATGGTCAATTACAGGGCGCCGTGTTGCACTGCTGAGTGGCCCTACTTTCGCTACACTGTGACATGGACATGCAACCCATTGATCCTTATATAGTCAACCCCTCCGGTCCCGTTCTATCTTTTGAATTTCGCCGTAAAGGGAAAGCAAATTTTTCTAGGTAACTGAAAACCAATTTTTTGCGGTTTAATTAGGCACCATTGGCACTGCGATGTGTTAATAGAATTTGCTGCATTGCGCTATTTGATTCGACGTAGTGAACACATACATAAAAAGAAATACGTGATGTTTAACAGCATTGAACAATGTTTCCCTGCTTATATTGTTCCTAGTTGGCAAAAATATTGGAAAACATTGTTGAGTTGGCAAAAATATTGGAAAACATCGATACAAAACTGATTGCAACTGATCGTTCAACCATGCTTTTTATCAAGATTGAAACAAACTCTTCAATTTTGCCTTGTGCGTCCGGTTTATTTTCTTATTTAGATTGTCACAAAAGCAGGGTCACCACAGCAGCATAGGGTAATTACTACGGGCCCATGATACTTACCCAACCAACCCTGTCAACTTTCCCTGTGGCAGGATATAGGCGAGCTAAAAATTGATGAAGCTAAAGCAAATTAATTCCCTATTGCTAAATAAGATTAATTCAATGTATTATGTTTCATCATATCTACGAGTCAAAATTCCCTATCTATGCATGTCGTGTGCTCACGCGTGCATGCGTATATCAGGCATTCTTAAAATCACATGATGTGCACGTGAACACACTAACGGAAAATTACCGAGAATTACCCATCAATTTTCAAGTTTATGTACACATTATTGACAATTATGCTTTACTTGACAAAATAAATTACATTTTGAGCAAAATATAATCGTCGATACGCAATCTAAGCTTCGCTCCGATGTGCCGAAACCATTTTGGATAGATTTTCTAAAATATAGGTATTGTATATTGAAAATATACGTGCATCCGAAGGTCATATAAATTAATATTTCGATATTGTTGGACTCAAATTGCGTAGCTATATGACATATGTAGAGTAATTTTGGAAGGTGATTTCTTCAACTATAGAGATCGGTTAAAATAGCATTTCTTCACACAATCATAATTTGAATTCAAGCTACTCGATATGAATTCTGTGTATAAATTATGTGCACATTGTCATTGCCAAGGGCAAGGCCGGTACCCGCGTCCATGAAAAGCGTACCTATGACTTTTAAAAGCTACGAAACATTTTTCAATTTGCAGAATCGAAAGTGCATGTAGTATTTATTTCAACATGGAAATACAGCGAAAAATTTTCAACATGCTTTAGTCCTTTACAACTGAGCAATGCCAATGTAGTCAATCAACTCACCTGTGCTTACACAGAAGAATAAAATAACACAGCTTGCAAAAATTTTCATCGCTGAGTAATTTTTAATTTTGATCAACTTCAGCTGGTTTCGTCTGGTGCCCACAAGGACTAAAAATGAACTGCATATCTGGCAACAGTTGCAAGTGAATAAATACGAGCTACGCGGCACAAATTTTATTCAAATCGTATACAATTAATTTCTTTCCCATTCTTACATATAATTATCCGTAATTTAAATGTTAAATGTCGCAAAAATAGCATTTTGAACTCCCCATAATTGTATTTCTGTCTCCTTTGTATTCTGTTCTATTTGTTTTTGATTTTTGTTCTTATATAGCTTTTTTTGTACAGTTATCTAAAATGTTGCGAGTTCTAGTAGCGCAGCCAGCCGGACAGTTTCGTCCTGCTGTGCAAATTTCAAACATTATAATTATTCATTTCTTTAGAAATTGTTGTTTTCACAGTTAATGAACACGAAAATATTTGCATAGCGGGACTAAATCGTCGGACTGGCACGCTATAGCCTCCTCCGCAGACTGCCTCTGTGTGGGGGCAAATTTTCCAAGTGATTTTCCCCCCACAGAAAGGCAGCCTGCGGAGGAGGTAGCTACGATGCATACATGAATTTCGTGATGTATGCAATTTTATATACGGATGGCCGTTATCATATCGATCGATGCTATTTGAACGCAACAAGACGCCATCTCACAGTTGGGTGTCTCTATGACTATTCGTTTACACTCGTTTAAATTACGCTACTAGCCGAAAATTGCTACACTGCATGACATGCATGTCAGTTTTAAATTGGGAGTTCGATATCAATTTATATATGCTTTTGGCCGCTTTATAACTAAATGTTTTAAAACGTTTTCAAGATAGTTTAGCGATAATTATTGCAAAAGAACGAAATGATATATATTTGTTTACGCTCGTCGTTACTATTAATTTTATAGCAGTTCGCGTGCATAAAACAGCATGACTTTTGCAACTAAAATTATTTTCGGCTCAGTCGAATAATTTTGAAAACGGGTGTAAATATATAACATGAAGACTCATTATTTGTCGCAATATTGTCAAAACACTGCAGTCAGTTACTATGAAAACGTTGAGGATAAAAGAAATAGTGCGCTTTAAAATTCTGTCAATTAAAAAACTGTTCCAAATGAATATTCTTATTTGATTTTATTATATAGTTGACAGTAAGATACTGAAAATACACCGTAAGATATTTTCCATATCTTCACTAGTGAAGATATCGATCACGTGATCATTCCCCGCCAATAATTTTGTATTTTCAAAATGGCGATGTTTGTAAGAGCAGCGAACCATTTTTCACCTTTGTTTAAAGAAAAAAACTGCATGTTTGTGCCGCAAAAAATGGAAATAATACGAGAAAACACTAAAATGATGAACAGGTATTGTTTTAGTTTAAATAATATTGAAATAAAGCCATGTTTTTAGCATTATTGATCGAAAATTAATATTACTGACTTGGGTCTTAAATTGTTTACAACAATATAATAAACAGAACATTACACGGTGGTTTGAAGATATGAATTTTATCTTCTCGTGGTGAAAACAATATTTTACTCACTCGCTGCGCTCGTTCGTAAAATATTGTTTCAACCACTCGAAGATAAAATTCATATCTTCGCACCGCCGTGTAATATCCTCTATATATGTACGACCACGCAGTCCTATTTTGCAAAATGAGTTTTGCTATATTATCATTGTAGTATAATATGTTGGATAAATTTGAAGGATAAAATAAGATGAAAAAAATATGGGAGTAGCGATGTACCAATCATTGTATCCTGTATCTAAAAATATTCTTAAATATTGGTTGGAACTTTCATCCATTTGATGCATGGTGGTTGTATAAATTGGCCAAAAGGGTCAACATGTAGCAATTACAATCATTTAGCACACAATCCGTAATAAAATTACATTCGATAAAATGACTAAAAAACACTTTATTTCGTGATGTAAAAGCACATTCAAATATTTATACCACAAACAAAGTGAAAGTTATTAAATTAATGTAGCTATGACGCGACAAAAAATCTTCCTATTGGCATTGAACTTGCTGTCATATAAATTATTCTCATATGTTTACGTTATATTATTAACATAAATTTGTTATTGCATTGAATGCATTTTAAATCCGGCCATTGTTAGGACTTCCGTTATTATACCATTTCTTTTTATCACAACATGACATACTATCACAGTTTGGTGCCTAGCTAATAATATCAATTGAAACAATAGAACAGATAAGGATTCTTTATTTTTCAAAATATTGTCAACACACCAATTGTAAGGTTAGCGGAGCAAACGGTCGTGTTTACTAACTTTAGGTTTTTTTATTTCCCCCTAATTAAAACCACGTTACTCTAGAACTCACAGTCCCGAGCACATGGCCCTGTCTCCTTTGATTGGTCGCTAAATGACCAATCACCTACCGTTACACCAATCAGCATTGACAATAAATGAAAAGCTGCAAATCTGCAGAAACTGCACAAATCAATGCTCTTTTTTGACGACATAAAGGACACGGTATCATTTGTAAAATAAGTTCTTTCAGCTGTTGCAATCAACATCACTTTGCACGAACCAATATATAAAATTATTGAAATATTTAGACAGAGCTTTTATATTCAGGGTTATAAATTTTACTTTTTGGTACATATCTTTGTTGAAAAGAAGAAAAAAACTAGAATATTTTCATGTATTGCTCGTCCCACACCTAAATAAATACTTTCTTTCCTTGTGGATAAATACAAGTATATCTACCGCCAATTGAAGAAATATTTAATGAATGTATCTCGCAACAGAAAATCTTCCCATTGGCATTGGCCTTGCTGTCAACATATGTCCATTTATTACACGTCAAGCACAGGGTTTGGTATATGGTGTATTTTTGACAAAGAGCTGTTGCTATGCAAAATTAAAATTTGTCAATTTGAGTCAGACTTTACATTTTTTTCGACGTGGACTCAAAGGTGAACGAGATCGAAGAATTTCAGTTTAGTTTAGATGGCTACACTTTCACTTGTCCATTCCCCGCGCAGGCATACCACCCTGTTTAAAATGTTACACTAGTACAATGGACCATTCCCCAATTAGACAAACTTTTAAATTTGAAAGCAATTTTAGCACAGTTGGAAAGAGCTTCCTAAATTCAGTGAATTTGTGAAATTTGGTTGTAAAATATTGCAAAATATTGAAAATATAGTAATGTAAAGTTTGCGAATTTTGTATACTTTTGCATTACGCGGGTAAAAGCGTTACCACATTTCCACATAGTGGTAACGGTTTTCCTTGCGTAATACAAAAGTATACAAAATTTGCAAACTTTACAGGGCTATATTTTCCACATTTTACAATATTTTGCAACCAAACTTTACAATTTCACTAAATTTAGGAAGCTCTTTTCAACTGTGCTAAAATTGTTTTCGAATTTAAGAGTTTCACCAATTGGGGAATGGTCCATTGTCAGAACTATTGAGTTGCAGTATCGGTTTAACTGTGGTGCGATATCTCAGGCCCAACTGCATAGAACGTCTTCTGAATTTAATTAACCAAATTTAAAGAGATTTTTAAAGTTGAAAAAATCGGTGCAAATAGGGTGGAACGGTGAAATAAGAGTAACAGCTACAACGCATGTCAAGCAAATGTCCTTCCTTTGTAAACTTCAAAGATATACAAAGTGTTGAAAAAGTCTAACTATAATTTTAAAAAATCATTGCTAATCAGCACTTCAGCAACTGTGCAAGGCATTACGCTTCAAGGATTGCGTTTTTAGTGTCTAGTGTCTACATTATACAGGCTGTGTAAAAACGTAGACCTTTTTAAGCAACGGAACGTAAAGTACCCGCAATCTGTTGCATTAATTATTCTGAATGCTAACTAATGATTCGAGAAACGGTACAATCTTGTACACGTGGAAATTTTAGGACGTTATAAATTAGGACGTTGTAATAAAATTACATTCGATAAAATGACTAAAAAATATTTTATTTCGTGATGCAACAGCACATTCAAATATTTATACCACAAAGTGAAACTTATTAAATTAATGTATGACGCGACAAAAAATCTTCCCATTGGCATTGAACTTGCTGTCGCCCATGCAATTGTATAAATTATTCTCATATCTGTACTTTATATTATTAACATAAATTTGTTATTGCATTGTATACATTTTAAATCCGGTCATTGTGAGGATTTCCGTTATTATCCGATACCATTTCTTTTTGACCACAACATGACATACTGTCACAGTTTGCTGCCTGGCTAATAATATTAATTGAATAAATAGAACACATAAGGATTCTTTATTTTTTACAATATTGTCAACACACCAATTGCAAGGTTAGCTCAGAAAGCGATCGTGTTTACTAGACATGGATTTTGAAGACATGGAGGACACGGTATGATTTGTAAAATAAGTTCTTTACTAAATTAGGGTTTATATTAGGTTTGTTGTGATATTGTGAACGCATTTTTGCTGATTGCTTTGCGTGGGAGTGGTGATTCCAAACGTATCCCACATAAATCCTAAAATATTTTAGAAATATTGGTTGGAATTTTTTTACACACTCACGGTGCTATACAGGGTGTATAAAAAAAAAGTAGACAATTTTGAAACGGCTCTCAACCTCGCGAAGCGGCTTGAAGTATGAAGTTTTTTATTAATGTACATTGCTTGGGTACTCACGGTGTAGAATAAATGAAAATATTCTGAAATTTAAATGTTTCAAACCCAGGGGTGTGCGTATTTTGAAACACATTAAAAATGGCTTGCGCACGAAATTTAAAGGCTTAAAAGAAATTTTGAGTTGGTAGGTAAAAAATATGTTAGGTGTTTTATTGCTGTGCAAAATTTCAAGAAATTTGATTGAATTTAAGCCACTCAAAACGTCGTTCGAACGTATATTTTTTCTCAATAAGAATCGTTTTTCTGAAGAAATGTTCCAATTTCAATTAAATGTCCCTTGGGAGTTGTATGCAAATTAAGTAAATACATAAATTAAACATGCACAAAGCTAATTTTGCTAAAAATACGGATGTTCGCGTGACGTTTTGAACGGCTTACACTCAAGCGAATTTTCTGAAATTTTGTACAGCAATACAACACCCGACAAATTTTCCATCTACCAAGTCAAAATTACTTTTAAGCATTTAAGTTTTGTGCGCAAGGCATATTTATATTGTCGTAAAAGACTGAACCCCCCCGGATATTGAAGTTTTAAATTTCTTATTTTTTCGGTTTATTCTAGATTATAAGTATCAAAACAATCTATTTTGATAAAAAAAAACATCGTATATTGGGGCGCTTTGCGAAGCAGAGAGCGATTTCAGATTTGTCTACTTTTTTTTGATACACCCTGTAGTTGTATGAAGTGCCCAATAATGTGAACTACAAATAAGTTCATTGAGATTTTCCAGCTATATGCAGCATGTACAGTTAACAGTGTTGCAATCAACATCACTTAATTGCACGAACCAATATATAGAAATATTGAAATTTATTATTCAGTTTTTATATTCAGGATAATGAATTTTTTTGGTATATATCTTTGTTAAAAAGAAGAAAAAAACTAGAATATTTTCATGTATTGCTCATCCCACTTCTAAATATATACTTTCTTTCCTTGTGGATCTACCGCCAATTGAAGAAATATTTAATGAATATGTCTCGCAACAGAAAATCTTCCCATTGGCATTGGCCTTGCTGTCACCTTATGCCCATTTATTACACGTCAAGCACAGGGTTTGGTATATGGCATATTTTTGACAAAGAGCTGTTGCTATGCAAAATTAAAATCAGTCAATTTGAGTCAGACTTTACATTTTTTCGACGTGGACCAAAGAGGTGAACGAGATCGAAGAATTTCAGTTTAGTTTAGATGGCTACAGCATTGTCCATTCCCCGCGCAGGCATACCACCCTGTTTAAACACGAGTACAATTGTCAGAACTACTGAGTTGCAGTATCGGTTTAACTGTGGTGCGATATCTCAGGCCTAACTGCATAGAACGTCTTCTGAATTTAATTAACCAATCTTGAAGAGATTTTTAAAGTTGAAAAAATCTGTACAAATAGGGTGGAACGGTGAATTCTCAAAAATCATTGCTAATTAGCACTTCAGCAACTGTGCAAGGCATTACGCTTCAAGGATTGTGTTTTTACTGTCTAGTGTATACGTTATACAGGCTGTGTAAAAACGTAGACCGTTTTAAGTAACGGCAATGTAAAGTACCCGCAATCTGTTGCATTAATTATTCTGAATGCTAACTAAAGTCGTTCGAAACATTTAATGTAACAATTACTGCATGTATAACCTATAACAAACAATGTTAAATTATTTAATGCAACAGATTGTCGCGAATTTGAATGAAATGGTATACTTTTCTATACATCCTATACAGTACATCCTAAAACACGCCAAACGATATTCCTTTCTATTGTAATCAGGCAAGGCAACCTTAGGACACAAATTCTAAAATGATCAGATTTCAAACGTTCTCAGTTTTTTAACACACCATAATCCTTTTAACGGCAGCCATTATAATATGACTTTCTTAAGAAAGTTCCCTGATGATAAATCAGTTCTCTTCAATTTGAATTTTCATCCATTCCCCCGTTTGATTCGAAACTTAAAGAATCCTCCGCCATGTCACCAACACACGCTGCTTCAAACGGGCCGAGTGCTCTAGCTAGATCTTTGATAATGATTTTCGGCGTGGTTAACTGGGTATGAAATATGCAGCCATGCATATTTCCTAAAACGCACGCGCGCGATGGCCGTTAGCCGAAGGCTTCGCGGCACGCAAAAAATGTTACTTTTTCTGCACATATACATACTATGTTGTGGATTATCTTATACGAAAAACAACAAAACAACAATTATTTCCACCTGGCATGAATTATATGTGTGTTCAGTGGATGTGAAAGCTAAAATCTTCACGTGTAATTTCAAGCGTCGTAAGAAGGTCAGAAAAACCGTTACAAACTTCGTTTAAATTACTATTGGCATGCCGTGTCCTTCTCGACGCGTTGTATTCAGTTTTTCTCATTTACCTATTCGGCGATGTTGAATTAAATCCTGGACCAAGAAATAACAGAACTTTACATGATAAACGACCAGTAAAATGCCTTGCACTCAACGCACGGAGCTTGATGAGCTTAGCAAAAACAAATGACGGCAAAAATGTATAAGTAACCTTGAACGTTTCCAGAACTTGATTTATGGTGAAGAAATTGACGTCGTTTTTGTTAATGAGACTTGGCTTTCCACAAGTGTAAACAATACAGAAGTTCTACAATCTGAATATACAATAATCAGAAACGATCGGGAAGGCCGTGGCGGCGGAGTTTTGCTTGGAATCAGGACGGGGTTATTTAAGTCTTGACGTAAAATTAAACATATTAATTACAATTTGGAAATTGTTCTTGCTGAATTAACTAATTTCTCGGACAGAAACATACTTGTTAGCCCACACCATGCCCATAAAATCTGGATGGAAAATTTTGAAACTTTTCTGAAGGATGTTTGCTCGCGTCATTCAAAAATTGTTCTCGCAGGCGATTATAATTCACCCCGCGCGTGCTGGGACTCTCACGAAAATCCAACAGGCTCTAATGAAAGATCCTTTGTAAGAATAATCGACGATTACTTCTTGGAACAATTAAATAAATTCCCCACCAGACAAAACAATATTCTTGACCTCGTCATTACGAGTGTTCCCGACAAAGTATTTATAAGCGAAATGTAAAATCCTACTGATTCGGAAATCTTAACAGACCATAGTGCTATTGTCTTTGAATTAACTTTAGCGTGTAATTCATTAAGTAGAGCGAAGAGATTTGTGTTTGATTATCAGAAAGCGAACTTTGAGCGTCTTCGAGCCCATCTTCACACACTCAATCTTAAAGGTCTAATCTCAGAATATGGCGACATCAACCAGGATTGGATGGATTGGAAGAATGCTTTTCTTGCGACGGTAAAAGAGTTTGTCCTGTTAAGAATGCGAAAGGTCTGAAATTTCTCCTTTGGATGAATAATACGATCCTTCATCTTATTAAAAAGAAAAACACGTTGAGATCAAAAATCAACAAGCGGTTTTGGTCATTTCTTAAGCTTAAATCTAAAGTTTCAATCACTCCCAGGAAAGTCCCAGCAAAAATTAACGACAGCGAAAGAATAAGTGCCGACACTAACACAGACATAGCAAACATGTTCAATGAATATTTTGCCTCCATCTTTAATACTGACTTTGGTGGTATTTCAGAACGAGAGCAGTCGCATAATGATATCACCATAGAAGACATAACATTATCGGAGGAAGAGGTTGTAGCTGTAATGTCGAATTTAGATAATGATAAAGCTCAAGGTCAAGACAATATACCAGTTCGTTTACTGAAAGAAACTGCTACTGAAATTGCCCCGTCACTCTGTGCCCTCTTCAATAAATCATTACGTGTTGGTGCTCTTCCTCGTGACTGGAAAATTGCTAATGTGGTTCCTGTCCATAAACTTGGAGAGAAGTCTCATGTTGAAGATTACCGACCAATTTCATCATTACCAATTATCTCCAAAGTTCTTGAGCGATGTATCTTGAATAACATCAAATATCACGTATACGAACGGTTAAATCCTTGCCAACATGGATTCATACCAGGAAAATCTTGCATCACTCAACTCATTGAAGTCCTCGATCTAATAGGCCGTGAGTTGGACCATGGTAAGCAAATTGACGTTTTGTGCCTAGATATGTCAAAGGCCTTTGACAAAGTTAGTCACTCTGAGCTACTCCATCGTCTTGGTGAATTTGGGTTTGGAGGGAGCATTCTGCAATGGTTCCGATCTTATCTGACAGACCGATACCGACAAACAACCATTCTTGGTGCAACATCGAGAGCAGTCCCAGTAACTTCAGGTGTACCCCAAGGGTCAATCCTTGGTCCTTTATTGTTCCTCTTATATGAAAACCATCTCTCCAACTCAAAAATTGCTACATTTGCTGACGATATTAAGATCTTTAAAACCATCAGTTCCAACTCGGACGCATCAGTTCTGCAGAATGACCTTACAAACTTTGAAAAGAATTCCACCAATAGTAATCTGGCACTAAATCCAAGTAAATGCAAAGTCTTGAGAGTTACTCGCAAACGCAACACAATTGTTTACCCCTACAAGCTAAAACATACGATCTTGCAAAGCACAGACTGTGAGCGTGATCTGGAGATTTTAACGTCATCTGGCTTAACATGGTCTAAACATGTTGATTCCCAGTGTAGCAAAGCAACCAAGGCTTTGGGATTTGTACGAAGATCAACACTGGACATCACAGACCCCACCATTCGTCGCACTTTATATATAACTCTTGTTCGTTCACAGCTATGTTATGGATCACAAATTTGGGCGCCGCAAACTGTCACCTTAGTCAAACCATAGACAAGATTCCTTAGATTGTCTATGGTCAAACACACGGAAAGGATTCAACGACGCGCTACAAAGTATATTTTGAACCTACCCTTCCGTTGTGATACCAACTACCAACAGAGGCTTCTACTTTTAGACCTTATTCCATTGTGTTATTGGCATGAATTCTTGGACATTGTCTTATTTTACAAACTTACTCATGGGCACGTAAGCATTGACACGGATTTACTGCCATCACCAAAAAATATAAACAGAAGAAAAACCAGATCATCAGATCCTGATCATCTAACATTTACAACAAAGCGATGCAAGACTACGACTTACCAAAAATCGTACTTGAACAGAGTGACCAGACTTTGGAACATCCTGCCAAGAGACCTAACAGGCAAGAACATCAGCCTGACTAAGTTAGCTGTAAAAACGTTTACGATGTGGAGGATCCGCGAACGTGGAAATCTATATGTTTGTCCTGTAACATGTGTCGTAACCTGTCCTGTAATATTTCGTGTTGTTATTGATTTTAAATGTTTGTGTATTATATGTCTATGGGGCCGCTGTAATTGGCGTAAGCTGTAGCGTATTCCCTGCCAATTGTATAGTATATATTACTGTATGTTGTGTGCGTAACTTGTAATGTGTTTATATATTGGCGAAGTTATATAAATAAATAAATACATAAATAAATAAATGGATCAAATTATCTTTTTTGCATAGCGCGTTTGCGATAACACGCTTGATTTGGCACACCGAGTTGGAGTTTGATCTCAATCATGGCTACAACACTTTAGTTTAAGCATTGTAGCCTTCGTGTAGTTGGTCTTGACTCAATTATTTAGATACCTCTGTAACTCAGTCCTGTCAATCTTATTTGAAAATATTCCTGTCATATCATTGACAAAGATACTGCATCGTGCAGATCGTGGACGTCGAGATTTGATTTTAATTCAAAGAGACTTTTAGAAATACATTTAATACACTACTGACTTTTTACAGAAGTGATTAATGTTGTCTAATGGCAACAATACCAAATACCTGGAACGATTGAAACAAACAAAATAATAACTGGAAGAAGTCGAAAAACGTACATTTTCAGAATCTCTCTGTCACATTTTCGCTTTATCTTCTCAGCCTGTTTTACCCACAAATGAGTAGCAGGTAGGACACCTGAGTTCCAACGGGCGAGAACTTCTTTGATTATAGGCCTAGATTCTTGATACCTTCTCTGTTGCAGGTACACATCTGATAACAAAAACCTTGCTCGCCCACAGTTGCTGATTTCAATACTTCTCTTGATAGTTGCTTCAGCATCGATAGGCCTCTCAAGAGCTAATAATACTTCTGTTTTGTAACACAGAGCATGACTTAGCTGCGGGTGCTGCACATTCCGAAAGATATTCACCGCTCGCTCCACACATTCAAGTGCACGATTGTGTTGCTTTAGCTCTTTGTACGCACCACCATAAGTCATGCATACTCCAGCTACATAAATATGTTCCTTTCCTAACACAGTTTCGTAAATGTTCAATGCAGTGGCATGTAACCTTAATGAATCACTTAGGATTTCCGTCTTCTTTTCGGATGGATCGGTCATTTCCGCATAGCGCAGGTAAATCTTTGCCGCAAAATTAGCCGCTTGCGCCCTTGCTAAGTGACACTCATTCGTCGTCTCTTCTGCCATTTCACATGCTTGGTCTGCCGTCTCCTTAGCTTTGGATATGTCATGTTTCTCGCGGTATATTATTGCTAAATTGCAAAGCCTTTCAATAATCTCTTGACTTCTTTTCTGGAAAGCTATTTCAGCCAAAGCGATAGACTCTTTCATAGTCTGTTCTGCAAGGTCAAATTTCATTTGCAATTTGTAGGCCCACGACAGAACATTCAGCAGAGAGGATTTCAGTGCTATCCATTCCATGCTATCTTCATCATTCGTCAAAGAAAGAGCTTCTTTCAAAACAACCACAGACTTTTCTAGTAAATCTGCCTCTCGATAGTAAAAGCCAAGAGTCTTGAGTACTCTGCAATACCAAATACCTTTCATTGGTTCTGGAAGGCTATGCGCAATTTCATAAGCAAGTTCAGCATACGAAACTCTTTCGGCTTCTGTGACACCAGGGACGTGGTAAAGACAATCTGCAAGAAAGGCCAAGATAACAACAAACTCAGCACATCGAGTCCATTCTTTGTCTTTACCAAAAGAGATAATGGACTTAAGATGGGGGCTCGCTAACATTTTCAAGGTGACGCTACTGCGATCATAATCTGGAATAGCCTTTTCCAAACTTTCTTGCAGGGAACGTAGTAAAGAGACATAGGCCATTCTTTTTTCCTCCGTCTTTAATTCTTGAGCAGAAGCTTTTTTCTCTCTTAAGTGCACGAACGCTTCTCCCATTACCTGATGAAATTTGATACTTTCAACATTTACAAAAGAGGACTTGACCTTCAGCAGTAAAGAACACCGATAAATTTCTGACTTGATTTCATCACTGACTGCATGATACGAAAGCGATGCTTGGACAAAGTTCGAAACAATGACCAACGGTATGGGATTTATGGTACAATATGACAAGAACACAAAGGCATGGCGTAGGACATCGCTGTATTCAGCCAGGCGCCATGCAGCTAGTCGTGCAGAAACAACCATAGAATGGCTGTAAACGTTGTAAGCTTCAAAAGTTCGAAATTTCAGCATACCTTTCTCTTTCTCGTGCAATGCCAGAAATTCTTTCCATGAAAAGTTGCTAGATGGTCGATCTTCATTCATCTCGCTAACATAGGTCGCTGCGCATGCCAGAGATAGTGGAAAGTATCCCAATTCACGTGCTAAGCGTTCAGCAAATTCATCTGGTGGAACGCCACTGATTTTCTCAAGTACATCTACTCCGTCCTTTTCATCTAATCCATGCTTCAAACAGTATGACTTCGCCCATTTATGACAGACAGGTGCTAGGTCACTATTTTGAGATGTCACGATAATTGTACCATCTCCCCAGTTTTCCCAACCAGCTTGCGGCAGCACTCCACTAAACTCTTTGTTAGAAAACATATTGTCTAAAATTAGTAGCCACTTTCCAGGATATTTTTTTAAAATTTTTTGTAATTCCTCCATATGCAATTCTAAAACTTTAATCTCGTCGCTTTCTTTCGTGATCACATCAGCCTGAAATAGATTTAACTGCTGTAGAAGCCCTTTCGTCGACTTCAACAACGATTTGATTGACTCAACGTTGAATGTCAACACCACTGAACTACCGTCGTTATTACTTGGCGTGTCTTTTCGAAATTTTTTTCCCAATTGGCGCGCCAGCTGCGTTTTTCCTGAACCAGGTGGGCCGGTCAAGTAAACGCACTTCACATGCGCGTCGTTTTTATCGCTTTTCATATCTTTCTTTTTCATCTCTTCGAAAATGGACCAAATTTTGTCAATCTCACGGGTGCGTTTAAAACATTTGTGAAAGGGCTTTTCTGGGAGTGTTGACAATTTTGGCAAATCCTAGAAGTTAAAATTACAAATCAACACTTTCAGAATACAATTTTTGCGACCCTCTATACTGCAAACTCGTAAACTATAATCGCTTTTTAAAGAAAATATTTAATATATATTTATAGAAATTATTCTGTTGTATAAACGAGGAGACAAAAAATCTGGAAACAAATATTAGAGAAAAACAAATGTTCTTAGTATGTGCTGGCCTTGTGCTTGGTAGCAAAACTTGCAAAGTATGAAATCTTTTTAAAGAAAACATTCGTACATTTGTAGCAACTATTTTATTGCATGAAATAGGAGACAAATCGCTGACAAAATTGCTTGTAATAACCATTTAGTAAATCAGTTGCTTCGGGAAATGATCATTCGCTTAAACAAGCCTTTATAGGCGTCAGAGATTTCAGTGGAGGAACAACTCTAAATCAGGACGCAAACATCATGAAGAAACTACAGTTCTTAGTATATGTGTTGGGCTTGTGTTGGGTGGCAAAAACATGAAATTTTATATTATTTGCTTACTTTCATACAGCATAAGCATCAATACCTCAGAAGTTTACCTCCGCCTAGATTTAGTTACATAATGACTTAGCAAAACTCAAGAATGTTTGAGTGTTTTCTTTTAAATATTCAAAAGCTTAGCAGCAGTGTTTGACAGAAATCATCTTTGAATTGGTTAAACATGGTTGGATGGCCGGGTTGGATTATGCTTTTTTCTATGAAGATAACGGGATGAGCGTAAATAACTTACCTCGGAATTTCGCAAAACATGAATCCAAAATTTAGTGAAATGATGCTGATGGGAAATTTCACTGATTTAGCTCGAAGCATTAATGAAAAATCACACTAGTATAATTGTTTTCGGCGATTAATTCCGATACCATAAACATTTTGTAAACCCGCGTGCGATTTTTTATTAATTCTTGAACCATGTACTTTCGCATGCAACACGTCATCAAAATTATAATCAATATGGACATAGTATACGTCAGACCATGCAGCCAAGCACACAGACTTGTGTGCACAGCAGTTGTTGCACGTCAATGTCACGCAAATGCTGCGCCCAGATTTTATGGTAACTAACGCCATAAAGAATTTGCAATGATTAGTATTAGGACCGATGAAGTTGGAGAAAGGTTAGAATTAGATAAGGTTAAGGTATTGTAGACTATTACGACGTAACTACCAGGTTAACATAACATTGACGACCCAGTCGGTGCACTGTTAGCACGTCTGCACTCGGTCTACGCGTGTAGGTGTAATAATTATCATAACTATACTAACGATTACGATAACGACTAACATAACAAACATCATAGTGAGTACATACCTGTAAGGTTTTTGTCATTTCGTCATCTACATCTTCTAAAAATGAAATAATATGCTTATACCTAATATACCTAATGCAATAGATAGATTTAATAGATAGATTTAATAAAGATTAACCACTAAGTATATCTATATACACTGTACATATAAACAAACTAACTTTTCATAATATTACGAAATTCATATAAGTAAATGAGTAAAAGTAAATCACACATGCAAAGCATTACTTAGCGGCGAGGAAGTCCAAAGGAGAAACTATGAAAGCTTATTTATAAGAACTTCCTCAATTTCACACACATTAATCAACTTTGATATACAGCAAAAAATAAGAAAGGAATATTGTAAAATTTAACAGTGCATATGAGCTATGCATGAGACTAATAAAGCGAATACCGTCAATCAGATCAAAAATCGTAACTGGACCTAAGAAAGAACTTCATCTTGACCTTAAAATGGCTTAGTGTAGAAACAGAAATAACTTCAACCGGTTAAGAATTAAAAAGTTTTGGGCCTTGAAACTGCAAGGAAAATTGCCTTAGTTTTGTTCGACAATATGGAATTCGAAAATTTTCGACATTCCTTCTTTTTAGGCCAGGCAATTGAGCGTTTAGTATAAACATATCATTAAAATAATTTGGCAAACTGTTATTTTCCCAAGGGAATAGAAACTGACCCATCTGTAATTTACAAATGTCATAAAATTTTAGAATATTAAGTTCCTTATATAAGGGATTGGTGTGAGAGTCAAACTTAACTTTACTGATTATCCTGACTATTCGTTTCTGTAGTATAACAATTCGATTTAGGTTCGACTGATAGGTTGACGCCATACAATATTACAGTACTGAAGATATGGATACACAAGCCCATAATATAATGTTTTAAGTGATGATTTGAAAAGGTAGAAACTACTTCTCAAGATAATCCCAATAGATTTTGAAATTTTACTAGCAATATAAGAGATGAGTAACTTCCACGTAATGTTTTCATCCAATACAACTCCGAGAAAAGACGTTTCATGAACTTGATTAATATTCGTACCATCAATAAACAAATCCACAGGCATATATTGTCTTTTTTGTCTAGGTTTAAACAAGATATATTTCGTTTTTTCTAGATTTAATGTTAGTTTATTTATCTTTAGCCATTCAGATAATTCATTCATTTCTTTATTCATGGTATTAATTAAATAGTGAAGATCTTGATGTAAATAAAAAACATTAGTATCGTCCGCGAAAAGAATAACTTCTAAAATCTGAGCTACATTACAAATATCATTTATATATAATAAAAATAACAAAGGACCCAAGATTGATCCTTGAGGTACTCCACAACTGATTTCTTTTAAATCAGAGCAATGATTGTTGTACTGAACAAATTGCTTCCTGTTTATAAAATAGCTTTTCATCCAGTCAAGTACAATTCCACGAAATCCGTAGTGTTCAAGTTTAGTAAAAAGAATTTCATGGTTAACTGTATCAAAAGCCTTTGAAAGATCTAAAAATATACCAATTGTAAATTTCTTGTTGTCAATTGCAGTAGACAATTAATCAGATAATCGAATCAGAGCCATTGACGTAGAATAACCCTTCCGAAAGCCAAATTGCTGATGACAGAGAATATTATAATTGCCTAGATAGTGGACCATTCTGTTATAAATGACTCTTTCTAAAATTTTAGAAAACGCTAGCAAAACAGAGATTGGTCTATAATTACTTAATTGTGTTTGATCATTACATTTAAAAACTGGAATAATACGAGCAAGTTTCATTTTGTCAGGAACAACACCATTCGTAATAGAGAGGTTAATTATATGAGTTATCAGCTCAACAATCAAATGTATGGACTGTTTTATAATATTCATAGAAATATTATCATATCCAGCAGCAGAGCCTGACTTAAAACTATTAACAATATTTGTAACTTCGTTATCAGAAACTAGATTAAGGACCATAGAATTTGGAAAGTTATCGTTCATATATTTAAGAGGGGACTTAGTTTAGTCCAATATTTGTGAAATAATGACAGAATTTGTTTGCAATCTGGAGAGGGTCTGTGATTTTTACATCATCACAAGTAAAAATATCAGAAATCTTAGACTTTGAATTATTTTCATTTATTATTCGATTTAAGATTTTCCACGTCAATTTAATATTTGATTTGGAATTAGATAATTGCTGCTCGTAGTACATACGTTTAGCAATTCGAATTAAATGATTGAGCTTATTCTTATAATTTTTATATAAAGTATTATTTTGAACAGTTGCAGAACGAATAAATCTTTTATAAAGTATGTTTTTATTTTTTATGGACCTAAGAAGACCTTTAGTCAACCAAGGTTTATGCCAACATTTTTTCTCTTTTACAACTTTTAAGAAGCTTATACCTTGCATCATCACTGCAAAATCCAATGTGATATATCGAAACAATAAATTTTATTGCGTTTGTCCGGTCCGTACACGAAAAATATCAAGACGTCGGTCTGATATTTTTCCAGTACGGACCTCTCCCTCGGTTAATATATAGTATTTGAGAAAATATAAAATATAAAAGGAAACAAATAAGAAAATATAAAAAGAAACAAATCCCGAAAAATAAAGTCATCTTGCAATTCAAGATATGAATAAAAACAAGACAAACAAATGAAACTGTGAATATTTCAAAGTTATCGTCAGACTGATTTTGAAATGATGACTTTGAAATAAAGTCGAAAATTCACAGTTTCAATTGTTTGTCTTGTTTCTATTAATATCTTGAATTGCAAGATGACTTTATTTTTTGGAATTTGTTTCTTTTTATATAATCACAGACACGTTACTATATGTTTCGTGGAAGATGTTCTGTACAATGTTATGCTTCCAGGAAGATGTTCTGTACAATCAATTAGCTGTGGAGTAAATCTTGCACGAGTGAATTTTTCAATTTGAATCTTTAGAAAAACGCACGAGTGTAGTTACTATGGACGCCGTTATTGCTGCGCTGACACTTTGCATTTGCGTAAAGTTATATATTTAGTATCATAGCTTGATATAAAATCAATTGATATATTACCCTTTTGATGGAAAATGTTCAAAACAATTCCATTACCAATTATAACATTGGAATTCTTTGCGTAGACAGCTGTTGAATATTTTCTCTCCGCTGCCATATTTTCCACCATTCAAGTGAAGTTTATTAGTTTTCCTTTTCCGTCAGTTCATGTGTTGAAGGTTATCGACAGAGGATTCTGAAAGTAGGGAACGTACATGCATACATAAAACGTGGTCTGGACTGGACTTGTAAAATGCGGACTGGACTCGTAAAATGCGGACTGGACTCAAATTTGTAAAACGCGGACTCGACTCAAATTTGTAAAATGCGGACTCAATAATTTATAAAACAAGTATTATATACAGTTGATGATTCTATTAAACACCCGTCAGATTTATCATTTTATTTATTTATTTGCATCATATATCATATTTCTACATGTTTACTAGAGCTATTTTAGAAACATAAAAAAAAACACAACAGAAAAAACTCATATCGTCTCTGTTCGTAGACTAGAAATGCGTTTGAAAGAAAGTGCTATGTTTGTAAAGTAAGTGCTGTATACATAGAGAACGCACATGACTTTAGTATGAAAAAGGTAAATTACCGCTACTCTGTCAGCTGCAAAGTGCGTACACAACATCTTGGATTTTTAAAATTACCAGTCTTGGATCATAAATTTGACAGCACACGCTTGCATCTGTACATGTTATGAAATGGCTATGAATAATGAGCTTGTGGTTGCAGTCACTACATCGAGAGCCAGAACGGTCCTTTGCGAGAAACACGTGCATTGGTGACATATCAATGGCCAGTCGATTGCATAATAATAGGGAGACAATTTATTTGCCATACTGGCACAGTAAACCAGTACAATCTGCGGAGCAAAAATCAAACCGCTTCGGATGTGATCTGAAAATTAATTCGGTATGTGCCGGAGAAGGCAATCCGGTACACAAATAATTTTGGCGCGATATTAGTAATACACATTAAAGCAATATCAAAGGAAATCGGCTTTGTTTCCATAGCAACATCAAAAAGCACTGAGCTGGCAACAAAGTGAAGCGGCAGTGTCTCCGGTATAGTGCAAACGCGGTACCTCAGTAACTCCGCGTACTTCAATAATTAGCGTAGTGAGACTATATTCCTCTAAATTCCGTTTCTCGTATTTAAGTAAAGGCGCTTTTAACTCGGTAAATATTTCGTATTACAGAGTGCGATACTTGAGATCTATGCAGTAACCATCTCTTATTAATCCCGTGACTTTTCAAGCGGGCGGGGTTAGTAAATTAAACTAACTGCATTTTATGGTTGCCATTGACTAAATTATCTTTGAAGAAACGTGAAAAAAATGCCTGAAAGATGCACAACAAAACCGTTCAATGTCAACATATACAAGGTTTAGATTGTCTGTAAATTTTATATCATTGTTTCAACGGAACCATGACGTCTGATGGAGTTTCATGAGTATTATGAGTAAACAACTCGTCAGCTTGGGACTTATCGTAACATGTCAGAAAGGATATGCGGTTTCTACTGTATATTCCCAACTATTCTTTATTTCTGTTAGAAGATCTTGCCAATACATAATTGGTTCAAATAGATCAACCAAGAGAGGTGGTGGTGTAGGTTTATATGTTTCAAATCAACTAGATTTTAAAAATCGGACTGAATTAGATAAATACTTAAACGATATAATTGAGACCAAGTTCATTGAAATAATAAATAAGAATGGTAAAAATATCATTGTCGAGGTAGTCTATAGACTACCAAGTGGTAATTTTGATTCTTTTAAACAAGTAGTGAATGAAATTTTAGAAACGGTTCACAGGGAAAATAAACTCCGATACTTGATGGGAGATTTTAACATCTATTTAAACCAGAGTCTTGTGATTTTTTTACTTAACAATTATTCACACCATCCCTTTTCCCACTTATTACTAAGGCAACGAGAATTACTTATCACACTGCCACATTGATCGATAACATTTTTACCAATAACCTGGAACAACTAGATGACAGTCTCAATTAACGGCATTATTTTTAGCAATATTTCAGATCACTTGCCAATAGTGCATGTGTTTAATACCAATATTTTTGGTAAAAATGCCAGGGGGAATTTTAATAATGCAACATATCAAAGACTATTTAATCAAACTAATACAGAAGCATTTAAAAATGCAATCGAAATCCCTCTCATGGGTTAGTATTTTACTTGAAAAATAATGTGGAAATGGCCTATAATAAGTTTTTAATGTTTACTGATTTATGTGAGGCAAATTTCCCACTAAGGAGAAAACGACACACTAAAAACGTAAATAAAACAAAAAGTCCATGGATGATTAACTGTATACATTAAAGTCTACAAATCCTTTTTTGTGAATCGAAATAACAAAAATGAGCATTTGTACATAAATTATAAAAATAAACTAAATCATATTAAAAAAATAGAAAAGAAAACCATAAGGACCAGTTGATAAAATATAAGCAAAATTCTAGAATGTTATGGAAAACACTAAATGAATTACTTAATAGAACCAACAAAAACACAAAAAGTTTGTTAAAAACCACTCATCAAATATATTAGATGACCCCAAAAAAATTCCTAACAATTTCAACGAGTATTTCACTAACATAGGTCCCAATTTGGCAAATAAAATAAAGAGCAATGACAATAATAGTTTTGAAAAACATCTCAAAGGTAACTATCAATCCAGCTTCTTCCTTAATCCCATCACAAAAAACGAACTTGAAGTTGAACTGAAAAACATGAAGTCAAAGAAAAGTTTCGGGTTTGATGGCATTATGACAAATATTGTTAAATTGTCAGCTAAAGAAATATTTAAGCCACCAACAAATATTTTTAATCTAACATTTTCAACTGGAGTTATTCCAGATGATTCAAAAGTTGCATTGATTACGCCGATTTTTAAAGGTAATGATGCAATGAAGTGTGAAAATTACCGACCAATATCTGTTCTTGTATGCTTCTCTAAATTGCTGGAAAGACTTATGGTCAACCGACTAACAAAATTTATCGATAAAAACAATATATTATCAAGACATCAGTATGGTTCTCGAAAAAATAGGTCGACAGAACATGCAATAATTGACTTTGTAGACAAGATAACCAAAGCAATAGATGAGAGAAAATACTCTGTTGGTATTTTCTTTGATCTGTCAAAGGCATTTGATACAGTTAATCACAAGATTCTGATAAAAAACTAGAACACTACGGTATAAAGCGTTTATGCAACGAAATTTCACCCCAACGCTTTTTGACCTATAGTGTAGAGATAACGTAAAATGAGTTGGTAACTTTTTTTACAGACGTTAATTGTCTGGCTTATAACTTACAAATTCCGATTTGCTGTATTTTAGAACAACTTTTGGAAATTTATAATGGATACTGTAAGAGAAATTCCTACAGCATTAAAAACTCATTATGCACTGTGATGTCATATAAGTATGATATTTGCATATTATTCAAAGCCAAATTTCTCACGAAAGAAGCAAAATGATGAACTTCTGTAAAAGAAGTTACCAACCAATTTTACGTTAACTTTACACTGAGGCCACAAAACTTTGGGGTGAAATTTCGTTGCATAAACACTATAAGGGGAGTGACCAAAAAGTGGTTCGAAAATTATCTATCAATAGAAAACAAATTGTGAAATACAATGGAGTACAGCAGTGTCAAGTACAGTAGATAAAAATGGAGTCCCACAGGGATCAGTCCTGGGTCCTTTATCATTTCTTTTATACATAAACGATATTCAATTTTGTAGTGAACTGGTTTCAATTGTATTATTTGCGGATGACACAAACAATCTCTTTAGTCATACGTGTCTTAAGAAGTTAAATGAAGTCATTCAAATTGAGATGAAAAAAATTACTGACTGGTTGAAAGCCAATAAACTGTCTATAAATGCAGGGAAACCAAATTTATACTTTTTAGATAAAAAAATAAGAAACCTAATGTTGACATCAAAATTTCAATAAATAATGAAGTGATAAAACAAGTCAAAAATATCACATTTCTAGGAATTGTTATTGATGAAAACTTAAGATGGTCTGATCACTTGGAATTGATTATAAAAAATAATTAAATGTGCAGCAGTTATTTCCAGAATTCGCCATTTCACAAACCTAAATTCCTTGAAGTTAATATATTATACATTGGTCTATCCTTATTTAGCTCATGGAAATCTAATCTGGGGTAACACATACAAATCACATATTAAAAAGTTAGTTAATATAAAAAAAAGATTGCCCGATTAATGGCTTTTAAATCATATCTAGATCATTCTGAGCCAGTTTTTAATGGCCTAAAAATACTCAATTTATTCAAAATAAATGATTACTTAACAAGCATGTTCATGTTCCGCTTCAAATCTTTTTTTCTCTTCAAATGTTTGGCTTCAAATCTTGTATCACCGGTTTAACTGAAGGTAGCCTTCCAGTTATTATTCATTTCACTGAGGTCTCCTATATCTATGGCAAATTTTCTGGTAATAATTCCGTGTTGTCAGTATGGCGAATATAAACATAGGTGGCCCAGAATCGGTCGAACTATTGCACGAGAAAAAACAATTCCGCGAGTTTTCGACAGCTGTAAAAGGAATATTATGTACACGATTGATTTATTTAAGGTTAAAAACCACCGATTTCTGGGCTACCTATGATATAAATCTTAATCCAAGCCCTAACACTAACTAACCCCAACCCTAAACCTAACCAACGTTTTATTTGTGATGTTTTAACTTTGATGGATTGAAGATTTAAAGATTTGATTAGATGTAGGGCTTGGATTAGATTTAATTTCGCGTACTGAGAACTGGGAACATGGATTCATACTTGGATTCATGGAATTATTACCTATTTCAAAACAAACATGGCGTGTGAAATTTGAGAGCAATTGCGGTCAAATTTGGCTGGGGGTTTTTTTGACGAAATCTATTTATTTAAATAAAATACACATTTTTATTGTTTCATTTGAAAGAGACTCAAAAATAATATATCGAAGTCTGTTACAAAATTTTTATATCTGTTTTACTTCGGGAGATACTGTCACCTAAATAATCGAACTGTACGCCATCTTGGATTAATTTTTAACCTCATTAACAATGTTTTAGTGATGTCACAACAGAGATAAGCGATTCAAAGCTTCTCCTAAATACCTACCACCAATAAAATATTTGCGAAACCTTTTCAGTCCGTGCTAAAATCCGAAACACTTACCATGTGTGTGGTTGTTGGAGAAGATTAATCATTGTGTCCTAAGAAAAAAAATTGCGAGACCCAAGTTGTGACGTATCATGCATATCTAAAAATATCCAAGATGGCGGACAACTAAAGATTTCAAGTCAAAATATCTCACCAAATAAGGCAGATATAAAAATTCTGTAACTGACTTCTATATATTGTTTTGCAGTCTCTTTCAACTAAGACAACAAAAATTTTTGTTGCCATTTCCTTTTAAACGAAAAAGTGAAGGGGAGTGATCGCGATGTAAGTACAGTTGTATTCTTGTCTCGAACATTTCCTTTTATATTATTAACAAGTAATAGCATGGTTTCTCGGGCAATTTGGAAATAACATGCACTCGTGAGTTTTTCAACGACGTCGTGATGCGGACTCGTGCAAGTTTCTACTCTTTGATTTTGGCGTCATTTAAAAACTCACTCGTGCATGTTATTTCCAAATTGCACTCGAGACTATGCTATTACCTATACAAATTATATTCATCATTATGGTTTAATTATGTATGAAGCTACACAAACATGAAATCAACCTCGCAAGCCAGGGTCTTTACCTACGCCCGGCGCTGCGACAAAGACCCTGGTTCAGGCTGGTCACGTGACTCTTTCAAAAATCTTTTGCTTGGTGGGGTGGGGAAAGTATCAAATTACATGCTTCCACATACAAGCGATACATTTCAAATGCAAGGAGCGAGATGTAGTGATTGCGAAAAATAACATGAATTTTCTGATCTAAAATTATGTACTTTTCTCTTTTTTTGTCCGAATTTCTTGTCAGCGTTTGAACTCCAAAAGCATGAGTATTTCATTGACAGTTTAAGTGTTAAGTTGGGCTTGGGCAACTGGCATCGGCACGCGATCGTAAGTTTATATTAAGTCTGTCTTTCGTTGCCGTGTTTGTTTTAAAAGACATTAAAATGGCCTCTCACTGTTGCTTTATTCGTTTATGTCATATACATTCATGACCTCTGAATTATTTCATTAAATTGTGTGTGCACCGATGCAAATATTTAGTGTACGCGCAGAGTGTACGCCTTACGCGTATCATGTCTATCATCAATAAAGATGAATATTGCCAAGGGCATATAATTCGATGAGCCATGAGTGACTTTACAAAACTCTCAATGACCATGTAAAACTACTATGTTAAAACTACTTTGACACTAATGAATTTCTGATTTAAAAAGGGCGAGATACTGTATTACAGGAGAATTCTAGAGCATGAAATAAATACGAAAATGGGAATGTCCAACACAGGCCCCATGGAGTGAAATGTATTTCACCTTTTGCAACTGACATTTGCACATAATATAATTTCTATATTATATTTTCATATATACATATTCTTTTTATCATTTGTTAGTTTTGACCCCGTGAATCGAGCAACAAAATAACAACAATGTAAGAGTTAAGTAAGAAACAATGAGGCCCTTCTAGGGTAAATTTTCTTCAAGTTAGCACACAGGCGGCCCAAACGCGCGCTAGACTGTAACAATTATTGTATATTTGATATATAGAAAAATATATCACTAAAATATATTTTAAAATGAAATTTACTTGCCTATTTGATTGTGTGTACTGCTTTTGTTGTTATTTTGCTGTTATAATATTTTTTAAACGCTTTACAGTCGATGGTTGCGACGAGTCACTTGTGTACATATAATAAGTAAAAGGCTGCAGACTCCCGCCCGTCGATCCGTCGACGCGAGCACTTTGAGTCAAAAATTCGCCCACTTAAATAACTCCATTCTCAAAAAAAGTCGTCAGCATGTAGATCAGATGCCGTTCTTCGAAAATACTACGATACTTTGCCGAGATCCACACGATTTCGACAATTATTCAACGATGAAAATCAAAATCGCTTTTATGTCGAACTTGGAAAGACCGATCACTGCTACGGCGGCGGCTTGGCAGCCAGGCCTTCTTGACCGTTGGGATTTACAGGGGGGGGGGCAGACGGCGCCAGCGCGCAGCATGCAAATACCAAGCAAATATTTCCGGTAACAGACAGCCAATCGCTACGGAGCTAGAGACTGTTTACATTTACTTACTTCATAATAACACAGACAAACAACCGCAACATTTTTTCGCATTTGATTCAGATTTTTAATACATTCTCTAACCACCACGCTCTTGCCAACACCAGCCTGACCAGCTATCAAAGCGTTGTGCCCAGCGAGCACGAACTTAAGAATATTTCTCTGATCACATTTAAGTTGAAACATACTTCCAGAAAGACTGAGAAAAGTACAGACAGTTAACGTCAAAGCACAAGTAAGTCGACAAGCTCGAAGTGAAATATGAGCTTATTATATATTACTACTCTGTGTTATTATGAAGTAAGTAAATGTAAACAGTCTCTAGCTCCGTAGCGATTGGCTGTCTGTTATCGGAAATATTTGCTTGGTATTTGCATGTTGCGCGCTGGCGCCGTCTGCCCCCCCCCCTGTAAATCCCAACGGTCAAGAAGGCCTGGCTGCCAAGCCGCCGCCGTAGCAGTGATCGGTCTTTCCAAGTTCGACCACAGGCGGCCCAGACGCGCGCTAGACTGTAACAATTATTGTATATTTGATATATAGAAAAATATATCACTAAAATATATTTTAAAAGGAAATTTACTTGCCTATTTGATTGTGTGTACTGCTTTTGTTGTTATTTTGCTGTTATAATATTTTTTAAACGCTTTACAGTCGATGGTTGCGACGAGTCACTTGTGTACATATAATAAGTAAAAGGCTGCAGACTCCCGCCCGTCGATCCGTCGACGCGAGAACTTTGAGTCAAAAATTCGCCCACTTAAATAACTCTATTCTCAAAAAAAAGTCGTCAGCATGTAGATCAGATGCAGTTCTTCGAAAATACTACGATACTTTGCCGAGATCCACACGATTTCGACAATTATTCAACGATGAAAATCAAAATCGCTTTTATGTCGAACTTGGAAAGACCGATCACTGCTACGGCGGCGGCTTGGCAGCCAGGCCTTCTTGACCGTTGGGATTTACAGGGGGCGGGGGGGGGGGGGGGTGGCAGACGGCGCCAGCGCGCAGCATGCAAATACCAAGCAAATATTTCCGGTGACAGACAGCCAATCGCTACGGAGCTAGAGACTGTTTACATTTACTTACTTCATAATAACACAGAGTAGTAATATATAATAAGCTCATATTTCACTTCGAGCTTGTCGACTTACTTGTGGCTGTGCTTGTGCTTTGACGTTAACTGTCTGTGCTTTTCTCAGTCTTTCTGGAAGTATGTTTCAACTTAATTGTGATCAGAGAAATATTCTTAAGTTCGTGCTCGCTGGGCACAACGCTTTGATAACTGGTCAGGCTGGTGTTGGCAAGAGCGTGGTGGTTAGAGAATGTATTAAAAATCTGAATGAAATGCGAAAAAATGTTGCGGTTGTTTCTGTGTTATTATGAAGTAAGTAAATGTAAACAGTCTCTAGCTCCGTAGCGATTGGCTATCTGTTACCGGAAATATTTGCTTGGTATTTGCATGCTGCGCGCTGGCGCCGTCTGCCCCCCCCCTGTAAATCCCAACGGTCAAGAAGGCCTGGCTGCCAAGCCGCCGCCGTAGCAGTGATCGGTCTTTCCAAGTTCGACATAAAAGCGATTTTGATTTTCATCGTTGAATAATTGTCGAAATCGTGTGGATCTCGGCAAAGTATCGTAGTATTTTCGAAGAACGGCATCTGATCTACATGCTGACGACTTTTTTTTGAGAATGGAGTTATTTAAGTGGGCGAATTTTTGACTCAAAGTTCTCGCGTCGACGGATCGACGAGCGGGAGTCTGCAGCCTTTTACTTATTATATGTACGCAAGTGACTCGTCGCAACCATCGACTGTAAAGCGTTTAAAAAATATTATAACAGCAAAATAACGACAAAAGCAGTACACACAATCAAATAGGCAAGTAAATTTCCTTTTAAAATATATTTTAGTGATATATTTTTCTATATATCAAATATACAATAATTGTTACAGTCTAGCGCGCGTCTGGGCCGCCTGTGGTTCGACATAAAAGCGATTTTGATTTTCATCGTTGAATAATTGTCGAAATCGTGTGGATCTCGGCAAAGTGTCGTAGTATTTTCGAAGAACGGCATCTGATCTACATGCTGACGACTTTTTTTGAGAATGGAGTTATTTAAGTGGGCGAATTTTTGACTCAAAGTGCTCGCGTCGACGGATCGACGGGCGGGAGTCTGCAGCCTTTTACTTATTATATGTACACAAGTGACTCGTCGCAACCATCGACTGTAAAGCGTTTAAAAAATATTATAACAGCAAAATAACAACAAAAGCAGTACACACAATCAAATAGGCAAGTAAATTTCATTTTAAAATATATTTTAGTGATATATTTTTCTATATATCAAATGTACAATAATTGTTACAGTCTAGCGCGCGTTTGGGCCGCCTGTGGTTAGCACAATCGCTGGCTATAGCGACAGCGCCATAGACCATAGTCAATACTGTCATAGTCATATATAAGGGGGAAACAATTAAAATTTTCGAAAGAGACATAGCATTGTTTTCGAGAGGCGAGACATAGCATTGTTTTCGAGAGGCGATATATAGCATATTATGCTATATATCTTGAAAATCAGACGAGCAACATCCACACTTCCCTACCAGGACCTCAATATGTATATACATATATGAACAGAAATTTTACACCGACAATTATTATGTAACATAAGTTACACACTATTTACAGCACTACCTCAATAGATATTCCTCGTTTAATAATGTGCAAGTACTGTATTCCTGTATCGAACAAAATTATTATTTGTCATTCATTTTCTACATGTAAAGTATTACTACATATCCATACATATCGCATAGTGCATAGAAGATGACGGGATCAACTAAAAAATTGTATTGTTAAAAGTACACGTATAGACGAGCCTTTGACTTATCTTTGAAAAATTCTTGTTGGCTTTATAGTAAAGTTGATAATATGGATGTATCTCCTCGCCCTGATATGTTTTTCGTCGCCTGGTCGACGCGATGCACATTTGACATTTGTTTACAAATTTTGCCGTCGCTTGCGGTAATTCTTTCTATATATTTCCACAGAAATTTCGCAGTAATATAAATCCAGACTCTCAATAATAAATGCGTCCTTTGGTATCAGTGATCGTATACAGACTGCAAACGCCGTCAATACGACCCAAAAGCCAATATTACAGGATTATTTTCTCTTCGACACTTACATTGCGGCGATGCGTAATCTTTTGAAATCTGATCCACGTTTGTGTTTCATGTGAAACTCGACACGCGCTTGAGCTTTCATGCATAGAAAATAATGACCCCGGCAGCAAAAGTACAATTTTTTGATGAGCTTTCTTGGCAATTTGACCAACTTCTTACGAGAAATGCATTCATAAGCCACTCTACCACCCCTCCCCAATAAAATAAAGGTCGCTAATTAAAAGTATCCCAGATTTTGGGGTGTCACGTGACCAGCCTGAACCAGGGTCTTTGTCGCAGCGCCGGGCGTAGGTAAAGACCCTGGCTTGCGAGGTTGACTTGAAATGTAATATTAAAGGGAAATGGCAACAAATTTTTTTATCGTCTCATTTGAAAGAGACTCCAAAACAATATATAGAAGTCTATTACAGAATTCTTATATCTGCCTTATTTGGTGAGATATTTTGACTTGAAATCTTTAGTTGTCCGCCATCTTGGATATTTGTGGATATGCACGATACGTCACAACTGGGATCACGCGATTTTTTTTCTTGCGACACAATGGTTAATATGCTCTCATAACCGCATGTACGGCAAGTGTTTCGGATTTCAGCACGGACTGAGAAGATTTCAAACAATATTTGATTGTTGGTAGGTATTTAGGCGGATTTTCGACAGGCTTATCCCTGTTGTGACGTCACCAAAACATTGTTAATGAGGTGAAAAATTAATCCAAGATGGCGGACAGTTTGTTGATTTAGGTGAGAATGTCTCCCGAAGTAAAACAGGTATAAAAATTTTGCAATAGACTTCTATTTATTGTTTTAGAGTCTCTTTCAAATGAGACAATAAAATTTTTTGTTGCCATTTCCCTTTAATATAAAATAATAATTAAAATGTGCATTGCACATTTTTGTTATAATATGGATTGTATTATTGGATTTATATAAATGTGACAGCTACAGCCTACGGTCGAGTATTAAAAAAATAATATAACCATAATATAAACAAATGCTTTATTAACACTCTGATGATTAATGCAGAAAGAACGTCTCTCCGCACTGCTTTTAAATTTATCACCAACTGTAACGTTGTCACAAATTTTGCATCTATTCTTTCCGCACTTAAACATCCCAACGACTGCTTCCTCTTCTCTTCGCAACTTAGCACGAACTAAATGGTCCTTAAGGTTCTTGGTACGACGAGAACACACTATTGGTGGTTCGATTCTGATACTAAAATTATGGCATACAACTGAATATCTGACACTGTTCTTTTGTATGCCATAATTTTATTATTATTGAGGAAGCGTATAAAGGTTCTGCTGCTGTGGTGTGGGATAGGAAAGACTACTGTAGGAAGGCGTATAATCATCTTAACGATGCGGTTGTTTATGAGAAACTTCAACAAGATTCTTTAAGTGAGGTTTCGAATCAGGTTAAAGAAGCATTGCAGCCTTTGTTAGATAAAGGCTATATTTCTAGTAAAAACGTAGAATACCTAGTCGTTTCTAGACCTCCATTAGCTCGGTTTATTTTTTGCCTAAAATACACAAAAGGTTGGAAAATGTACCAGGTAAACCAGTTATATCTAATTGTGGTACGGCTACGGAGAGGATTTCTGAGTTTCTCGATTTTCATATTCAGCCGTTAGTAGAGGGTGTGCCGTCTGTTATTAAGGATAGTACACATTTTTTGCAGCGATTGGAGGACTTAGGTCATATTCCATCGACTGCGATTTTGTGCACTATGGATGTTGTGGGATTATATCCTCATATACCACATAGTGAGGGCCTTGAAGCCCTTCGATTGGCTTTGAATAAAGCAGAAGGGAATATTTCTGTAGATGACGTAGTCTCGCTTGCCAAACTGGTTTTAGAAAATAACTTCTTTGAGTTTGATGAGAATGTGTTTCGACAAAAACTGGGGACGGCTATTGGGACTAAATTTGCTCTCGGTTTTGCAAATATTTTTATGAGGTATTTTGAGGAGCGATTTTTGGATTCTTGTGAGTTGAAGCCTTGGGTTTGGTGGCCGTTTTTGGATGATGTTTTCATGATATTGCTTCATGGCGGGGGTGAATTGAGTAGTTTCCTCGCAAAGTTGAACTCATTTCATGAGAACATTAGGTTTACATGGGAAATTGGTTTGCGGGAGATTGCTTTTCTGGACGTGTGGATTACTAAAGTTAATGGTGCGTTTCATTCTGAAGTTTATTCTAAGCCTAATGATGCGCATCAGTACTTGAATTTTAAATCATGTCACCCTCCACACGTTAAGAGAGCGATCCCTTATAGCCAAGGTTTACGTTTGAGGCGAATTTGTAATTCGGATATTTTTTTGAGGAAAAGTTAGGAGAACTTAAAGGGTTTTTGGTAAAACGGGGATATTGTTCCAATTATGTTGATAACCAGTTTGAAAGGGTGAGGGGAGTCAACAGGAATAGTCTACTTTAGCGGAAAGAGGGGATTGAAAATAGTAATAGCAATTGCTTTGTAGTTGATTATCATCCAGCATTGAGAGTTCTTTATGAGATATTTAGAGAATTGCAGGGAATTGTAGGTTGGTCTGAAAGCTTTTTGCTGATTATGCCAGAACCACCAATGGTGTGTTTTCGTCGTACCAAAAACCTTAAGGACCATTTAGTTCGTGCTAAGTTGAGAAGGGAAGAGGAAGCAGTCGGTGGGATGTTTAAGTGCGGAAAGAATAGATGTAAAATTTGTGCCGTTACAGTTGGTGATAAATTTAAAAGCAATGCGGAGGGACGTTCTTTCTACATTAATCATTGTTTCGATTGTGACTCAGAGGGTGTAATATATTTAATAAGTTGTGGGCTACAGCTGTGGGCTACAATAGGTTGGAAGTACTAAAACATCATTTCGGTTGCGCTTTAATAATCATAAAAGCTCTTTAAATAGGTATGGTCGTGGGCAGACAAATGTTGCTGGGCAGCATTTACAGATGCTCATTTTTTCGGGGAGGGCCATTCAGGTTTAAGTGATTTGTCAGTGCAGGTTATTGATTGTACTGACGTTAATAACCCTACTGAAAGGGAGAGTTTTTGGGTGCAGAAGAAGGGGCTTGACCCCGAAACGTAATAAAATTTTATTTTTCAATTAAAAAACGTTGCTGTTTTTTTTGAAGTTATATAAATGAAGATTTTTGCGGGCTGGCTTCTGATATATATATATATATATATATATATATATATATATATATATATATATATATATATATATATATATATATATATATATATATATTTATCCCTCCCTGGTTTTAATGGGCCCTCCTGAGAGGAAATCCTTGCTATGCCATTGCAGCCCCCCCCTGCACCATAATAAAAAATACTGATTTCCATGGGGGGGGGGGTTGCATGGAACAAAACAGTTCTTAATGTCAAACTTCCTATAGAAAATGTTTTAAAAAATTAATCTCAATGACAAAATTTTGAGCAGGATGTGTTTCCATTTAACCCTATTTTAGTGCCACATATAGTTTAAGGGCTAGTGAACAACTTTTTACAACTGCCAAAAAGAATGAAGGCGCCATGTGCATGTGCTCATCTTCTTCTCGGCAAGCGAGGTAAATGCCTTAGCAGGCATCTTGTTTCAACCCAGATGCATCCACATCATTTTCTTTTATCATTTTAAACAATTTTTGTACAAGTTTTTGATTGTATGTAATATTGTGAACATCATACTATTGCAAATATGGTAAAATATTTTGAATTAATACTTCAACTAGTAAATTAATAGTGAATTGAATTGGCCGGTAAATAAGGATATTCATAATAGTTATTTACTCCATCAAGAGCTAAATCTACTCCACTTTAGTTACCCCAAAACTGGAGTTCAAATATAGGAGTAATTTTTACTCCAAAAAATCGTTTTGTACGTTGTTTCATGCCTAACTTAACAGTTAGATGATCTTACTTCAGTTTGCCTGAAGATCATGTAACTGTGAACTTACTACAAGCCCAACAATTTAGTCCAAACAACTATTATAAAAGGTTAGTTTAACTAAATTGACCAAAGAATAATTGGTTATTATGACCAGTTAATTTTTGGTCTATTTCACCAGTAAAAAATTGGTTAAATAAAACTTTTATAAAACAGCATTCCACACCATTACCTTTCAAGCCATGCATGTGATTTCATTGAATTTCAGTGCTATTTTGCTGTGAATCAAGCCTTACACAAACTGCCGGTCTTAAACTGCCATAAAATTTACACGACAGACTTTAACTTCCAGTACACTGGCCATTTAATACATATAATACACAGGATATAGTTGAATATACAACTTATCATAGCATAGTAGCCCAGGCTAGGTCACATTCAGTATAACGAAATCTATTCAATTTATAAACGAATGCTTTCTCCTAACTCACTTTAACTTTATTCTCTTACGATATATTTACTTAATTGTCACCCAGAAAACAGCTACAAAACGTCAAAAGTGAAGGTATTCCTTGTTGTGTGTTGAAAAGACACGTTTTGTAAACAGACACAGAAACTGTGTGATATATTAGCTTTTACACGACGATGCATGTAAATATATACACGATATAATCTCGTCCAAGTCCAACTGAGTTGTTTCGTTGTTAATAATATACAAGGAAATGTTTCTGGGCTGTGATTGGTTGATTCGAGTGCAGTTAATCCCAAACATCACCCAGAAGAGTGCAAAAATCTGTAACAACAGTGCAAAAATCTGTAACAACAGTGCAAAAATCTGTAACAACAGTGCAAAAATCTGTAATAAGCTCTTTGAGCGATGGGATTTACTCGCAGAAAAACCAAAAATATGGCGGCCGAATTTTCACGTTTGCTTAAAGATTTCGTCGAAATTTCAACACAATTTGGGATTCTTCTCTGACAATTATGATCACAAAACAAAATCTAAAGTATGCTGGAACTTTGTACATAAAATTTTTAGCGAAGAAATTCGAGAATGAGTGCACTCGCATAATGCGAAGTTGTAAGTACAAAATGCTTGTTTGAACATTTCCTTTTTATATTATTAATAAGTAATAGTATAATTTCTCGTGCAAATACGGAAAACAAGCACTCGTGAGTTTTTAAAAATTGCAAATAGCGCTCGTCCTTCGGACTCGCGCTATTTTGCAGTTTTTAAAAACTCACTCGTGCTTGTTTATCCGTAATTGCACTCGAAATTAAACTATTACCTATACTAAAAACATAATATATATTATAAATACCTGTATTATTGTCACATTGTGGCCATTATGTGCGTGTTGCATTTCCATGCAGAATATTTACATCTTTTTGTCAAAATGCGGATCAAACTCGATATCACCAAACAGAAAATACAGAAACACGAGAAGCAAGAAATCGCGTGAGAACACGGGCACGAAATGTGAGAACAGTGTGAGTGTTCCCACGCAATTTCGAGATTTTTTGAATAATAAAAATTCAACCTTTTTTATCAATCAATTTACAAAATTTAGAACTTACTTTACTTGTTAATTTCAAAACAAAATTCAGTAAAAATGTCTTCTTCTTAGATATATATGTCGATAGATGCTGATCGACCTCGTCAACCGAAGCTGATTGGCCTGTATCATAGCAAAATTTACAGTATCATAATAAAATTTATTAAACTATTTACATGAATTATAAGTAAAATGAGCATAAAAGTGTTGGATGAGGAACAATACAGGTACAATATATACCGTATAAGTGAATAAATTGGTGAGTGACTGAAGGCCCATGTTATTTAATACCACGTGACTCTTTGACCGGAAGCCGGTCACGTCTCAAAATTTATTAAATGATCGTGAAATTATTAAAATTGTTCACTAACCCTAGCCCTAACAATAGCCCAAACCCAAGCCCTAACCCTAACCCTAACCCTAACCCTAACCCTAACCCTAACCCTAACCCTAACCCTAACCCTAACCCTAACCCTAACCCTAACCCTAACTCTAACTATGTATTTTTTTCTAATTTGTCAGCGACGGTAAAAAATTTTCCAACAATTCTACAAATGACATTTATGCGTGCGGTATGTCGATGTTTGGTTAAGATTAAACATTATTGACGCAAAAATGAACAATAGTAATTCCGCAGTGTATTTAAATAAGTATTTAAAGAAATAATACATTATTCAAGGGAGGCTTTTCTGCACATCTTCTAAGTTTTTGTTGTCATGGACAACAAGGTTGTTAAAATCTCTTTCTCTCTGTCTCTATATATATATATATATATTGTATATGATGTAAGTGAACAATTATCTACTATGTGCTACTATGTTATGACACGTTACCACACGTTACCGCACACGTTACCACTAAAATACTAGTATAATTTAAAAAGAACAACACGTTACCCTCATTTCTTTTAAACAAATAAAATATACTTCTTTTTAAAATATTGTGGTAACGTGTGGTAACGTGTCATAAAACAATATTATTAAGATCATATCATAGTCTAGGGTTTGGTAACGTGTTGGTAACGTGTCGGTAACGTGTCGGTAACGTGTTGATAACGTCCCGTCGTAGATGGTATATACATAAATAAGTTGAGTTATGACTTTTGGGTTTTAATTATTTACTTCAGAAAAGAAAATCAATAGCAAATAAATCGCTAGCAAGTCAATAAAGACAAATAAATCGATAGCAAGTCTTTAGCGAGGGAGAAACTACGTAAACTCTCCAAAATTTGGACAAAAATGGCATGACATCATACTATCTAAACTTGTATAAGGTTCTCACATATTAAATACTTCCGAGTATAACAAATCGCGACGCCCCCCCCCCCCCTTCCGGATTTCATTACTTAGATATTATCGATGAAATTTTTAATGAATCTGACGCACTTTATCATATCCCTAACATAAAAATAAAATGTTATTTGCCTAAGTCTATTAATTTTGTAAGACAAAGTGTTTCGTTTTTGGACTAAGTATAGACAATCCTGGACAAAATATATGGCAAAAATGGCATTTTATTCCCCTTCCCCCCAATATCAATGTTGCTCGCGCGAATACACCTGTTTTACGCGAGGATTTTCCCGAAAATAGCAACATTGATATAGGGGGAGGGACAAGCGTACCTGAGAATTAAATATAGAAGACAAATAACTATATGACGAAAAAATAAGAAAGCAAAATAGGTTTTGCCAAACTATTTTGTCCAAGATTGTAGGCCTCTACAGATTGTGCTAGAACATTTCAAAAAAATTGCTACAAAACCTGTTAAAAAGTTCTTCAAAAGTGTCAAAAATTGGAAACGTTATGACCGAATTTCAAAAAGTTGCCACATATTGATATTATTTTTCGTGAATGTTTGTGAATCAAAGAATATTAACTGAAAGAAAGTTGTCGAGCACAATCTGTAGAGGCCTAACTCTAACCCTGACCCTAACCCTAACAAATCAATAAAATGAGAAGTATCCAAGAAAAAAAAATTAAAAAGTTTTAAGTGTACAAAAGCAGGCTCGAACCCACGTGATGCGCCGTAGAAGGCGTGCACCTAACCTTCTGAGCTAACGCAGGCTTCGCCAATATTCCTTACAAACAAAACAATTTAAAGTTTATGAACTGCCGGTCATTTAGTAAATTTTGAAATGTTACTGGCCGCCGGTCAAATAGTCACTACGTATTTAATAACTTGTACATTATTTTTTGCTTTGGCTTTTTCTGTCAGCTTCAAGTGTCTTCCAACCCAATGCATGTAGAACAATTGAATGTTATGATTGAGCATTTCCATTTTGTTGTATACCGTAATAGTACTAAACATTTCCCCTCATTTTCAGCGACTATAAACTTGTTTTATTTGTGTTTTTATGCGAAAGTAGCTATTTTGTGTGTTTTGTATGCATGTTAAATTCACGCAACTCGCGTGGAAATGTCACGTGTTTTCGCGCCCATGCCTCAAAAGGGTATTTTATAAAATGTAATCGAGCAATATCTCTGAATGCCCATCCTAAAATTAGGATAATGCTGAAAGTGAAATCGAAATCAAAAGTGAAATGATGAATTTCAACCTTGTTCTTTGTTGGAAGACTGAAAATGTTCGTCTCAACATGTGAACGGAAGCCGGAGTAATAGCTGGAGCAGTTAACACTAGGGAAATATATTTATAGCGAATTTCAACATCAACATTCACCGCCTACGCCACAGTGTAGGGAAAGGACAGCAGTAGGTTGCAGCCAGTGACTGCATATTAACACAAGGCACTGTGTTGTACTGCTGGGTGAGCCTACTATCCATTGGCTGGCTATACTGTGCCAGCGCTTGGTGCCTACTGATTTTTCCACTGTTCCACAGTCCTTCGCTGGTCATTCGGGCAGACTTGCCCGTTTGGTGCCCACGCACATAAGTACGGGAAGTTGTCATAGTGCACCGCCAGGGAATTAATTCTAATACATGCAAATCAGATTACATGCCTTGTTGTTATTCACTTATTCTGTGGCAGTACAGGCTGATGCAGATATTTCTCCCATCGAAATTCAATGTTTATAATTGTTAAACATTGTTGTTGACAGACAGTGAAAGCCTAAAGAAATCTGTCTTTAACGTAAAGAGCAAAACATTTAAAAAATTGCCAACAGGTTAAGCAGATTGTTGGCATTATATAGACATGAAAAAATTTGGTCGTCGGGAGGAATCCGAGACAAAAGCGAGATCAAAAATACGCCATGGTTTGATGAGTGTCGTGGTATTCGATCATCAGGAGGTGTGTGTTAAAGCGAAAGCCTTCATAACATCCATAGAAAACGGTAAGAAATTCGTCACAATATGAAGTAGCCGGAAGAAGTACGAAGTTTAATTAGTTTCCTATATAGCTCATGGCTGAACTCACAGTGTTCGGTCGTCTGCGACGGGATGCTAATCTATATCTGACAGCAAGTTGTTTATTCATAACGAAATAATCTTTTCCTGGCAAGTGCCAACTAAAAATTGTGTTTTAGTTTGCAATGGGTTTTAGGATCCTTTATGAACAAAATTTTCCAACAGTATACAACGAACAAATATAGCGCTTGTGCCGTTTGTCGAGGTCAATAGTCCAGGCGACATCAGAGGCATGCCAGATATATAAACACACAATGACATGTTCTTGTGTAATATAAATGAACTATTATTTACAGTATAGTAAGATACGAAGATGGTATATTCAGCATCAGTCGTGTTAATTTTTTAATCTGTTTTGAATTTCAAGTAACTGCTAAGATATACACGTATACAGTGACACAACAATATAATGTATTTGATTTAAACGTTTGATTTAATGCTCACCTTAAACATTGCTTTTAAGCGATGTACCACCAAAAATTTGATTATGCGATGTGGTAGTCTGGTTGACACACGGACCTCATCTACCGATTATAATCTGTATAGTTATTAACTCTGTAGTCTAATGCATCGACCGTATTTCTGATCAGCTATCAAATTACTATTCATTTCATTATCACGTCGCTGTTTAATTAAAATTTTTGCCCTCAGCTGTGTTTAATATGTTTCAAATTCACTTTATAATTGAGATTTCTGAGAATTTGCTACACTATTAATTAGGGAGCTTCCACGAAGGATGGATTATTTAAATTCTGTAACCCCTATTTAATTTAACCTCACAACAAAGAAGTGCGTTGAAGATGCCCTGAAAATACGCACTTCTCAAAAAGGCGAGTTGCTATTAAAAGTCCAATCACAAAACCTGATCATTTAAAGTTGGTGTTTACGCAAATGGGTCCGACCTAATTTTGGTTCGAATTTCCAGCCAATATGACATTGAGGCATTTTGTATCAAATTCGACGAATTTAATTCGACGGAAATGCGACGTCTATAAAATGCTTGAAACATACCTAAAATGGAAAAAAATGTTGCGCAGATTGGCCAGAAGAGCATGCAATATTTCGTTTCGTCTCTATAAGTACATTCATGTGTTTCATCCCACGCAGTTGCTTGGGAAACATACCTCTTCCGCTACCCAGGCTTTGAGGAAATTCATATATACAAACGATCTTATTGAAACGTAAATATATGATGTAATAATGAAAAAAGAACAAAAAATAAAGTATTACTTCGACGTTTAACACAACCATAGTCGTGATAAAAAGGGTATGAATATGTTGCCGTAGGCACGTTGATTACAAGCCTTATATATTTTTTGGGCCGAGCGCGAAGTGAATATAGGCTTGTCACTAGAGACGACTATAAATTGTTTTAGTATAAATATCCTGGTTTTTAGAAATAATAATCAACACGACTCTATCTAAAATTCAATTAAAATTCAATTAAAAAAAAGGAAAAGCCACATAATAATTTAATTTATACACTCAATGGACAATGACTATCACTTCAAGGACAGTGAAACTTGACCCGGAATTTTTGAGGCTGTCTATAAACACGGAATTCAGTGGGGGGTTAAAAAATCGGGCAAATATAGAATTCGGGGAATCCGGACATCTTCCCGGGTCGCGTATTAGTGAATATACTATAAATTATATCAATTATTTAAAAATAGATAGGCTATAAATAAGTTAACTAAAAATCAGAAAACTAAGATGTTTCAATGACTTTTAGCTAAAATTTTTTAATAACATAGCACTAAAACTTTTATTGTCGTCAGTTTTTCCGATATTCAGAGGCAATTCATTAAAAATCCTTGCACTCATTAAGGCAAAACTTCTTCTTCCGTAGTCAGTTTTCACTTCAGGTAAAGTCGCCATAAACCCATTATTTCGTGTTACTGTCCCATGATTGTTCAAGGTAAAATGGTCCTTTAGTGAATCACAGATAACACCAACCACAATCTTCACAAGTTCACAAGCTCGTTTTTTCTTACAATTCGTAACTGATTGTAGCCCAATTTCTGGCGTTCCATTTAGAAAAACAACTTTTGTAGCTAGTTCTTTCAATGAAGTAAGTCTATTCAACTGAGTTTGTGTCAAGTTCAAGTTAAATACTCCTCAATATGTTAAAATGTATAGGAAGGATCATACAATTATTTATAGCTTTTGCAGCATTCACATTTAAATTCGGTCTTATCTTAGAGAGCAATCGCAATCTCGAATATTAATCACTTCGAGAGTATCGCTTAAAATTGTATTAAATTCGGAGTTGAGATGCTTAGAGCCATCAGGTGGTCGATAATTTAGCACGATTCAAAACAATTTCTATCCAAATACATTGTACATTATTATTTTCCAGATCTTCACGCCGTTTCCAGACGACACTATTATACATGGCTACTCCACCAACTTTGCCAGTTTGGCTAAGTTTATTGGAGAATTCACACCCCTGAGGAATGTAAAATAACGATTCTGAATCCTGATGAAACAAATTATTTTCGCTCAATTATGTTAACACATATAAGCCATTTGAATTCTAAAGCAACACCAACACATGTTCATTATAACCTTCATACTTCGTTCAATAAAGTACATTAAAGCTATAGAAATTACATTTCTTAAGTCTGAATGAATCATAAACTAGAAAGAGCATGTTCAACCTATCGATCATTGTCTAATAGAAACAAATACAAATTTGGTTTTAATAGTACTAAATCTGTTAAACTGGCTTAATTGTTATGACCATGCAGTATTGCAGCAAGCAGTCTATATTATCTATGCTTATAAAAAACACTCTTTTATCCCTATTCTAGAGATTTTCTTGCTTTCCAAATTTCTTCCTATTGGCCTGGAACCGCTTCGCACATCCAATTCTCGAGAAGATCTTCGTCATATACTGCAAAACATAGTGCCTTCTTTCACAATTCTTGTATTCCTCGCCCTGGCATCTACTGTATGACGATCACAACTATTATATAATTTTGGGCGCTCTTTCCAATAGAATCTAATGGTATTAAATAATATATATGATGATACATAATTAATTTTATAATCCGGACCATAACGAAAAAAATGAGCGATGTACATTACACCAGCATGCAATCCTGTCAGAAATCGTTTCCAAAATCAAATTGACGTCTGTGGAAGGACAAACATAAGAGAGGAGACTATTTTCTTTGTTTTGTCAAACTTTTATGTCCTTAGGATTTTTTCTTGACATTTTTTACGTGCAGTCACTTCTGCTTTATCCCGCAACGCATTTTGCTTAAATGCGCATATTGCCATGTTTTTCGCTATGGTCAATTAAACAGCTATACAGGAGCTTAATATTTTCTCTGGTATTTATAGCCGCTATTTCGCTTGCTAATTGGTCAACGAATGAAGAAAATGCTGCTATTCAAGACACGTGTGAGAGGATGTATGAACTTACTATGCTTCTTTCTAGTGTGATAGATCTGTTTTCTAAGGAGGTGAGGACATATTTTTGTTCGGCCTTAAGCCTCGTTTGAAGTCATCAAGAGAAGCAAGAAATATCTAGCTTCGTTATAATTATATCATGGTATTTACACCAGTCACTGATGTGAACCAAGTCGTTTAACTGGGATGAATTAATTGTCCCAAATCCACTCTAAAGGTTTTGTTTAGTTAATGTTGTTGCTAATATGTTGTCATACGTACTGTCACATTCACGACTGTCTAGTATACAGCAATGGGAAATTCACTGAAAGAGTTGCTCCGCCAAGAAATGAACTTGAATGATTTGAACAAAAAAGTATGTCAGGCCAAAGTGAAAGCTACTAAGTTAAAGAAACAGGTAAGAAGCAAATCAACTTCATTCCATATAGCAACTTCATTCGTACATATAGCAGTTAGATCTTCCCAAAACGAATATAAATTATATACCCTCAAAATTGCAAGATGACTTGAAGTTTTAGTACTCTGTATTTTTCATGCAGTTAACCGGACGAGATGTTGACATGTATTTACACATAGCAAGTAAATAAATTTTTTAAACACGTATACAATTTCCAGTCGCAATATGAATATATAAATCAACATATAATAAAAAGTAACACTACCACGATACTACAACTGACTTACAGGCCGAACAAGAATAATATAAAGCTGCTATCATGTTTATTAAAGTTAAGATTTGCGAAGTGGAGCTTATACGTTGGAGAAGACTATTAAAAATATTTTAAGATATCAAAAAGAGTCGTTTTTCTCGGCCACTTATCTCGTAACTTCTAATTTTTATTATATTTTGTAACACGATTCCTCCGAAATTACTAAAGATTTGATTAGTAATCATTACTGTGGAATAAAATTAAATAAAAAATCATGCTATACTAACATTTCCCTATTCGGATATGGAAATCTTGGGCCAGTTCTTTAAAGCTTCAGAAACGTTTATTTCAAGACTTCAGGAACTAAAACTATCGGCTTTCGAATAACTGTCCCATGACCACAGTTTACGAGTTCAGAGTATTTTTCTAGCATACAGTTAAATCGGGAAATTTGTTCGTTTATGTAATTTAAACTAACTTCAGATTGCGTGTGCTCGCGAAATGCAGCTGAATAGGCAAAATACAGTAGTCTCATAAAAGGATATAGCTAGTATAAATGTGCGCATAAAAGAACAATAGATATACGTTTTCTGATAACAACGAAAGTGCTTCACCCAGTTATCGTTTATTGGTTGATTATCCAGAAAAAGTTTGTTCTCCACAACGTCGTTTGCAAGCAGAGCATAAAAGGATACAATGAGCGTCGTGCTTCCACGCTAATAGTACTTTCAAAGGTCGTATGTAGGTCCCATTCCCGTTTTGTTTATTCCCGTTTTGTTTATTCCCGTTTTGTTTATTCAATCTATCGTACATATAGAATATAGAGAAGGAGAAGAATTTGGAAAATCTTGGAAATGTGAGTCTTTTGACATGTAGATCCATGAATGGATCGTCGTTCAAATAATATATAACGGTTGTAAACCACTTTCTATATGGAATTGCGCATGTGTGATATTTCATCATGGAAGATCTTATGAATTGCGTATAGATCGAAAATTAACTTTTCGCGATCTAAAATTTCAATCCTAGGGCAATGTACGCAGTAAATTGTTATAACTGGTTACATCTTTATTTACATTTAAACAGGCTGAACTGGAGTATGAAGAACTCAAAGCAACATTTGACGCACAGAATACAAAGCATGAAATTTTAAAAGTAAGCGTGCATGTTTTGCTTTTTTCAAACACAAAATTTTCAATTCAAGTATCAACTGCAGCATAGGTGAATGTATAATGAGAATTATTTTTGCTTCAACAATTAGCTGACATTTGCTTCGTGACATTTCAGGCACAGTGTTTGCGTCAAAGTATTACTCGCTTGGCTGAAGGTACCAAATCATTCGCCCAGCGTGTATCTATCATCAGTGAAGCGGAAAAGAAAATGGCAAGCTCAATTCCGGTTGTGCCTACCCAGATAGGCCGCAAGGAATACGATGGTGAATACATAATGACCTTATTTCTTTGATGAACGTATCTTTAGTTACTATTAAAAATTGCAAGGATCTAAGAATCGAAGCAGCTATTGCTGCTCGAATTGGTCCTTTCTTATCCGGTAATTCACAAAAGGCTACGAAACAAAATTCATTTAAAGCCGAAACGACTAAATGACCGGTAGCCAACCACATTTCAATTTATTGGAATGGATTTATTGAACTTAGTTAATGCTGGAATCCCCACACTGTCATTTGACAGTCGAATACAGACATAATTGACTACATATCTGGCCCCAATCGTATTGCTCAGGATTTTCGGTCCTAAAATTAATATTTCTTTCTATCGAAGAGTTCGAGCGCCACTGGCACGAGCCTTTTGATGGGTCCAGAAGCACCTCCCCGAGTAATTTTAAAAACTAGAACTTCAGAAATTCGACTTTCTGCGAATGCCTTGCATTTTCTGCGGCAAAAAAAGGAGGGTTACGTACTGCTTGCATGTCCCCACCTGCAATCATGCTCTACATACTGCAGTGTGTCCCAAAAAAAAGGCTACCCTTTGAAGTCAAGCGCTAGTCGCACCAGCTGAACCCACTCCATGCTGGGTACTTTGCCGTCCGCATAAACACGAGCAAAATGTAGTAAAATTACAGTAAGGACCAAAGAAACATCATTAAAAAAATTAAAGAAGTATAGTTGAGAAGTATGTAAATAAAAAAATCGTTTTGAGGCGAGAAAGCACTCTTCGTAGCTTGGCGAATATGTCGCAAAGGCCGTCACAAAAACAAAACGCTGACCCCCCCCCTCCCCTCCCCCACGAAAAAATAAAAAATCTAAAAGGCTATAGCCTAAAACACATTTTTGGGGGGGGGGGAATAAAAAGGGAGAAAAAGATATGAAACATGTTTTGCGAAAACCCGTAATAGTTGAGAAGCTAAATAAAAAAAAGGTTTTCAGGCGAGAAAACGTTCTTTGTAGTTTGGACAATGGTAATGGTTTATTTGCACACATTTAGAATATGTCGCAAAGGCCCTCACAAAAACAACACTTTAAAAAATTAAAAATCCGAAGATGTATAGCCTAAAACAGAACGCAATAAAATAAACTAAAATAAAGGAGAAAAAAGATATGAAACATATCGTGGTAAAACCCAAGACGTAAGGTATTTGATTGTCTTTATTTCTACATACACAGTTAATTTTAGCTGCGTGGAACATGGGATAAAAAGCAACTTGCAGGCTCGGCGAGACTGGGATTGCACGCTCCTGCGGGACGTACCTCCACGCACCTTTTGTTCAAAAGATTCACCAGCTGCATGTCATATGGTCGTTTCTTAAGTTTATTACAACAACAGTTTCCGAATGGACCATTCCCCTTTTAGACAAACTTTTGAATTGAAAATATTTATTAGCACAGCTGAAAAGAGCATCCCAAATTTGGCAAATTGTGAAGTTTGGTTACAAGACATTGAAAAATGTGGAAAATATAGTCCTGTGAAGTTTGCGAATTTCGTATATATTTCTACTATGCGCGGAAAAGTGTAATCAGATTTCGAATTCTGATTACACTTTTTCGCGCATAATGCAAAAGTAAACAAAAATTTTAAACTTCACGGGGCTATATTTCCCACAGTTTAGAATATTTTGTAACCAAACTTCACCATTTAACTAAATTTAGGATGCTCTTTCGTCTTTCCAGCTGAGCTAATGAATATTACCAATTCAAAAGTTTGTCCAAAAGGAAAATGGTCCATTAATGAAACACATATCAACAATTTATGAGAGCTCAATTGAACAAAACATATTAAGTATTCATCACTAAGTGTCGGCCAACATTCACCACAAGGTGAGATTTAATAACATAAATAAAGTAGCCAATGTTGTTAGATCATGAGCGAACATCGTGCAACATACGTGAACAGGTATAGCTACATGGCAGTAGTTTTAAGCTATAACAATTTAATTAATATTTCTGTAGGATGTAACGAATTGGAAATATTCACAAGTTTTTAGTCGCAACAAATAGTGTAGGCTACATATATTTATGCATGCAGCAATTTTATGAATAAAAGCTTGAATATGCTGTGGCTAGTCATTCACCTTTTTTTCTCAGAACCAACAAAACATGTAAGACGAGGATGGTAAACTTTTTTCTTTGGCATTAATTTGACTTGTTTTAGGCGTCGAAGCGACGGAGGAGGTCATCAAAAGGACAGTGGATGCTCTAAATATTTCCCGACCAATACCTTTCACCGACCTACTTGCCAGAAAACGGGCCCGTGCTCGAAAAAGGGTAAAATCCTGTTTTTTGCCCGAAGAAATTACAATAAGTCGACCTGAGGAAATGGAATGGCTTATGGTTGAAGAATCAATGTGCACATCGCTTTTAGATCCGAGCAAAGATACCGACGGACAAGACGAAGATAGGCGTTTAAATCCGGAGTTGCTTTCGCATTTAAAAGAGCGACTTAGTATTGACGGTTCTGATGGCAAGTCATATATATCCAATCCAGTGATTGAACAAAGGCTAGCGTTGAAAGCACAAGGTCTCGACAGTAGTACGAACAATAACCTATCACCTTGTTTCCACAGACGAAAAGGTGAGTTGCATGCTGACTTGAAAGAAAAACAGATTTAAGTTTGAGTAGATTTTTTTGGCTCTGGCAAGTGCATGCAAGTTCTTACGAATAACAACATTACAGAAGGTAGTAATATCCTCGAGACTACCTCCCTTACAAAAATAATTTTACACGTGAAATTTTATTTGCAACTGGAGGCTGGAGCATCTCACATGTGAAAAAGATCGTTTCACATGTAAAATTCACAGATATAATTTGTATTTCACATATGTTTTAACATGTAAACTGAGTTCTCCTGTGAATGTTATGTGAAACCTGCTTTCGTATGTGGAATTGGAACAATTCACATGTAAAAATCGACTTCACATGTCTAGTATATGAATATTTTTTGTAAGTCATGTGTCTTTGCTTTTCATGTAATAATTTTGTATTTCTACACGTCTAACGATATATGCATGAAGACACAATGTATAACTGGTTTCACAAGTTAAAACATGATCGTTTACTTCGTAAAATATTTAATCGCTACCAATTTGCTTTGTATGTCTGCATGTAGAAATAAAAAAGTAGTACATGAGAGAGATTGTGCAATACAATGTTACACTGAAATATTACTTGAAACATTTTTAAGACTTCACAACAAAAAGTTTACCCTAATTTTCTTCAACATAAATGTACAAGTATCACTACACGTATGGTACTCGTTCGTGATGTACTTGGAAGCATTTTTGAGGCATATCCCACATTAATGTAAATCGTGATTAATGAATAGGGAGTTGAAAATTCATCCAGTATGGCGGACAAACGGTTCAGAATTTAAGCTTCTTGTCAAAAACCCGCTGCACGACTGATATTATTTCATGAAAGTATTGCCGCTGCGCTGTAGACAAACTGCAGTGTTCAATGTGTTGACAAAGTATTTACGTTCATACAGACGTTATATTGAATATTTTTACTATATTGTAGTTCCAGAGCCTCTGGGCGATTTACCAAGAGTTGAACCATACGCCGTTGGTCGTTGGAAACCAAATGAAGCAGGACTTTATGCCCAGGCAGACTTGTATCCTTCAGGTATATAAACGCAAGACAATGGATATGTAGGACAACATATCATTACCGTTGAAGTTTTTATCCCTAATATATTTTGTTTTCAGTGGCGGCGCCAGAGGGGGGCAAAGGGGGCATTTGCTCCTCCCCCCCAAAAAAATTGTGTAGTGCACCCAATTTTACGACCCCCCCCCCCAAGATCGCTACAATGTTTTGCAATTTCTCTGAGTTTCATTAAAATCATGGCCTATTTATCTAAAACAATTTTGTCCTCTCCTAAAAAACAAACATTCCTTTGCCCTCCAATTGTCCTACTACTGAGTTTACCCTGGCGCCGCCACTTTTCGTTTTAATTAAAAAGTATGCCAAATAAATTCATTTTTGAGACCATCACGAAAAGGACTGAATGCGGTAATAGAACATTTGAACTAGCTTGATTAATGTTACAAAGCAAGAATTTCTTATTCAACATATTACATGTGCGTTTTGATAGAATTATTTTGTTGAGCCAATTTAATATACCCTGGACATCTAAACCTAATGCTACGAACGTGTACGCTCAACCTGTGTCTCTGCATAAATACATAGCTAGCAAATTAATCCAGGCAATCTTTCAAATATAGCATTTTCTTGAAGTTCTTGATATCAATTGAATTACTTTGTTTTTTTCTGGGATTTGACGTTAATAGGTTTTATGTTGCGCTACCTATCACAGTATTTGTCTATATACGTCATCACACAAAATTTTATACTAAAAATATCCTATAATAATGGCCTATTCGTTTTAAAATTTTACGTGTACCTAGCCTTTTCACAGACTAAAATCTAAAAGGTAAGGTCTGTTAAGATTTGAAGAACTGCTCCTCCTGGCCGAGAGAAGAATGAGAAAAAAATAAGTTACATATGCTAATTATTTACATTGCAAATGTAATTTATCGCAGAGATCTTCTACAGGAAAAAATAAGCATGCTAAGTTTACGAATTGAAATTTTTAATTGATTTTTTTCCAAAAAAGCTGCCATTTTAAACATATCAACTGATGTATTATATAATTAACAATTAGAATACGAGCTCGAGATTTCTATGCGGTGATAGTTGATGAGGACGAAGCCCGAATCAACTATCACCGCATAGAAATCGAGAGCGAGTAATCTAATTTTTTTAGTAGAATCAGAGGTCAAACATGGAATATTCAACAAAAAATTTGATTTTCAAGCAATTCATTTAAAAGAAATCTCTATAGGAACATGATTGTTTTGCTTCTCGCTATCTATCGAGGAATAGATAGCGAGTAGAATAACCAATCAAATTACAGCATTTGCAATAGTATACTAGTATGATTCTACTAATATTGCATAAATTGATCCTCCAAAACTTGGGATCTAATTTACGCACGGACAGGAAATCTTTCAAGTATTCATAGATATAGCGAATAAGGGTCACTCAGCATGCCCCCTCCTATCTTTATGCAATTGACTGGCCAGAGTGATAGCGAAACAGCCAGTTCAGCCTTTCTATTGGCCAGAAAATACAATTGACTGGTCAGAACCTGTATAATGAAGATGCGTAATGCGACATGCGTGTCCGACTCGAGTGGCCATTTTGTTTATTTTATATTCTCTTAATGATTCCGATTTAAGTCTGTGCACAGGCTTACGTTAATTTGACCCTAGTGAATATAAAGAGTAAATTCGCGACAAAGTAGATGGAAACCGCATTTCAAGTATAAAACAATATTCGTCACAATCGTTGAATCACATTTGCCAGGAAGAGAAAATCTTCGACAAATACGCAGCGTCTTAACTTGCGCACTTCTTGTTTAAGCATTATATCATTTATTTAACCATGTGGTTCTTTGTATAGGTGCTACAAAGTTTTCCCGCAGTTGGCAAGGAGATGAGAAAAGCAAAGAAAGATCGGTGGGTGATTCTGGCGAATATACATTGCCAAAAGAGGAGGAAAATGAAGTTGTGTATGCTGTTCTTGAACAAGAAGAAAATGATGTGACTAAAGATGACCGATATCTTGATGTCATAGAATAATTAATATGAACGAAAATTTTCAACCGATATGAAGGTGCAACCATTATGTAGTTTCCATGCATGCCGTACCATTTGTCGCATGTATATGGCTTCTATTTTGTATATACGTCCAATGCTTTCTATCTTTAGATCATCATCCCGTATTGTATATGGCTTCTTTTCTTAAAATAATCTTAACTTAGTATAGTTGCAATCTTTTTTGGTATCTTAGTATTGCGGCTCTTGGCATTTTTGGATTAGTTATTACTTCCCTAACTCAAGTCGCTAGGATGGAAATTGTGAGTTCAGTAGGGTTTATAGCTTTGTTCAAACCGACAACGAGATATCTTCAACTTCTCTGAGATTTACATTGACAAAGTAGCTTATTATCCAATCTTAAAATATCAAAATCAACAGGTGTTGATAATATTCCAGCAAAATTTCTCAGGCTTGCTGCAGGCATTATTGCACCTTCATTAACATGGATCTTTAATCATTCCATTAACATGGGAATATATGTCAATGAATGGAAACAGGCTAAGTTAGTGCTAATTTACAAATGGAATGATAGGCAAAGATGCGAAAACTATCGTCCGATCTCTCGATACTACCTGTTGTCAGTAAGATTTTTGAGATATCTGTTTTCAACCAGATCTACAAGTTTCTGAATAACTCACTCCTTTCTGAATATCAATCAGGCTTCAGACCTAAAAATTCAACTCTTACCGCACTTTTATTGGGACAATGGTAAATTGAACGGAGTAGTTTTTATCGATATTCGTAAAGCCTTTAATTTAATTAAATAATTATACAATTTTATTTAAAAAATGAGATGCCAATTTGAAATAACAAATATGGAATTAGAATGGTTCTACTCCTATTTAACAAATAGGTAAATAGTTTGTACTGTAAATGACACAGACCACATCTTTACCCAAAAAGACACCTGTGGTGTACCACAAGGATCAATTCTGGGCCCCTTATTATTTCTCCTATGCATTAATGATTTAACAGACCGTCTCGACAAAACAACGCCCTGCTTATACGCTGATGATACTCAGATACTTTCGGCCGCGACTGACCAAAAATAACTCAATAAAAATCTAAATCATGATATGGACAAGCTCGCTGAATGGTTGAATAGAAATAGATTACAAAATCATCCAACTAAAACGAAATAAATGTATATAAGATCGAGGCAAAATCTCAAAATAATTAATTGTGCATGATTCTGACATGATAAAAAATCAGCCGGTTCCCAGTGTTCAGTCATTTACCTGTCTTGGATTGGAACTGGACGAATAATAACATTGAAATGATTTGTAAAAAAGGTTGCGTCGGGTATTGGAATGATGAAACGTGTCAAACCATATGTTCCCGCCTATACCTTGCAAACAATATACAGCGCCTTACTCCAGCCTTGCTTTGATTACTGCTCACCCCAATTGGGAGTATGTAATAAGATTCTATAAGATAATCTTCAAAAATTTCAAAACCGAGCAGCGAAAATAATAGCCAGGTTTAGTTTCGACATCAGATTTGCTAATGTTCTCCGTTCCCTTGGATGGAATGATTAATGATGCATAAAATTCTTAATGATTATACGGGACCTAACCTAAAAGAATCATTAATAAAGAGAGACATCTGGCAAACTATTTATGATCTTAGGAATAGCAAAACCGAGCTAGCTCTCCCAAAACTAAAAAGGAAGTTTCTTAGGAAAAGCTTAAATTATAGTGGGGCAAAACTGCGGAATAGTCTTCCATCAATGAATATCATACGGGTCACACCAGATTAATGTATCATAGGTAGTAGGTAGATAATATAGTCTGGTTATATTTTGCAAATAATTATATGTTTAGACGCCTGCCATGGAAGCCAGCATTTGCAAATGGGGCAAGCGTAAAAAAACGTGTCGAACTGTACCTATTTGTATCGCACACTTTGTCAGGCCAATCTGGCATGTTATACGTCGCGTTTCAACAGCGTCGAATGTGCTTTAAACAATACATAACGAGGTTAGCCATCTCATTCTCTATTGTTTGAATTGGATTCCATGCGACGTATAAAACAGCCCGATTCTCATAATTTTGGCGACATCGGTGACGTCATTGTAGTGATAAAGGCTTTTTGATCAGTTTTTTCACTCTGTTCTTTGTAGACCCGTGAGAATAAACCGTCATGAAATTCGCAGCTAATTTGAATTTGAAAGGGCATCATTTTTTTTTACTCGCCTTGTAGTGGAAAACGGCTTATACTCGTGAGTAAAATCTTTTGAATTTTCTCTTTAAATGATTACCGGTTTTAAGCCTGGATGTTATACCTGCACTTCGCCGATGGTAGGTAATCATTCATACAAATTTCACAAGGAGAAAATTCGCAAAAGATATTAACTTATAAGTTCTATTCACTAAAAATACAATATTATTTCGTAGGGCTTGCCACATTCATCTAGTGAATATCACTAGTCTTTGGCCTCTTTGGCAGGTGTAGAGGTACAGTAAAGTAGATTATCCATGCTTGAAATGAAGTGCTATTGCGATTATTGTCTCAAGACCACGGTTTGGTATAATAGCGTTTTCTAGTGCATTGTAAAGCAGGGAGCCAATTAAATCTGTCTACATCAAGTTATTGTCCCTGCTATAGACCTTATGCATACATCGTGATCCGGATCGTGTATCCTAGGAAACAGGAATTTATGCATTGTTGTTGTCACTGTTTGCGACGAGTGACCAATAACAATGCGTAAATTTCCGTTTCCTAGGATACACGGTCCGAATCACGATTTATGCATAGGGTCTATATTACATCGTAAGAAAATAAATGTCAGTTAAATAAAAAGGAAATGGCAGAGACAGTCTAAATGAATGCATTAGATTTATTTGAAGCGGATGACTGACTTGCTTGGTTGGTTTTGCATTGAACAACAATGGTTATGTCGGGACTGAGGGTGTTATGAGTTGATACGCATGATCGCAAGAACTTGAAGGTGGATGCTGAAATGGATTGCCATCCGTATTTTACACGCCAAAAGTTTCCACTGGTTTGTATATGATCAACATCAGCAATCCCATCAGCAACCCACATGGACCGGAATGTTGTAAACGGTATCAATGGAGTAGAAGTGTAAGAAATATCATCGATATTAATGGTTGTGGCTGTCACCGTATATTGAAGGGTTGCAGTTGCTTTACCACCAGATTCGTAATGTAATTCCATTGTTAAAGGTGAAGGATTTATATTAACTCTAATGATAGATGCATATGGACGCAATGGGTTTACGGCAGGTCCAATGATCACAGAAGAACCGAAAGGTATCCAATCAATACCACTGGGAGGAAGTGGAAGTATACGGCTATTTCCATCTTGATAGAGTACAAACAGTTGGCTAAAATTACTTGTTCCTGGTATTTTTGCATAAATACGAAAGTAAGTGATGTTGTGCCATTGTTGATTGTTATACAAACTCTTAATAGTCATACCTTTAGGATACAACCACCAAAAGTCAATAACTATTGCCTCTATAATTGTTTCTCCGTCGTTGAACACGGTTATAGGACTGCTTTCGCCATTTTCTTTCCTTTTTTCCAGTTTTAAGTAATCAAATGTTCCTGACGCATTAGTAGAACTTTCATTCGCAACCAGCAATTCAATCTGATTTTCTCCCTCAATCCATGTAAGGTCAGGCACTTGCCATGTTTTCGTCAATTCAAATGAACTGAATTTAGCAATCCCAACAGACAGCCATTTTTTACCTCTTCCAAAGCACCTCACTTCTAAAACCAAACTGCCAGTGACTTTAGTGAACTTTACTGTCAACGCTGAGCCAATGGAAGCCTCAACCGAACCAGTAGTGATACCTTTTGCTGTAAAATGTATCTTGTATTTTTTGTTATCCTCGTTGACTTCGAAACAAAAAGCGGAAGTTGGTTTTCCGATATTGTAAACATGAAAAGGGCACGAAGCTGAGAATTCGGAGTGACTATCATCGTCCATGCCAATTTCCCATATGATCCGAGATACAAATGCACAATTCGTGAAGTTTGCATTTCTATTGTTCATTGTGGTGATTGAAGGATAATACTCGGGCAGACGTGCGATGACGCTAAAGTTTCGAACCCCACTGTAGTATAAGGGGATATTTATATTGTCCTCTTCTGCACAACCAGTGTTGCTACTATTTTGTGTTGCGTATGGACGACGTTTACAGGTTAAAGCGCTTGTCAGCTTGCTAATTTTTGTGCACTTTGGACTAGGAATCTCAGCAGGACAAGTGAGGTTAAGAATTGACTTATCGAGCTCAACTCCGTACGCATCAGTGTTTACAGCTTTAAATTGTAGTTCATGTGAACCAGGGCCGATCTTTGTATTGTTACCAATCCTTCCAGTGTTCCTTATCACGTTCCAGTTAAAGCCATAGTTGGAAGCCCCTATAGTGTCGAAAGAGCCTATCTTAATGCTGTCAATATAAGCCTCAATAGTATCCGAACCTCCATCATTTGTGTAAGCTACATCGTGTATTGCCAGTAAACACGATGAGAGTGTCGAAAATTGACTTGTGACATGTTGAGACGTCGCAAGGTGAATTGTTGCTTTGCCAGACGCTGCACTCCTATCTTTTTTCGTACCCGTGTAAGAACCGTCTTCTGCTTCCAGATGAACAAACCCAAAACTCATTGGCAGGATATAAAAAGCCAAAAGTAAAAGGCAGAACATAGAACTAGTTTTCAGCAACATTCTCAATTTTATCCGTTGTGCGATTTTTAAGACAAACGAAATCAGTCACCATGACGGTACGTATTTCCGTACAAACAATGCAACATGTACAATACAATGTTACATTACAACGTGAGTTGTTGTTAATAGTGTACCGTACGCGAATGTTTTCACGGCAAAAAGGAGCCTATCTGTAGGAAAAGTTAGAGTGGGCGTAAGTGTGGGCTTAAATACAGAAACGTAAGGCTTGCTCACCTGGAATGCACCACCGCGGCGGCTGATTCGCGGAATACGAATTCGCCCAAGAAATGCTATATCTTTCACTGGTTTTAGCAAAATGTAGTAATGGAATGTTGAAGTAAAAGTATTCGTGAAATCATAAACGTTACATCGGCAAGCGAGTATTGGCAATTAAGTAAACAGTGTAGACGAAGGCATTATATTGCGTTTACACGATAAAATACCACTGTTGTGTTTACACGATATAAAACCATTGTACTTGTACATATTACTTTATTGAAACAGTATAACAGTGTAAAATTTATTCCATGTTATATAATTATTGCGCACGAGACGCGAAACTAACACACATCAACGCCTAAGATACACCGACAATTTTAGTAGCGGGTATTCAAACTCGCAATTTGCGCATCTACTTTATGTACTATTTAAAACACGAGTAGAAGTGTTTTATGCGATTTAAATGGCTGAAAGAACGATCCATTTTATACCCATCTTTTCAGTTTGTTTGCGGAAGAATTTTCAATATAGATGTTGTATAAGCCGAGGCAAAAGTTTTGTTAAAATCTACGTGTGTTTTATCACATAGAAGGACTCCTTCACGACCATGATTTCCTTTGTGTTTTGCTCATGAATTAATAATGATTTTTTAATACTTGATAAAAAAATTTTCTTTTGTTGCTAGGCAATTGCATGATTGGTTACATGTTAGGAGAATTTAAGTTTTCAATATTATATACTCGAGAAGCGTGTTAAATACTGGCTACACCTCGTGATTTACAGACTTCTCTCATATGCTCCTAATATCACCCTCGTGTATTATTTGACAGTATACTGTACAGTCTAACTATACAGAAAATCATAGAAAGGCTAGATGTCGTCCTGGAGTTTCTGCAAGGTAAAAGAGAGTGCTGTTTTTGCGCTTGCATAAGCAATAAAGTTGCACATCTCGACAAAGAACACAGGCCAGTTAGAAAAATTCTACAAAAGAAGTTCCATTGTGAATTTAAAATTCTAAAAATACCACAATATAAAAATATTTTATTGGCACTTTTAAGGGAAATAGCAATAACAATTCGTTTGAAAGATTTTATTTCGCTCCTGGTATAAAAGATCAAGAAGATCTGAAAGAATTTGGAAACGTTTTTGCTAGAAATATACACATGTAAGCCAGACAATTTCTTTATTGGAGATGAAATATTGTTTGAATGTTTATGACACATATTGCCTCAATGTTTATGCCATACAAAAATTAACAGCTACAGTATATTAACGTACAAATAATTTTCTTCACAAAAACCCCCCAACATTTCAAACATTTAATCAAGCGGGTCGTCTCGAATCTTGACGTTCGAAATAAAAAACTGTGAATAAATATTATTTTATAGAATTTGTGGAAACACTTCCGTTCCTAAAAATGCTAAGAAGTACATTTGGTAACGTTGAGGAATTCGTTTGATCAATTCCGCAATATTTTTGAGAAGTTCAACAAAAAAATCAAAACTTCTTAAATTCAGCCAATCAAATTCAGGAATTCGTTTGACCGGTAAGACTGCATTTGATTGGCTCGGTCAATTTCGATTGGCACATTTTAACAGGAAGTTGTAAATTTTTTTATGAACCTCTCAAAAATATTGCGGGATTGATCAAATAAATACTTCACCAGGTACAAAACCTGCACTTCACATGACTTTCACATTATCCATTGCACTTGTTGCCCCGTAGCAAATATTTGCATGTAATGAGATAATCAGGAGGATATTAATTCACATTCTTTTTATCGGTTTGTTTCAAGTTTTCCCTTCAAATGTCATACATGAGCTCATTTTAAGGTCAACTGCAATGGGTCTATTATCATGGTTAACATGATTCACCAATAACCTTATGAATTATTAATGATATTTGAAGACAAGTTACATAAATAATGCAAAATAAGTATATTCCACAGCTCAAATAAGAGTTAGAAAATCGTACTACACGCCAATGTTAACGTTCCCTATATTACTCTTTTTTTGTCAAAACGAAGCTAAATTATACTTTTGGGCATGTAGATCATTTCTCAAAAAAGGAGCAAAAAATTTATTACAGATCAAACTACTAAAGCATATTTACAACATATTTTTATCTACGACAAATTTTATGTTTTTAACTTAAAACTCACAATTCTTGTGATAGTTTGCACATATCGGAACTGCTCGAAAGAATGTCGTCACCATTTTTCCTATCCGACATCCTGACGATAATTAATTTCCAATATCGCTAGGCGTCTTAAAGACAGTACTAGGTACATACGTATAACTACGCTACACTCAGTGTGTTATTTTATAAATGTAATGAGAAAGTAAAGTAGAAAAGAATTGTTCATTTTGTGTTATAACGCAACAGAAATAAAATATGTACCTAGGACAATCCAATGGCTTGTGTAATTCAGTTCAGACCACTTTTCGAGAGTGTGTTCCACGCCATAACCCTTCAAATGAAATATCAGACATTACATAAAATTAGAATAATCACTTCCGCTTAAATTGTCAGCATCTTAACGTACATATATATTAGAATTAATACTACAACAGGCCAATGTAATATATTCTTTTTAAACCCCATATATAAAATAACGAAAATGCTAATATTATTAGTCGCAATTTCAGAATCAATTACTAAAGTAATTAGGACAGCTACTGATTGTAGATAATTACTAATTAGTCGCATGGTATATTTTTTCTTTCGCATTTCTACACTCTCCACTCCTACTCAATGAACGCCATTTTTCCGTGGCCAATATAGATTTATTTTCGTGTTAAATTATAGGTTTAAATTATAGGGCTTTCCGCCTCAAAAGTTGCATGTGAAAATAATTTTAGACTTGTGAGGTACAGGTAGCTACCCGCTATATTATGAACATGTTATATGATTATACATTACCCACATATTTCGGGGCCCATTAAATTAGAACCCCTTGATACATATTTTCGTTACTGATATCTGATATCTGACTGCCTAGCGGGTAAAGGACTGGACTGCCACATTGACGTAGCTAATGCCTACAATCCTACTACAACCTACCTACAATGCCTACAATCCTACTCCTACAATCTATAAACCTACCCGTTCAGAATTATTGCCGTCAAACATGACACCAAGGTATGCCAAATGAAATATATTGAGGAAGCCGAAAGCCAGATTGATTGCAGTCACCCAGTAATTGGACTAAAATTAAGAGAAATTTAAAGAAATAATGTTCAGTACAACATAATAGGGATACCTGTACATTATATGCACATAATGTGTTGGAATGAGTAATATGTTAGAAGTGAAAAAGAAAATAGCCAATTCTTAACTGCAATCATGTTTTTGAGGCATGAGCATGAGCACGCGAAGACTGAATGACTTTATTCTCCATTTTCGGGACTAGTTCACTATTAGTTAAACAGCGTGGATGCAAAGTGAAATTTAAAACAGGTTACAGTCTTAAATGTAAACATAGGCTTTGTTTGCATTTTGAACTTCTAAATATGTAAAATATGATTTACTAACTGCATGAATATTTGACACTGTTCTGGTTTGATTATCTCGTAAATAAATCATAAATGTAAACAGATTGAAAAAGACTTTGCGAAATTTGGACAATGTTTACATCTGTGGTGTAACCTATCTTTGGGGGAACATCTATTTCTTCTTTCTAATAATTCTGGTAACGTTTTTAACTGTTTCTAGATGTAAATCAATAAGTTTCAAGATATTTTCAAGATACTTTTACCTCCATAAACTTGTGACTACAGTCAGGTTTACATTTTCGCGCTTCAATACACATATTGAGTACACGAGATAATTTCTTTCTAAATGCTACAGAAGGGGAAAATTGGGAAAAAAAATTGCATTATCCTAACACTTTGTTACCATAAAATCACACTGTATAATGGTTACATACCGTGTTCCACATATGCATAAACTGCTATCGATATAAGCACAGCTGCAATTTGAAAACTTAAACCCTTAAAAACACAAAACGACAGTTATAACACATCACGAGAAACACGGAGTACTTTGACAAAATACAAAACAATAGTACTTCCGAAAAGGTCAGCACTGATACAAGATACAAAATAACTACATTAGTAGCGCCCTCTAGGAATCGCTCTGCGATAAGCTCTGTCGTCATATGCAAATAAGTTTCGCACTGATACCCAACACTCTTTTTTGCACTGATACGAAATGTCAGACAGATAGTATAAATATATAGTACTTTATACACGAACCACGCAAGAAACTAGTGCAACCACAACCTTAAGCAACGTTAATATTTTTAAACTTACATGTAAAATGGCACTGGCGGCAAATGTGACGAACATGGCAAAAAATGGCCCCAATCCCCGCGCTTTTTTAAAAACGTCTATGAATTGAAAGTTAAAAGGGTAAGTAGATAATTATGTCTAACTGAGATTTTACGGTGGCAGCGAAAGGATTAAAAGGGAAGTAATGCATGCATAAAGCATAATAAAACACACATTTCTGTTCGTAATTTCCCAATATGTCGCTTCATTTCCCAGCAAAAACAAGCTGCATGGTGAATAACACGTATACGTTTGGATAACTTCGGGGTAATAAAATAGAAAAGATAAGTACTTATTGCGTACAGTTCTTTAGAAAGACATGGTTAGGAACACTCCAATGTATAGCTATTTCTACAAATGATCTGGGGAATTCCACATGCTGCGGACGAGAAACTGGAACTTTCCTGCAAAGAAAACAGTGCACGTGCATTAGCGAGTATCGTATCTAGCACATTTACAGCGAATGCATACCTAGCTGTGTCATATTTCATTTAGCATTACTGCATTCGCAAACCAAAACTAACTACCGTAGTATACATAATTATATTAACATGTTATCCCCGAGCCAACGGCGCGAAGCGCCGTTCCGGGCGTAAGCCCGGCGCGAGGGTTACTAATTCGGCGTCAGCCGCGAAGTTCCAAAGACCATTCTTGCTTTTTTATTAAACATTTACGGCGTTCCAATTATCTAGTTTTATTTTCAAAGTTGACTCCAATTACAGGTGAATTATTCATACTTTGACAATATAACTATATAACAAAACACGTATTTACTGGAACCTCGGGAAACAGTGAGTTTTGTGCCTCGTTTAGCAACAGGCTCGAGAGGCCACAAAACTCACTGTTTCCCTCCGTACCAGTAAATAAGTGATAATTATATAACTGTATCTAATAAACGAATAGATAGAGAGTGCATGCAGTTAAGGGCAATCTAAGTTTACAATACAAGCGTGAGCCGGCGTCTACAGACGTAGCTGTCGAATGATCATTTTATGCTATTTACAAGACACAAAAATATTTATTTATTCATTTATTTATTCGCTACTTGAGATGATAGATAAAACAGCAATAATTCAGAAGCAAATTCTCGGATCTGTTCTGCTCTGAAGACCATAAAGACTGTATCCTTATGCTACACGAGTTACAGGAGTGATAGGAGTCATTAAAACACGGCAAGCAGACAACTTTAAAAGTACAAAATAAAACAAATTTCGATGCCATGCGCATTCACGAAAAAAAAAACAAACAAGAAAACGACCGAGTTGGCAATATTTCGTGTTTTTCCGTTTTTGCTTTAGACGAAGAAATATTCTTTAGACGAAGTATAGTTTTCTTGTTTTTCAGTTTTGAATATCAACAATAAAAAATGTTTATTTTCGGAATAAGATAACTTTTATACCATTCTAATTTTCCCTCTTTATCATCTTCCACAATCGTACCAATACCACAGAGTAGACAGGAAGATTCTGACAGAAAGCTAACAAAATAATTACTACACCGAAAAGAAAGCGCCGTCTGGTATGCAATCAACCATCTATTAAAAAACGAAAAAAATAAATGAGAATCGGTTTGCCCGGTATGTTTTTTCATTACAATACATTTAAGTACACTTGCTCATTCATTAACATCAGAAAACAAATAAATAATACAACTCGTATGAAGACATACTTGTTACTGTCTTCGGGGAAAATCCAGGGAGTAACACAACCGGATAAAATAACAAAAATGTATGCCAATGAAATTGATCTCACTAGTGAAAGACACCACCTGAGAGTCTATAAGTGAATTTCTAAAATCATTAATAATTCATATACAAAATACAAAAAGAAATAATAACCCATATTGGTTCTATATATTGATATGGACTTGCACTAAATTTCTTCTGTCCAAAATCTCAATGCCAGTGTGTGAACGGAATGATTTGCCTCTGGTTAATAAATCTGACATAAAATTTCTCCGAGGTTTGTATATATTATTAAATGCACTGGTAAAAAAGTCGCACAACGCGTATAAACAGCAAAGACCGTAATGCAAACAAACGCTATGCTTACATTTTGAACCTGCAACGTTTTAAAATATTAATACTAATATAATATATATATACAAGTTATAAAAAAAGCTTTTTCATCGCTTGAAACGCGTGCTCCATAACGCGATTGAGCACGGCCAAAAAACGCGGGAATATTTTTCCTCGTTTTTGTGTAAATGAAGCTAGCGCTTTATCTGGGAAGGGGGTTTGAATATTCACATGTTCGTGTTTTGCTGGACTAATCTCTTCTGAAACCACGCCCAATTCAAAAGAAAAAGCATGTGGAACGTGCATGAACTTTACTGTTGTATAGTTTTACTCAGATAGATATCAGTTCCAAATCGCACTGTGTCGAAATATCAGTAAATGAACACGTACTTTTTCTTTTGCGAAATCCAATTAATCATAATCATTAAAAATCGTTCACATGAATCACACCATTTTTCTTGGTTTTTCGATTTGGGCAAAAAAGAGTCGCTCAGAAATTCATTAGTGCAGATATTATTGCTTTCATTGATCATTAGCAATCTACCATACTGATTATTAAATAGACCGGCATCTATGCTAAATCCCAATGTGGTGACTGCAAATGCTGTTCCTGTTGTGTACAAATTGAGCCCATTTAGAAAAACTAGAAAACTCACCACTGGACGACCTTGTAAAATTTGACAATAATCTTTGTACATCATGAAGGGTCCGAATATTATAGAAGCTGGGCAGAGAACGTAACCGCCATATTGCAGAATGTCTGGAAATTCGGCAATTACGCCCTTCTCCACATCAAACGAACAAGAGATTATCTTCATACTCAAAACCATGAATGTACCTGAGAGCAATATACAACACAATTCTGTCCCTTCAACTAAACTTTTTGTTAAGAAGTATGTTTTGTGAGTAATTAACCAAAAAAAAATATAGTGGGTAACTTACCCTTCACAGGACTCCAATCTTCAGTACTTACGACAAGCACTTCACTTAATTAAAAATAAGAAACTGCATGAGGAACTAATGCATACTGATATAGCTGAAATTCGGCTTCTTTGCTAAAAATATAGTGGCCCCAACGTTCTACATCAACACGATTTCTTGCTAAAATTAAGGCTATGCCTTAATTGTCAAAAAACGGCTAAAATTATGACATAGCTTTAATTGTAATGCACGCCGTAATAATCAGACAAGCTTGTAAGACATAAATTAAAACTTTGCTATAATGGGGTGGGTAGTCGTTGGCGGAGGCGGGCCCAAATGTTTGTTTATGTATTATGCGTTGTTTCGTTCTTAAGAAAATGATGCCTTTAAATTAAGACTTTATGTCTATAGTTGCTTCGTTTAGCGAAAAGACTTGATAACAGGCTTTTCATAAACGCTTTTTAGCAATTGTTGCGACATGTTTTGAGAATTCTATAAAATTCTCGCTCAGAGAATTTTCACTCTTGTGATGTTTTAGTAAGCAAGGTAAAGTAAATTTGACTGAGATAGTTCGGTAATTTCCATTCATCAATCGGCTGTTATCGCTTCATCACAATTGCTGCCACATGTTTTGAAAATTCTAGAGAATTCTCGCTTAGAGAATTTTCACTCTTGTGATGTTTTAGTAAGCAAGGTAAAGTAAATTTGACTGAGATAGTTCGGTAATTTCCACTCATCAATCGGCTGTTATCGCTTCATCACAATTGCTGCCACATGTTTTGAAAATTCTAGAGAATTCTGGCTTAGAGAATTTTCACTTTTGTGATGTTTTAGTGAGCAGGGTAAAGTAAATTTGAGCTAGTTCGGTAATTTCCATTCCGCAACCCGCTGTAATATAATCAGGTGCGCAGACCAACATGCGCAATTCAATGTTTGGCCCTCCATTGGATGTAGCCAGATAACTTGGTGTAACCACCGTAAACATATGTCCTCTGAAATGAGAAAATCACGCACGCATCGATATTCATAGCAGGACACATTTAAAATAATTTTTAGAGCCACAATTTATAGAGCGTTGCTGAGCAACACTATTATGTTATTAGAGTTATCACAGCTGTCCCAGGCATGTCATACAGATTACAGTGACATCCGGCGGATCAATGCAAAAATTTGAAAAACTCAGTATTTATTTAGCCTCCCTGGGATAATTGTTCGATGCTGGGTTAGGCTACAGCTGGGACAGTTCAACACACTGTTTTAGTTTTTTAATTTCTACACATCTGTATATTCAAAAACTTCAGAAACCAAAACAACTATCGATCCACACAAGATCTGTGTAAAAATATTTCCAAACTTACAAACAAGCTGCTTTGAAATCAACTTCAAACTTTCACCTTCACTACAAATCTAGGGTTAAGCTAACCGACTTTTGTACGACCGGCCTCCCTGTGTCCATCACGCCACAGATCAGGTATAGAACCAGATGTCTCACTAAGCAAAATTTACGTCCGCGATTTTCAAGAGCTCGCGTCAGCCTTCGTCAGCTTGCTCGCGTCAGACTTGCTCGCGTCAGACTTGCTCGCGTCAAATTTGCTCGCGTCAGATTTGCTCGCGTCAATTTCGTGACACTTAATGCGCATGCTCGAACCTCTGGCAAGTGTAATGCACATTTTTTATTAGAAAAAAGATAGGGAAATGCAGAATTTTGGCAGTTAAACGGTGATTTTAGGCGCAACTACCTATTGATCTTTATTTTCTTGACGAATTTTACTGATAAATGATACGCTGCTTCTTTTTAGCAAGAAAGAATTCAACGAATACCATATTTGACGGCGAAAACGAGAAAAGACTTCAGGAGTGAGAATTTCTGGCAATCTGATGATTCGAACTGAATTCCAGCTGGAATTTGGCACCTTATATGTGAGTTGTTGTTTTTGAACTACCTCATATTTATCAAATTAGCAATATATCTTTGTGTAGTGAGTTCTTGTATGAAAGGGTTCAGTGTTCTTCTTAACCTAAACACTTATTTATGAAAATAGAGTGAATATAGCAACTTGAACAAACAGTGTCATGAAGCAAGGGTACTCAAAAATACAAATAGGCTCTATTTAAATGAGTATTCACAAACTACTTCAGCAATATCTCAATAGCTAAGTGCACTGTTGTTGATGTTGTGGTCAGGATTGTTATTGTTGTTGTTATTGTTATAATTATAAACCCTGACCACATCAACAACAGTGCATTTAGCTATTGAGATATTGCTGAAGTAGTTTGTGAATACTCATTTAAATAGAGCCTATTTGTATTTTTGAGTACCCTTGCTTCATGACACTGTTTGTTCAAGTTGCTATATTCACTCTATTTTCATAAATAAGTGTTTAGGTTAAGAAGAACACAGAACCCTTTCATACAAGAACTCACTACACAAAGATATATTGCTAATTTGATAAATATGAGGTAGTTCAAAAACAACAACTCACATATAAGGTGCCAAATTCCAGCTGGAATTCAGTTCGAATCATCAGATTGCCAGAAATTCTCACTCCTGAAGTCTTTTCTCGTTTTCGCCGTCAAATATGGTATTCGTTGAATTCTTTCTTGCTAAAAAGAAGCAGCGTATCATTTATCAGTAAAATTCGTCAAGAAAATAAAGATCAATAGGTAGTTGCGCCTAAAATCACCGTTTAACTGCCAAAATTCTGCATTTCCTTATCTTTTTTCTTATAAAAAATGTGTATTACACTTGCCAGAGGTATTGCGTGTGCAATTCGTGCTCTCACGTAGCAGTACACGTCAGCGTGAATTGCGTGTGCAATCGTGCTCTCTGGTTGCGTCATCTCGCGTGTGCAATTCGTGATCAGCCGAAAAATCGCGGACACGAAAACATTAGGAATAGATAGGAAGTGAGACATCTGGTCAATCCCTGATCTGTGATCACGCTGAGCGACCAGACCTTTAAATCCGCCATTTATTGGCGGCAAAATCATCGTTTCTCGCTCAGGGTATTTGACTTATACAAAAGATAAAAGAAAACAGGTAAAAATTTTGTGCTTGTAAACAGTTGTGTGACACTTAGTTCCTTTACAGTTGTACTAAATTGCGAAGTTTTCCTAATAAATACTGTTATCGCATATTTTCTCGGCGAAATTTCGAAATTTGGTGCTAAAACGTCGCGGAGTTGGCAACAGTCAACTCGTTTACAGAAATACTATAAACGTTTTTATAAAACAAAATTTGCCTAATTCGGTTTTAATAAAGGTCTGGTCAAAGACGTGAGCGTTACTAGCGTGAGCTGATGCAAATATAATTCCAAAATATTGTTTTAACATGATGTATGCAAGGAATACAATGTACAGGTATATTTATAAAACGTCAATCCTCAAAACCACAAAATATAGCCAGAGGCATTGTTTTGGAAATCCTAATACTAAATTGGTATTTTTCACAATAGCCGATATAGCTGACTGCTAGCTGAAGAGATTATTAGTGATTTTATGAGCAGTTACCCAATGTCAAATTGGACATGGAAAATGTTGTGTCTACATGCTACAAAGTCTAACCTTGGAAAATATTAATGGGGGGGGGGGGGGATCAGAATTAATATTTATTTTGGAGTCTTTCCAGGATCTGAAACAAAAGCCCAGGCAGAGACTGAATAGAGGATATTTAACCACCTTTCATCACAACATTTATATAAAATATCTTGAATAAATGACAGCAGTGTAGTCAAAAAAACAAGACATAGGATCTTTTATTACTATTCCCAATAAAGGACCTTCACTCAAAACATCAAATTTTGCTTATATTGTCTCAGGCAGCAAAAGATCCTAATATATTTTTGTTTTTTTTAAATAAATTTTAAAAAAGTAGTTGGTTATCTACTCAAATCGTTATGAATAAGCGATATGCATTCATAATAGGAATATATTATTTTTTATTATAAAGGCATAAGAGCATAAGGAATGTGCATGAAAGTTGGATGTAATTGCATATTGTATATTTGTTGTTGTCTGCTGACTGAGTGCCAGAACTTCACCCCAGGTGAGTAAAATTGTCTGTCTTTACATGGAATGAAATAGTAAAGTAGGGCAAACATCCAGTTGTGCTGTTTATCAGCTAAACATTGTTTCAATTTTTTTGAAGTTGAAAAATATATTATAGGATTTTTTCATTACCGGTACAAAAACTCTGGCTATATCTGTGAAAAAAATGTTCAGGCCATACTTTACTTTATCAATTTTAACTAACCAGAACAGGAATTTAAAGATAAAATTATTTTGGCTTTGGACATATGGAGGGGAGTGGGAAAATTTTAAAACAAGACTTGATGGTAAATTGATTGAAAATCATGGGAAAATTTATGAAAAAAGATTGTAAATTTATGAAAAAATCGATATAGTTGGTAAATTAAATATTCAACAGAGGAACACCACCTCAACTCTAAACCCAGAATGGTCAGAGTAAGCCCCAGTCTGCTCCTTTCTAAGAAAAGACTCACTATTTCTAAGAACCACTATTTGTGTCTCACAAAGTATTGGACAATGCCATTCAGTGTATAGACAGGACAACTGCAGATTACTCAATAAGAAGCAGAATGTAAACATGCAATTGCCCTTTTAATGGGTAAATGAGCGAGCTTTGACCTTATACTTATTACAATTCAATGGGAGACAATTAGTTCCAAACATTAGACAGTATTGTATTTCACTTACCACGTTAACAAGAATGCAACACAAAATAAGCTGACAACGCCACCTTTGTGCCTTGCCGCTATACACATGAGCATGTAACCCCCTCCACACAGCGCTAACAAATGATAATGCATAGAATGCTCGGTGAAGAAAATCACAAATGTAGCAACTCCCGTGATGCATGATATCAAATGTTTAACCCTCGCTGGCATATTGACAAGCGTCGCAACACGAAGTATGAAACACATTGAAAAGATTTTCACCGCCACTTTCATGGTCTGCCATGTCGTTGGACCGAGACAGGAGTCTAAGGTTGTAGCAAATCCTCCGCCGACAAGCGTTCCTACACTGGTCATAGAAGTCGCGAATTGCTCTTCATAACTTTGGTACAATGCGAGAAGCTCGTCTTCGGTAAGATCAGATAAATCTAACTCGCTGCCATCCGGAAGCATAATGGTCGTAGATTCGCTCATATTCAAGCCTGGTTTTCTAAAATACCTTGTGTGTAGTTATATTTGTCGCGTAAACGGTCATAGTTTATATACGGAACGAAGAAGTCAATCAACTTTCTTCATGTTGCTTTTGTCAACATGATATGCGCCGGATGTGGCACACTTTGTTTCGATTTCCGGTTCTTGGGTAGGCGGTGCGCCAAGTGTAAATTTATTATTTAGCGAATATTTGTTCGTATTTTTCATTTTTATGAAACATGGCTTTAGAGTAAGGTATTTATAAATAATTGACATTCACGTGTTTATTTTATCTACATAACTGGTCGTACAAACAGCATTATTTATAAATAAACGCATGTTTGCCTCATTATTTATAAATAATAACCGTTTTTAAAATGTTATTTACATATAACTATGTGCATAGAGGGTGATAACGGGGAGGGGGGGGGGGGGGGGGTTGGATCACGTTTGATGAGAGGGAAAACAGCCATTTCACATTTAACAGGTAAAAAATTAGTAATTTCACGAAATTTAATGAACTCGTTTTTAACTGTGTAATGCCTTTCTAACCCGTCGGCCTACTTTTACGTTGTAGAAAGTAAAAAGCACCAATGAAAGCTCAAATTCGGACGAATTTTTGTAAAAACAGCTAATATATGTAGAAAAAATGAAGAAAATAAATGCATTTAGTAAAATTGTTGCAACCAATGTATTGTATTTTGTTCTTTAGCACTTACTCCTACTCGTCCAGCTACCAATCACGGCTCAGGAATAGGCAAGTAATGCCTCAGTCATTTGTAACCACGCCCCCCCCCCCCACCCCCGGGACATAGCGGGGAACTTAACACTAACCAAGTGTTAAAAACTGTTAATTTCCCCATCCCTGGTGCAAAGTTACTTGTTAAAGCCCCAGTATGGCAGGGCCTCAAAACATCCAAATCAACCAGATCACACATTAGTTTAAAACCTTATGAAGTGTTAAAAATATTACGCCAATATAACAAGAAAATAGTAACAGTTAATATAACAAATATATAAAGCTCGTGTTTATAAAGTGCGTTCAATCATGCATATCAAATTTCAAATAGATCTTTTAATATTGCTGAAACAAATAAGGTAAAACCTGATTTAATGTATACCTACTGTAAGTTTATGAATTGCTAAGGATACATAAACATATTAAAAATCATACTTTCTACATCTAGCGTAAGTCAAAATAAATTACCACAGCTCATTCTAGGATATATTTACATTTTAAAATACCTTCAAAACAACTTCATTGGTTAGATTTTATTCTTTTGAAATTCATAACCTATGACATTGTTATAAGGTTATTTTGAATTTAAAATTGAGCTGCTATAATTTATTTTGACTTACCCTGGATCCGCCACTGCTACAAGTTGTTTTGTGGGACGCCATTTTAGGACCGGCTGTTAAATCCCGGTTTGATTCCCCGGTGTTAAAATTCGTAGTTCATTTCACGGCACTACGGGGCATATTGCGCTGTTAAATGGCGTTAAATCCCCGTTATATTTTTGAACATCCCCGCTATGTCCCGGGGGTGGGGGGGGGGGGGGCGTGGTTACAAATGACTGAGGCATAAATCACATTTCACCACACAAAAATTCGTCAAATCTCATTTCACAACAACAAATATTGGCAATTCACGGCTCACGAAAAACCCCTCTACCACCCTCTACATAGTGCTGCATTTTTTCTATATAGCTGTTTAAATATAATGAATCAGCACTTGCCAGCGAACAATTATTTACATATAATAAATTTACAAATGACATAACGTCACGCGCCAAATTAAGTGTAAATTTATTGATTGGCGGGGAAGTGGCCAGGTTGAAATATAGCTTCTGACCAGGAATCTCTTGGATAGCCACCTACCTTAATTGATCAAGACACTGAAAGACAATAAAACTACAGAAATTGAAATTCTAAAGAACGATTCATAAACACTGATCACTATTGTCTCCTAAAACGGATAACAAAACGTATTCATATTAGGTCTTTACTCAATCTCTTGCAAGGACCGCGGACGCTGTCTCTAGAGTTGCATGTTTCAGACCCCATATACTCGGACATTTCTCAAGTAAGTCAATATAATATTTCGTTGTATCTTTAAGCATATTTTCGAATCACAAAGTCAATGATGTATAACATGTATTCGAATTTTTCCGTTGTGGCGTCCAACACTGGCAACAGCCAAACTAAGCTACGTATACTAATCTAGACTCATATTTATTTTGTGTAAACTTAAAACATACTTATTTTACATGCCAATACGACAGCGCATGCAACTCACCATCACAGAATAGAAGAAAAAAACAGGGTAGTTCTTCGAGTCGGAACCTTTGAAGTTTGCCTGTTCCGCCATTATTCTGGCCAATCAATTGCATAAAAATAGGGATTCCCCGGGATACTGTGTCATCATGTTTTAAAATCTTTGACTCCAACTTTCAAAGTTGTTGCCAATATCAAACAACGAACTTTATGCCCTTTATATGATACCCCATTAAATTTTGGTCGTTTAATTGGGCTGCTTATGGTAAAGTGACATTAAATAAATAAAATGACCTATTTCGCAAGAGTGCAATAAAATACGTTTCATTGCCCTCCATTGAGTGCAATAGTTTAATCTTTCCATTCCACTCTTAATGGTTTTAATAAATCCCAACCGTCAAAATCCTCCTCGTACGGTGATCGCAGTGTACTTTAAACAATGATCTGGCCAAAACAGACATGGCGTAAATGTGATTTAATACAAATAGCTACTGCTCGTCAAAAATCAAAATGGCGGTAAAAACCTTTTTGTTTTGGTAACTGAGGATGATATGTGTGAACTTATTGACGATTCTGATGCCGAAAAATAAGAAACAAGTCAAATACGCTGAAAATCGCATGAATTCCTTTGCAGGAAAACGTAAGCAGCCAATTAGACGACCAGGTATTATTCATGATCAAAACAAATGATGAATGTCTTCATCCGTGCAATAGCCAATAGTAAGAATATTTTCACGAGGTGAAAGATGGAGTGTTCGATTCAACTCGGCTATCGCCTCGTTGAATGGAGGATTCCATCTTTCACCTCATGAAAATATTCTTACCATTGCACTCATTAACGTTCATTATTTTTATAAGGCACAAGTATGCCCTACATGTATATACATATATACATATTTATCACATACTTGAGTCTTTATCTGGGCGATAACACGGTGACATAAAAACGATATGTCCCGTGATATCGTTTTTTGTCTGTAATATCTTTTTTGTCCCGCGATATCGTTTTTTGTCCCGCTCAAAACAAAGATGGCGTCCGACTGAAGAATCGATAGAGAGATAACAATAAAAATATAAAATAATACAAGGAAAATAACACAAAGAAATTTGCAGCTATTAAAAGATAAGTTATTTTTGGTTTGTTTTTGTAATTTCTACCTGTTTAGCGTATTTTAAACAATAATTTTTAATTCATTTTGAAATGTACTCGAAGTATACATATTTTGAAAATATACTGATCTGGTTTTTGCTCTATGTATAGGTTATCACATTCGAGACTCGGTAATATCAGTTATATCGTTCTCGTTACGATATCATATTTTGTCCCTTGTTCGCTGCGCTCACTCGCGACAAAATATGATATCGTCTCTCGAGCGATAAAACTGATGTCACCTCGCCTCACATATGATAACCTATACATATATTTCTAAACCTCATTAATAATTCATGAGAAAAACACAAAGGAAATCATAGCCGTGACTAGAGTCTATACATGAGATAAAACACATGTCGATTTTCACAAATCTTTTACTTCGATTTTCTCGGCTTACACAACATTTAGGCTATATTGAAAATTCTTTTATATACAAACAGACAAGATGGGTATAAAATGAATCGATTTAGAAGTCATTTAAAACACTCGCAATTCGCGCTTTATCCACTCCTGCGCGTGTTTTAAATATTACATATATATATAAATATATATATATGTATATATATATATATATATATATATATATATATATATATATATATATATATATATATATATATATATATATATATATATATATATATAATTTCCAGATCAATAGGACCAGTCATGCCAGAAAGATCAAAAATGATGCACAAGTCTAGGTTCGTATGTATGGATATGAGCAGTTTAAAAAAGCGAACCACCAACAATTTCTGACAACCTTCAATTGATAACTGAACTTTATTAAGACGTTTCGGCTACAGCCTTCATCAATCTAAATATATATATATATATATATATATATATATATATATATATATATATATATATATATATATATATATATATATATATATATATATATATATATATATATATATATATATATATATATATATATATATATATATATATAGTAAAACAGTAACTGAGTAGCAGCTGGGAAATTTGTCTGAGCATGCGCCAGATAAGCCTGCGTGAACGCGTGGAAATTGCGTGATTTACCTGTGATATTTAAAAATCACATAACAAACACGGATCACAAGCATTTTCAGTGGACTAAACGACCTTTTAGCGTAATTTTTAAGAGCACGCTAACAAATCAGGTGAGTAGATATAAACATGAAGGCCAAGTTCCAGCTAAAATCATGTTGGAGCAAAAGGCTGATTTTTTAAAATTCGACTCAAACTAGTCAACGCTCGTACTCGAACAACAATACAAAAATGTCACTGAAATCGATCGACTAAACGCGTTAGTCAATTGAAAAATATCTTTACCATTTGTACGAAAACATTTATAAAGTATCAAAGACATCATTGCACTGACAGCCACGTGATTGTGGATGTTTTATCACTTTCACGACCATTTCAACAACAACCGTAATTTAAAGTACTTTTCCGGTAGCGATTTTCACAACAAATTATTGGCCATGAGCGGAATTTATAAAACAAAAAAATTGGTTTCGAAAGGAACATAAACATATTGGAAGTAACAGGAAACAAATATCTTTTTGGAGCAAAAGCTAAATTTTTCAGTATTAAGTCAAACGTAAATTCAACATCACGCTTAATTCTTGGCAACCCACTCACATGTCAAAGTTTGGAAATTTGCTTCAACAGACGATGTCATCACTTCAAAATATGATTAACTGACAGCTATATCAGTCCTTTACTGAAATCAATGAAAAATTGTGAACAAAATTATAACTGGCTCGTCAAAGAAACTAAATTCCGAGCACCTCTGAAACCAATCTGTATTTCGCAAATAATATGCTAATTGCATTTTGTGCTCAGCCGCCAACAATATTTTTGCACAGCGGTGGCAAATTTCCCAGCTGCTACTCAGTTAAGTAACTGAGTAAGACTAAAATTTCATTATGTGCAATAAAACTACAAATTTGTTTCGAGAGCTCTATACAGGAGACTCTCTCATCAGGTTATAAATACGACCAGACTACTGCTTGCTTATTTAAATGTTTGTTAAACAACACTTCCGTGCGTGGCGACACGTATTTACTAATTCATTTCTACTGTTTAATGAACACAACTGAGGCTTACATATTATGAAGTACTTTTCGGCAATGCATAAATTGCATCTTTTGTTAGTATTTGAATACGAATTTGCTCTCGCCAGAATTCTCCATTTTGTATATATGTATATATATATTTATATTGATGAGGGCTGTAGCCGAAACGTCTTAATAAAGTTCAGTTATCAATTTTTTAAACTCCTCATATCCATACGTACGAACCTAGACTTGTGCATCATTTTTGATCTTTCTGGCATGACTGGTCCTATTGATCTGGAAATTATTGTTAAACGACTATATATATATATATATATATATATATATATACAAATTAGTGAGTAAAGTGCCAATCCAAAAGTTTTGACACTTTCTTAAGTACCACGCAAATTAGTGAGTAAAGTGCCAATCCAAAAGTTTTCACACTTTCTTAAGTCATTGATTAAATGCTGCATTTAATACCATACCAGAGAGCATAAGCAAGTCCGTGTTGACAAAAACGTCGCTTGCTTGAGCCCTCTACTGTATATTTACACAGCAGTTTGCTAAATAACTATCTCTATGATGTCTACAATATCCATAGGCGTACGAGAGGGTGTGGCTGGGGGGGGGGGCAGCACCCTAATTTTTTGAGAACTTAGTCCAGTCTGGCAAAAATTGTCATGTCATTCGGGCATGGACGTTAGGAGTGGTCTGTTGATAAGACGAACATATAGATCCATATTATTATGGAACAACAAGCGTTCGAAACGCACGTTGGGCTGTTTAAAATTGACAGTTGCTAACGTTGAAACAGGGCGTTTACGCGAGGTTTACGCTGACATGCTATAGAGAAGGCGTTTTGCTGCCTTTTACATGTGGCTCGTTGACATTGTTATTACCATTTGCGTTCAAGCCGCAAGCTTACGGTTTGTTTCAGGTTTTACACAATGGTTTGTGCAGTTAAAATGTCGCGCTAGACATCTCAAACCTGCTACGTTTGAAATGCACTATGCTGGGCGTGACTTACACATTATATTTATATGTGTAAGAGACATTACGTTTTCTTTACATGATGTACTAAGAAGATGACGGCACACAAACACATGGAAGGATAGCTGGGTGATTTTTATGTATTTTTTGTACGAAAAGGAACACTGCAATGAGCTACTTTATTGTTGTTTATATTTTGTTTGTAAGATTTATAAATAAAGAGTTTTATTTAACGAAACGATCGACTTCATTACATGGCGCCCAACGTGGGGCATTGCGGTGTTTACTAACGAAATCGATGAGCAAGTCTTGAAGCATATGAAATGATCGAATTATGATGGAAACCGACGAAAAATTAAAGCGACTAAAGGCGATACGATTGGGAAATCGAGGCGTTGTAACGAAGTATATAAAGGAAGCGATCGAGCTATTAAACGACGAGGATAAATCAACGCATACGACCGACAGATTGAACACAATTGAGAAATTATTAACCGAAAAAGTCGAGCTATTGAAGCAATTAGATGTCAAAATTCTTGATTTGTGCGATGTAGAAGATATCGTACAGGAAATTAACGAAACCGAGGAGGTATATTTGAGAGTATGCGATGTAAGGGTAAAAATTTCGAAGTTTTCGAGCGAATCTATGGTTACGAATGGCAAGGATATAGTACAAGGTGTTGAATCGAATACAATTGAAGGAAATACGGACACGCAAAACAATTCTCAGGTGAGTGAAGCCATATTTACACCCGCATCGTTGCAAGATACAAACACGAATTTAGTCGAGGACACGAACACGAAAATCACGAACACGCAAATCACGAACACGCAAATATCGGGCACGAACACGCAATTATCGAGCACAAATCCGTTAACAACAGTACGATCCAAGCTTCCCAAGCTTATTTTGCCAAAGTTTAAAGGTGACGTAACAAGTTACAGGTCGTTTTGGGAAATATTCGAAAGTACAGTGCACAATAACATGCAATTAACAATCATTGATAAGTTCAATTATTTGGTATCATTACTCGAGGGGTCAGCCCTTCGCTACATCAAGGGGCTCGCTATAACAGAAGAAAATTATCAGGCTGCCTTAGATATACTGCAAAAAAGGTTTGGTAACTCGCAGCAGATAATCTCCGCCCACATGGACGAGTTACTTAAATTACAACCATGTACCAGTGAGAAATCAAGTCAACTACGCTATATGTAAGATAAGGTCAGTGTTAATGTGAGGGGGTTGGAAGCAATGGGGATTCATAGTGAACAGTATGGAAGTCTTTTAATTCCTGTTATCATGTGTAAGCTCCCAATTGAAGTGCGATTACAAATAGCAAGAAACACCAAGAAAGATGTATGGGTCATAAAGGACTTACTGGAGTTAATTCGAAAGGAAGTCGAGGCTCGTGAGCTCAGCGAGCACGTAAAGGTTACTAATGAAGTCAAGCGATCACCAAATACCAATCCCAAGAATGTAGGATCGATCTCGTCACTAGTAGCACAGGGGGGCCAAGATAAGCGCTCTGTTATGATCATGTGTGCCTTTTGCACTAAGCCGCATTATTCTGCCTCATGTGAGGCTGTGTCAAATTTGAAAGATCGAAAGGACATATTACGAAGGGATGGCCGGTGTTTTGTCTGTCTGCAATTTGGACACCGGGGTAGTCAGTGCTCACGGCAGTGCAGGCAATGCAATGGCAAACACTATCAATCGATTTGTGAAAGGAAGATCAATAAGTCCGAGAATACGGGTGAGAAGGCCCCAAAAAACGGTAGTCCAGCTGATGTCGAGGATTCAAATCAAGTCGAGAATGGGAAATCGCTTACAGCGAATACATCAGGTGGGGAAGATTGCACAAGTACAGCCAACCAAACCATAGCAGCAGCGGGTAATTTAAAGGGAAATAAGCGTACGATCTTTCTTCAAACGGCGACGACAACGGCTTGTGCCAACGGAACTGAGATTCCCGTACGAATTTTGATGGATAGTGGAAGCCAGCGTACATATGTAACGGACGCGTTGAAGAACAAACTAAGCCTGAATCCTGAGAGGTCTGAAGTCTTAAATCTGAATACATTTGGCAACGATCAAGTGGAAAAACGTCGATGTGATCAGGTTCGACTCCAGCTTAAGGGACAGACCAGGGACATTGAGATAACGGCACTTTCGTTTCCGAAGATTTGCGCACCACTTTCCACGATGCTTGACATCGATCACTACCCACACTTGCAAGGTTTAGAACTCGCCGATGAAAGTTTGCTTGACGACACTTTCTCCGACGTAGATATTCTGATTGGGTCCGACTTTTATTATGATATTATCACGGGAGACATACGGCGCGGTGATGAAGGACCATGTGCGGTAAACAGTGAATTTGGATGGCTCGTGTGTGGGAGTGCGAAGGCCAAAGGCTCACGATCAGGGGAGACGGTAGCAAATTTCGTAGTAGATCGAGCAGATAGTCTATCGGGCGATGCCTTTGTTAGTAACGAAGATCAGCAAGTGACCGATGTCCTTCACAAGTTTTGGAGCACTGAATCTATTGGCATTTTCGAAGAAACGGATGTTGGCGGTAAGGAGTTCCTAAGTGACGTAAAGTATGACGAAACGAAATCGCGTTATCAAGTGAGGTTGCCCTGGAAGGAGGGATGTTTACCTAAATCAAGTGGCTATCATCAGTGTGCGAAACGATTGGAACATGTGTATTCTCGCTTAAAGACCGAACCGGTGTTGCTCCAGGAGTATGATAATGTTATTCGACAACAATTAAGGACGAGGATAATTGAAGAAGTTTCTGAACCCACCAAGCTTGAAGGGACTTACTATTTACCGCATCATGGTGTGGTGCGTCGCGAGAAGCTTACGACGAAAGTGCACGTCGTGTTTGACGGCTCGGCACGGCATGGAAGTTCATTATTATCGATAAACGAATGTCTCGAAAAGGGGCCGAATTTAGTACCTCATCTGTTCGACGTGCTACTTAAATTCAGGGGATTTCCGGTAGGAATTACCTTTGACGTAGAGAAAGCTTTCCACCAGATCGAGATTGATCCTGACGATAGAAGAATGCTCCGTTTCTTGTGGGTTGATGATATCACGAAAGACAAGCCGGGTATTGTGCATTATCAATTTAGCCGTCTTGTGTTTGGACTTACACCGAGTTCTGCAATTCTGTCATCGGTAATGGAGCACCACCTCAAGGAGCAATCCAAGGAGCATCAATCGGTTGCGTCGGTATTGGAGAATTCATTTTACGTTGATGACTTTATAGGCGGGGCATGGGATGACTCGGGAGCTGTCGAAATTTACGAAAAAGCTGACGAAATAATGGAAAATGGTGGATTTAAACTGCGTAAGTGGGCTTCGAATTCCAAAGTATTCCGAGAGCGAGTAGCATTAGATCAATTGACAAGCCTAGAAGAGTCAAAGGATTTGAATGTCTTGGAAAACGAACGAGACGAAGGCATTACAAGAAATGATCGGCTGAGCACTCAACAGGAACAGCATATTCATGATTCAGCGAAAGATGATCAGAAAACGAAAGTTGCAGATAGCTCAACGGCTCGTAATCTGCCCGGCCAGATAAATGGCAGAACCGAAGACGAGGACGACGAAAATTCCGTGAAGGTACTTGGAGTTTCTTGGAATGTAATTTCGGACGTATTTGAATGTGCTAAAACATTGCTTCCAACAAAACGATCCGTTCTGAAATTGTCGGCAAAGATCTTCGATCCCTTGGGATTTTTATCCGCCTTCACGATTTTGTTAAAAACGTTCTTTCAAAGTTTGTGCGCAGACAACGTTAATTGGGATGATTCTTTGACTGGCGACGTTCTTAAATCATGGAACGAAATCATGAAAGACCTATCGAGTTTACAGCCTATCAGAATACCGCGATGTTATTTTGCCATTTCCAACAATCCACTTGTCTTCGAGCTACACGGGTTTTCTGATGCGTCTTGTAAAGCATACGCGGCGGTGGTGTATTTACGAACTGTGTACGTGTATGGGGGATGTGACATACAATTAGTAGCTTCAAAGACGAGAGTCGTGCCAGTGAAGAAACAGTCCATACCCAGGTTAGAACTGCTCGGGGCAGTTATCCTCACAAGATTGGTTAATTGTATACGGAAGGCAATTACGTCATTGCCTGTAGTACCTAAAGTCATTTTGTGGACGGACTCGTACACGGTGTTTTGCTGGATACGGAACTCGAGGGCGTGGAAAACGTACGTAAAAAACCGCGTTAATGAGATACGTGATCTTACCAATGTTACGGAATGGAAGTTTTGTCCAGGGGAAAGGAATCCAGCGGATTTACCTTCGCGGGGATGCAAGACATCGGAACTTTTAGAATGCGAAACTTGGTGGAATGGACCCGCTTTTCTCAGGCTAAGCAAGAACGATTGGCCTAGTGAGCCCAGCCACGACGAAAAGGCAGATCAGCAAGTCAAAGAAGAATTAGTCAAGCCAAAGTCACAGTCCCAAATTACGCGACCATTAGTAAATGTTAAAGCGAGCTCGACATTGGACCTTGACAAAATCGTAGATTGTTCCCGTTATCACACAAAAGCAAAACTACTACGAGTAACGGCTTACGTGAAAAGATTCGTTGACATATCTAGAAGACGTGTGCGACCTATGTCAGCGGAATTAACTGCGGAAGAAATAAGACAGGCGGAAGGCATGTGGTTGCGCTCAATACAACATTCTCATTTCACAGAAGAATATGATGATTTATTCAATCTCAGTGTTAAACAACCTTCGCTATTGGCAAGACAATTAGGATTGTTCCATTATGAAGAAGGGGTGATTCGTTGTCAAGGAAGAATTGATCAATCAGACGTTTCACAGACCACTAAGCAACCTGTTCTGCTTCCAAGTATACATCGCTTTGCCGACCTTGTCATCTTAGAACACCACAATTCTGTCCACCATACCGGCATCAGAGACACTTTGAATAGCGTACGAGAGAAATACTGGATCGTTCGAGGTCGCGAAGTCGTTAAACGTGTTATCAGGCCGTGTATCGTGTGCAAACGGATCGAGGGAAAGCCGTTTGGAACACCAATTAAACCACAACTCCCATTAAGCAGAGTCAGCGACGCCCCGCCCTACGTTTAAAGGCGCGGCAAGGGAAATTAAGAAGATCGTAAGGTCGGCAAACGTACAACGGTATATGGCAGACAAGGGAGTGACGTGGGAGTTTACAGTCGAGAAGGCACCATGGCATGGGGGTTTTTGGGAGAGACTAGTTCGATGCGTGAAACGTTGTTTAAAGAAGATTGTAGGACGTGCATTTTTGTCTTTTGAGGAAATGAGAACGTTGTTGATCGAAATCGAAGGGACTCTGAATAACCGACCGTTGACGTATGTTTACGATGATGAACAAGGAATTTCATACCCGTTGACGCCTTCTTCGCTAATTTGCGGCCGGACGATTGCAACTACTGCCAGCGATAAGCAATATGAAATCCTTAGCACGAATCAAGCTCTAACTCCGTCGAGAAAGGTATCATCGGACGTTGCTGAAACAATTCGCGAAACAATGGAGGTCGGAATACTTCACAAGTCTTTTGGAGACAGCTAGAGCAACCTCGGGAGCAGAGAGTCGTGTTGTGGATGTTGGAGACATGGTAATTTTGAAAACAGATCAAACTTCGCGTTCGTTTTGGAAAGTCGCGAAAGTTGAAGAACTTATCCCAGGCAAAGATTACGTCGTCAGGTCTGCCAGGGTGTGTATTATAAACGACGGTGGGAAAAGAACAATTTTGAGACGCCCTGTTCAACACCTGATCCCGTTGGAGGTACGATCGCAGTCATCTACTACCGAAGAGGACGTTCAACCATCTGCAGTGACGAATGAAAGACCAAGAAGAAAGGCTGCCGAAATGTGCGAGGCAGCTTGCTTACTTGCTAATGTTGTTGTTTTAATATCATTTCTTTAGACATGATATCCTCGGGAGTGTAAGAGACATTACGTTTTCTTTACATGACGTACTGTATAGATGACGTCACACAAACGCATGGAAGGATAGCTGGGTGATTTTTATGTTACTTTTTGTACCAAAAGGAACTTTGCAATGAGCTGCTTCATTGTTTGTTTATATTTTGTTTGTAAGATTTATAACTGATAAAGAGTTTTATTTAACGAAACGATCGACTTCATTACAATATGTTTTATTCATGTTGTTGTTATTGTAAACTCAAAACCAGCAAATAATAATAATAATATATATTTGCCATAAAACATGTTTATACAAAATAGCATGTAGTAGACATAATAAATAGTATATAAACTCTTTGAGAATATAATAATTTGATTAAGAGGTAATTATGATAGAATTTATGTAGTATGGCGAGGAGACCTCCAGAAACCACCAGGCTTGTACAAGGGAGGTCACCTCGTAATAAGGGATTATCTATTAAAAGTTACTTATAATATAATTATGCTATTACTTTATTAGTATTATTAGGCAACACAAAGTGTTGCACAAATATATGTTTTTATCCATAATTTAGGATGACTTTTCCTATAGAAATTTAATCATTCTGCTCCTGAAACAACCAGAAGTCTCTTGATTAACAATATCTTTTGATAATGAATTCCACAATTTTGGTCCCCGAAATAATATAGTAAATTGTTTAGCACTAGTTCTGCAAGCGTGAGTACGATAATCGAATGCATGTCTTGCATCATATATATGTATTTGATTTCCCGTAATAAATGTTAAGTGACGAAGGCAAAGAATGGCTATGGTATAAAAACATAAAATTGGCTGTGTAAAAAGCATTTATTTGGTATATATCCAACACGCCTAGCTGCAAAAAGAGTGGTTTTGTATGTGCACGATAATACGCGTTTGTAATTGCCCGCACAGCGCGCTTTTGCGTTGAAAGAAGCCTGGTCAGGTTACTGGGATAAGTAGAAGCCCAAACGATATTACAATAAGTTAAATAGGGATAAATTAGAGTGTAGTACATCATTAATTTAACATAATTTTAAAACAAATAAGCTTGAAGGATTGCGTGTATTAGTGGAAAACCTGTATCAGAGGACTTACAACAACATATCGACAGTCGCTTGACGTTTGAGACTTAACGCAAATGATACAAACAATGTCAACGAAGTGCAGGTGTACACGTGCGTATAAAAAAACGTGTAACTGGAAAGCAGCCTTTAATTCCCTGCACGCCTAGTGCAAAGCATGAGAGAATTTCATATATCAATTAAAATGTTGTTAGGTTAATGTCCCTAAGTTTCTTTTTCTTTTTGAATCGTAATGAATATGTTTAGTTTATAATAACTGGAGACGATATATTTCTTTCATATCCCGTTTTAAAGAAATTCCTTTAATTAACTGTCGTCCTGTCGTCTCAGATTATATAATTTATGATGACGTCACAAAACCTATGACGCCATGTCATTCGGGCAAATTCAGGCCAGCCCCCCTCCCGCAAAAAATGTGCCCGTATGCCTATGAGAATATTCCCAATTGACATGATAATTATACCTAATTGCAATTACATTACCAGAGTAATTGAGGACTGCAGCGCCTGAAGTAAAGTTAAGATTATATGAGAATACAGAAGTGAGATAGATGGACATTTGAATGTCCAATGGACATTTCTGTTTGTCCGGTGGACGAATAGACATTCCTGTATGTCCAATGGACATTTCATTATGTCCAATGGACATGTAACTTTTACTGCGTCGCTGAGAAAGCTATAATGACGTAATATGATTGAACATAACCCCATGTGGATAGGAGACTAGAGTGTTTCCCATCAGACAATGTCCATTCGACCATCGGTCCATTGGACGAATGGACATTTCAATGTCCACTGGACAAATCTGTTCGTCCAGTGGACGAATGGACATTTGAATGTCTAATGGACATTTCTGTTTGTCCGATGGACGAATAGACATTTGTGTATGTCCAATGGACATTTCATTATGTCCAATGGACATGTAACTTTTACTGCGTCACTGAGAAGAGCTATGATGACGTAATATGATTGAGCGTAACCCCCTGTCGATAGGAAGCTGAGGTGTTTGCCATCGGACAATGTCCATTCGTCCATTGGACGAATGGACATTTGAATGTCAAATGGACATTTCTGTTTGTCCGATTGATTGACGAATTGAGATTTCTGTATGTCCAGTGAACATTTCTAAAGCGACGACTAAAGGCAATGTAATACTGTTATAATATGTTTTTTATTTCTACGCGAGGTAGGAGATCTTTACAGGTATTAATTCTACAGTTCAATAGTCGCCTTCTTCTTCTGAGTTTGTTGGTCTGTCTTGTCTTTTTCTGTCTGTCTGTTCGTTTGAGTAGAGTTTTCACTTCTCGGCTACTCTGCAGCTACTGTCGAGATTCAGCTGGGGCGGTCTTTTATACTAACGGTCGTAGGAGTTTTTGTGCATGTAAACAGAATGGTGGGCTGATTTGGGCTCAGCCAATTAGGTTCTAGTTTTTGGATTTCTGAAATCTCGCACCAGCTCTTTTTCTTTATTTATTTAAGGCGTTGTCGTACTGTCTCAGTCGGTCGTATGCTCCATCAATGTTATTTAAAAATGTTCAAAACTTAACTTATTTCGTTGATTTCTTTAGTAAAACTTAATATCTCTATATATAGGAACTCAACTTCAATGTTTGACCTTTACTTTCCCACAATTTTACAATACTACATTTTTATGACGCAACACTTTTATTACCTGACCGCGCGAAATACCTATAAAAATGATTGACAGTAATGCCTCAAACCTGTGCACGTGCAAGTACAAAGTTTGCACCACTGGAATTTTCCTTATCTAAATAAATCCGACCACCTAGTATTTTGTTTTTATCAAATATTCACAAGTCCAAGTATCATTAGTTATACTGTGAGCCCAATGGAAAAGATAACTGACAGGTCGTGAAAGATTTGCGAATTCTTATTTAATTTATCTGTTCTTAGACACCAAATATGCCCATTATCTTTCCCACTGACGTATCTAGTGTTTACCTTGCCTGGAGAATATAATTTGGCTATTTTTATGCTATTAATGTACTGCTTCGTAACAATACGATTAATTTACTAAGATTTTGTGTAGTTTTATATTTGCTAGCGCGCGTATTTGAAGGCTGAAATTTAATATGCTATCATAAGCGCAACGTAAGAAAATATCTCTCTCAATACGCCACACTATAATAAGTGCTCTCGACGCATAAAACAGCGTACGCAAGCTGTATAAACTTATGATGGCGCTGTGTATAAAACAGCGTGTTTATCAGACTGCACGTTTTAAAGGGAAATGGCAACAAAAATTTTTATTGTCTCATTTGAAAGAGACTCTAAAAGTAATATATAAACGTCTTTTACAAAATTTTTATATCTGTTTTACTTTGGGAGATATTGTCACCTGAATAATCGAACTGTCCGCCGTCTTGGATTAATTTTTAACCTCATTAACAATGTTTTGGTGACGTCACAACAGGGATAAGCCATTCAAAGCTTCTCCTAAATATCTACCAACAATCAAATATTGTTTAAAATCTTTTCAGTCCGTGCTGAAATCCTAAGCACTTGCCATGTGTGTGGTTATTGGAGAAGATTAATCATTGTGTCGTAAGAAAAATAAATTGCGTGACCCCAGTTGTGACGTATCATGCATATCTACAAATATCCAAGATGGCGGACAACTAAAGATTTCAAGTAAAAATATCTCACCAAATAAGGCAGATATAAAAATTCTGTAATAGACTTCTATATATTGTTTTGGAGTCTCTTTCAAATAAGCCGATAAAATTTTTTGTTGCCATTTCCCTTTAAACAAATTTTTGAGTCGGTGCGAATTTGGCTTATGGCAATGACGCTATGTATAAAACTCTGCATAAGTAGATGTGAAAATAGATGAACAAACACTAAAATAAATGGCAAGGGAAAGCCGCCGTTTGACTCAATGTAGTTTTACATGTAGTCCTTGCGTTGAAATATAGTTACCACAGCTAGGTGTATTGAAATATATAAGTTCTCAAGTTTCCAAAGACGGGAATATTAGTTTCAAGTTTTACAATTTCGTTTGGGAATTTTATGCAATAAAATAGATGGAGTAAAAATATTACCGGACCTGTGCTTTGCACAAATAGCAATCACCGGTACTACAAAAACAAAAGCGAGTTTAATTACTTGAATATGTGAACACTCGTGGTTTCATAGCCTAGTTTCTTAATACGCAAACTATAATGTTTTTGCCAAAGGCTCAATCAGGAATTTCCGCGTGCAAAAGAATTTCTTCCCACAGCGATATTTTGCTGATTTACTAACTGAAGCATGTTGTAACTTGCAAAAACACCCAATTATTCCGTAAAATGAATATAACGTGTTTCGATCATTTGATAAGATAGTGAAACAAACATACTGAATTTCCTAAAACAATACTGTTTATACCATGCTATATTTAGACAGTTGCTTTAAGAAAGAAGCATTCTCAAAATACGATATAGTTGTTTCTGAGTATAAACGAAGCATTGTTGCACGTTATTACTAAAACAAACATGCTGAATTTCCTATAACTCGAACAATCCTATTTATACTATGCTATGCTTTATCTACAGTTGTTTCTGAAGAACGAAGCATTCTTCCATTGATAAAGAGGATTTTTGTTTCGGAAGAACGAAGCATTATTGCATTTAATTATACGCCTGCATATAGATTATGTGAAGGACCCATTACTGGCATCATTCTTGCATTATTACAGCTAAGATTTAGCTTATCTGTACGCAGGAGGATGTCACCTTTTTCAATTTAGATTGTCCACACGCATGGCCAGAAATTTAAGACATTGGCACTGGACATGACGTGATTGTTTGAACAAATATGGCTGCCACAATTAGCATTAAAACATGGGAGTTAATGAAAAATTTGCAAAATACAACCGCAATACCGTACTAAAAGCATTTGCCGAGTTCGAATAATCTTTGCAAGGGCTTCGTTATTGCATTGCCGTACTTTTTTTCATTAATTCGTACGTGGAACTGGTTACATTTTAAACAACTATTTTCCGTTCATTCCTTCTTAATAGTTCTCTTCATTATCTGCCATTTTCGCGCAATAGCTATACTTTAGTGTCACCAGTTGGATCCCATCTGTTCTTGGGGCAGTTTGCCGGGTTCGTTTGGCAATTAATATATGTTCGACCACTTCCACAAAAATTTTTAAAGCTGTTTGTTTAGTCCAACAGATTACATTTTCGTGATTAATAACACGAAATTCTTAACTCGTTGCTGTAACAATTACAGCACAAATGTTTATGTTCAACCAAATTTCCACCGAATGAAATCCAATTTTTATAAAGATGTATTCCAGTAGGTTCTCCATGTTTGGTATCAAAATAAAGCTTAGAAACCAGGCTTTAAAACCGTGCAAAGCACAGCATTAGCAAAGCGTTAGCATTTTTGCGAACTAACGCTGCCCTCACAATAGCTAGCGCACGGGCGCAATGTCTTAAATTTCTGGCCATGGACACAGATACTGAAACAAGCATATTGAGTCTCCTGTGAACTCAGTTGTATAATACGACATGTCTTATCCGCACGCAGAAAGATGCCACTTTTTTCAATTTAGCTTGTTCGCACACAGACACTGAAACAAATATGTTATATAACACAACATGTCTAATCCAAGATATTGATTTTGAAAGAACTAAGCATGTGCTAACGGCGGTTTCCAATCAGTGCACGAAGCATATATCTGCACGCAGAAAGATACCACCTTTTTCAATTTAGATTGCCCACACTGACACAGATACTGGAACAAGCATATTGAGTTTGCATCAAGAAAGATTTCACCCTGTTCAATTTAGCTTGTTCGCACGGAGATACTAAAGCAGACATGACTGAATTTCATGTTAACTCAAGCAATCCTACTTATGCTATGCTATGCTATGCTATGCTATGCTATGCTATTATTATTATTATTATTATTATTGTTATTATTATTATTATTATTATTATTATTATTATTATTATTATTATTATTATTATTATTATTATTATTATTATTATTATTATTATTATTATTATTATTATTATTATTATTATTATTATTATTATTATTATTATTATTATTATTATTATTATTATTATTATTATTATTATTATTATTATTATTATTATTATTATTATACATGATTTAGTACTTAATACTATATTAATGTACTTGAGTCAGTTAACATCCTATGGGTATACGCTTTATGGTGATTTACCAGGTTATTTTCATCCTAACGCACTTTTCCGATCATTGCGCCCAGATATTGTACTCACAAAGAACGATGATATCTATATAATAGAACTGACTTGTTGTTTTGAAACCAACACGAAGAAAAGTAGAAGATATAAGTTGGAAAAATATAAAAATATTGAGAACGACTGTAACCGCCAGTTCAAAAATTTTCAAAAGATATTCGTTGAAATAACAACTCTTGGACTAATAACGCATAACATCAAGGAGATATACCGACTTTTCCAAGGAACTAACATAAATGTTTCAAGAATGATAAACAAATGTATGGAAGTGGCAGCACGTGCATCATTCTACATTTATGTTAAACAAAGCGTGGACACATTCAAAAACATTAACATTTTATTAGATCGTGTGCCTGTTAGACTCTGTGGACTGCCCAGGCGTTTCGTCTGAGATAAACGCAGTGTTTGCTATAGTCTATTGATATTGTAATTTACTTAATTTTTCTGTAATAAAGTTATTATTATTATTATTATTATTATTATTATTATTATTATTATTATTATTATTATTATTATTATTATTATTATTATTATTATTATTATTATTATTATTATTATTATTATTATTATTATTATTATTATTATTATTATTATTATTTTCTATTAAAGAATGGTTTCATTGAGAACAGCATTCAGAAAGGCTTCACCCCTGGTATGTCTGGTACCTTCGAACATACATCACACTTAGCATTTCTAGTTAAGCAAGCCAAAAAGCAACAGCGCTCCCTAACAGTGACTTTGTTGGATTTGAAAAATGCTTTTGGTGAGGTTCACCATCGATTGATTCCTACGGTATTACAATATCATCACATCCCAGGGCATTTTCGTAAATGCGTTGAAAATGTGTACAGTGACTTTTATTCATCTGTAATTACTGATGCATATCAAATGCCTTTCATCAAAGTTAATAGAGGAGTTTTGCAAGGGTGTTGTTTTAACCCACTGTTGTTCAATATGTTGATGAATACTTATGTTCAATATGTAAAGTCTGAAAGATTTACTCAACTCGGCTTTACGGCATCCCAACCCCTTTTAAAACCTAAACACTGGTTTCAATTCGCCGACGATGCGGCAATCACAACTGGAGAAGAATATGAGACTCAAATTTTACTGAACGCTTTTACTGCATGGTGTTCATGGGCCAAAATGACATTGCGGATTGACAAGTGTAAATCATTTGGGGTATCTAAAGTGAATTCTACTAGCTCTCAGATTCTTTCTAAATTATATTTAAATCGAAGGTTGATTCCGTCAGTAAACCGTAATGAAAGCTTTTGCTATTTGGGACGTTATTATAATTTTGCTATGGATAATACAGATCACAAGCAGATATTGATCTCGGAGACTGAGGATATTTTGGAAAAGATTGATCGGCTTTCATTACACCCGAAGTTTAAATTACAATTGTACATGAAATACTTGTTACCCAAAATATCCTGGCATTTGACAATCGCAGATATTGACAAGACTTGGGTCAAACAGACATTGGATATGATATGTCATAATAAATTTCGTGCTTGGCTTGAGATACCTCCTTGTGGCACTCTAGATATCCTATTTCTTTCCAAATCCAAATTTTGCCTGAGTATAGTGGATATATCAACGAAATTTACGCAGAGTCAAGTCGTTTTGAGAAATAAATTAAAGAATTCGAGCTGTCCTGACATTCGCCAGGTATATGAAGCCAGTAGCACGAATACTAATGTCCAGTACGATCGTTATCTCAAGCCGAAGGAAGTTATTCGGGAAATCCGGGCTGAAAAAGTTGAAAACATCAAAAATCATTTAACTTCGCAAAGCTTAGTTATAAAATCTCTTTGGAAAGAAGCCTTTCCTGATATGATTAAAGACTGGCATGCCACCTTAGATAAATTACCAAAGAACATTTACAACTTTGTCACGAGATATTTAAACAATACTCTGCCAACTTTAAAGAACATGCTTCTTTGGAATAAAGCAACCAGCAATCTTTGTTATTCATGTTCAAACGTGCAAACCTTACAACATATTGTGTCATCTTGTAAAGTTCATCTGGAGCAAGGGCGTTATACCTGGCGTCACAACTTGGTACTTAAAAATCTTGTTGAGTATTTATCAAGTGTGAAGAAAGATTTAAGCTTTTATGCAGATGTTGACGGCTTTGAAAATCCATCAATAATAGCAGGTTTAGAAGTTCGACCGGATATGATCATTGTTAACACTACAATTCGAGCAATTTATGTCATCGAGCTGACTATTGGTTTTGAAACTAATATTACTAAAAACTGTACCAGAAAAACTTTACATTATAAGGAATTTTGCAATGCTTTGAAGCAGCGATATGACACTGTAGAATATTTTAATTTATCAATGGGAGCTATTGGTGTATTTGGACTGGAGTGTAAAAAGATTTATGACTTTTTAGATAATGTATTAGGTTTAGATGTATCTCAAAGAAGCTTTATAGTTAGGAAATTATGCGGAGTATGCATTAGGAGTACGTACTATTTATTCTGCATGAGAGACAGGAAATGGAATAACCCGGAACTTTTATGTTGGTAATTTTGACTTTTAATATCTTGGTGTATATAGATTTAAAAAAAAAATTTTCTGTACCATAATAACAGCCTGGATGCCTACATATTGTAGTGAGTGCAGGTTGTCATATTTTTAGTGTAAATTGATTATTAAATACATGTTTCCATTATTATTATTATTATTATCATTATCATTATTATTATTATTATTAGTGTTACTATAGTCTATTGATATTGTAATTTACTTAATTTTTCTGTAATAAAGTTTTTATTATTATTATTATTATATATTATTATTATTATTATTATTATTATTATATATTATTATTATTATTATTATTATTATTATTATTATTATTATTATTATTATTATTATTATTATTATTATTATTATTATTATTATTATTATTATTATTATATGTATGCTACATATGTATGTATTATATATGTATTGTATGTATTATTATTATATGTATGTATTATATGTATGTATGTTATTATATGTATGCTATGTATGCTTGTTATTTCTGCTGTCCATATCAAGTGATTATCTATATATTCTCGAACTCTCTGTTGGTTATGAATCTAACCTTCAAGCAAATGTTATCCGGAAAAGAGAAAGATACAAAGATCTCATTACAGAACAAAAGAAACATAAGTTTGTTAAATTTGTAAATTTATCGATAAGTTCTTTAGGAGTTTTTTCAAAAGAATGCGATGCCTTTTTGGATATGTTAAACGATCTACGTTTTGATGACAGACACAGGAAATACTGCATTGGGAAAATTATGTCCATCGCCATCAGATCAACATATTATATATTCTGTTGTAGAAATAAGGACTGGTCAACTCCAGAATTACTAGCGATTTAGAGATATATTTCAAACTATAACTTTTTATCAGGTTCAAGTAGACAATTATAAATTACCTTAGTTGTGAGATTTATAATTGTAGATATATCTATATAATATATTTTAATAAAGTTTCCATTATTATTGTTGAATATTTCCAGAGGATATACATTTCAGTATAATAAAATACTGCTATCAATATGTGTTCTCCATATACAGGGTGTCCCAAAAAAACCCCAAAAACTATTGAAATCACCTATTGTTAACATTTGAATGACCTAGCACTTGTTAAAAAATTAAAATATCTTTGTAAAGTACGTTTGTTTTGCTCATGGGAATATTGATAAAAACCAAATTGAATAGGCTAAAATAACCATGCATAAAATTTGATTGCATTTTTAATATGAACTCGTAGGTTTAGTTTTTTTGTCTGGCATAAAAATGGTTAACACTGAGTATTACTATTAATTATGACGATTATGTCAATGGTTTATCCATTCGTGGGTTCAATTTAGTGCTAGGCATTGAAATTCTAACAATAGATCACTTTCAATAGTTTTTGGGTTTTTTTGGGACACCCTGTAGTACGCTAATAGTTGACCTGCATCTAAGGACATATGCAGACTTATATTCATTTATGCAATGTCTTTCGTCAAAATCCAAGATCTGATTGGTTTTGTTTATGACCATATGCATCTAAGGACATATGCAGACTTATACAGGGTGAGTAAAAAAAACTGATGCCCTTTCAAATTCAAATTAGCCGCAAATTTCATTACGGAACTCTAAGTATTCCCATAGGTATACAGAGAAGAGATCGCGACTAAGTACACAGTACAGGATGAGTAAAAAAACTGATACTACTGAAATTCAAACTAGCAGCATTGCATTCTTGCAATTTGACAGACGTTGATCTAAAACAAAATCTAATTCCCAGTGGAAAGTTAAAATGCATAATTTTAGCCGTGCAAGAATTGTCAGAAACAAGACAAAGTCAGAAACACGACAACATGTGCAATTGACAACGGAACAAAGAGACTTTGTGGTTTACGCACTGTGTACTAAATCACGATCTGTTCTCTGTATACCCATGGGAATACACCGTAATGAAATTCGCAGCTAATTTGAATTTGAAAGAGCATCAGTTTTTCTGACTCACCCTGTATTAATTTATTATGCAATGTCTTTTGTCACAATCCAAGATCTGATTGGTTCAAGTTTGTAAATGTATGCTAGTTACGACCTGATGGACTTAAAGCAACAAGCAAAAGCATAAAATGTAGTGGGCTTGGTGTAGTGTTATTACAAGTTTTTTTGACACAGTCCAATATTTCTTAACCAAGTAAAAGCCTACGTGGGCACAAGCCACTTTATTTATTATCGAAACTGTTTGTAGCCTGCCACCATGTGTGCTATGAGCGAAACGCAGCGCATAAGCCAGTAAATAATTACTTGGTTTGCAACCGAACTGACCAAGCGATAAATTACATTAAAAATAAGTTATCCTCGGAGGTTTACGAATAGGAGCAGAAAGACTTTTGTTTTGAATATGCTTTGTTTACCATAGACTATTACGTCGCACACTTCACTGCATTTGTTTGCTTTGTCTTTTGTTTGAACTTGTGCTTGTGCATAATTATGTTGCTACCGTAATTAGGACCAGGGTTTTATAAGCATAATTAAGTACGAGCTTAAGCACAAGACTCCAAGTGTAAGTTATTATGTTTCAACAAAAGCAAATTTAAAAGAAATTTCTTTCTTTTTTGTCTTTAAAATCCTTAGAGTATAACATTAATGCTTTGCCTTTGTTTTCTTGCTTATGCTTGCATGCGTCAATACTGTAGAGTGGACCAGGCTAAATGGGAGTTTTAGTTAATCTGTTGTTGAATTGCACTCGATTCATGGAAAAATCCTACTTTTAAAACAAACCTAAATTGTCAACTCCACTGAAACATACAAACATCAATCCTGCAAAATCCGAGAAAAAATACCACGCTTGCGTAGGCCTTTTCAAGCCGTAGAAAGAAACCTACTGTACGACATGTACAGAAGGAACGGTGGGAAAAAACGCGGCGTTAATGGTAGGTATGTAGATTGTAAATAAAACTTGAAATATAGTATTTAATTAAGAAATAAAACATGTAAATCAACAATTTCGTTCTCCATGATCACTTCGCGTGTTATTACTGGCGCAATAAGGCTTGTTATAGACGTAGAATTTTTCATGCATCGAATGACATTCAAATTGCGAAGACAAAGCAGAAAGAATATTTTTTTGAAATTGCTTTTGTTCTTTCGTAGTTTATGCTCGTAGTCTTATGCTTGTGGTCGTCACTATGTGGATGCTGATAACGCATACTTCACTGCATTTTTTTTATTTTGTCTTTTGTTTTAAAATATCAAATGCTTCAGTCGTGAAAAATAAAGACTATTTTGGATTTGTGACATGTGTTGATTCCTTCATGCCATGTTAGTAACCGAAGTTTGCAAAATACGAACTACATGACTATACATGAGGCCTAGGCCTAGGGACCGGCAAGGGTATTCAGTCTCACTTCGTACTGATTACAATACTTAACAATCATGTATTGTACGTAGAGAATTCTTCTTCTCTTCGTATTTTAAATTTGCCCGCACCTACGAAAAATATTGCGCATATATACAACAACAAACTTTCACTAGATCAATCGATTTGTAAAGCATAATTTTAACACATTATTTTACATGATACACACAGAAGACAGCCATGTACTGATCTACATTCAATTTATTAAGAGCCATTGTTGAAAACCAATGGCAACGGAGTATTTGCCTAAAGCATGCAAATTTAATAGCGCCAACCAGTAAGAATTGGTGATTTTGCTTATACTATATCTCGATAGTATATTAATGAGGCAATAATGAGTCTATATGTCCTTAGATGCAGGTCAACTAATAGAACTTATATAAATACATGTAAACATAAATAATAAAATAGGAGAATGAAGAAACTATAGACTAAGAATTAATTCTAGATATGTATAGAAGCAACAAATAGGATGTCACCAAAGCATTCAATTAAGTAAAAATTTCATAGACTATACAAGAATTTTTCGTTTTTCTAACGAAAGACCATTAAAAAGCTTTGCTCCCCCATAAGAGAAGCCGTGTTTAGCTACTTCTAGCTTAACTGCTGGGAACCTAAGAGATAAATTGTTATTTCTCGTGTTCTTTGAATGTTTCATGACTTCAAAATAGGAATCAAATGTCTCATGACCCAAGATTTTATGAAGGCAATGTTGCACGAGTGAGCAAATCTGCGATTCAATGACCACTCTAGTCTTTGGAATAGTGTTCGATCGAATAACCTTTATGGCACGTCTTTCCAGCGATTCATATTTAGCATTCTGCGAGTCATATTTAGCATTCGGCGAGTCACATATGTATGCATATGCTATATTTATACAATTGTTTCTGAAGAACGAAGCATTCTTAAAGTAATGTTTTGGTTTCTCCAGAGCATTGTTGCATTTTATAACTAAAACAAACATGCTGAATTTCCTGTTAAATCAAACAGGCCTATTGTGTTGAATTTCCTGTTATTTCAAACAATCCCATATATCTATAATACTCTACGCTTTATCTGCGCAGTTGTCTCTGAAGAAAGAAGCGTTCTTAAAGCAAGATTTTTGTTTCTCAAGAACGGAGCATTGTTGCATTTTATAACTAAAACATATAACCCACTGAATTTTCTGTTAATACAAACAATCCTATTTATACTATGATATGGTGTATGTACACAGTTGTTTTTGAAAAGCGAAGCATTCTTGGAATTACAAATAAGATTTTTGTTTCTTAAGAACGAAGCATTGTTGCATTTTGTAACTGAAATTTAGTTTATTTACATCCGGTTAGATTAATTCCCCGCGTTCAATTTGTTAGCTTTTGTAGTGAATAATATACACTGTTAGAGCCGAAAAGATAGGCTTTATTCCGAAAACCTCATGCTTAAAACAACATGGCCGTTCCTTACAAAAGTGCATAACCGCTGACCTTTGCAGGCGCTCACACAGTAACCCAATATTATAACAACATAACAATACAACAATTAAGAGTTCGTTAAACACTGTAAGTGACTGTCAGTACAGCTACAATTGCGACGCAAATAGTGAAACAAACATACTGAATTTCCTAAAATAATACTGTTTATACCATGCTATATTCCTGTGAATTCAGTTACATAACACAACATGTTTAATCCAAGATATTGATTTTGAAAGAACGAAGCATGTTCATAGTTATACTGCTACTCTCGCCAGGACAAAACAGAAATGTCCAATATATAATCCAATCCGTCCATTAGACAAACAGAAATGTCCAATGGACATTTAAATGTCCATTCGTCCAATGGACAAATCTGAATGTCCATCCAATCGTCCAACGGACGAATGGACATGTCCATTGCCAGGATCACAGGCAAACACGTCTCAGCATGGGTGCCTCATTACGAATTAATTCATAATAGCTCTCAATGGACAAAAGGCATTACCAGCATGCGAGTTCTATATTAATTGGTGTCAAATATCAATAATCTCCACTGGACATACACAAATGTCCGTTTGTCCATTGGACAAACAGAAATATCCATTGGACATTTCAAATGTCCATTCGTCCATTGGACGAACAGAAATGTCCAGTGGACATTTCAAATGTCCATTCGTCCATTGGACGAACAGAAATATCCAGTGGACATTCAAATGCCCATTGGACATATTGCAGTGGTATTGGACATGTATGTAAAAAGTCATCTTTTGTTTATTATTATGGTTTTTAAATCTCCCGCGAGCACACGCAGTTTCCACGCGCCATGCACTTCTCACTCGCGCATGCTCAAACAAATTTCCCTGCCACTTCGGGAATATGGTCGTGAAGGAGCGAGGTGATCGTGGGCACAAACGTTTTGACAAGTAAATAGCGAACAACAAGAAGGCAAACCTCCCACAGGAAATTTTTGACATTTAAAACAACATATTTTGATTATCCCTCAGCAAAGCTATATAGTAGGGAGAGGTGTTACCGGAATTGTATCCAGTAAGTATTTAACAATTATTTGCTGAAGGCGAGCTGATTACAAACCTATATTTAGTTACAAATAATAATCTATACAATTTTATAAAAATTCACTTCAAAATAATCTATTACTGTATAAAAAAGCAAAAAGCTATAGTCACTGGTCATTGACTATTATTAAACTTCTGGAAATTTGTACTCAAAAGCAGTAGTTCAGCCTCTACCTGTCTGGAGCAAAGAGTTAATAGTTTCATTAAAGAGGGGTTACAGTCCGTAATGTAAACAAACGCTTTGCTTACATTTTGAAATTCCATATTCGTAAAATATGACTTACTAAATGAATATCTGACACTTTTCTGGTTTGCTATGCTTATACATGAATGTAAACCAGAGTCTCAATTCAAAAAGAGTTTGAAAAATGTGAAATTTGGACAATGTTTATATTTGGTGGCCCACCTTTGTTATGAGCAGAACCGATGCGCACAACGGACTGTAACCCCTCTCTAAGATATAATATATATATATTATAAGATATAATATGTTAACCGTTAACGACTTGGGAAAAGCAGTGCCAGCAGCAAATGCAACTTGTCAACAGCTTTTGAAAAGACTTATTACAACCTGAGCGCAAGAACAATAAAAAAACGCGTGTATGCAGTCTCAGTAGGGGAAGCCATGACGTAAATAATTTATTTAGATAAAGAAAATTGTTCAGTGCACGAGGCATCTTTCGAGTGATGCCGATATTAGCACAATATTTTAATTAATTTTTTTACGCTCCGCTATATTGGCAAAACCAGTGGCGGCGCCAGCGCGATAAGTGAGGGGGACATATTCATATATTCGTGTTCTGCACAATTAATTTCTCTTGAAGTCGATTCGATTTCAAAAGAAATTAATTGTGCAGAACACGAATATATGAATAAGTCCCCCTCACTTATCGCGCTGGCGCCGCTACTGGGCAAAACGATCATCATTTACATGTTTGCTAGCGCATGAAAAACGTGGCCCTGTAAATTAGTATGTTACCATGTCCTTTTTCACTTTTTTAGTACAGTTATATCACAGCATATGTTAATTATATAACAGTAAACCGACCGTCGTCAAACTAACGGTATAGCAAAAATGGAACTGTACTCACATCAAGCACTTAAGTCTGAATTCGCAGAATAAATATCAAAGGACAAAGCCCAATATAGTGCTTTTAGTAGAGCCATAAATAGAACAGTTTCATAAGGTTATATATGTTTATTAAAAATGACGTTTCGTCTTAAGAGAAGACATCTTCAAACTAAATACAAGATACAAAGCATGCAATATTTGAATATATAAGTTTGAGTGTTATGTTACAGAGTGTCAAATTACAGGGGACAATTAGATTTGACTAGGACAACATAGGACAGTGAGATACAATTAGGACAGCAAAGACATTTACACACAAAGGCAGTCGAACTAGAAAAGGTTAAGAGGAATCGAACTGCCTTGGACATTAAGAGTAGGTTTGTATTTATTTATGAGGAGGCTCTCGTGTATCATTAACTCATACGAATCAGAACAAGAAGAAAAGATTTTGAAATCGTCAAAGTCCACTTTGTGACCAGAGGCACACGAGTGGGAAAGCAAACTGGACTTAGTGGGGCTAGAGGTATGTTTTCCCGTAATAGGAGTGATACCCAGGTGCTCTGATACTCTAGTGTGTAAATGGCGTGTGGTTTGACCCACATACGGCGCGGAACAGCATCGTCCGCGTCATATGTGGGTCAAACCACACGCCATTTACACACTAGACTATCAGAGCACCTGGGTATCTCTCCTATTACGGGAAAACATACCTCTAACCCCACTAAGTCCAGTTTGCTTTCCCACTCGTGTGCCTCTGGTCACAAAGTAGACTTTGACGATTTCAAAATCCTTTCTTGTTGTTCTGTTTCGTATGAGTTAATGATACACGAGAGCCTCCTCATAAATAAATACAAACCTACTCTTAATGTCCAAGGCAGTTCGATTCCTCTTAACCTTTTCTAGTTCGACTGCCTTTGTGTGTAAATGTCCTTGTTGTCCTAATTGTATCACACTGTTCTATGTTGTCCTAGTCAAATCTAATTTCCCTTGTAATTTGACACTCTGTAACATAACACTTAAACTTATATACTCAAATATTGCATCCTAATGTATCTTGTATTTAGTCTGAAGATGTCTTATGTTAAGACGAAACGTCACTTTTAATAAACATATGTAACCTTATGAAACTGTTCTATTTATGGCTCTACTAAACGCACTATGTTGGGCTTTGATATTTATTCTGCGAATTCGATTTCCGCCCGGCAGTTCTATCACCACACTTAAGTCTAATATTTTGCTTTCATCTCATGTAGGGACACTGACGTACGCCAATTATTTGACAGTACAAAAGTGACCAAGCGTTTGATGGGCTTTTATTGTCTTCCTTGACTTGACAGTAAGATATTCAAGACAAAAATGAGTCGCTCCATAGAACGATCAAAAGATGTGTTTTGTAGAAGTAAAATATCTTTGGACTTACTTCTTGTGATAATGTTTATTTTCAACTGTACCGGCGGAGTGCAAAACGAAAAAACTGGCGAATTCACTGGTTCATTCAAGAGACATAAGCAGACGGAAAGCTCTTTACGGTCAGTTAATCACAACAGAAGACGAAGGGAATTTAACACAACCGAACTTCGGTGTTTCGACGAAATGGCCGTTCCGGGTAAAGAAACTGGCTGTTTCTACGATCGTGCTTGTTTTACAATTTTCTCCGATTGCTGTCCTGATTACGAAAATCATTGTGGCCTACAAGAATTGTACGAACCAAAAACATCCGTCTGGAAATGTATCGATTGGGTATGGAAGCCAGGTTGTATTATCCAAGGAGTGACTGGCGTTTGGATGGTTTACAAATGTCCAACTGGCTGGTCCTTCGAAGAATCAAGATCAAGATGCGAGAATACATCAGCGAACTTCTCTCTTCAATTTTCATATCCGATAGAGAATCACATTCCCGTGATAGGAACGAATGGCTACACGTTTAGGAATAAGTTCTGCGCTTTGTGCAATGGGATGAAAAATTACACTGCCTGGAATTTAGGAGTTTCTTCGCCAGTTTTACCTCCAGAGGGTCTGAACTTGAATTCAAAATTGAAGTTTATCGAGAAAAATGGCGGAAAAATTGATCAAATTTCTCTCAAGAACGAACAACCCAGGAGATATTGCTATGGTCGAAATTATATAGCTAACTGCAGTTTAACGAATGATACCTCTTACGAAGCTTGTGTAAAAGGATCGGTTGGAATAGTAAACAAAGACGATCTGCACTTTAAAAACGCGGCTTGTGCAAAATGTAACGGCTATCCCGGACTGACAAGATTAAATCGAGCAGGCTGGTGTGGAGAACCAGTATCTGAAACATTTTCGCTTGTATTTGACTTTAAAAACACAGGTGAGAAGCTCACAACGTCCACTGTCGTCTCCAAGACGTGTCCGCGTGGTACGGTGTACGATACTAAATTGAAGTTCTGTCGTGAAGGGTTTGTGGTTTCCTCCACTGGTAGACTTATCGACGAGTTCTTGATATTGTTGTGGTTAAAACGGCCAGAAATGGGACCAACGCTAGAAAAAGATTTGGAATTAGCATTAATATCCCAGTTCTCGCTTCAACCAAGTCAAATTTCAACAGTCACTCAGCACTTGCAGTATTCACGGAAAGACTATGTCGTTGCAACATTTCGATTCACGTTGACGCCATTTCAAAGCTTGATAATGACAAATCAACACCGAACTAACTTGAATTTTACGCACAAAAATTCAGCTTTCTTTCAACTCCTAAATTTTACTGGAAATTTCACCATTGTTGGGGAAAAGTACAGTTTTTCAGTCGTCAATGTCATCTCAAAACAACTTTCTTGCTATGGGAAAAGGACATTTAGAATGCACGAGTACGAAATTATAAATACAGCTAAAAAATTGGTTGTTAACAAGACTGGAGAAGTATTATTTTTAAAGGATTATACTTTACGCAAACAAGAAGACGGAAATGTAACTCTATGTCTTAAGCTGGTCTTGTCAGATTGCGACGAAGGCGCTTACGTCCATTTAAATCCCAACGAATACATAGTTTTCCCTAATTTGTCGGTTTATCACAATGAAACAAAGAGTGTTTTTAAATTTGGTGACTATCTGATCGGCAGAAATTCAACCAAAGAAAATAGCAATGATTCCAATACGACAGTTTTATCAACAGGCTATTCCATTTCCGTATGTTTGCCTTTCAGGGAAACTTTCAAAATAACAGAAACCAGTTTGGTGATCTCTTCAAGTCGAGCGCTACGAATTCTTACAATAATTGGTTTCAGTATTTCAATAATTTGTTTGGCCCTTGTTCTGATAACGTACGGAATATTTGAGGAGTTGAGAACACTTCCTGGAAAAAATTTGATCAATCTGAGTTTTTCTCTTTTCTTGTCACAGCTAATGTGGCTGGTTGGTACTGCTTTTGTAAAAGGACGAACTGCTTGTAAAGTTTTTTCAATACTGGAACACTATCTTCTGCTAGTATCATTCGTAGCTATGTCGGTTATGTCCTACCACACTTGTCATGTTTTCTCGAAGCCGTTTGTTAGACGTATTGCCAACACATCTTCACGAAGATTCATTAAGTACTCAGCCTTCTCGTGGATAGCTCCTGCTATATTTGTCGCAATTTGTGTCGCTTGGGACGAAACCGGAGCATTTGTCGTGGATTACGGTACAAACTGTTGGTTGGGAACCGCGAATGCGAAGCTGTATTTATTCTTGTTACCCCTTGCCTTGTTACTGCTGTATAACATCTACACTTTCATCCAAACAGGTGTGAGTTTATCTCGTCATGAAAAAGAAAGAAAAGCCTTGTATCAGGAAAAAGGAAGACAAAGTCTTCTCATCTGTACAAAACTTGCCACGTTGGTTGGTTTCCCCTGGTTGTTTGCCTTTCTTGGTGTGTTCTTTCCTGATGTTAAGGCGTTCGTATTCTTGTTTGTCTTTTTTGTCTGCCAGCAGGGATTGTACATCGGGATGGCGTTTTTGTTTAACAAGAGAACGTTGGTACTTTACAAGGGTCGCTTCAACGTCAGCTTTCGATCGAGCACTCGCCGTTCCAATGCAATGACTGCAACCTTGAAATGAAATAGTGAAAACACGGTCTGATCAGATTCAGTTAATATTTTCTTTTGTCAAAACGTCGATAGGTTTGATAAAAATGTAGTAAAAAGGGGTAAGAGGGTGTATAGTAAAATGTAGGAAGACTTTTTTCAGTGGTAGTAACTGACTTATCGTTTCAGTCTGCTTATAATTCATTGGGTTAGGGTCATGGCTAAAGGGGATGAACGAGAGGTAGGTTTTCAAGATGGCCGCTGTTTTTCAAGATTCTTAAAACGAGAAAGAATCAACAACCAGACATTTATAGCATTTCTAAATTGTGGTTAGGTTTAGGGTTAGGGTTAGGGTAAGCTTTAGGAATGCTATCAATGTCTGGTTGTTGATTCGTTCTCGTTTTAAGAATCTTAAAAAACAGCCGCCATCTTGAAAACCTACCTCTCGTGCACCCCCTTTAGCCATGACCATTGGGTTAGGATTATGCATTGGCGTATATACATCTGGAGTGCTCGCAGGTTTGAATGATTTTTGACAGGAGGTTAAACTGAAACTCACGAAAACGGAATATGAGAGTAATCCAAGCAGACAATAAAAAACTGGTCAGCAGTCAGCTTCATGAGGAAACACTCTCATATTTTCGGTTATCTTGGCTATCACTTTTTTAAAGTCTTTATGCAACGAAATTTCACCCCGACGGTTTTTGATCTCAGTGCAGAGATAACTTAAAATGGGTTGGTAACTTCTTTTACAGAAGTTCATTGTCTGGCTTCTTTCGTGAGAAATTTAGCTTTGAATAATATGTAAATATCATACTTATGACATCACAGCGCATAATGTATTTTAAAACAACATAGATTTTCCGAACAACTTAATTTTGTCGAACAAAATTCCAAAATTATAACTTAAAAATTCCGATTTGCTGTATTTTAGTGCAACTTTGGAAATTTAGCATGGATACTGTAAGAGAAATTCCTACAGTACTAAAAACTCATTATGCACTGTGATGTCATAAGTATGAATTTGCATATCATTCAAAGCCAAATTTCTCACGAAAGAAGCAAAATGATGAACTTCTTTAAAAGAAGTTACCAACCCATTTTACGTTAACTTTACACCGAGACCATAAAACTTTAGGGTGAAATTTCGTTGCATAAACACTTTAAGCCAAGCAAGCAGTCCATACATGTTAATAATTAGTGCGTTGGACGTTTGTCGTATATTCGCTCATGTATGTAAAACCTGTGATTATTACTAAATTCAAGGAGATTAAAGTGTTTATGCAACGAAATTTCACCCCAACGTTGTATGGCCTCGGTGTAAAGTTAACAACGTATGGGTTGGTAACTTCTTTTACGAAAGTTGATCATTTTGCTTCTTTCGTGAGAAATTTGGCTTTGAATAATATGCAAATATCATACTTATAACATTACAGTGCATAATGAGTTTTTAGTGCTGTAGGGATTTCTCTTACAAAATCCATGAGAAATTTCCAAAGTTGCACTAAAATACAGCAAATCGGAATTTGTAAGTTATAATTTTGGAGTTTTGTTCGACCAAATTAAATTGTTCGAAAAATCTATGTTGTTTCTTATCGCTCGACTTACTTATTCCCTATGACGCATGCATTGATTTGATTGATTAAATAAATTATCATAATTACATTATTACCAACAATTCTCAACACTCTCCCCCTATTCGTTTCTGAAGGAGACGAATGTAAAGATTATGTCTCGTTTACCTAAATGAATAAATGTTACGTAACTATCCGTATATAATAAACAAATATAAAGGTTATATTTCCAGATTGTCCACTATATTGTTCATACTGATTATTTACGATATAAAAAGTTTAAAGTTTTGCTTTAATATCTGAATGTTCAAGAATCTTTTCCAGCTATATCTTGAATGCGACATTCGGCTACTTCAGCAGCATTCGTCTTTGGTCGGAATTCTGGGACGTCAGCATTCAGTTGCGTTGTCTTTGACATGCGCTGTGATGTCATAAGTATGATATTTGCATATTATTCAAAGCTAAATTTTTCACGAAAGAAACCAGAAAATGAACTTCTGTAAAAGAAGTTAGCAACCTATTTTAAGTTATCTCTACACTGAGGTCAAAAAACGTCGGGGTGAAATTTCGTTGCATAAACACTCTAACATTTTTCATAGCATAAAGCCATTTAAAAAGTCCTAACTCTACGACAGCAAGCTATAGCTACTTTTTTTGCTGTTTGCGAGAAAACATTTAGCTTTGCCAGTGTCAGTGAGTAAAGATTAGTTCTACTCACTGCAAAAGAGAAAGAAGTGAGAATTCAATCGAATCATTCACGTGCAACAATCCAATTTCGCATAAAAAACTTTATTTTGCTACGCTGATCCCTACAGCAAAAGCTGATTTCCAAGAGGGCGTAGTTTTATTAACAAATAAAGAGAAAATTAAACTTACAATGAATTATTAAATTAATTTGAATAATGTGGCCAGGTACAACAGTCCTGGAATGATTCTGTTTCCAACGGCATCTTCAACAATGATGCGGAACTTGATCGAAGCTGTCGGTTTTCGGCACGTAGTTCTAATTTCAAATATTGAGGCCAGGAGAGATCCCATGTGGGCTTATGGGCGAGACGCATCAGGTCAAATTCGGACTCCTCATGTACTCACTCATGAGATAATATTTGTTGGTTGCAAAACTTTCGGTCACATTTTGGACACGATGTAGTTTATTTAATTGGTTTGCAGGAAGGGGTGATAAGGAACCATATTATAGCACATTTTTGAAAGGATAAGGGATTCTGCTAGTTATTTCTTATCATGAAATGGTGTTGAGATCTCTTATTTTCTTGTGTAGCAGGAGGAGTTAGTTACGTGCTTTACGTGGTGTCCCCACTTGAGATTATCGCTGAACCATGTAGCCTGGAAGTTTGAATTCCTCTACTTTCTCCAAGATCTGTGCTGCGACTCTGATCTGTGGAACAACAGTGTCGAGTCTGTGCGCTCTTGACATTTGAGAAGTTCTGAAGTGGTTATTAACATTTGTTTCCTTTTCTTTTCGTGTTACATGCATACACAGGGAAAAGTACCATTGCAACGCGTAATTCGTACCACGAAGCTACAGTGTGTCCCAAAAAGTCTACCTTTTGAAGTCAAGCGCCAGTGCCAAACATTCGAATTTGAGTGTTTTAACTTCCTAATGAGCACAAGAATGCGTAATTCTCTGCTCAAAGATATTAATTTTTTATGCTTACGGTGCAAATTAAATGAATTTGTTCTGCCAAAATAACACAGAATGGGCTCGTTAGGGAATTAAAACATTTAAATTCGAAAGAGTAGCGCGAGCGCTTGACTTCAAAGGGTAGCCTTTTTTGGGGTACACCATCTCAGGCAACTGGCAATTAAGTATTTATTAGTTCGATGGCAAAGACCAAGTATGCAAGCAAAAAAACAGTGCAGCTCTGCAACGAACTTACCAACTACAACTACAGTGTGTCCCCAAAATGTTATTATGCTAACCTTTGAAGTTTATATTGCCAGTGCCGAAAGTTCGAATTTGAATGTTTTAATTGCCTAATAAGCGAAAAAATGCGTAATTGTCTGCTATAAGCCTGATTTTCACTAGCGGCATAAGCATAAGCTAAGACAAAAGACAAGACAAGACAAAGAAATGCAATAAAGTGTGCGACCTCCACCATAAGCTATCGCATAACAAAAGCAAATCCGTAAGAAGATTCTTTCTGCTTTGTCTTCGTAAACTTCTGAGGGATAGTTATCCTTTGTTATTCCTTATGCTTACTCGCTAGTGAAAACCAGGTTATACAGGGTGAGTAAAAAAAAACAGGTACGCAACGCGTACATGTGGCTAGCTAAAATCTATTACTAACGAATTTTGGCACACTTACACGTGCCAAATTACTTAGTCAGGCCTGGCCATGTGCATTTTACAGGCACGTGATATTAATGCCAGGCGTGTCGTTGCAAAACGGATGAATTCCCTCCCTTATGAACAAAAAATATGGGTACAAATAGTTACGAGAAAAGAACCACGACTTCAGCCTATCAGGGATTTTATGATAGTAAAATCATTGGAACATCATCACTGTATCTTCATCTACAAATGGCCTATCGACTTTGACTTCAAACTAATGACTAACAACAGTGTCCAGCAAGGCCGTAGGAAGATGAAAAAAGTTAGGGGGATTCTTCGAGCGATGAAGACACAAGTGCTGCTAGGGGGTCCGCAGACACGCCCCCCAGAAATTTTTTTCTATTTTTAACACGCTCAAACATGCTTTTCTGCCCTTTTGAGGTTAGTTTTACCATAATCATTGGGTTAGTACATGTGTAACACTGTAAACCGTTAAAAACATGTATTAACTTTGGGACTGAAAGATCTTTTTTAGGGGGGCTCAGCCCCCCTGCCTTTGAAGTTAGGGGGCTCGAGCCCCCCCTGCCCCCGTGGTTCTTACGGCCATGGTGTCTAGTCTCCTACAACACAAGATCCTGCAACAACCTCGACCTTTAATCTTTAATAAAAATATTTAAACACGGTAACCTTTCAGCTAATAATATTTACAATGCTGATTTTCAACGGGCCACGTATTTACAACAGTAATATATATTAGTAAACAAAATATAACTATTTACAACAGGTTGGAACATCTGAATTGAGTAATTGCCGTTTGAACAACAAAATTGAAAGATTGTTGTAACTTGCGGTGGTTTCACTTGGAAGTTCGTTCCAGGACTTCGCCGCCCTGTATGAAACACTTCTTTTGAGAAAATTTGTTTTTGGTTTAGGAAGTTTCAATTTAGTTTGAAACTAAATTCAGTATTTATGAACTGAGGCAAATACAAACCTACGTATTACACCTCTAAAGACTTTAACAGTTTAACATTTTTCACGCTTAAAAATTGAATTAATATAACATGTTTCTCATATATTAACTGTCAGTTATATTTGAATGTTGTATATAAATATTCTAATTAATTGTTAGATGCAGGGCCCCACTGAAAAACATGAATATAAATAAATAATCCTGCTTTGAACACCTGGCTGCAGAAGTAAAGTTGTCTAGTGTTATCGGAGTAAAATAATCTGGTATTACACTAAATAAAAGAAAAAAGTAGGGTGCATTTTGGCATATAGTGCAACTATCAACTACAGCATAAAAAACCCTTCAGCTGAATCTTGATTACTATACTTAACCATTAACCCTTTAAGGAGCAATTACTCTGTCTAATGCCAGACAATTTTACTCGTCAGGGGAAGAGTGCTGCCACTGAGTCACTCATAGGGTTAACATCCACACTTTTCCTTTGAGAAGTAAAATCGTCTGGCAATAGACACAGACGTATTCATGCACAGAAATACACAAACCAAACTAGCACTTTGGTAATTGATTTTGAAATGGCTCCACAAGTAAACTTGTCTGGTGTTATTGAGTAAAATCATCTGGTGCATTGCGGCAAATATTGCAACTTAGTGGGATAACAAATAACATTAGCAGATTGTTTGGTTAATCCATTATGAAAAGTGCAAGACTCTCGATCTCCCCTTCACAAGTAAAATCATCTGGCGTTTATAGTACACAGATTAAAACAACAATGCAGGGCCAATTTGTAGCAGTTTAACACGATATATTCATATTTGAAAGCTCTCACCTTGTCAATCTGGCTTAATTTTATACACAATTAAAGACAAAAGCCACGACAAAAGTATATACACGAAGACAAAAGCGACGACAAAAGTAAAAGAAATATTGCCCACTGAACCAATTTGGTGCATATTTGTAAAATGTATGGCTTCGAGACATTTGCAAGCTCTCCCCTACAACTCTTAAAATGCCTAAACCAATGCGGCATAGTGGGTTAATTGAGGCACACATACAGCATTTGAGGATGCTATTTTATAAAAAAATACTTATTTACCTTTAAATTTTAAAACAGTTCTTCGCAGTTATATAATTAATATTGTTTAAAAACATGTGCCGTAGATCCAAATTAACAACTGGAGTTACAGTTTGTGCTCATCCGACAAACATCGCAATCTAGGTATATGAATGTGTCTAGCCCGCGAACGGGCTAGCCACAAAAACTGATGCTCTTTCAAATTCAAATTAGCTGCGAATTTCATTACGGTGTACTCCTATGGGTATACAGAGAACAGATCGTGATTTAGTACACAGTAAGTTAACCACAAAGTCTCTTTGTTCCGTTGTCAATTGTACCATGTTGTCGTGTTTGTGACTTTGTCTTGTTTCTGACAATTCTTGCACGGCTAAAATTATGCGTTTTAACTTCCACTAGGAATTAGATTTTGTTTTAGATCAACGTCTGTCAAATTGCAAGAATGCAATGCTGCTAGTTTGAATTTCAATAGTATCAGTTTTTTTACTTATCCTGTACTGTGTAGTTAGTCACGATCTGTTCTCTGCGGTATACCTATGGGAATACTTAAAGTTCCGTAATGAAATTCGCGGCTAATTTGAATTTGAAAGGGCATCAGTTTTTTTTGACTCACCCTGTACAGGGTGTCCCAAAAAACCCAAAAAACTATTGAAATCACCTATTGTTAACATTCGAATGTCCTAGCACTTGTTAAAAAATTAAAATATCTTTGTAAAGTACGTTTGCTTTGCTCATGGGAATATTGATAAAAACCAAATTGAATAGGCTAAAATAACCCATGCATAAAATTTGATTGCATTTTTAATATGCACTCGTAGGTTTAGTTTTTTGTCTGGCATAAAAATGGTTAACACTTACTATTAATTATGACGATTATGTCAATGGTTTATCCATTCGTGGGTCCAATTTAGTGCTAGGCATTAAAATTCTAACAATAGATCACTTTCAATAGTTTTTGGGTTTTTTTGGGACACCCTGTATAGGGCAGTAGTGGCGCCAGCGCGATAAGTGAGGGGGACTTATTCATATATTCGTGTTCTGCACAATTAATTTCTTTTGAAATCGAATCGACTTCAAGAGAAATTAATTGTGCAGAACACGAATATATGAATATGTCCCCCTCACTTATAGCGCTGGCGCCGCTACTGGTATAGGGTGTCCTACAGAAAGCAAAGGCTATTGAATTCAACTATTCTTAGAATTTGTACCAAAAAAACCGCAAAGTATTGAAAATAATCTACAGGGTGTACCAAAAAAACTGCAAAATATTGAAAATAATCTATTGCTAGAATTTCAATGGCCGAGCACTAAGTTAAACCACGAGGGCATAAATTATTGACATAAGTAAGTATTATGCATAACGAAGTGTGTCATCTTTGCAAAATTATTCTCCTTTAGAATTTACGAAGCTGCTTTAAATTCCCAAGGGCAGAAAATTACAAAGATATTTTAATTTCTTAGTACGTCAATACTTAATATATGCACCCTGTCAATATTTTGCACTCTTTACCTTTCGATTAGTGCTCGAGCTCGGCCATTGAAATTGTAACAATAGATTATTTTCAATACTTTGCGGTTTTTTTGGTGCATCCTGATTGACAGGGTGCATATATTAAGTATTAACGTATTAAGAAATTAAAACATCTTTGTAATTTTCTGCCCTTGGGAATTTAAAGCAGCTTCGTAAATTCTAAAGGAGAATAATTTTGCAAAGATGACACCACTTCGTTATGCATAATACTTCATAATAATTACTTATGTCAATAATCTATGCACTCGTGGGTTTAACTTTAGTGCTTGGCAATTCTAACAATAGATTATTTTCAATAGTTTGCGGTTTTTTTGGTACACCCTGTATAATTGACGCTGTTGAAATCACGTATAGTTAAAACTTTGAATGGTCTAGCACTAATTAACTTCTTACAATAAGTGATTTCAACAGCGGCCATTCAGGAGCAATTACACTGCTAGGCCATTCAAATTCTAACAATAGGCGCCCGCTTCTACAGGGTGAGTCAGAAAAAACTGATGCTCTTTCAAATTCAAATTAGCTGCGAATTTTATTACGGTGTATTCCCCTGCGTATACAAAGAACAGATCTTGATTTAGTACACAGTACGTAAACCAATTCAACTTTGTCTTGTTTCTGACGATTCTTGCACGGCTAAAATTATGCATTTTAACTTCCACTGGGAATTAGATTTTGTTTTACATCAACGTCTGTCAAATTGCAAGAATGCAATGCTGCTAGTTTGAATTTCAATAGTATCAGTTTTTTACTCATCCTGTACTGTGTACTTAGTCACGGCCTGTTCTCTGTATACCTATGAGAATACTTAAAGTTCTGTAATGAAATTCGCGGCTAATTTGAATTTGAAAGGGCATCAGTTTTTTTTGACTCACCCTGTACAGAGATTTATGCCTACGTTGTAAATTTATTCAATTTGTTCTGCCAAAAAAACACAGAATGGAGCAGGTTAATTAACATGCCGACCAATCATTTGAGAGTTTTAGCGAAGAAGAACATTTGAATACCTGATATTAGTTCGTTCTCCTGCTGCAGTACAATTTGATCACTTGGAGGCTGGTGCGAGAATTATCCACAATGGCAAAGCTTTGTTTATTCTTGTCAGTATTTTTGACTTGGCAAATGTAAGTTTCAGCTGCCACGTTGTGGTGTTTATAGTTTTCCCAGTTGTTGTGAAAATAAATGCTTCTTTTGAGGTTGAGCGCCCAAGAATGCTGCCAAACGTTTTTATGTCTCTTTGTTTTGTATTAATGTTGATCGTACGTTGCACAACAATCACAATAGGGAAATGTTGCTCAGATAAGGCTATACTCAGGAAGTTAAGTTTAGGTGTTTTGTAATGAGAGCGTTATTACTGTATACTGTGCGGCCCGATACAACTTGGAATTAGTCTCAACTATGACTTGTCATTAAACCTTACTTGATATGTCTAGCCGTCGATGTTATTTGTTATAGATACTTTCATCAGTGCAGCTAAGTATGTACAGTCTTGCTGCAAATCAATCTTACTGTATCATTTGGCGCATTCCTTTAGTGCAATCCTGATTTGTTTTTTAATAATCCGATTCTGGTCACAAATAGAGCGATTAATTTAATAATTACCTGGGAGCGGTTGTATCAAAGGCGTTTAGCTTAAACGGTGGATAAGTGAAATTTAAAAATCACTTTTACACCTTGTATGGAGCCGAAATTATGAGTTTGAGAATAAATATTTAGTTTTATATATAATTGTTCTTCTCAGATCAAATAACTTGCTGGTTTGTTCATACAACAATCATCTTGTTTTATATTTTGACTTATCCACCCTTTAAGCTAAACGCCTTTGATACCGGCCCCTGTTAACTACCTGCTTCTAAACTGTGTCGCTTGGCGGTCAAAGCAGTCACGTCGTGAATTATTGAACCGCATTTTATCGTAATTCAAGATATCGTTTAATCCGTTTATTTAACATATATATATAATCTCAAAAGTACCGAAATTCGATGAATATAGTTAACCGTTGGGCCCATTTCATTGCTTGCAAAAAAGGTGACAAAAATGGCGAAAACTAATTGCGCCTCAAAGATTAAAGTTCACCTAACCCAATTTTTTAAACAAAATATGAAAGATTGCTATCAATTTTTATTTTTATGATTTTGGCGCAATGAACGAATTTATATTAATTTTGTAGCCATAAGCACCCATCGAACACCATGCAGAATTTAATTTCAAATTGCCGCGGGTTTGGTTCAGACGTAATAGTCGACACCAAACAAAGCTTTCTTATACGTAGTACTTGAATGGAAAAATTATAGAATAGCCTGCAAAGTAAAATCTTGCTTCAGTCCCGCTTCATAACAAGCTTCGTTACTCTCCCTACATGGCTGTGCTTTGATAGGTTTTTTTGAAAGAACGAGGCAAGCACATATAAAAGACATAACAAGCCTATTTTGTGGCTAACGTGCGCTCAGATGATGTAGCTACCTAGCCACGCAGCCATTTATGGTACGTATTGTGCAAATGTACCGTAGTAACACTAGACTGAATGAAAGAAGAATATCTTTCCATGTTACCCTTATCTCAGAGAGCATAAAGAAAAATAGGCTGATTTTGCTTGCGGAACACCCGCGAATTGGCAACCACGAGCCCGCTAGGTTTATGCTTAAAACTTTAATTGTTATATTTGATGCTTAAGTATAACTAAAAACATGAGAGAGTACGCTACGTTTCGCCACGACACGGTTTTGTGAAGTTGAAAACGCTTCAGTGGATTCCTTTGTTTTTTTCTTTACGCAAATTTAAAAGAAGGAAATCTTGTGCCCATGCGACGATATTCCGTATTTAAGAGCCGTAAGTTCCGCTTTAAGCCCGTTTTCCACTTTAACCGTACCGTGCGAAACGTTGTGTATTCGAATGTGTTCCTATAATTAGTTCTGCCCGGATGTTCACGAAACAATGAAATACCCTACGTTTCGCTGCGATACAGCTGGAGTGAAAAACGGCCTTTAAGCTAGGTTTTCGCTTGCGGCATCAGCATAACCAAATAACCAATATAGGAAAAGATAACTTCTAACCTCTGGGGCTTGCGAGGAACTTTTGTTCTGCCATAGCCTAAGCTTGTGCTAATGACCCTGCTTATGTCGCACGCTTAATCTTCAACCGAAGTTGATTCCGGGGATTTACTCGGTTTGAAAACTAATTATTTTCTAAACTTGAAATAGATATCGATGTTCAGGCTTTCTTTTGAATGGCCACTTATGCAAGTACAAAAAAGAATACAGCCCAACCGATAACATCCTCTCCAAGAGGTCTGGATTATGTGATGAAAATAAGAAGTAAGCATCGAACTTGTGTTGTTTGTAAATTTAAGTATTTAAGCCAGATTTAATGTACATGCACTACATTCACTGATAGTTTAATGTGTTTTCATTCTCTCTACCATGAATAAATCTCTACTTAACGTTCGGGATCTCTGACGACCATGTACTTGGAATTCCAAAAGCCTTTATTTTCTAGTTATGCCGCCCAGGTCTACAGTCAGAATTTCTACAATTTCTAAATCAGTGGGTGACTTATATATATAAAGCCTTAAAATTAGAAAAAGTATCAACATACTGTAAATCCATTGTTCAAGAATGTCAGGCTTCTAATCCAAGTTCAACAAATTTTTTAAGTTTTACAGATTTTTACTTCCACTATAAATAAGATATTAACGGGTTTCCCCTGGGACAACGGGCACTTATTTCATTTTAAAATGGTAGTTAATATCTAGAGCTATTGCGAAAGGCTCAGCCGTTTTTGTTTGAAATCCCAAACAGCAAATTATAATTTCGCCATTAAAATAGAGATTGTCGGAGACTGTTCGGATGGTTAACCCCTAAAACAACTAGTCATATTGATGATGGATACTACGAAGACTGTTGCCCAGGTTACACCAATAAAGGCAGATTTGGATGCAAAAAAAGTACGTGCTTATATTCTTATTCCTGTGCGATTTGATCAAAACAATGGCCAACGGTGAAAATGCGATATCAACCAGCCATATTTTTCACATTTCCTCAATTTGTCTTCAAATTTACAACAACGCTGACATTTAAAAGCTAAATGCCTGTTTTTTTTTGTATGTTAAATATCGAGCGCTCTAGAACACTTCCTTATTACGATTATCTTTTATAGTATAGTATAGCATGGTGGTAGTATAGTATAGCATGGTGGTAGTATAGTACCATTACACTGTATAGTATAGATATACGTGAAGATAATATGGATTTGTGAAGCGCCTTAGTGCACGAAGTTTTTTTTTACTAAAAAAGATTGCTTTGGCATTTACAAGGTAGAACAAACAGAAAAAATGAGAAATCTAATAAATCTACTCAAAATTTATTATTTGGTTTTAAATACAAAGTGACACTGACTTGAAATATGTTTTTCATACACATGTTGTTGTCATGGTAATCAAGTTGCAGGCCTCCAACTGATAATTTAAGCCATGTTTTGTGCAAGAGATAACTCAATTTTTTTTAAATGTCTGTTGGTTCTGATTTTTAATTTTTGTTTCTAAGCTGCGTCTCGACCCGCTCGCGCTGTCGTCGCTATGTATTTAGGCGGCGACTTTTGTCGACTTAAAATGTCTTCTAGGGTATTTCAACGATTCAATATTGTTCATAACATTTAGTCAAACACTTTAAGACTTCATAATGAAACTGTAGCATTTGAATAATCGACGAAATCTAGCTTGTTTTGGACAAAACACAACCGCGTTGATTTATATTTGTCATAGCGAGTTGTTTACGTTGAATCTTTAGTGTCATGTTAAGCAATTATGTTAGAATATCACCAAACACGAAATTTTGTTTTTTTAAAATACGCCAATTCGTTAAATTAACAATTATATTCTCTTTCCATTTACAAATAACTCAATTGTTTTTTGTTAGCCTCCTCCGCAGGCAACTTGTTGGGCAAAAAACGTGACAAAAATTGAGGTAAAATTGCGATGTTTACTTAGCTACTTTATATCCCTGTCTATCCCTTTGTGCACATTAAAATATCAAGTTTTGCTTGGAACATCGCAATTTTATCACGTTTTTGTCACGTTTTTTGCCCAACAAGTTGCCTGCGGAGGAGGCTAATGTTGAGTAAGCTCTTACTGTGATGTGCTAAAGCGCGAAAGTGACATTAAATAGGTAGTGACTACATCAACCTGGTCACTGAGGAGACATTTAGTATTTGCAGCCTCAGCAAATTATGTTAGTCATGGCAACAAGAGTACAAGACGGTGGTACCAGATTGACTGATTAGGTCAATGTACGCAGGATAATTTATTTCTACCTTCTTTTTCTAGAAACGTGTATTGTGTTGCCACAAAAATCCCCCTACACGTGCCGACTTCGACGCCGCGTTAATTTGGGCTTGGAGAATTTATTTTATAAGCTCACAACGCCCTCCGACAAGCCACTAGCATATCCCAATGAGACTAGTAACGTTTTGAAAGCTGTACCCTTCCCATTGTTGAACCAACCGACTGAAAGGCTAATGCTGCGCAGCGCACTTGTACCTCGCCTCGAGGAGACAGGGTGGCTTATACATTACCTTGGTATGGCTGTACGAAACAGAGAGCTCGTTAAAAAAACTTTGGAAAATCCGAGTAGTAAACCGTTTAAGAAGTATTCAGATTACGCTCAGTTATTAAAAAGTTACCGAGCCGAGCAATCGAAGGGTCTAATTTCTTTTAAAATCCCCGGCGTGGTAAGTATCAACATTAAGGTTTATAAACAATATTTGAGCGTATTTGTCCCCGCAAGCCACTCCGCCCCCTCCCATTAATATTGGCACTGATTAAATATTTTTCAAATTTCCTGCACCTAGGGATATAGCAAACACTGATTACTCAGTTTGCCACCATAAATATATAACGCAATGTAACCAATCATCGTGTGATTCTCGGGCTCGGAACAGTGATTTTTTGCAAGTTGATTGGCCACTCTAGTTAAAAATGGTGTCTTGCTAATGTCTTGCTAGTACAATAACTACAAAATCAAAAACCGTCGAGGGTGATAGGCAACATTGCCAACTTCTTGTTTCATCAGTTCTTTTTACCATCAATTCTTGTAGCCCCTTATTTTGTCACAGTGACATTTTTTCTGAGACACATTGTATTACTGCCGTCAGCAGGTCTACAACATTTTAATAGGATTGTATCGCACCAGATTTAAGAATGGTTAGTTTTTACAAATACCCTTTTGTTTTTGGATAAAAGGGCAACAGCTGTATCAGCCGCGAAAAGCGTTCATTTTCAATTTTATGTGCCATCCCATTGATTTCATAAAATTTTGCATTGCAACTACTGGGAAATTGCACTTTTTAGAAATATGTTTTATATTTTGGCTATGTAATTGCATAAATTCACGGGTGGATATCTATTTTTTAGCAATGTGCTCTAAAAACTATACTCGTCCTTATAGTTTAAAATCTATCACGGACCTGGTGGAGTGATTCAGCGTTATACAAATCAATGACCCACGTTCCCTTCCATTCTTTTCACTATGTTGCCTTGTTTCCCTATATTTGGTATTCCCTCGTTTCCCAATTGTTTTTTTTTCTTTGTTCCTATGTTCTCATTGTAAAATTAACAGTGTTCCCTTGTCCTCTCAAAACCCCTTGGAGACCCTCATCCGTCACATGCTTTGATATTGTATAACAAAAAATTACTAATAATTATGAAATATGAGCCAAACATGGGTGAACTACCAGACTTGCAATAGAACTGATTAACAGGAAATTTTCGAATCCATGTAACCTAAAATATACATATTTATAAACTAGGGACGAAGAAAAAGATATTTAAAGTGAGTTTAGTTCAAGAGTTTTTTAGCATGGACTGCCAAAATACTTGAAAATCCGCATGCTTGAAAAGCTAAAATTAGACCAAAATTAAATCTTTTACATAAATTTATTTCCTCACGATAAAAGAAAATACATTTCGTGCCGCTAAAATGTCATCAAATGTTGTCGATGAACAAAAAGGAGATGTTGATTGAACATAAAGTATTAAAAAGTCGTTTGAATTCAGGAGTTGGTAACCCCGAGTATGTAAACGCAATGTTGTTTCCTAAAGCACGGGCTTTTTAGGACTTTGAACAATTCTGTTCGTCTGTTGTGGTGTTTTATTTAGATCTATTTACGTTGTATTCGACATAAATAATGTTTAAAGGCACTGATCAGAATTGTTCAATATATGACTTGTGACTTTAATCAGTCCGCGGGACAAATTGAACAAATCTAATGGGGGCCAAACGTATGTCCTGGATGTATAGCGATGAAAACACACAGTTTTTGTCAATTTGTGCTTGTTTTTATGAACATGATGCACAACAGATATTGACTATGATGAGAACCTGTATGTTGTAGCTTTCTAGTTTTTGTAGTTTTAGGGGCAAACAGCCGGATCTTTTGTGTAAATATAGGAGTTTTTTAATCTTAGGTTCTCCCTAGCAACGCATGGTAACCAGTTTTTGACCGGCTTTTTGCAGCGAGGTTTTGCAAAATATCTGCTAAATTATCCCACATCTGGACACAAATTGAACTTATTTGCCTTCAAAAAGTGATCAAAATTGTCTTAGAGGTGCAACAAGGTGTACAATCACAATATTGCGATCTAGTTAAATTTTAAAGACTTCAAGTGTTTTCATCTGATTTTTCGAATCCAAAAATTGCATTTTCGCTCAAAAATACTCAATATTAAACATACACAACTTTATCCTGTATTCAAAACACAAAATTCAAAACGTTCAAGGCAATCCCGCACTAATCTTTAACATCTTCGCCTTTGTTTTTACATAAAAAACTTTGAGTGCGAAAAAATCGGAAAAAAGTTTTTTGAGCTTACTCAATCTCTTGTTGTTAAAAGTCGATAACCAGCCAATAGGCGCACAACCATACATCCGAGTCTTAAATTTGGCCCCATTAGCAAGCTTCAATTTGTCCTTTTCGTTTGACTGAATTTATTCTACGATGCCCCCTCTATTCTTTTATAATCTCTGTGTCGCTAATGCTTTCCTTTTCCCGGGTGTAAATAGCCGTACGGAATTAGTACCCTCGCCCGGGCTAACGCCCGGAACGGCGCTTCGCGCCGATGGCTCGGGGATGAAGTGACAATCATGAATAATGAGAGGGTAGCATCATCTGATTATCTTATTGTTCAAAGCGCAAGGAATCGACGCTTCCATATATGCCACATACGTGTCTCCCAAAATATTTTTTCTGTCAAGCCGGATTTCCATTCAGAGCACGCGGATATGACTGACTGAACATATTTCAGAAGATAGCGATGGCAAAATCCCGCGCGCGCGCCAAATTGCACAGAATAGAAATCAGCCTATAACTTCAAAAATGCGTCTTCTTTTAGGTTAAAACATTTCTTTTAGACAGTCGCTTTTATAGTTTATAAACTTATTTATTGACTTTGTTTTCGATGCAGTCTTTCTGAAAAAAGGCAAATAGCTTGGGAAAATTGTAAGAAAGTTGTTGACGCATTTTATAGCTATTCAACATCAACGTATTCCGTTATTTTTTTGGAAAGAAAGGTAAATTGTTTTGAATTATTTAATATTTGTTTTCTTAATTCTAAAGGACCGCACGTTTGACATTGTTTCCATGAAAAAGTACATGAGATATCCTTCACAAGAATTACCGTTTAAAGATATCATTCAAAACAATGCTTGGCAAGATGATGATGTATTTACGCAACAACGCTTGGCAGGTCTAAATCCGATGTCTTTGAGAAAAATGACAAGTGAAGGTGAGAAAAGTAAAATATGGTAATGATTCTCACTTTATAATATTATGAAATATTCTTTTATGAAAATAGTTATTTGCGTGCGTTTACAATGAGTCGTTCTCGTCCACATGTATCGAGTCTCCCTTGCGCCTTTCCTTGCATACATATTGTGTATCGTATGCATTACTACATTTTCGCCCTTACGTTTTTAATAAAATTCAACGCTTTTTTTTGTATCTCTTATGATTAAGTTTTAGGAGCACTGCATTGCCATATCTATTTATTCGTCTTTGCTCTCTCGTGCATTTTCCTGGCGTCATCTCGTGTTCTTCCACTTCTAGTTCATTCCCTATGTGACTGGTTTCTATTGATTGATTTTCATAATCACTTTCTTCTTCAACATATTTCATTAGTTTGAAATGGGACACGTTAAGCGTAATGGTACGTCACCACCATTGCTTTTTTTCTTTTGATTATTGTAAATTTCTTAAGGTTGAACCTTGGTGACAGTTTATTGACTGGTTTTTGCTCACATATGACAGTATCTAATTTTTTATGTTGGCTGCTTTTGCACATTTCTTGATGTCATAGTACTTCTTATTACTGTTCTTTTTCTTTTCAATGATCTCTTTCGCTTCCTTGTGTTTGTCTGTTACCTTTTTCGTCGTCAGCTCAGGAAGAATTCCTGATTGAACAATAATTCGCATGGAGGGACTCTCGTGGTTGCGTGTGGTGTTGACAGATAGTTTTGCAAGTTTTTGTCTCCAGTTTTTCCCTTTTAATGTGGCTGTCGTTATCACATTTCCTATAGGCTTCATAATACTCTCCGCATTTCCTTCAGCTTGTGGCCATAACGATGTGCTAGTCCTCCATTTAATACCAAGTGCTCCATGTATCGTTTGAGCTCATACCCCTTAAAGGGAGGTCCATTATCAGTTCGTATCTCCCGAGGTATAACATGAGTGGCAAATATGCGGTCTATCTCCGGGATACACGCATGGGCTGATGTCGATTTGACAATTTCCACTTCCGGGAATTTGAAATACATGTGGATGACAACTAGTTAGTATTGTCCCCTGCGCGGTACTGGACAGTATAAATCGATTGTCAAACTTTTCCACGGCTCGGTTGCGTCGGTTCGGGTGGATTGTTAGGTCTTAACAAGCCGAACAATTCTCGATCATCTTCTTCACTTTGTCATCTTTTCCTGGGTACCATATTTTCTCCCGTAATAACGATTTCGTCTTTTCGATTCCCTGATGTACCTTTGTCCGAGTTTCGTTGCACGTTCCGGTGTGGCTTTCGGTATGGCGACTTTTTTATGAACTGGCTTTAACTATATTGTCAATTCTTGCACAATCAGGCCGAGTTCCATTTTCCGTAAAAATCAGACCTAGAAATGGATTTCTTTTTGTAAGAAACGGCTAATCGCTTAATTGGCTGCTCTCATATTAACATAGATACGCGGGCCACCGCCCTTTTTAGGGGTACACACAATTGGCGATATCCACGGCATAGGTTGGTAACGGGATTCTTTGATGATGTCTTCATCAATCGATTTTATTGGCTCTTTTGATACTTCTTTTCTCAGGTGGTATATGTGCGCTGAACGACGGGTTTAACTTCATTGTTATTGTGCAGTTTGACTTGTGAGTTTAATTTGCTTTCTCCGACGAAAAGAGTTTCATATTTACCAATAATTAATTGATAATAATCGACGTTCTGATCTGTGCACTTAGCGAATGGCGAGGCTGATTTGGGCAATGATTGCTTTCTATTTCCGGTATTTGTCTATTCTGTGGTCTCCGTTTCCGTTTTGACAACTTCCGTTTCCTGCGTGTCAATTTCAGTGACTTTGTTTACTAATTGTATTAGGCCAAGATCTTGAGCGGTTTTTGCACTTAATTAGTTTCCTGAGCTTTCTTCGACGGCGTGAATAACTAAATTTGTAAATCGTGTATCTGACTCTAGGGCTGCTTAAAACTGCGATATGAGAGGCAAAGGCTTGGATGGTTAATCGATACACGTAGATACTCTTAAAAAACTCTTGTCGTGCTTTTGTAGATTTTTTTGTGAGTTTTTGTTTCAGCTTCGCCGAAGGTCGGAGAACCTTTTCCATGAAGAAGCCATTTGTATTTTCCAGCACTAATTTAAGCAGCATAAATTAGTGCGACGTCATATGTCGAATGTGTGTTTTCAATATTCCATAGTGTTGTGATAAATCCAAATTTATGCAACTAACGAACGGATATGACGATTTCATCCACCGCTCTTAACCAATGAAAACTTTTGAATTATTTTCAATAAATATTAAATGTGATTATTCGTAATATTTTATTTTTGGAATATCAAATATTTAAAGATCGTGTAGAGATTTGGATTCCAATTTACAACAATCGTAGAAGATAATGTTATCGAACTGTTTTTGAACAAATTTAGTCACGTTTATGATCATTTTTGGTTTAATTGTATTAGCTAAATGCTAAAACAACTGTTCAGTCAGTGTCGGAGTAGTATTGCAGAGGTAATGCAATCTGATAGAGTAGAATTCAATAGCACATAAGAATAGCCAGAAAAATATTTGCTTTTTGGAATCGCAAAACTAGCCAGTGGATTTTAGTATAAAGATACAAAGGCAGCAAAAATACAAGAAATATTGTATCGATATTTGAGTCAATCTCTTATGACATGGTATGTTCCTGTGTTTTAGATTGTCATCGAAATTATATGAATAAATCGTATGATTGGGAAGCTGCATTACAACGAGCATCAGGGGAAGACTTGACGTTTTCAGAGGTAAGCATGATTGAATCATGCGTATTTCATCGATTCAATATTGTTCATAATAGCTAAACAAACATTTTGAGACTCCAGAAGTGTAGCGATGAATCAACGAAGAAATCTAGATTATTTCAGTGATCGAAATACGTTATATTTTGAGACAGAAGCTCGTTAATTTATGTTATTTACAGCGCATTGTTTGTCCTTGTTGAAAATTTAGTGTGAAAATAAAGCAATTTTTTTAGAATATCACTAAATACGAGTAAGAAGTAGCAAATTCATCAGTGACGTTATTTTGATGCAATCTCGTTCCCAGACATCGGAATGTGTTGTTTTTTTTGCCTCACGGCTTCGTTTTCAAACGCCAAACCAGGATCTTCAAAAATTGGCCATAATAGAGAAGCCTAAATGGTGGTTTTCCACTTTAGTCAGATTGTACGGCAACGTACAGGTGCGCATGCGCAAGCCAATATTATGTTTTTCAAAAATTCATTCCTGCATAATGACTGCACTAATATAAGAGTTCTATGATTCTGAAAACAGGCCATTTCGTGCCACATACACTTTGATGTTAGTGATTCCTATTTCTTTACGTTTGAGTTGCTGCCTGAGCCAAACGAATAATTTGGGCTAGAAAGTTGCTAACGTAATGAAAACTCAAACATTGGACATTGTACATCACGTCTTCCGTATCAGGAGCATAACACTCCTTTAAAAATTTATAACTGAGGTCAGTTCAGAGAACCAATGCTTTGGATTAATTTCAGCATAACTTGTATTCTATACGCTCTAATTATTATGGTTACACAGGATTATAATGATAAAGTACAGCTTTGAACATACATATTTTCGTACTAATAACTTCCACCAGATTCGGGTATGATAGTTAAAACTTCGTACAGACTAACGGAGTCTGTAAATGAAAAAACTAAATAGTACCGAGTCTCGAATGTGATAACCTACTTCTCGCATCCTTGTACCTTTATCAGGAGCGAAAATCAGATTTCCAAATTATAAATCATTTGAATTCATTTCCCAATGAACGCGAAATCGCTGTAAAAAAATACGTTAAACAGGTAGAACTTCACAAAAACAAACCAAGAATAACTAGTTATAGCTGCAGATATATTTCTGTTTTTGATCTTGTATCTTAACATATTTTCGTTACTGTAATTGCTTTTTGACTACCAATCCTGCAGACGGACGCCATCTATGTTTTGACAGCGGGACAAAAAACGATATCGCGTGTCAAAAAACGATATCACGAGACAAAAAACTGACAAAATCGCGGGACATTTTGTTTTTATGTCACCCGCCTGTTGTCGCCCTGATAAAGGTATAAGTATGTGATAAGGACAATTTTTTGCCCTACAACGGTATATTTCGGTTGCTGGTTAATTTGATTTGCCAGTTTCTAATAAATCACATTTTTAACATTCTGCTTGAAGTATAAAGAAGAAAATATGATTTATTTCTGTAGATGATCAAGGCAGGACGACTATACATTGTCGACTTTCCGTATCTCCATGATCTTACTGACGTCGAGGATTACACAGAACGAAACACCACAGACAGACGAGAAATGAGAGGATCAAGAGCTCCGATCTGTACGTTTGTTTCGGCGAATGTAGGGGGAGCCAGAGAGTTGAAACCTGTCGCAATTCAGACGGATCAATTGTCAGGTGAGCTGTCGTCTATTGGTCGTTGACGCTCATGAAGTTGGAATTCCATCTTTAAAATTAATATCAAGAATTTCATATTTTACCTATTAATAATTTGAAAGCAACAGCGAAAATGGCTTAAGAGCAGGGGGGGGGGGTTGTTTTAACAAATTTAATCTAAATAGACACGCATAAATTTGTTCGGCAGAGAGGAGTCTGGTATTCTCATCGTAGAAAATTAAAATGAATATAACGGATAACGTCGAAAATAAAACGCATTACGTTGCTTCAGATTTCGATGTAACGTCGTTGAAATATCCTTCAGTCGAAAAAAGTACAGCAATTAGACAACTCTCGCCAGGCCTTTTGTTTAGGCGAGTTTCGATTTTGACCGTAAGATCCAAAATGAAATCAAAGGGAACGAAGTTATCTATCACATGCAAGTATTTCCTACTGTAAAGTTTTGACACTGGAAAAGTTGCGCATCCAGCACCCCCCCCTTAAAAAAAGAAAAAATAGATCTTGCTGTATCCGGCCACCACTGAGTTAAGCGATTGTAAACCACAAGAGGGCCAGACGACATACTTTTAACTTTATTAATTTACATTTCCCAAGATGCACCAGTATTTTCACCAGCTGACGGTTCAAAATGGTTGATGGCGAAGCAAGAATTTCAACGAGCTGATATCATACATGCTGAACTCATCGAACATTTGTTGAAGACACATCTTCTCATGGAACCTATATGTGTCATCATGCGACGCACGTTATCAAAGTTCCATCCACTGCACCAGATGCTAAAATGGCATTGTCGAGGTCTGTTTGTCGTAAACAGTATTGCAACAAAAGCTCTTTTACAACCTGAAAAAGCGCTTCACAGGTTATTCGCAATGGGTCATGTCGGCGCAGTGGAACTACTGAACAAGGGGTATCCTGATGTATTATGGGCAGACACAGAGTTTGACAAGAATCTCGAGGTAACGTATTCTATGGATGCCTTCTGGATGCTGCCTGACTGACATTCAGTGACATAGCCAGCGTCAATATGGAGGGCCAGCGGGGATGGGGAGGGGGTGTTCATATGTAAATTTGTGTTAACTGGCACTGTTTTTTTTCTAATAATGCAAACAATTTGCCATCATGTTTTATAATGAGGTGTATTGGAAGGGTAGACTGTATAAACTGGTAAAATCTCAATGAAATTATGTTCGCGAATTACGTATTTTCTTGCAAATCCAGCTGGGTTTTCACATTTAACATTTTTGTTAATTGCTTATTGAAGAAAAAAAGTCTCCTTACTTGTGACATCGTATATTTTTTCCGATAAGAAAATGGATGAGAGAGTATATGATTATGTTGCCATATCCCTTCAAACTTTTCTGTGCGGTACACGCTTGTGGAAGAAAAACAGTGAAACGGTGGGAAAACTGTTAACAAAAGTAGCATGAGCCGCCGACTCAGAAAAGTGAGGATCTGAGCTCATGATCGATGTGCTTGATCTTGAAGGTCTTAAGCGTTTGCTGGAGCGAATATATCGGTAGGAATACATCCACTTCTAGCTGTTATTAAACATAGAGAATATTATGACAACATACGCATTAAATGTTACAGAAGATAAACAACGCTTAGGCGTTGATACTTTATGTAATAAATGTCAAACGTGTTCGTTCCCAGTTTCTAATTCTTATTCAAAAAAATTTAATTTCCACCGGAAACATATTAAGACATCATATACGCTTTAGAATGTTACATAAGATAACTAAACAATGACTATGCCATACTTAATGTAATAAATGTCAAACGTGTTCTTCCCCAGTTTATAGATTATTTAATATACGCACACCGAAAACATCAAGTATCCCAATTTTTTTAATATTTTTTTCAAATATGATTTTATAGAGACGTGGGGTAAATAGCGTGGAACAGTTACCATACTTCCCTTACAGAGATGATGGCCTAATTATTTGGAAGGAAGTTGGCAACATGATCAAGGACTACGTGAATTTGTAAGTAATTAAAAGCAACATAGGCATGTGTTATCCCACTAATTTTTGTATTGCTCATTATTTCTTTCACTCATTTCAGGAAATTTTATACCTCATTACTACACTGTAATCAGCACACGGGGTGATACATGGGGTACAAATCGCTTTTATAATTTCTTGGGAAATGATAGTTTTTATAAGCCTTGTTTTATGGCTAGTAAATATGAGGCATCATATACTAGTTACCGTTTTTGTTCAAAATGACCGCAAAAAGTGGTTTGATGTTTTTTACTTATGGCGAAATTAAACAAATGGAGAAAAATGCATTGATTTATTATATAAAATACATTGCTTTAAAGGGATTTAGGACATTAATAAAACTAATAATCCCACATATTAGATTACCAGTTATGATTGTTTCACATGTGAAAATTATCGCTTTTTAAACATTCATCAATCATGGTTTATGGATATTTTAAATGCTAGAAAAGACCGTGGTTTGTAATAAACAAAAAAATACATGGGTGCAAATTAGGTACTGGCAAGCAAGATAAGGATAGACTAATGCATAATCGATCAATTCTTAAAAGCAACATGAAACAATAGCAGCACATTTGATAATTTTTTGAAGATAAGATCTATGTGATCACATGTACACCATGTTAAAATTCGTCTATAACAATATATCATATTATTAATTCATCATATTCGTCTATTCCCGCGCACCCATGTACTATTCTCTATAAAAAGTCCAAAAACACATCTTGTTAATGTGGTGTTAAACTATTTTATTTTCGATCGTCGATCTGCAAATGATTTATTTAATGGATTTATTTAACTTGTCAATAGCAATTAATTACGCCGGAAAGTTTAAAAATATTATCGATTTTTTATCTTAATCTTTCCTACGATGTATTTTCGTGTTAAATATGAATACAAAAAACAAAAGTATTTTCTTAAACGTTCAAAAGAAGTCAATTCAAATCATTAGCGAATGTCGCAAATATGTTTGACGTCCTGAGACGTGACGTAACATTTGTACTCATGGTTAATATTATTACATAATCTATAACATAAATTGATGAGTAGTCATTTTTCTGGTGATGGGCGATACCAGGATTTTTAATTCGATACCAATAGCGATACTTTGATTATTGGCATCTGGCGATACCAATACCTGTTTCGATACCAAAATAGACTCACAAATTGTACTTTCAATACCGGAAATTATTACTCAATTTGCTGGTATCTGCCACTTCCGATACCCTTGGGAAAAAAGTATCGAACGATACCTAGTCAGTAATCGATACTGATACCGATACCGTTACCGCTGGATGTGGTACCGCTGGTATCGATCACCGAGTACTTGGTATCACCCATCACTAATTTTTTGCATGTGCTCGAATGTAGAAAATATATAGCGATAGTTGGGTAGATATTTTACTTTCATTTCGGGATTCTTATCAACTTTGGTGTTTGAAGAGGCGAGGCCAAGATTCTCAACACTAAAAGATGCCGACCTACGGCAGGATGGCGAGTTTGTGATCGAAAAGGCACGGGAATTTTACATGTATTTTAATTTAACTGTGTTCAGGATTTTGTCGACGTAAACAGTACAGCAACGCGAGGTTCGGAAAGGGTTTATACTGAATTTTTAAGTAAATTTGCAACGCATATCTGTCAAATATGGGTGAACAATTGGCGAGACCGACAATTCTTGCGGAATTGAGTCTTGAGGAAGTATCTACACTTGCAAAAACAGGCGACGGAGACGAGATTGAGACATGCACTGAAAAGATTTCTACTTTTATAAAGCGACTCGAAGAATCATTGAAAAAAAACAAAGGAAACAATGATAGACGGCGACGTGGTGTTAGAAAAAATAATAAAGTGGTCTAGCTTACAAACATTAAAACTAAATAACATTACAGCGATAGGTGGAAAAACAACAGACAAACAACGAAGAAATTACAAAGGCTAAAATACACGAACGGACGAAATTAAACGTCATGGTGGAGAAGAAAATTCAACTGGAGGAAGAATGGATTTTGCGTAAGATACAAATGGAAAAGGAGGCTAAAGAAGGGATGTCCAGTATTGCGTCAGGTACTACAGAATCTGTACAATCAGTAAAATTACAAAAATACATAATAGGGTGCATCATTTGACGGCGACTATAAAGAGTAGACCTAGTTCTGTAATCAGTTTAGCGTGGATGTGGATAGGGCAAAAATTTTGGAGGTCAGTAAACTTAACTAATAACAATTTACCCGAACTAACCAAGGGAAACTAAGTGACGATATCTTGGGTTTGCCACGTACTAAAGAGCTTTATATGGAAGCAAAACGGATTTTGGAATCAACTTATGGAAAAGATATAAGTTCAAAGGGCGCTGAAAGATTTGGAAAATCCTCCTGTGATTACTAGTACTCGTAAAACAGCATCATATATCTCTGTGTGAAGAACAACTGCAAAAAAGTGGATCCAAACGCTGAAGAGCAACCAGATGATCAGAAAAAGGAACAAAGAAAAATCTCAGTGGGTCGAATAGTGCTACTAAAACTTTGCATCTTATGGTTATAGCCATGCAAGGTAGGTGGTCAAGATGTTCCAATAATGATTGGTACTGGGGTGAGCAAAGGTGCATTGAACAGATGTATGGCGACGGTGACGAAGCATGTAGACATTTACGACATCTACATTGAATCAACAACAGTTCCTGGGCTCCGTTTAGACGTTAAGTGCCTTCGTGCAGAAAAGCGAATTCTCATGCTTTTACCCAACTCTAACGTGAAAGATTTAAAAAAAAATGGTCAACTGAAGAGATTACCTCTTTGTGATGAAGGAAGTTCAAGCCAGCAACTTCCAGTGCACATTGTACTTGGTGCAGCCGATCATTAGAGAATTCGATCTACGAAAAAAACCAAGCTTTTGCATGGACCCAGATGACCCTGGGGCGGAGTATGCGATGTTAGGATGGATTTTGTGTGGGCGAACTCAATCCAACGACAAGCCTTTGGACAAGGAATTCTTCGTAAGTTCTAGCCAGTCGGAGTTTGAGAGGTTATGCTCGTTAGACGTCCTAGGGCTTGTTGACAAGCAACAGGCAACGTTGGACGAACAATTTCATGAGGATCTTTGTGAACACTTAAAGCAAACTGAGGACAGATCTTACACAACTGCGTTACCCTCGAAACTTGATCATCCTGTTTTGCCCGAGAATCGAGATCTTGCACAGGTAAGGTTCTTCTTCCTGAAACTACAAAACTTAGAATTGCATATGATGTTCGGCCAGACGGAATACTGAATAGCCCTTCCTGAGTGACTGATATTGATCTAAGAAATCGCATGCATCCATACTGAGTGACCGGTGATATACAAAAGGCCTTCATTCACATAAACGTCGACGAGAAAGACCGAGATGCACAAAGAACCTTGTGGTATGACAGTGTCAAGGACAAAGACGAAGTTGAGTATAGATTTACTAAAAGTTATTTTCGGCGCGAATCCCAGTCTTTATGTTTCGGGATCCACTTTACAGAAACATGTGAAAAACTTTGACAAGAAATACCCTGAAAGAACCAAAGCTTTACTAGAAGATACACACGTCGACGATGTGCCATGAGGAGGTGATTCTATCGAAGAGCTGCAGAAATTTAAGGACGTGGCGACAACGATCATGGACAAGGGTGAATTCCGACTTCACAATTGGCATGGCAACGCTAAGGTCTTGGAATACACAAACGACACTGCTGTACCAAATCATGACCATACGGAGCCAACTGATGACGAGAAGATCCTCAGAATTCCGTGGCAGAAAGAGGAAGTACACTCCAAGTAAGCTTTGAACGTTGTGTTTATCCAACAATTCCCCTAACGAAGCGAAAGATTCTAGCGATCATTAACGGAGTATATGATGTCCTGGGCATTGCATCGCCAGTAACGATCGTTGGTAAAATTATATTTAGTGAAATTTGTCAACAGAAAGTCGGATGGGATGAACAGGTTCTAGTTGATATACATAGACGGTGGAAACTTTGGATTACCACATATCAGTGCCTCGTAGCGTTGTGGACCAGATGATAGTACAATTATCACTACATGGTTTTTCTTGCGTCAGCAAAAAGGCACTTTGTGTTGCAATTTTACGTTGTTGAAACGTATTTTGATGGGCAAATAATTTAGAACTTATTAGCTTCGAAGGCACGTGTGGTCCACTCGCTAAACTAACTAGCAACGTGAGGAAGGCACTTAGTTCCTGGAGCATTACCGAGACCATATTGTAGGCGGACAGTACGACTGTACTTCACTGGCAGGCAGATAAGAAAACATGGTCAACTTTCGTGAGAAACAGAGTGAAACTTATCAAGGAGTCATATAAAGTAACCTGGCATCATGTGCTTTCGGATCAAAATCCAAAGTGATCTCGGAACGCGAGGAGTCACACCTGCAATGAAGGGACCGTCATCGTTAGTGAGAAGGCAGGGTGGCCACAACAGTTTGAGCTGGCAGCTACAGAGATAAAGCCAGGGACAAAGAGGCATGTACCGCATTCCTCTTTAAGAAATACAAGTACTAGAAGCTGCTTAGGATTACTGCCTACATCTTGCGATTTCGACAATACTGTTGTCAGAATGAAAAGTTTAGTGGTCCTGTACAAACAGAGGAGGTCAAAACGGCTGAAGTTCGCTGACTGTAGATAGTCCAAAAAGAGAAAGAGATGTGATGTGCATTTCCGCTGAAGGCCGACAACTCGGGGTTGTTTCGTTACTATAGAAGAGTACCTTGCTACGATCAAATATTTGTTCCTCGGGAACATTCACTGGCCAGATCCGATAATTGAGCTTATTACCGCCAGAATACCTTGCAAGGGAAAGTTCAAGCGACCATGAGCAATAAGGTGAAGGATCGGCTTTGGATCCCAGAGCTACGTCGTATAGTAAAGTCAGTTCGCGTTCATTGCAATTAGTGTAAGAGGACGATGGCTACACCTTTGGGCATTCCGATTACTTCAAGCTTGCCAAGTTTTAGAACGATCTTAACCCAACCATTTTCAGCTAAAGGGTGGACTTTGCCGGACCCGTTTATCACACTGTTGGCAAGAAGAAAGTTGCCAGAACATACATTGCATTATTTACATGCGATAGTACACATGCATTTGAAGTTGTGTAAAGATCTAAGTTGTACAGAGTTTGAACATAGTTATAGAGTAGATGGTTTGGAAACTCATTAGAATAACAATATAAGTCATTATCTATGTTGGTCACCGTTTATGCAAAAATATGGTTCTTCATCGTCACATGGGTATTGCGTTTCTGCCAAATCCACCAATAGGAATTCTTGAATTACCCTATTGTTCAAGTCGCGGATGGCTAACTTTCCTAAAACGTTGTTATTGGTCAGTTAGGTAAAAATACAATACGCACGTGACGACGAAGGATCTTATTTCTGCATAAACCAGAACAAAAACATAGATAATGACTTATATTGTAGCTCTAATGAGTTTCCAAACCATCTAGCTCTATTAACTATGGTTTGAACGAGCCTTAAAAGATGTTGTCGCGAGAAGAGGTGTACGGATGTAATGGTAATTGACAATGCAAAAACGTTCAAAGCAACGAAGAACTGATGATGTCAACAACTATTTAGCGAATCATTCCATTAAATGGCATTTACATTTTTCAAGGATCCCCTGGTGGAGAGGCTTTTTGCGCGATTGATCAGGGCTATAAAATCGGTATTATCCAAGACTTTTGGCAAAGCTAACCTTCTCAGTATTGCAAGAAACCTTGTCTGACGTTGAGTGTTTTATGAACAACCGACCTTTGGCATATCTTGGAGAGGAGATTGAAAATCAAGCGGTCACACCAAGCATATTATTGAGAGGCGAGCCAGCGGAATTCTTAGAAGAAAAAACCGAATCTTGAAAGAATATTTGAACATGTCGTGACGATTATAAGTACCCGAAAAAATGCCGAGAACAATTGAAGAGAAGATGGATTAAAGAGTATTTACTTGCTTTGGACTAGAAACAAAAGCAAGAACCGCAACGAACGGAAGCAAAGCTTAAAGTCGGTCGAGTCGTACTGATAAAAAATTCCCTGAAACGCAAGGCACATTGGAGAATTGGGCGCATCGAAGACAAAGTCGTTGGAAAAGACGGCGTGGTTAGGTGGTTTACAAGAAACATCGTACATTGAGGCGCTGCACGAAACAGAGAGCGATTTCAGATTTGTCTACTTTTTTCATTCACCCTATATAATACTGGTTGTAACATTTTTACAGATATGTCTTCGCTTTAACCGTCAAATTTCTTATTGAATATCATTTAGGTAGTGAAAGGTCCGAAATTGCTTGCTTAAGTAGAATTAAGGATGCAATAATTATGCACATATAGGTACTATTTTAACAACGCGCTCGTGGCAGAAGATTCAGAGCTGAAAAATTTTGCCAACCAGCTTTCCGAAGACGGAACGGGAAAAAACGGCGGGATTGGAAAGGTAAGAAGACTATGGGCATTAAGGGATTTGTGCATTCCCACTGTAGTGATATTTTATGATTTCCTGCAAAAAATCGGGCTTTTTACACAGTTTTAGCTTTTAACAGTTTATGAGCCGTGCTTGAATAAATATTGATATATTTGAACAAGTTAGCTGACCTCAGGCGGTCTGAACTGCAAATATGTAATTTCTTGGAAATATATTTTCCAGTGCGGACCTCCCAGCTGGCAAATAACATATATAAATTTTCTTGATTTATCAATAAGAATCTTTCAAATACTTGTACCATTTATTGCTGAATATTTGTAACATGTTGTGTTTGTAGAGTAATGAAGAACGCCGTCTTGTTTCGAAATCAGGTCTACTTGGATGAGGTCACAGTAAATTTGTAAAAAATAAATATATTGCCAGATACCTGTAACTCAACATATTTTCGCATCGTGAGCGATCACTGGAAATCTTTCTTGTGTTGATAGGTTATTGGCAAGCACTAAATACGAAATCTGCAAGCATGACAGCAATTTGTCGTTATTCAACGATTTTTCGTAACTTTTTGCGGACAGAACAATTTCGAAAGAATGTTGTAAAATATAAAATGTAAAAGCACTTTAACAGAATCAAATTTTTAAACTTTTTAAAATTTAGCTTAAAGGATTCCCAGTTAAAATAGAAACAGTCCCAGAACTTATCGATGTTGTCAAACGAATTGTATTCATTCCTGTACAACACCACGCTGTTAATTATCCTGTGGCATATTACGCTGGATTTGTTCCAAATTTACCAACAAAACTTTACGATGATCCGCGAGTTCCACCTCAGCAATTTGGATTCGACAGTCTTCCACAACATCATGTTGCTGCGGTAAGAATAAATCCCTCGCTAATTATACTTGTCAAAATTTTATATATTATCATAGTTGTAGCTATATGTGTATACTACCACAACTACAAAAGCCAGACATGTTAACAGCCGATTCTATACCAAGAACGACAAAAGAACAACAAAATAAGTCTCAAAATGTAAATCAGTTATGATTTTGAGGCACTTCACTCAAAAGGGTTAGTGCATTTCTTAATCTTAAGAGGAAATTATGCACATTAAGGAAGCATGCAGAGGTAATTTTACCTACCTTCTCGAGGGGCAAATCTATTTTGCTCTTAAATTGTCTGTTGTATGTCTGACATGAAATTCTGAATGTTGTTTGGCCCAATTTATCTTGTGGGCTTCGATCAACACGTTTTTCTACAGTTTTATTACAAAACCATTATATTGTCAAAAACAGCAAACTTTCAAGTTTGTTTACTTCGAAAATCATCATTTAGAACTTTTAAATTAAAGACTTTCATAGTACATAATTATATTAAACAAGATTCTTTTGTCGTAATACCAACAACATATGGCTGTTTTATTTTTGGGTAGTTGCAAGTACTGGTCTGTGGCAAATGTTTAGAACTTTTGTGCTTCGCTGTGATTGGTCAATTTTACGAATTCTGAAATCGACAAAGAAACATGAACGACAAAGTGAACGTGTAACACTTGTGTCTATTTATAACAATATTTTTCGACTCTGCCACAATGAAGTTGTGTATTACACTACTTTTTTTATCTTAGACGTCGTTTTTATGTCTGAATTTCTATCCTATTCGGTGGATACCTTTTTGAAGACTATTGACTGTTAGTTACTGTATATGGACTACAGTGGCTGGAGTTAAACAAAATAGGTACAAAACGAACAAATGCAATGGGTGTATTAAACATTTGCCACAGACCGGCAAGTAAAGAAATTTTACTGAAAGTGTATACAATACATAAATATGTTAACCTGACAGCATTATTTAAATCAATTCTGTAGCACACTGCCTGAAGTTTCTACGATATAATTTGTTGGGAACTTTAGACTAGCATATGTATTTCTGGAATTGGAATGTTAAATGTCTCTTACCTTTTATAAATGTATAAGATCCCACAAGCAAATAAATCATTTTGCATGAAATATCAGCATCTCAACATAGGTAGCTATAGAAAACCGAGGAAAGAAATCACAACGAATACTTCGTGATTAGAATAGATAGATAGGAACACATTTCCTTGACTCACTCCTTAATCATGGAATGATGGAGTTTATCAAAATTTGCCGTTTTAAAACATTTCTGGAGCAATGTTTTGATAAAGAACCTTCCTGTCCCTTCTTGTTCACTATTACATGTTAAAAATTGCGTTTTGTTCATAGATATTTCAGTAGAATTTGCGCTTGATTCTTGTGTAGAAATTTCTAAATTTCCTAAAAAGTGGAAACACAACAGAAAATGACGGAAACACGCTCTCAAAACTTCACCGCGATACATCGCTCCTCGGAAAAGTTTCACGGAGGAATTTGTGGTTTTAAAACATTTTGCATGAGAATCGTTGCAGGGTAAAACCTTCTTGCGGCTTAGATTTTCTAGCATACATGTTTAAATGAATGTTTTGTTGACATATTTCGCTAGAAATTGAGTTTAAACGCCGTGTTTAGGTCGGCTGACGCGGTTTGTGCCAGCGGTATCACCCATGAGCGCTGCGCCAAAGCTGCGACACCGAAAAATAAAAATAAAAAAAAAACAGAAACGGGACGAATTTAAAACCCCGCTTCGCCTACGGCAGACGGAGTAAAAAGTCCAACATGCAAATTAATCATTATGTGACACGTCATTGATGTTGAAGGTATAAAGGTTAATGTAATTATTCAAGATCAACTGTAGAAATTTTTCAAGAGTACCAGAAATTATTTTGCACAAAATGCTGATTTTTATCCTCAACAAATTCGCCGGCATTGAAACCCTAAAATGCAAATAAATCACGCTTGCTTTTGTCAGCTACATCCATAGTTCATTAGTCAGAGCGTTGTATTTGGACTGCACTCACAATGGCTTTCGTATGATTGTATGGTTGATGACTTTATCTCAATTATTAATATCCCATTTATATCATATATCAAGATAACTGTTAATGTCCATGTGTATCATATTACATAAGTATATATACATTAGTATAATTTCTTCAGTAAATAATGGCTTTCAAGCATTTTGATTGACCAGTAAATATGAGGCATTATTTACTAGTTGGCATTTTATCAAAATGGCCGCCAATGGAATTCGTCTTGATGTTTTATATAAATTACATCAATACAAAGTGAAAGAATATAAACAAACTTTGATGTTAAACTATTCTTAAGGTAATAGATCGTCTGCAAATAACTTATTAAATACTTTTTTCAGCATTTAAAAATTACATGTAAACTTTACTTTTAACTTGAAATCTTCCGAAGTAAACTGTATTTATAAAAGAAGTGTATTTCATACATGTTTCACTAAAGAAATTATACTAAAACAATTATTCGCCTCAGGCCCAGTGATTATGGTGAATATTCACCAATATAAATGTTCACCAATAATGAATGTTCACCAATAATCACTTCGCCTTCGGTGAATAATTGTTAAATATAACACAAAATATGATAGGAACAGCATTAATTAGTATTCAAAATGGCGGATGACGTTAGCACGTGAAACAGAAATAACTGGAACACTACCTTCAGTGAAACTTGACAGTGGCGGATCCAGGGTAAGTCAAAATAAAGTTATAGCTGCTCAATTTTGAATTCAAAATAAGTTTATAACAATGTCATAGGCTATGAATTTCAAAAGAATGAAATCTAACCAATGAGGTTGCTTTGAAGGTATTTTAAAATGTAAATATATATCCTAGAATGAGCTGTGGTAATTTATTTTGACTTACGCTAGATCCGCCAATGAAACTTGTAATGCGTTGCTGTTGTTTTACGATAGAAAAATTTTGGTTCAAAAACAAACAGGCTCAGTGATTCACTAATAATCACTCGGGCGAATAATTGTTAATTAATATCATATTTAGTAAACTATGTCTAATATATATTAACTCAAGGATCTTAAAAGTGCCAACTGTAATGATATTCAACTATTATAACAGGAACAAGTCTCGCTGTCCATGAACTTAGGATCGATGCGATATGATGTGTTGTTCGACTACGGCAAACACCTGAAAGATGACCGTGCTAAAGCTGTCGTCAACAAGTATTATGATCGACTTTCTGGAATCATTACTGACGAAATTACTGTTAGAAATCAAAAGAGGTTACAGAATGGAAAGTTGAGTTATCCCTACCTTCTTCCGAAGTGGATGCCAAACAGCATTCACACATAATATTGTAGAGCTGAAAAATAGTGTTTCTCTTTTTAAATTATTGTCATACAGTTAGATAGTGTCGAAATAGAAACTTTACTCGCGCGCGGTTGAAATTTCGCGCAGAGGAATTTGTTCTTGTGTCGGCGTTTGCAAAAAGTTCTGATCGTTAGTTCAAGGACGATCTTTTGTTTGCTTTCAATAAGCACAGTTTTTCTTCCAGACAAAGGTGGCAATTCTTTCTTCCGGCTGTATACGCAGGTCCACGCTTTAGTTTTGACCATTTAATGTCAAAATCTCTCACGTTTCGTTTCAATTTCCAAACATTTCTGTTTCGTTTTCGTATCTCGCATCGTTGATGGTAAAATTTGCTTTTAAAAGCATTTGTCGTCATCCGATATATTATTCTCTGGTCTCACCGTCATTCTTTAGTCTTATTTCTGCCTTATAAAGAACTGCCTGGAAGAAAAACTATGCTGATTGAAAGCAAACAAAAGATCATCCTTAGTAGGTGCCCCCCCCCATCCAGCGGCGGAAGTAAAAGCGCCGGAAGTAATCCAGCGCCGGAAGTAAATAGTATGCAGGATGCAGGCAGGATGTGTTCACGTGAATTACGTCATGTGGCACGGCAAAATGTTGCGCAACAAAACGAATGCGGTAATCGGAAGTATCCCAGGGAGAAGTGTTGACATTATGCCCAATGAAAAGTGTCGCGCGACAAAACGTATGTCAGCATACAGCCTGAGGGTATCAATGTTTTTTATACATATATAACTATCAATTGTGGCGCGGTCTGCGCGACAAAAAAAACGATCATATATTCATGTTGAACACGGAACAAATCGTGCTATTTTGATGTAAAAAAACGTACGTGTTAGCAAGAGCCCACAAGAAATTTCAACGCGGCGAACATTCAGAAAAACACTTACTGACCTTAAAGGGGCAAGATAAAACCAAAATGGAGTTGTCCCTTTGCCTCAATATCGTAAGCATATCGGCCTTTATCTGCCGGACTATTATGATAGAATGTATTGCAATAGATCATAGATGTATTGAGTCAGTAGAGCGTTACGCGTGGGAGTAAAGGTTAAGTGTTTTTAGAGCGAACGTTCAGCTTGCGAATGTGTTTAGTTATTTCTCTACATGGTGCCTGACATTGTAAGAGCGAACGTTCGGTTTGCAAAAGTGTTCAGGTATTGCTGAAGCGTACGCTATGCGATATTACAATAAAACTGTATTTCTGTCAAAAAAGGTGATATTTCAAGTTCAATTTTAGAAAAAGTATCTTGCATCAACAGAAGGCTCGTAAAAATAAATATGGCCACCTCGATTTTTCAAGCGGTTTTCAAGTGATTGATCCTTCAAACTACGAAAAAATTGCTAAAATCGCGCAAAAAACCTGGGCACTAGTATAAAAATGCTTTCAAAGGCTGATAGCTCATTACGAATTGGAAAAATTAGGGTGGCTATTTAAATGACTTATATCTAGTTTTTTACGAGCTTTCTGTTGATGCAAGTATTTTTCTAAAATTGGACTTGAAGTGTCACCTTTTTTGACAGTAATACAGTTTCATAGTAATATCGTAGAAAAACGTGTTGGCAAGAGCCCACAACTAAGTTCCAACGCGGCCAACATTCAGAAATATACTTACTAACCTTAAAGGAACAAGATAAAACCAAAATGAAATTGTCCCCCGATATGGTAAGTAAACATGCTTTTTGGTACCCCTATCTTCCCTCTCCAAGCCATACGGACTAATTTAACTGCTCTTGCTTGAACTCTCTATGACACATCTCTTTAAGCAGATGTATTCTGATAACATTTTGCTCTTAAAAGAAGAATTTACACCAAGCGAATTGACAACAGCCATAACAGTTAAGCTGATTGAAAGAGAAATACAACGGATTGGGTTTAAATTTTCGTCAGCCATCCTCATGGTTTTTTGCCAGAGTTCTAGGTCTTCCCTGTGTAATTTCTCCAGGTGGAAAACAGTCGGAGTAACTCTGTCCCTACCATATGATCGTAGAACTTAAAGCTCTCCAACTCCCTCTTTGCACTAGCCTCCGCCGCTTTTCTCTTAGAGTATACCGAACGAGTCTATCATTATATTTCTTGGCTTTTCCCATTTCGTTGGAGCATTGAAGTAAAATAGCTCCGCAGGCGCTTCGGTGAATGTTCTCCTCGGACGCGCGTATTAAATCGACATTTGCCATCGTTCCCAAAAGAGGTCTGTCGACATTCCAGTCAAGTAAAAACCTCTCTCGTTGCTCTGGGGTCCACGTATCGGTAAGATTAGTGGCAAGTCCAAGTCGCTCGTTTTCTATTCTCCGCTCGGCAACACGACAAACAATTTCTAGTTTCCTCTCGAACACCATCTCTTGTACACGCTCGTTTAAAACATACAAGTTTTCCAAAGCCGTCAATTCAGCGGCCGTTTGACTGCTTTGACATTCCGTGATTTTAGCACTTAAATCCATCCCTAGATGAAACACAAAACCTATAGGAATTAATACGAAGTCGCTACGAGTATAACTTGCATGCAATATTTCATATTACTTACCGAAACCAAACTTGTCAAATAAATAACTCTCTCAACTGAAGTTATCTCTACGAATCTGTAACAACGTTTGCTTCAACAACAGCAAATATATAATCTCCTCTCGCTTTGTTATTCGCAACAATTTTCGGTTGGGCTTTTTATGCGGCCCGACATTTATTTTCGTCACAGCACCCTGTTTTGTCGCGCAATAACAGTTACCCAATCGCACCCTTAGGGTACTTTAACTTCTCAAGCACATGTACTATTATTACCTGTTGGTAATAAGATTACCTTAGACCTCCCAAGTATAATAATTAGGCAAACGTTTTCGTATTTGTGTACCTATAATACATTTTCACACGCTTAGGATATCTTTTTACATACTATTACGTTTGACATATGGAGGTAATAAGTAGGCTTAAACGCTCACATCCGTATACTTGCAACATGTTATTAACTTCTCAAGTACATGTACTAGACATTAGGGGCACTTAGGGCGGTCAAGTTCATTCATCAAATACATCAACATAGGCATAGCACGATTTGCTCTGTGTTCAACACAAATATATGATCGTTTTTTTTTGTCGTGCCACAATTGATAGTTATACAACGCGGGTACCGGATAGCGGGTACTGGGTATAGAAAATGCGGGTATTAAAAACGCGGGTAGTCATGGAAAACGCGGGTAATCATGGAAAACGTGGGTAGTCATGGAAAACGCGGGTAATCATGGAAAACGCGGGTAGTCATGGAAAACGCGGGTAATAATGGAAAACGCGGGTATAAGCGAGTTTTCTTTAATGAACGCAACTTCTTAACATAATATAATTATCAATTAACATTATTTCCATAACTTTTCCTGAAATGCATATAAGTATTTCACACAAAAAAGTTCATTGTCCTAAATGAAAAACGTCTTTCATTTGTATCTAAGACGAGGTTTCAAACGATAAAATGTCAAAGATCTAGTGAGCGAAACGTTAAATTAAGAAGTCACTGTTAAGATTTTTCAGAATTCAGGTGCCATTGAGGTCTTTCTATGCGCAATAAACATTTTTATGTCGTATAAACTTTACGATAAACACAACGAATACAAAATGTTCTTAAATGTAAAGTTACTGTGGTCATTGATACATTGTCTTGACCTATGTTGCAAAATCAAATCCCATCTTATAAACATACAAAAAATTATTTCAGATAATATGAATAGTGTTCCGTAATATCAATAATGTTGTTTCCCACATAATGGTAGAAAAAAACAAGATAACTATGTGCATGTCTACGAAATCGTCAGATTGCCAAATTTTTGTGCGAGGTGCTGGGTGAAAAAAGTGTACCATCTGCTGTGGCATAGTACATTGATTTGGCTGAAAAAAGGGCTGCTTGCGCCTTACACAATCAAGAATGCAAAGAAAATACACATTCGCTGCTTTTCTACGAGTTTCGCCATCCTGTCTCCATTCCCTGTGCATGTTCGACACAATTACAAGGTGTGCTGGAGGGTTGCCAATTTGCCCTCCTGGTTTCAATGAGCTTCCACAACCAAAACAGATGGAAGTTTGCACTGGGCAAAAGCCAAGGAGGTGAACGATAAATGAGTTTGGATAAGGAGAGGGATATGGCGGTCTGTGCTGAGCTGGGAAACGTGGGTAATAAGAAGCTTCTGACAAGTGGGTGAATGATGTTGGTGTGGTAAATGCTGGAACATATTCGACACTTCGAGAACATGGTTGTCCAGGTCCTGATGCCTGGACAAAACCATGACTACCATTTGGATGTAGCTGATCTGAAAACATATTCAGTTCCTGTCTTGGTGTTGGCTGAAAGACTGGGTGCTGATTGCTCCTTGATTCACTTTGAAGTTGAGAAGTTATATGCATTTCAGGAAAACTTATGGAAATAATATTAATTGATAATTATATTATGTTAAGAAGTTGTGTTCATTAAAGAAAACTCGCTTTACCCGCGTTTGCCACTATTACCCGCGTTTTCCATACCCGCGTTTTCCATGACTACCCGCGTTTATCATGACTACCCGCGTTTTCCATGACTACCCACGTTTTCCATGACTACCCACGTTTTCTATACCCGGTACCCGCTATCCGGTACCCGCGTTTTCAAGATAACCCTTAGGCTGTATGCTGACATACGTTTTGTCGCGCAACACTTTTCATGATGCATAATGTCAACACTTCTCCCTTGGATACTTCCGATTACCGCATTCGTTTTGTTGCGCAACATTTTGCCGTGCCACATGACGTAATTCATATGAACACATCCTGCATACTATTTACTTCCGGCGCTGGATTACTTCCGGCGCTTTTACTTCCGCCACTAGATGAGGGGGGGGGTACGTACTATCCTTGATTAACACCTTCAGTAACATATAACTTACCCGTGTGGATGGTTAGGTGCATGGGTGGGAGGTCTGCAGATTGTATGCCAGACACTTACCATTACTGGGATACAGGTCAAGCTTCCAATTATTGACCTGACCACCCAAAGTGATATCCACCTCACCAGGATATCACCCATCCAAGTAATCTTCTTCTTTAATTTTTTTTTAAATTTTTTCCTTATTTTCTTTTCGCCTCCCTTGCACCCAACCAACCACGACCTGCTGGCTTGACCCATGCACAACCAATTATACTGCTTAATTATTTGTGGTCGCACCCAGGAATTAGCGTAGTTACCCGAGGTCACACCCAGGTAGGCTTGTGTTGCTTAGTTACTCGAGGTCACACCCAGGTAGGCTGTATTGATTGTGTTGCTTAGTTACCCGAGGTCACACCCAGGTAGGCTGTATTGATTGTGTTGCTTAGTTACCCGAGGTCACACCCAGGTAGGCTGTATTGATTGTGTTGCTTAGTTACCCGAGGTCACAACCAGGTAGGCTGTATTGACTGTGTTGCTTAGTTACCCGAGGTTACACCCAGGTAGGCTGTATTGATTGTGTTTCTTAGTTACCCGAGGTCACACCCAGGTAGGCTGTATTGATTGTGCTGCTTAGTTACCCGAGGTCACACCCAGGTAGGCTGTATTGATTGTGTTGCTTAGTTACCCGAGGTCACACCCAGGTAGGCTGTATTGATTGTGCTGCTTAGTTACCCGAGGTCACACCCAGGTAGGCTGTATTGATTGTGTTGCTTAGTTACTCGAGGTCACACCCAGGTAGGCTGTATTGATTGTGCTGCTTAGTTACCCGAGGTCACACCCAGGTAGGCTGTATTGACTGTGTTGCTTAGTTACCCGAGGTTACACCCAGGTAGGCTGTATTGACTGTGTTGCTTAGTTACCCGAGGTTACACCCAGGTAGGCTGTATTGATTGTGTTGCTTAGTTACCCGAGGTCACACCCAGGTAGGCTGTATTGATTGTGCTGCTTAGTTACCCGAGGTCACACCCAGGTAGGCTGTATTGACTGTGTTGCTTAGTTACCCGAGGTCACACCCAGGTAGGCTGTATTGGCTGTGTTGCTTAGTTACCCGAGGTTACACTCAGGTAGGCTGTGTTGCTTAGTTACCCGAGGTCACACCCAGGTAGGCTGTATTGATTGTGCTGCTTAGTTACCCGAGGTCACACCCAGGTAGGCTTGTGTTGCTTAGTTACCCGAGGTCACACCCAGGTAGGCTGTATTGATTGTGCTGCTTAGTTACCCGAGGTCACACCCAGGTAGGCTTGTGTTGCTTAGTTACCCGAGGTCACACCCAGGTAGGCTGTATTGATTGTGCTGCTTAGTTACCCGAGGTCACACCCAGGTGGGCTTGTGTTGCTTAGTTACCCGAGGTCACACCCAGGTAGGCTGTATTGATTGTGTTGCTTAGTTACCCGAGGTCACACCCAGGTAGGCTGTATTGATTGTGTTGTTTAGTTACCCGAGGTCACACCCAGGTAGGCTGTATTGACTGTGTTGCCTAGTTACCCGAGGTTACACCCAGGTAGGCTGTATTGATTGTGTTGCTTAGTTACCCGAGGTCACGCCCAGGTAGGCTGTGCTGCTTAGTTAGGCTGTGTTGAATGTGGTGCTTAAACACCATTGGTCCCCCCCATGTTGAAATTGTTACATAGCTATTGTCAGAGAGCACGCTATAGACTTTTTTTTCTTTTTTTTTACCAACCCCTTTAACAGAAAATTTAACTTGAGCTTATAAAATAACCGTGATAAAGGTAATAATAACAACACCAGACAATTGGATTTTCCCGGGACGTCCTTCGCCGTGACCTTGAAATTGTAACGAGTGCTGACCAAACATAATTCCCTCAAAAGATGCATTAAGTGTTCGTCCTTCGAAGTGCCCGACATAATGACCGAGACTACCGCTGTGTTATCACAGTGAAATTCAACGCGTTTGCGTGCCCAGCTGGCGCCCCAGACATGACACGCGAGGACGATGAGAAACAGTTCCTTGTAGGCAATGCACAAGAGCTGCTGCGCTGGTAGCCAGGAACCGTTAAACCATTCTCCATCATAGTAGACTCCAAACCCATACGTGCCCGAAGCGTCTGAAGACAATGAAAAATCTGGGGGCGGAGCCCAATCCGGCAACTCAAAGAAATATGCCCCATCCCATGACGGTAGAAATTCTTGCCACCAAGCAATATCCAGTTGGCACTGTTTGTTAAGTCTTAAGAATGGTCTAGGACGCGGCAAACGGCGCAATAAGTCAATGAGACGACGTGTGAAAGTTCGACCGCACAGTATTACTGCGCATGCGTGATTTAATTTGCCCAAAAGAGATTGAAGTTCCTTAAGCCAACATGATTTTTTGTCACCCCATTCGCGTAGCAGGGCTATCAGGTCCGCATGCTTATCTGCCGGGAGTCGTGCTGACATCTCAATCGAGTCTAGTTCGATTCCAAGGAAGACCATGCGGATAGTTGGACCTTCGCATTTCTCGGGGGATAAAGGAATTCCCACCAGCCGAGCAGCCTGGTGAATAGCAGTGAGACGCTTAGCGCAAAGATCAGTGCCGGCTGCGCCTAAGGTAAAGTAATCATCCAGATAATGCAGCAGATCTTCGACGCTCCAATTGTGTATCAACATCCATTCAAACAAATCTGCAACGCTATTAAAAATTCCCGCTGCAGAACGCAAGCCAAATGGCAATGTCAAATCGACGTAATATTTCCCTTTCCAACGCATTCCTAACAAATATCTGTCACTAGGATTACCTGGGATTATGCGGTAGGCACTTTTGATGTCCACCTTGCCCATCAACGCCCCTTTACCGGTTTTAATAATCAAGTTGATTGCGTGTTTTACCGTACAATATTGAAATGAAAAATCATCTTTATCTATGCCATCGTTAACGCTATGATCAACAGGAAAAGACAAATCTAGTACAAGCCGCCACGCATTTCCCTTCTTTGGGATTGTTGATATATGGAAATCAGTATGTATGAATGGGGACATGTGTTGACATTAGTATATATATTAGCAGGTTACGTAATGCTGAAGGCGGACACGTGATCGGACGTTCGTTGTACGTTGTTATGTTGAACAAAAGGTGTATTTTTACATGTTCAAAGTATATTCTTCAATAAATACGTATATTCCATTAAAGTTAACAGGTTATGGGCCCAGACTATTGAAGAATGGATAGTAATGGAGTAAAGTGGTTATGTTTTACTGGATCAGCTGAGGATTATCCAGCATGGAGTACAAAATTTACGGCTTTTATGCAAACAAAAGGGCTATTTAAATCGTTACTCGGAAAGGATGTTATACCAGAAGAAATCGCCCCTTTAGCTGAAGATGCTTCAGCGGAACAACAAGCACAGAGGCAGGCTAAAGTTCAGCAACGAAACAAAGAAATTGAAGATATTAAAGAGCGAAATAATAATGTTTGGTGTCATATTGCGTTGGCGCTAGACAAAACAAGTTTGATGTATATTCGACACGATTGTTTATCCCAAGACGGTACGGGTGACGGCGCAAAAGCATGGCGTTTACTGCAGCAACGTTATTCCAACGTAGAAAAGCCTACCGTAGTCAGTTTAGTGAGACAAATATCCCGATTACAGCTCGGAGAAGACGAGAAATTACATGAATATTTCATACGTGCTCAAGAACTCATGTCAAGGCTCTCGGACGCGGGTGAGCAAATAACAGAAACTCTGTTCAATGCACTAATTATCAACGGCCTTCCTGGGAAATACGAACATTTTGTTGTTCAAGAAAGTTTTAATCCAGCATCGACATTTACTGAATTAAGAACCCGTCTACAAAATTACGAGGACAGTCGTATACAAAGAAAACAACCGGAAGTCGATTCGTCAGTGGCAATGCACACCGGAAGTAGACGTGACGGAAATACGAAAACACCAATGCAATCCAAAGTTTGTTATGTGTGTGGAAATTCAGGACATTTTGCAAAACAATGCAACAAGAGAGGCACAGCAATTTGCTCCAAATGCAACAAACGAGGTCATTTAGCCAAAGTCTGTAGAAATTCTGAGAAAGTGGGTAAATCTAAAAGAAACGATGAAAACGCAATATCATCTTATTCAGAATGCTTCCTCAGTCCTTTACAAGAAAGAAACGACAATCCAGAGGTTTCAAGTCATCTAATAGTAGACACTGGTTGCTCAGACCACATTGTGAATCAGAAGGACGTATTTACAAATTTACGTACAGTTGATGAAAAGAGCGTTAGAGACCCCAAAGGAAACTTCACAGCAGTCGAAGGTATTGGTGATGTGCCAATAACTGTCGAGTTAAAAGATGGAAAAACGACAGAGTTAATTCTAAGAAATGTGTTATACGTGCCAAATTACAAAGTCAACCTTCTTTCAGTTAACAAAGCAGTCAACTTTGATCATAGATTCATCTTTAACGATAGCAGAGCAAGGATGGTATTGAGTAATGGTCGTGAGATACATTTAACAAAGAACTCTGGCCTTTTGTTCTTAAAAGTTACTTACCTGAATACAGTTAACCCATCTACCTGCAACGAAACCAGACAAAGCATCAAGGGAGATATAAATTTGTGGCACAAACGTCTGGGACATGTTAACAAAGTCGATGTAAAACGTACTGTGGGTTGTGGAGGCGACACAAAAGATACATGCGAAACGTGTGCAATGGGAAAACAAGCAAGTCAGCCGGTTCCAAAGAAAGTTGTGGATAAAGCAAAGAAAGCTCTCGAACTTGTATATTCAGACATTCTTGGTCCTTTCGAAGTGGCTAGTTTAAATGGATCAAAATACGCAGTTACCTTTATCGATGAGTACACGAAGTACGCAGTCGTAAAGTACATGAGAAACAAGTCAGAAGTGATCGACAAGTTCAAAGAATATGTTGCCGAAAACGGAACACCCAGAACACTACGATCAGATAACGGAGCTGAATATACCTCACGTAAATTCAAAGAGTTCTGCAGAGATTTGAAGGTTAAACAAGAATTTACAGTCCCGGTAACACCACAGCAAAATGGAGTCGCGGAGCGCTTCAATCGTACACTAGTAGAAATGGGACGGTGCTTACTTATACAAGCAAAGCTTCCTAAGAAGTATTGGATAAGAGCCTTAGATACCGCTACGCACATCCGAAATCTCACTGTCAGCGCAAATAGCAACGAAGGAAAGAGTCCCTTCGAGCTCTTTACCAAGAAGACAGCAAGAAAAAACCACCTCAGAGTGTTCGGCTGCACAGCGTACGTGAAGAAGAGAAACGTCAACCTACGAAAGCTCGATGCCAGATCAGTAAAGGCAAAGTTCGTTGGCTACGACAGCAAGAGCACAGCCTACATACTACAAGATCTGACCACGAACAAAATAATTAAAGCACGCAATGTACTCTTTAAAGAAGATGAAATCTAACCTTTATCGTCTAAAGAAGAGCTTCACCAAGGAGACACAATTTTGAAGAGTCCCAATCTAGATCTCAACGAGGATTGTTTAAATGAGCAAACGAAAGAGAAACCTGTCGGGGATGAAGTGGGGGAAACTGAAAACGAAGTTCCAAATGCACCAGAACAACTACCAGATGAAGAAGAAGATCTTGGAGAAGAAGAACCACTCCCAAGAGCAAGTAGAAATAGACGACCTCCTGAAAGATATGGGAATGCCTATATACCTTCAACACAATTCAACATGAGGAAACCGCAACAGAACCGAAAACCTACGAAGAGGCTGTAAAGTCAAACAAAGCCAAGCAATGGAAAGAAGCAATGCAAGCAGAGGTTGAGTCACTAGAGAATAACGACACTTGGACATTTGTTGACAGACCGAAAGACAAGAATGTTTTACCAGGAAAATGGGTATACAGAGTCAAATACGGTGCAGATGGTTAAGTGGACAAGTACAAAGCTAGATATGTGGCGAAAGGCTACGCGCAAGTCGAAGGGATAGACTTCTTCGAAACGTATGCACCCACATGCAAACCGGAGACATTCAGGACCCTGTTAGCAGTTGCAGCTCAGAAAGATTTACATCTCGGGCAAATGGATGTGAAGTCAGCGTATCTTTGCTCAGCTACTGAGGAAGAAATCTACTTAGAACAACCACAAGGGTTTGTTAAACGAGAACAAAACGGAGAGACCCTAGTTTGCAAGCTAAACAAGTCTGTCTATGGTCTCAAGCAAGCAGCAAAGAATTGGTACGAAGCACTAGCAAATCTCCTTATCAGCAGTGGATTTCACCGAAGCCGCAACGATTATTGTCTCTTCGTGAGAAAAGACGCAGATGGTATTTTCTCGTACGTACTAGTATGGGTAGACGATATCATAGTAGCAGGAGCAAGCAATGAAATCATCGATGAAATCAAATCGTTACTAGAGAAGAATTTCAAGATGGATGATCGGGGAGAATTACACTGGTTCCTGGGAATGCGAATCCTCAGATCGGAAGACGGTATTACCGTAGATCAAAAGAAGTACATCGCAAACGTTTTAAAGCAGTTCAACATGAGTGACAGCAAACCCAAAGTAACCCCTGCAGAAGTCAACTTGAAGTTAGTCAAAGATGACGGAGAACACCAATTAGTTGATACGAAGCTTTATCGGAGTTTAGTTGGATCCCTTCTGTATATTGGAAAACAAACCAGACCTGACATTCTCAATGTAGTCAATCAGTTATCAAGATTCTTCGAAAAGCCCAACACAACGCATTGGCAAGCAGCAAAACACGTTCTTAGATATCTGAAAGGCACAATCAATCTACGATTGACATTCGCCAAGAACTCGAGTATGAAGCTAGTCGGTAATGCAGATGCAGACAAGAGCGGCGATCTAGACGATCGAAAGTCTACAACGGGCTACTTTTTCAAATTTCAAGGAAATGGTGCAGCAATAAGTTGGGAAGTCAAGAAGCAAGCGACAGTGGCTTTATCATCTACCGAAGCTGAATATCAAGCTATGGCAGCAGCAGTGCAAGAAGCAATTTATCTTAGAGCATTAATGAAAGATTTTGGGTATCCAATGAAAGAACCAACCTACATTGGAGAAGATAATCAGTCGTGTTTCAAAATGTGTCATAATCCAGTTATGCACAAGCGATCGAAACACACCGACACAAAGTTACATTTCTTGAGAGAAAGAGTCGAAAACGGAGAAGTAGGAATTCATTATATTCCAACGGAGGACATGACAGCGGATATATTAACCAAGTCGCTGCCTCGTATTAAAGTTGAGAAACATCGTTATGTACTACTAGGAAACTGAACTTTAAAAGAAAGCAGCAGACTCATCATAGACACAATAAAGTTGAGTCTGAGTGGGGGTGTTGATATATGGAAATCAGTATGCATGAATGGGGACATGTGTTGACATTAGTATATATATTAGCAGGTTACGTAATGCTGAAGGCGGACACGTGATCGGACGTTCGTTGTTATGTTGAACAAAAGGTGTATTTTTACATGTTCAAAGTATATTCTTCAATAAATACGTATATTCCATTAAAGTTAACAGGGATTACACCAAAGCGACTAACGTGAAGATTCTGGAGTGGTGGTGCGTGCGTAGGCCCAAAAACTCGGCCAAGACTAACTTCTTTATTGAGATACTCGTCAATCACGGACGGATGCTCATTGGCAGAAGGACAATTAGACGCAGCTGATTTTAATTTACATAGGTGCGGTTGGAAGCCCAGGCGAAACCCAAAACGTAAACCATTTAACACGTAATCAACCTTGCGGCGATCCGGATGGGATATTAATTGCAATTCGAAATTAGTTAAGTTTATAGGTGAAATCGTTTGAATGTCAGAAAATTGCAAAGAAATACGCGGTAAAATTTTAAGTGGCTGTTCATTTTGACCTTGCTCGACGGCTTCGCAGCTAATTTTGCGGTCGTTGTGGCGATCTGTCACGCACCTTGCGACAGTTGACTCTGCGATGGGGGATACCGCACCCTGGTCGGTTGTAACGTTGTCGAAATCTACAAAACTCGCGCGAACTAGTACATGCAGCGGTATTCCATGAACGACAGATCTCAGAAGCGCTCTGGGATCCTTGTGGCTCGCGACGATTACTGCTTTGTGCGGCGAACCGAGTGTACGTCTCATTAGAGCTAACTGACGTGTGATAACTATAAAGATCCGGTTTGAGTTGGCTCCAATCACGCAAATTTGACGCAGCGGCCTCGGAGTGAACAAATAATCTCTGTTTCCTTTTAAATTTGCTTGTAAATGGCCGCCAGGAGTTCACAATCAAGCTAGTGTTTTAAACCTTCTCGAAACCATTCGAAAAGTTGTGGCAAGCTAATGTCTTCGCAGTACATATGGAAATAACACTTGCTTCATAATTTGGCCAGTTTTACCCGCCGCGATTTGATGAAATTTTGATCGATTTTAGTATGTCATCTCATGGCTCATGATATTATGGCTTTATCCAGTGTTATTTAGCTCAGTGATTTATAGCCGATTAATTGATGATGAGTGGATTGACATTCGACATCTTTGCAACCAATATTCTATTGTTGATCGTGTAGTATTAATTAACATTATGTAATTACGTAATTGTACATACGGGTATCACTCAATCCTTATATATAACAGAACTAGACTCTGTATACTTCGCTTCTTTTAAACATTTAACACACCATGGTGGCAGTGATGAAAAATATTTAAGAAAATGCAATGGCATATAAACCGCCGGATTCTTTCGAGTTTTTAAAAGGAGAAATGTGGCCGAATTGGATCAGACGCTCCGAAAGATTTAGCACGCTATCAGAGCTGAACGAGAAAGACGAAGTAACACAAATATTAAATACATTGATAGTATATACATTGAAAGTTGGCTATTTTTGACGATATAATAGTTTTATAGTAAAACTGAAGAAAAAAACGTGTTGACTGAAATTCGCAAGAAAAGTTAAGGCGGCCAACATTCAGATTTGTTATAATGAGCATCGAACGGACAATTTAAGAGCAAAAATGGATTTCTCGAGAATGTAGGTAAAATTCCGCTCTGCGCCCCGTCAATGACTACGTTAGTTATTTTTTTGCATGTAAAAATTTGCATCGACAATACGATAAAACAGTGAAAGCAAGGTCAGTGAACCTACTCTTTTGCGTTTGGGAGCTGGAAACGAGTCTCTCCAAAACGAACATGGTTTGTCAATTGGTCTATAAAAAATATTTAGATTAACATTTTCTCTGTTACAAAGGGCATATGCCAATCAGTTTCCAACAATTTTGTTGCGCTATTGTGCATGCATATATGGCTTAATTAAATGTTTTTTTTTCCGGATTGAATTTGTTCCCTTGAACATTATTTGTTCTTTAATTTTAGTCATTCCGAGGATTTATCTGCTAAACAATAATAAATATTACAGCGTTCTCTCGCATAAATATTTCATAACTTCAAGAAGTTGAATGAACCGGAATAGAGCACATTACATTGTGATATATATGCTCAAAATTCAAGATATCGTCACCTTTTCACATCTAAATTTGTTTTTGTACTCAAACGAAAGAGCTTGCCCTATATCGTTATAATGAACTTTTAAATTAGATTTTGCAAAAATGTCGTTGTCACAATTATATTAGCTTACAAGTGTTAATATTACTATGATCTTAATATACTTGATCTGAATATTTAGGACCGCAATGGCACACGAAACCAACTACCACTGGCTGTTTCAAAATAAACCAAGTGCTGTTTTTCTCTTGTGGGCTCGCACTAAAATTACGTCCTTCAATAATGTGACCAAATCGTTTTGAATCTGGAAATGAGAATATATTGAGATTAACTAAGAAGTGAAGCAACAGAACAACGATGTACAGCATAGTGCTAGATTGCTCGAACCCCGCGCGCCCTCGGGGTCTTTATATGTCCATAAATCCCTCTTTCTCGGCATTTAACTTTAACTTATGCAATAATAAAAGTGACTCTTAATGATCAATCTGTATACAGGCATAGCATTTTCTAAGTTAGGTCGTGCTAATACAAGCTCACACTTTATTCATCTCCATGCTTTTTATGATGTAAATATACGTAAACATTTAATTATTTTACCAGGAAAATTATAAGGAAAACGAAAGTACCATTCATTTGGTAGATAATTGAAATGTATAATTGACAACTACGTCGAAGACGTCTCTAGCTGAAATTAATCGTACTAAAACTCTTCATGGAAGGTATATAAACGAGGTGTGACGTCTATGAAAGCAGAAATGGACATATAATAGGTAAACACAGAGTGCTTATGAAAATGGTTTGATTAGCTTGATCTATACCTCGGGGATGTCCATTAGTCTACGTTGCTTTGCGTCTCTCCACGTCCAGTCTAATATTACTGACTTGAGATTCGAAAGTTTGAGGGCACCTACAATATGCAAATGAAACGATAAAGTGTACGAGTAAAATATTATACAGAATGTGATATGCACAGCACTATGCAGGATTATCAAGTTCTTACATGCATTGTTCTTACTGATAGCTACAGCCACTGAATAATTATGTAGTTTTTACCTAATTTTGCCTTGCATAAAATCTATCCATTCCATTTTGCGAACAGTTTGTAAAAAATTATGGCTCATTCAAACAGACTCGTCTACAATAGCATTTTAGTACTTTTTTGGAATTCTACAATTTGTCGAACGACCGAGCCATATTCGTTTCGCGAATCTTCTTTTTCAAAATGTTTGATTAATGTTGCATTGTACCATTCTTACCTGATTTTATTAGCTTACAAATTCGGTTTGGCGTTCCTACGCCCAGATGTACAACGTGCTTTTCCAGATACTTTTCTTGCTCTTCAGGCTGTATAATAATAGCAAATTAATGATTTGTAGTGAACGAGTAAACATACCATATTGGGCAGTTCTCTCTGGCGTCATTTTTTTTTGAAAATTTGCATTTAGTCTGCATCCTAGAGCAACTTAGATGGACATGATTTCATAATTAGTTTACTTGGTGAGACATTGATTAACGACAATGCAATGTGTACATTTGGTTACACCTTTCAGTCCTATTTACAATAGAAATTGATATAATTACAAACCTTAATATGCTTGGAAAATAATTTGACAACTTTGCAGTCCTTCCTAAAATCAGACGTAGCCCTAAACGATTTAAAGCGGTACATTTTCATCAGACTTGATTGACCATACATCATGATCTCAGAATACAATGCGTAGAAGTCTATTTATGTTGAACTTTAATGCAACTGTTCTCTACGACCGTCTGTACCTTACTACATCTGTCGCACGTGTTGCAGCTGAAGTAATTATCAACAAACCAGGAGCACCCTTGGCGTCTTTCGAGTTAATCTTTGTTACTTGTTTTGACCACGTGGGGAGAACTATGTTGTATTCGCAGAATAGGGAGTTAATGTGGGGAATTAAAAAGAACAGAGAAAACGAGAAGCAGAAATTATGATGCACACAATCGCTGACCTAATTTTAAATATGGTGAGAGCGACTCTAGCTGACCAGTATGAACAGAATTCTCCTTGAGGAGCATCTCATCTGATAAAAAAGAGTAAAGATAAAAAATTTGCATCCATTGGGTATTCAGACGCTACACTGAAAGCACAGAGCATGGTGTCGAACGAATATGCTTCAAAGTATCTAACCGATGTACAGTAATACAGAGTATATCGTAACTGGCAGACGTTTAACCTTGAACGCTTTTTTACAAACCTTTGGGTAATTTGAAAACACGGAAACGAACTGGCACTAGTTGTCAAATAGAAATCCATTTTTCGAGCCAAACTAGCAAATTTATCATTAAGTATAATTACTTCGGTTCTAAATTTCTTGTGGACATTTCTTAACTGAACATGATTACAAAAGTTTCAACAAGTTTCGTAAAGGAAAACGAAAGATATAAGTGATTGAAAACAACATCATTATGTTTATTCCGGTAGCTAGCTTCAGGCCTTTTACCCACGGTCAGATCAGCTGGTTGTACCAATATTTGGGAAACAGAGAGTCGCTACCTTCTACACTGAGATCATCTAGTTCAAGGGCTGTGAGTATGTCTTGCGTTGCTTTGCTGAATGCCGACCAAAATATCTCGCAGGTTTTTGCACCATCGATTGTCTGTTGCACTGATTCTTCCTTCGTTTTCCTCTTCCTTCGCTTTTTAGCCTTTGCTACTGTTCGGTCAACGCCGTCCTTGTTACCGCATTCTGCTTCGATGCCAGAGATAAAAATGAAAACATATGCGGGTTTGGTAAGCTAGGGGCAAACTTACCAGTGGGTTGCGAGAAACGTCAGGCCCCACCGTAGCCGTCATTGCCAATCACAGTACGTACAGCCCAACTAACTTTTTACAGATGTGCATGGCGCGTACCTGAAACCAGCTGTCTGATGCTCGTGTAATCGTGTACATGCTTGTAATTTAGCGTGTTGCAGTAGTGTCGGAAATTATCGAATAGGATCCAAAGTAATTCAAAAAATTATCGTACAATACTGCACATGCGCTGTGTACCTTAAAAGTCGCATCCTTTAAAAAAGGCTGTCAAATACATGCAACACTAGTTATCCAAAAAATAGTTGGATCACTAGATGCATAATGTCTTGGTGGATGTATTGTAAAATTTCATGTACATGTAAGTTATGGTTTAATTGAAAACACGTCTGTGATATAAGACATGACCAGTGAATAAGAAGGCACACTCAGGAGATAGCAAATAATTCTAAAGTACTGTAATATACCTAATGATTCATCCGCGCCCTTTTCTACGTCTGAATACGACCGCTTCTTTTTCTTTAACTTAAGGTTGTGCATCAATTTTTCTAAATCAGTTAACAATGTCAATTAACAGGTACAGTAATATGACATGTTCAATAGAACCCAATATACGGGTAACAGACGATGGTGCCATGAGCAGTTAAAGGGGAACAGGAATACATTTTATATAGGCTTACTGATAAGAACCTCTAAAGTAACGGCAACATGTGTTTGACAACATGCTTAGTTTCTGAAATACTGAAGAACAAGGAAAGACAAAGACACTACTCATCTGCCATCTTGGATATTTAAAAATCCCATGACGTCACCACCTGGGCAATTGTCTTTTCTCATCTTAAGGAAGCAATTAACAAGTATTTTGAAATCCAACTGAACTTGTATGTATATATACTTCTCACATAAATTTCCAAGTGTTAAAGAAAAATTTCATGGAGATTTAACTAATTCACACCAAGTTTCATACAGCATACTCAGGTTGTGATGCCAGTAAAATAGACCAAACTATAAAACAAAATGGCGGATGGCTAATGTCGTTTGTTCTTCAATATTTCAGAAACTAAGTATGTTAGTTATAAGCAGAGTTTGACGGTTAGTGGGCCAAGTTGATGTTGACTGAGTTGGTAAGTGGGCCCAGTTGACCAGCCTCCCATCTATTGCATATACATTAGATTTTCTGTGATATTTAATAATCAATATTCAACGATCTATGATAATTAACAATCATAGTTTTTGGATATTTTAATTTTTGCTTCAAATATGTCGATACATTACCTGTATGTACTTTATAGATAAGATATAAAACGCCGCCAACAAATTTTGTATTTTATATATATTTGAGACTTGAGCAACTTGACTGGCTCACTAGCAGAACTCGCTTAAACTTTGTTTACTTTTTACCTCATTTTCTACCAGATAAACAAGGAGAAATAATTTTGAACGACGAAGTGTAATGCAAAATGCAATACAGCATAAAGAAAATAATATATACACATCCATATTGGCTGAAATATAACTCTCTGCGGAACCAAAAATACATAGAAAATTTACTTTGATTTATTTCTTTCAAATTTTGCGAGTTAAGGTCATCATTTTCATCATCGTTTAACCACCACTCATCTCCCAAATCGTCCGCCATCTTGAAACTTTGAACTCACAAATGCAAATTTCATTTCCTCCCTTGTTTTACTCATTCCATTTCATCGCCTCCCCCCCCCTGGCTGTCAGACGAAAACCAAAACAATGTACGGTACCGTCTGGAAGGATCGATTATTGGCTTAAAATTTAAAGCAAATAGCATTTGAAATGGGTTAATCGGAGGATGGTTTTTAAATCCGTTGTGGTTAACCTCGTCAACACCTACCTTGGCAAATACGTCAAAGATTTAGACTCCTCGAACCTCGATTTGAGCATATGGCGCGGTATGTCTGCTAGCATATCTATCGATGTGTTGACATAACTATTATAGTCGATATCCGAATATATATTTATATAGTACTAGAGTTTATTGTTATCAATATATAGATATGCTGTTATCTTTTATATCAAAGCTAATCTGTTGATGATATTCGTGTCGATTGGAATAAAAACCTGCCTTAATCTTGTCATTAGTAATTTCATTTGTCATGCTAAAATTTACAGTAATTCCAACACCGCTATTTACATATTATCAAAATTTGCATTTTCTGACAGATGTGTGTTCAAATAAAATAGCCAAGTATGTTTGGTGCAGCATATGTTAATGCATGTACGTGATGCTGTATAATGAATATGGGATCTAACCAATTTAACACATTGCAGTGTGAGAAAATTAAATTTGGGGTCATTCAAAGTGGAGTACTTTGAGGTTGCATCCAGTTTGCAGTTTTAGTACAAATTAATTTCCAATGTTAATTTACAGTGCAATTTCAAACTTTGGTTGGTGTTGCTTTGTCATTTTAAGGATAACTTGTTTTTAAAAATTTCTCTTTATGTATACTCTCAATTGAAAGTGTGCTAAGAAATTGAGCTGATCATTTTAAAGCTCACTCTAGCCTTGTTCAAACCAGAATGATCTAAACTGTTTTCGCAAGGAGGGTTTGCTTCACATATTTTGACATGAATTCATGCAACTAAAAGTTACAGTCATGCATGTATTGCAAGTATATTTCAGGCACCTCAAAATTACTTCCAGGGGGCTTTCATCACCTGAATATTAATTATATAGTGGAATTGAATAATAGAAAGTATTCTGGGAGCACAGTCACATAAGTATTCAGATGTTCATTGACTTTTAAAAACAATCAATTTTTATAAATTTAAAATAATAAATGATACTACTTTGAAATTTGCATAGCACTACTAAAATGGCTGACTGGTTATGTTGACCTGAGGATTTATCCTGGATGTTTTAAGAACTGAACTTCTCGAGGGTTAAGGCATTATACAGTGCATAATTTTTGCCCTAGTATAGTCATACCCATGTTTTATTAATCCTTAGTTTATTGTTGGGAAAAGCAGTCTACCATGAAAGATGTTAATTTGTATATGACTAATATACTTACAGCCTATTCTGACTTGTAGGATTTGGCACAAAAAATTTCATATTAAGCAACATAGGGTATTTGCATTAATCTTCATCTTCAAGTTCTTTAAGTGTTGTTTGTTTACCAAAGAACAATGATATCCTCTTAGACAAGTGCTAGTATCAGGGTATTTTATATTGATAGCTGCAGATAGTGTATTAGAGCAGTATATCCCATATTTTTGTTATTAAAATCAGTGTTAATAATTGCAAATAAATTTTGTCTGACTATTACAAATTACATCTACTAGAAGATGTAATTCTGTCTGAACACACAGGTGATGTTTTTGATGTGTGTATGACATTTTCAACCTAATTATGAATTGCATGACTTGAACAGGTATATATGTCATTTTGCTGTCAGCATTAAGCTTTTTATGGCTGATGTAATAGCTAAATTTACAATGTGTTCCACAGAACACATATATCGGACCGGACGCGATTCAGCAATGCGACGCGTTTCTTAGTTTGCAAATCAAGCAAATACACCTCAGCTGGACAGGTTATTAAAAACCTATATACTGCATGTTAACTTTGGAAATTCTGTACCAGTTTGGTTTACACAACTGTTGCAGTTTTCTTTAATGGACCGATTTATTCCCTTTTGAAGTTTTAAATTCCTTTGCTCAATGTCATGATCATTGCGTGTGGCTGTGGCCGGCATGGGCCTTGATGGTGTGATTGGAGCCTTTTCACCGGAAAATCAGCGGCTGAATGTTATATCCTACGTTATATTTCATCAGCATTGCCATAAAAAAAGATCGTTGCTCTTAAAATAGATTAGATAAAGCGAAGGATTGCTGGATTATGTTTGGACTTTATCCTGCTTAGTGCTGGAACAGTTTTCGTTGTGAAGCATGCACTGTACATGTAGCTGCTGGCGCGTTCTATAGCCCGGTCATATTTCAGTATTAATACGAAGAAACTTATTTTGAGATGATAAGATCTCGAGTTGTCACTAATATTAATAACCTTTATCCATGTATTACATATGATTATATTTCTAAGAACTAAGATACTGACGCACGTACTGCTTTGACCGCAAAGCATCTCATTAGAAGCACGGACTATGTTATTATTATGGCCCATTTTTTATCCGCAAAAATAAAAAGATAGTAAGATCATTATTCAAATGACATTGTTTTGGGGGAGTTCTGAGCAATATTGTAGCCAGAAACGTGTCAGGCGGAAAACGTATTCTTAAAATAAAAATCAATGCCCAACATAATGCTTTGAGTAAAGCCATGAAAGCAAGATTTAAAATAGAAAGTATTTATTATGTGACGTTTCGTGTTAACTTAAGACATCTTCAGACAAGTGGATAATATTGCATACAAAATTTGAATATATATCTATGCTAATAGTGTTATATTTACAAGATGTAAAATTACAAGAACAATTATATTACAAGGACAATAAAATTGCAAGGGACGATTAATAGATCAATTGCTTTTCGGTATAAAATAGACAAAGAATAACACGCAATGTTTATGTGGGAGAAATGGGTCATGGTGATGAAGTACTCCAGTATAAAAGAACTTACTTTTGCAATCACAGACTCGTATGCAGTAACCAGCGGGGTGCATATAGGCCCGCTTGTAAGCTGAGTGCCCTTGGGATTAAGATTCCCATCAGGAAATGTTAGAGGGCTAAGATCCCCCCTAACATTAACCTGTCCATGGGGTTAAGATCCCCTTGGACAGTCCCTAGAATTTAAACAAGGGGTTAAGATCTCCATAAGACAATGTTAGAGGGGTTAACATCCCCTCTAACCTTAACCTGCCCAAGGGGTTAAGATCCTTAGAACTATTTACACAGATTATAGTAACCTTAAAGATGTGAGTCTATGACCTGAACGTGATTATGGGAGCATTTCAACGCATAACCATATATATTTACTAACCGTACAACAAACATACAACCTGATAAAATACTATATATATCATGTTAACCCAGTTCCATTTTAGTAACTTGTTGGCACGTTTAAATTGTGTTTTTGAATAACATTTGTATTCTTCTTGGTGTCCGTGCAGTCCGGTGCATCTTACCATCATCCTCATGCCATATGTGACGCGGTGGGTGGGTGGGTGGGAAAATTATTGTAGCAGCTCCTATCCACTCTCCTCCGCAGAGTCTTTGTATTATGGAAGTTAATGAGATATTTTCAAAATATTTCGCAGATTATTATAAAATTACGCAGTACACGGCAAAAAATATCAACCTGTTGCAATATTGTTGAGAACAAGATTGAACAATGTTGTGCTGCCCTCATTGTTCAAGGTTGTTGACAACATCGAACAATATTGTTACACCCGATTCAGGGTCAACAATATTGTTCAATGTTGTTGACAACTATGAACAATGTAGGCAGCACAACATTGTTCAATCCTGTTATACTGCAGGCTCATAATTTTTGGCCGTGTAGTTTAAAGATTTCAATCATCCAATCATTCATTGCGCGCTTACCAGTGAACTCTATAACTACTGGAACGATAACTCCAGATAAAAATAGGTACGCGCTGCGTACATGTGGGTAGCCTGCAGTGTTTAATAATGGCTATTTCAAAAGCTAAATTATTGAAGTTAAGTAAATTGGCACAGTTTACGGAAAATAAACATTTAATCACATACAAAACATTGCACTTTAAGTAAACGAGTATTACGTTTGTTTTTTTTCAATAAGCATAAACATATCCAAGAAGTTGTGAGGTAGTTAATGTGTCAAATACAATTTCGCATACAGTGTACAAACCTTGACCTGTGAAAGACAAGAATTGACAGAACAAAATCGAGATAATAAGAACAACCCTTGACAAAAGAAGCGTTCTTGTTCCAGGGCGGTACAGGGTTCCAGGGCGAAGTTAAGAAAAGTCAAGATATTCGTCATTTTGTGGCACTTTCACATTATCAGATATATAGATAAAAACATAGTTGCCAAATGTATAGATATTTTTCTTCACTCTTGTTTTTTCAATTGATGAGTATATAAATAGTCCATGACTTTCTCAAAGTTCTCAATGCGTAGGATGGGTACAACGATGATTAGCTATTGATCGGCTTTTCTGATCCTCTCCAATGGAAGTGAAATTTCGTTGTTGTTTGCTGTTCTCCGAAATACTTCGTTGCTGAGGTTGGAAACTGTTTTAACTTTCTGTGAACCAATTTAATTTTACGCTTGTGGATTAGCATAAACGTAAAAAATTTGAAGATGTCCATAAATTTGATATTAGTGCCATTCATGTTTTTTGATGAATGCCATTCTCCATGTTTAGAAGTGTTCTCGTGGTGATCATATATTTTGGCAGGATCATTTCCAGAATGACCGTCAGGATTTACCTATAAATTTAGAAATACACAAGGATTATATAGAATTAACAGTTCTTTAAGCAAGCTCACTAAAATATGGCCAATGGGGTCATACTATTTGTGAAATATCATATCAAAGTATAATGTCAACACTTACCTCGAAATCAGTGATATCTAAGTTTAGTTTTGTCGTGATCTTTTACACAGAAGTGAGGCCATCGGTATAACTTCGTAGAGTATCTCAAATTTGGCAAAATTCACCTTGCTTCACGTTGTTCGCCATGCATTGTATTTCATGAACAACTTTGAACAAACAAAAATGACGATGTTTTAGAACAATCCGAATAATTGGCGTTTCAAAAGCATTAACGTAACATTTTTTAGACACCAGTGGAGCGATCAGCTTGGTATAATATCGTAAAGTATCTCAAATTCGGCAAAATTCACCTTCGTTCACGTTCGCCATGCATTCTATCCAGGGTTGGCAAATGTTCTTATATTAGTTGTTCTTATATGTTCTTATATTATATAAGAAAAATTTTTGTGGAGGCAAAAATGTTCTTATATTTTCTTATATTATTCTCATTAATTATTTTACTTCTAGGTTGTAAATCTCCACTATTTGTGAATCATCTTTAAAATTAGATATACAAATAATAGTTGTGTAAATACTGCAGTAATAACTATTTTTATGACTTTGAAAGCCCATTGTTCCAAATGGAGTGATGCAACCAGCTTTTAGGTTTTTGATTTTGGATGGCAAGGTTTCTGAAAATGTTCTTATATTACAAAAAATGTTCTTATATTAATATAAGAAATAAGAAAATTACATTCTTGAAAAAATGTTCTTATATCCAACCCTGATTCTATCGCTCCCTGGTGGCCGGAAGTGATTTTCGCATATATAATTTGCTTCACTTTTGACTATCCAGTCTAGTACTGGATCAGTACTGCGGACACGAACGTCACAGACGATTGTACATTTTACGGTTCTCACATAGTGGGTAGCTACGCATGCGCGGCTACCCACAAAAACCCTACGTTTGGGTGAAGCCAAGATGGCGGCAACAAGTACAAATGTCGTAAACAGTCTTAGTACTATTTTCCCGAGGTATTTGCTATTTTTAAAAAAGACTGTATCGCAAACTAGGTTATAAGTTCATAAGCCATAAAATTACTTCTTAAATCAAAATAAAAACATCAAATATCGGTACATTCCCAGAAGAATGGTGTCAACCGCGCCGAGAGAAACAATAGAAAAGGACTGAACTTGATAACCTATTGATAACCACCAAGTTGGCTTCAAAGATGGCAGCCAAGTTATCGTTCCAGTCTAATTTAGAGTTCACTGGCGCTTACTAATTTACTCCAAAACTTCATGTAAGCTCAATATATTAGCTGATATTGCTTAGTTTTATAATAATTTGCGAAATATTTAAAAAATATCTCATTAACTTCCATAATACAATGTAACTTCATGTAAGTTCAATATATTAGCTAATATTGCGTAATTTTATAATAATTTGCGAAATATTTTGAAAATATCTCATTAACTTCCATAATACAAAGGTCCTGTGGAGGAGAGTGGCTCCTATCTCTTGAGAGCTTTTACACAAATTAAAGATATGACTGGCGAGCATGCATTGTTATCCTTACAAATGGACGGTCTTTATTGGCCGATTAGATCTCGGCCGTATTATTCAGAATTCTCATTGGTTATTTAAGACAACCTGGCATGATGTGTACGTGCCCACGGCATGCATAAAGCATGATTATTGAGCTGATGTTAAACAGCGATAACCTTTGATCCATGCGTGAAATATTCAAATCGCACCTAACAGAAACATGAGAACTTAGCACAGCCAATATGACTGCGTGAAAAATATTCGAGGGACTTCCCGGCATTCGCATTGCTCCATTAACTTTAATTTATAATTTTGGTATTATAAATTGGCTTTTACAAGGTGCAAAATTACAAGAGACAATCATATTTACAAGGTGTAAAATTACAAGGGACAACGTGTTTGCACTTTTAAGGACATTTTAAAACCCTCAACTTTACTGTCGAGCCTCGACATGCACTCTCGACCACTCACTTTTGACCCAGCAGGAAAATATGCTCATTATTATTCCGTATAGCCTTGGAAGACAAATTACGGCAGAGATCGGAGAGAGAAGATCTCTTTTTACGAGGATAAACTAGGTCCAAAACTAAAAAAAATTGCCCAAAATCTCTTGGTGAAAACACATCAAGTGTTTGATGGGGGAAAAACTGTTAACGCAACGATGTTGGATGCCACTGCCAAGTGGCTTTAGATGGATGATAAACGGTCTGCGTGCTATATAAATATTTTTTTGCAAACTTAATAAAGGATCACCCGAAAGTGAGAAAATCTGAAGTTAATTACTGTTGAACAAGTGGAACAAGAACTGCAAACCGGTTCTAACGACCCATTCTCGAAAATTTCAAAGATTTTCGCGAAATATTTCTGATACCAAAATTGATTAAGCGAAAACTTTGCAGAAAATTTGAAAATAAAGTTATACCCCAAAACGTGTAAAGAGAAGATGATAAATTTTCGAATAACGAGCAGTTATTCCTGCAATCAAAATAAATGAATGTGTCTCATAAACTTGGATTATGGATAGATGATGAAAGTGAAAAAAAGTTCTTAAGTGAAAAAAACTCCCGCTGAATACATGTAAAAATGGCAGCTAGCAGGTGCACTTTTTAAAAATCCTTAATTAAAGGGTACAATGCTCCGCGTGAGGATTTGAAAACATTTTACATTTCGGCAATTAGATCAACCATGGAATTAGGAGCCCAAATCTGGGATGGGAGTATGACAGAGGAACAACCTAAGGACATACAGTACAGGACCTAAAGGCGTGTGATGAAAGTAATCTGCCCTGGAAAGACTTGCGAACAGACATTCATTGAATGTAGTATGGAAACTTTGGAAAATCGAAGAGAAAATGTGTCCAAAATAGATGAAGGAGATGAAAATACCTATGCATAAATTCAATGATTTGTCACCACCCATAGTTGGTAAGATACGGAAGGCACACATGAGACTTGGTGGAAGTAAATTCTGTAATTTTAAATAGAGAACACGATGCTTAAGTAACAGTCCTCTAGTATATGGAATTCGCAATTATAATATCGCAATCAGTAACCTATAACAAATATATATTTATTATTTATATATTTTAATATGTTGAATTATTGTTGGTGTATTTTGAATTAATAGTATTACAATTAGTTGTAATATAATCTTTGATTTGTAATATAAATTGGTATAACAAAAATTTGTAACTGTATATAACTAAGCCCTATTTTTCTCATGTTTGCATGTGAATCACATTGTAGTTTAGGTGTATAAACTACTTAAAGTTTATTTCCCGTAATTATGATGATAATGATGTAAATCACGTCAAAACAGTATCTGATTTGCAGAACTGGTTTATGTATTTGTTATATTACCTTCATAAATTATTAACGAATGTTACATAAATAAATAAATTATGGATAAATAATGTTGTCAAAGATATCGCAAAAGTGAAGATAAAAAACTGGCAAAATCAAATCGGCCTACAGTCTGTGGAAATCCAATGTACTTACCCCGCCAAATTTTGTTGTCCAGGTGTCATGGTTCGATACCTGGACTTCTTGCAACGGAATAAACTAGTTTGTTTTTATCATGAATATAAAATGACCGTAAGCTAAATTGTCGTCCATCATAAAAAGTCCATCATTGGCATTTGTAAATTTCAAGTATAGTCTATTTTTGTAGGTGACGTGGTGCTTAATAATCTGGCTCTAAAAGAAGATGCTCTGGTAAATATCCAAAATATATTTGTTATGTATGCAATATCTGTTGAGTTACCTGTCTCCAAAAATATTTTTGCGGATGTCAAGAATATACGCAGTCCTCCTTTACATCCTTAATATACGGAAAAACCCCAGAAAAATATTTACTAAAATTGATTGTTTTCAGCAACTCATTTTTTGGCTGCCATTTCTAGACCAAACTACTGAGAAAATTTTCTGTCCTCAAAACGGCCGCTCAAACGCTAAAATAAACTTGTTTTAGCAAATGTATTTAGATATCGCTGGCAACATTTCTGAAGAGTAATGTTAGAACTTTTAGAGATCCTTTTTGAAAATCACTTTTGTGAAAAAGTTTATCTCAATAAAGATCATAATCAATCAATCAACTACACTGCGACCCACGATATTACTTTTATGAGATATTTATGCCGTACGTATTCAAAATGAGCATTGTTATTCATTAGAACTTACGAACATCAAAACAAAGTTGTGAAAAGATCTTTACGATGTTGATATTTGATTTTAGTCACATGACTGAAAAAATATGGCGCTGTTCCATATTTGAGGCGGACCACGCTATTAGTTTTAAAAATATGATAACACGACAGGACGTCGTTTTTAACTTAATTGGAGGTGGAAACGACATTCTTTAACCAAAAACAGCATAGGTAACAACAAGAGAATGTTTTCGCTAGAAAATAAAAGAACTGGGTGTCATAGTTGAAGGATTTGTCAAAGACTACGTGGAACGGTGGAAAAGAAGGATTCTGGATTTCTAAAATGGATAAGAATGGGAGGTATTAGGCGTTTGAAGGAGAACTGTTCGTAAATTATCATGATCAACGTCTATCAACATTTTGAGAAAGTTTGCTTTGCCATATATCTTCAAAACTAGCAATGATGGATTCCTGGTAAGCAATAATAATTCTAAAAGTACCTCCACTGGTGTAGTGGAATAAACGTTGGAACTGGATTGAGGCAAAAAAATACTTCAGAACACAACAGAAGTTTGTCCTTTTACAGACGAAATTAGCATGATAAAGCTTGGAAAATGCATGCATGGGTTAGATTATTGATATTCAATGATGATATGTGACCGGCGAGGCTAAGGGGTCAACAAAAAAGTGGTAAAGTAAACGAGTTCTGCTGGTAACAGCGGAAATAGGGATCAGACGTCTCTTTTGCACATTTAGGCACATATGAAGACATGTTGGTTGCTAATAATACGGATGTAAATCATCGTTCTACCACTTCTTTGGTAGGTACCTAAAACCTTTCATCAGAAGTTCCTTTTCCCATCATTAGGGCATTATTATGCTGATATCGACTTTTCTGTCTTGTCTGTCTCGACCTGTTGTGCTTTCAAGCACTTTTCCCTTGATCCAGTTTCAAACGTTTCTTCCATGACAGTAGTTAAGGTATATTTTTAGAATCATTATTGCTTACCAGGAATCCATCATTGCTAGTTCTGAAGATATATGGCAAAGCAAACTTTCTCAAATTGTTGATAGACGTTGATCATGATAATTTACGAACAGTTCTTCTTCAAACGTCTAATACCTCCCATTCTTATCCATTTTAGAAGTCCAAAATCCCTCTTTTCCACCGTTCCACGTAATCTTTGAAAAATTCTCAAACTATGACAGCAAGTTCGTTTATTTTCTAGCTAAAACATTCTCTTTTTGTTACCTATGCTGTTTTTGGTTACAGAATGTCGTTTCCACTTCCAGTTAAGTTAAAAACGATGTCTTATCGTGTTACGATATTTTTAAAACTAATAGCGTGGTCCGCCTCAAATATGGAACAGTGCCACATTTTTTCAGTCATGTGACTAACATCAAATACCAACATCGTAGAGATCTTCTCACAACTCTGTTTTGATGTTCGTGAGTTTTAATGAACAGCATTGCTCATTTTGAATACGTACGGCATAAATATCTTATAAAACTAATGTCGTGAGTCGCAGTGTACATTGGTTTGATGAATTCCACACATGGTATTCTTTTGTGTTTCATAATCCACGAAACAATGAAATTAGAGCGGTGCTGTTCCAGAAATTTCATCTCGGTTCCGGTTAAGGTTTTTTGGGCTTAAAGAACCTCTGTTCGGTGTCGGTTCCGATCCTTTTAAACCAAGAATATGTTCAAAGAGTTTGCTCAATAAATTATATTACAACAACTTATATATCGCAACAATTATATCACAATATCAAAACTTATTCATGTTAAATGAACGAAAAGTATCGATCTCGGTATCCACAAAATTTTTACACCTTCGTCAATTTACATCCATATTTTTGCTCACTTTTGTTGAGAGTGTACACAACTTATAAGCGAAGCAGTGTCACGTGAACAACCGAAACTGCCGCTTCTCTTATACGCACACTTGATGCCAACGTTGGTGCTGAGAAAAACCCCCCTGAACCGACCGAGTTTTTTAGTTAACTGTACAGCTCTAAATGAAATACGGTACGTTACATACGGGTACATATATATAATTTTTTATATTATCAGTTATATTAATTAATACCGAAGCGGTCAACTATTTCTGTAAAGCCCCAGCGAGTAAACGCTGTGCGAAGCGTCTTGTTCAGTAGAATATGGGTTTGATCCATGCGTAGAAATGTAAGTGGAAACACAGCGGAAATTGACATAAACACGCTCTTAAAAATTTACCGCGATTCATCACTCGCTAAGTTTTTGCGATGAAATTTGTCGTTACAAAACATGTTGCATATATAAATAGATGGATGATGGTTTATTGAATATATTACAATACCAAATATACGCTTATATTTACAAGTTACAAAAGTTAATGAAATATTTTACATAATACAGCTTATATGGAGATTAAGTAATATCAATAAGATTACGATGAATAGTTTACTGCATTATGTACATTAAAACTGTCTTACGCTTATATAGTTTGGAATGTTACATTAGACCTATGGCTAGACCTGAGAGTCACATTCCCTGTTTCGTTACGTAGTGGAAGGAGATTGTAAAGTTTATGGCTACTATCAGTCACTATCACTTCAAATAGTTTTTGTGATAGATTGTCTCTTCGATCGCTAAGTCGCTGAAGGACAGTTGTTTGCAAAGCGTCTTCTTATGAGATCCCAGGTAAAATTATTCGCAATGCTCTTTTTTGGGTCCGTTATAAGTCCTGGCTCAGGTAATTTGTCAAACCTTTATGGAAAACATGACTTGCATACTCTAGCATTGGTCCAATGCACGTAGTAATAGAATTGAACAAGTTCGTTCGTGCCGTTTCGTTCTCGCTCTCTTAAGTTGAGGAAGAAATAATTCGAGCGATGTGATCGTTCCATTTCAAATTGTTGGAATCACCCACACCAAGGATTTTGGCTTTATTAACCACTTCCAGATTTTCACCATTCACTCTGATGGGGTCGAAATTTGCTTTTGGTTTGCAAAATCCGATTCGAAGTTCCTTACACTTGGTTTCATTTAATTTAAATGGAACGCTTTTTTAAAATCGGACAGGACAACTCTAACGGTTGCCCCATTTTGGTCAGTAGGCTCGTTCACTTATGAATTATGCTTAAAAGGGCGAACACAGGGTCTACACGAACCTGTGATGATTTCCACCCCTCAGTTTGTGAACAGGATTTTAAATTTTCGACTTTCGATAAATTGAATCTCTGTCGGCACGATTTGTGTTCACGATTGACATGGTTTCTCAAGGATTTGATAGTCTTTTCACGTATAACCTTTTTTGCGGTTTAGATGTTGTAGCATGCGTGTTGATATCCGTGCTTTGCTGACATGTACCGCTAGAATTCGAGCTTAAATGCCTTGTTTAGATCATATAGCTCATACAGCTTGTGCCAGCGGTATTAATCATGAGCGGCTGCTAAAATTTCTAGAAATTTCTCAAGTGGTTGCTTTTTCAAACACCGTTTAAAATCCCTAGGTTGTCCCACGATACCGTTGAATGGGAGACGACCGTAGTAACGGCGGCGTTGCTACTAAGGGCTGGTAATCAGTAATAAAATCAATCACATATTAGGTACGCGTACTTATTGAATTCGCCAGGCCAGCCTGGTAAAATTTTTTGAAGAGGATGTATATCAAGGAGCCCTCCAATCTGCCTAAACCAGGGACCCATGGCTGACAATTTAGATCACTGCCTAATAAAACACTGCTCGTGTGTACAAAATAGTTTGACTGACCATACACTACGTATATACAATATAAGTTTAGTTTTGTGGATGTAAACGTACACTAAATATTAAAAAGATTATTCTATTTAATAAGTTTGCGTGGTGTTTCGACAAAACGAAGTTATATGAATTAATGGAGACGAGGCACGAATTTATAGCTGCGCAAATATATTTTGTTTGCGATATAGTTTGCTTTTTAGAATCAAGCGTTGTGTTATTGTTGCGCAAAGCTTGATGTGAATCATGTTAAGATCAGGTAAAAAGTCAAGTGTTTTCATGAAAAAGCCATTTGGTAGGTCGATACGGTCTAAACCAAGTAAATGTTAAGCTCTTATGTTCGATTTTGAAATAGTCGGCCATAATTACGTTTAAAATAGCATGTACACTACAGTACTGAGCTAAACTGATCAGCATCGGAGTATGTTTTGCATTTTTATATTTTTATTTTTTTTTTTAATTTGTAGGCTGAATTAGACTTACCTATTGAGGTAAAATGTGGGTATATAGGTAAGTAGTTGTCAATTTGACTCTGATGATTGTTTTTAGTATAATTTCTTTAGTAAATAATGGTTTTCAAGCAGTTTAATTGGTTGCCTGACCAGTAAATATGAGGCATTATTCACTAGTTGGCATGATTTTTTAAAATGGGTGCCAATGAGAGTCGTTTTGATGTATTATACTTTTGTCAAAATTAGCAAATGGAGAAAAATTGCATTAATATAAACTCAAAGAATACAAACAAACTTTGATGTTAAACTATCTTAAGGTATACCTGTTAAGCTTTGTGGAAACAACCACGTAATAATAATAAATATTAAATTTCCACAAAGCTTAACAAGTATATTGTATTCACCATGCAAACGTACAAGAAACTTATCTTAAGGTAATAGATCGTCTGCAAATACCTTATTGAATTTTTTTTTTAAAATTACAAGTAAACTTTAGTCTTTACTTAGGAATTTTCAGAAGTAAACTTGAATCATAAAAGACGACAGTACGTTTTATACACGTAAATTTTACTAAAGAAATTATACTAAAACAATTATTCGCCTCAGGCTCAGTGATTATGGTAAATATTCACCTGGACTTCATCTTGGTAAATATTATTCACCAATAATCACTTCGCCTTTGGTGAATAATTGTTTATTGAACCGCTACATCGAACTGGGCTTCATATACCTGGAGTGAGAACTCGAGTACAAATTTCAGGTGGTAGACAAGCTTTGTTTATGTATTTGTATATATATGTATAATCGTGCAAAATACCTCAAAAACTTACCCAACAGTCTGTTTCATCCTACCACCTGAAGATTTTTTCTGGATGAAACAGACTATTCTGATTCTATTATTTGCGCCCTCTGTATAATAGATCAACGTCATTTATCTCTGACTTCTTGACAATAAAGCATCAACTGTATTTACTTGTTGATAACAATTTATATTTTATTATGAGAGTTAATATTTGTTATAGGGAAATTGTTCGCCAAAATTCCTTGGTCGAATATTTATACACAGCCAGTTGTAGTAACAATCGAAGACGTATTCGTTCTTGCATCGCCAGTAACAGGTAACATATTGTTTGTTCTTAAAATTAAAAAAACGACCTCAATTGCATGCTGTTGTTTTCTGGTGCTAATTACGGCAACACAATTGATGTTTTCTTGGTTTCTTCTTTTTCTTCGCTTTTGTTTGTTGGTTCAAATTAGTTTGAGGTTAATATTTTTTAATGCAAACTTACCGTGTAAGAATGTTTTACAGTGCTATCATCTCTTCTTATAGCCATGGAAAGGCAAGATCCTAGTGCTTAAAACGCAATTTTTATTGTATTGTTGTTCGTTAATGTTTGCAGAAATTGATTACGATGCAGAGCATGCCGAAGAGCGTCTAAAAGCTACGAAGAGAAGAAAATTACAAGCTATTGAAAAATCAAACAAGCCATCAAGCGACGAAAGTTCTCAAGCTACAAACAGCTACACCTTTGTAGAAAAACTGACGGCACAGATCATCAAGAATGTCCAGGTACGCCTGCATGTTGTTTCCCTACTTTTTTTCGCAGATTTCCTTTTGGCCTTTTTCGACACAGTAGTGTCTCGCTGCATGCTGTTAGCCCCTTTCAACTGACTGAGAATCCGGGGCTAACAGAATATTTTAATCTCACAAGCTGTTCCTTAGCGATCAGGTAAAATAGACATGCCCGCTATTATACGAGTTGCAAAAACACCTGCACGTAACAAAATGAAAACCGATTAAACTGATGTTTATGATGTTACTTTTCGTTTATTTCCGCACCGAGTAAACTGAAAAATTATGTGCTGGAAACTTTAATGCCAGTACTCTATTACGATGTATTGTTCTTTATACAGCCGAAGTATACGAGTAATTGATATTGAATTGTTATTACAATACAATAGCAATAGATACTCCGGGCGGAAATCTCAGCTTAGTCAAAGATATTAAAGCCCAGACAACAGCTTTATATAGAGCCAAAACATACTAAACAGAACAAATTTTAAAAAATATTAATTGAGCTAACGTTTCGTTGCTATACTTGCAACATCTTCAGAGCAATAAAGGTATTACAATATGTATACAAAAGCTTTATGTCGTTGTATACAACATTATTGCTTTGCATCGGAACAAAATTCTTTTCTGAGGAAGTCAAGTTGTTTAGACAAGCAAATAATTTTAGCATTTGGTATCTTATTGAGCCTGTGTTTTATTAGAGACATCTTGTACTCTTTTTTGCATTTTTTGAACTATAGGATTGTTAAATGAATAATGATTAGAAAGGTCATTTTGTACATTACAAGCGCGGGGACTACATATGCAATCTTGGGCTGTATATATTTGCCCTTACAATACACGCTTAATTACACAACTTTGAAAACATTTTAAACTGTTCAGCCCTATTATTTCTCTATTTTTACACTTCCTTAAAAATCATGACCCATTATCTAACCTCCTTAATCGTGTTCCAAGTCGCGTGCAACTCCCCAGAAGGAGGTTGTGGGTAGATTTCTCTAGCTTACAACCTCCTTTGATTTGTATCGTATACTTACACATTAGTCAAACCAACGGCTGAAAATATGTTTAATTTCAGGTTTTTATAAAGAATATTCACATTAGATATGAAGACAAGGTGAGGTTTGACGACTTTTGTATTTCATATAAATTTACAAGTATGTTTATCACAAAGTGAGTTACCGTAGAGGTGTAAAGCAAACGGTTTCATCAATAGCTTTAGGGAAGAGTTATTGAGTGATGCGTGGAGTATCCTTACTTGCCATTGAGAGCTGAGTTAGATGAATTCGTATCTCATGCAATGACGCAGGTAAACGTGATCCAGTCGAAGGTATTCAAGCAGTGTTTCTCCATGTATTTCAGAACCATCCTCAAAGATATAAAAAATTAGATTCATATTTATCTGACACTGCTGAAAACAACGAAAAATTCGTTGTCTCGAGCGGGGTATGAAATCTACAATAATTGTATTCATTGGAACATAGTATTTCATACTATAATTTTTTTAGGAAATATGAAAATTTTTGTGGTGATTTTCTCGTAAAATATTATACAGACATTGTTTTGCTTCTGATAACCGCACCTGTTGATTTACATTCAGACACTGCAGAGATCAACGAAAATTCGTTGTGTCGGGAGGGATTTGAACTCGCATTTTCCGGTGTTTCTGGACTGCCGCTCTATCAATTAGCTTTCGGGCCAAGTGGGATTGCTAGCTAGTCTCATATCCAATTTACTTGCAGAAAATAATATTCTACACTTGTCTTTGAGTTCGCACAGAACCCGAAGATGCAAGTTTAAATCCCGCTTGAGAAAACAATTTTTCCTTGTTCTTTGCAGTGTCAGATAATATGAATCTAGTCTTTCATATCTCTGAGAATGGTTATCAGTGGCCAGCCTCGTCCCCAGGCGCTCTGATTGCTTTTTCTTGCGCGAAATACTGTTGCGTGTACGACGTGGGATGTCGCGCGTCGAAACAAGATTTGGAACGTTATACAAGTTTGCCAAAAATGCCTAATGTACATCGTCAAAAAGCATTTGGCACAAGAAATTTGTGCATCTGATCCGAAGGTTGTACCCAATAAACTCATTTCAGTCGCGTTGAACACAACTGAAACAATAGATATAATATACCAAAATTCCACTCGTATTTCGGCGTAAACATGTTTAAATTAATGTAAGTTGTATGTATGTGCGTTCAAACTGAAATAGCGTGTTTTAGATACTGTTAAATTGTAAAGGGGTAGCCAAGCCATTTTTCGTACCGCTTAGGGATTTGAAACCAACTTTAAAACACTAACGATGATTTAAATGATTATCACACATCATTAGATATTCATCGCATTGACCAGTAACAATAAGAACGAAGTTGTTTGATCAAGCATATGCGTAACGAGGGAATGGATTGAGGCGTTGTTGTTTCGACAGCAGTTCGTACACCTTTACGTTTTTTTGCAGACAAAAATGGTCTCTATAGTTGCATAAAGCGGATAAATGCATTTTAACAAACGTCACTTTAAACAAATTTTGGGGACATTTTGTGTTGGACAAGTGCCAACGTCGGCGAAAAAATAGAGCAGTAATGTGCGAGAGCTTAGATCTGCAAAATTTTCTAAGGTTTGTTGGCATAATTAAATATCTTTATATACGTAAAGAGTATCACTTATGTCATGATCATATTATTTTGTTATTTAAAGAGCAACTGAATGTTTGTGTGTTTACAAGTTTTAAATACAGCTTACTGTACATGTAGAGAGCGCTTTCATTCAAATTACGACCGCCATGCTGGTGTATACCAAGACAAATAGATTTTAAATATATTTTTGAAGGTACACTAATATGGTGCTAACATCATCGTTGTTGTAATCCCAAGGGTTGAGTGAAAACATTCTACATGTTACAACTTGAATGGCTTAAAAATAATAAAAACTGAACCCTTTCAAATTCAAATTAACTATAACGTATAGTTGTAGTAATTGGACAGCTTTAATTCTCGTCAAATTAATTGCGTAAATTAAAACACAATTCACAATTTCTGTCAAACAGTTTTGGCTCATAAGTGCACGACCTTGTGTTCTTACCTAAATATTACGTCGAAGCGATGAGAGCTTTCAAATTACTGCAACACGTTAGTTATACTTATACTTAATTTGAATTTCAAAGTTTTTATATACGCACTGTACAGGAAAATTTTTGAATCCCTGTTGACAAAGCCTTTCACTGTATGGTTTAAAAGGGGTATCCACCTACACATACACGTGATGTAAATTGCACCGTGTCATTGGTCTAAATGCTGTGGTGTATCCTATGATGTGTGATAATTAGGAAATAAAAGAAAACTCTAGCATCAGGAGTAGAAACTGTAAAACGAGAAATTGCGTGGGAACACGTCGGCCGTAGGGCGGACCGAGGGTGTTTTTTTTAAATTTCGATTTTTTACCATTTTCACGAGTCTTGATATAACTGTATAGAAATACTGAAGAAATGTTTTTCATTTATTTTAAAAAAAATATCCTTGACAGAGAAAGGAGGGAAATTTCCGTGTTCACATTAGGTTATATCAACACGGCTATTAGCCGACGAGCTAGTGTTACGATTTTACAAATGCTATAATTTGCTGATAAATAAACATGAACAAAAGCGCCTTCCGTTTTCGATATCATGTCAAATAAGCATAAATTATAATTCAACCTGATTCAGCATGGATGGACATTGCTTGATGATTAGACACTTTAATAATACCGTTCGCTAATTTACCAGCTTGTTTTTTTTCTTTCGCCGTTAATTCTGTGTTACTTTTGTGGCCAGATCTTATTACCCGTGGGAAAAACGATTGGATCTTTTTCACAGACTATATATTCTGTCGGCCAATATGTCTAAAGGGACTCTCTCTGTCACTAGATTTGACTTTTGGAGCCAAACGCTAGCTTTAAAGACTGTCGATGTTAGAATATTGATGTTTGATGGATCACAATTCATGCTGATTTCCTAAGAGAAAAAACACGGAAAAAACAACAATGAACAGAAGAAAAAACTCGTGTCACAAAAAAAATGATTTTAGACCAGCTCAATATTAGTGTACGTCGCTTTGTTGACTGGCACGTGATGCGAGTTTGTCGCTGCATGTTTGCAAATCGCTACCTTGTTTATAGAGTGAAAGTAACGCGGATGTAATGACTCAATCGGGAACGGACCATATTATGAGTTGCACCTTTTCTACAATAATTTTGCTATTTATGACAATTCTTTTGTGTCGTTCGAAATTTTGAATGCAAGTATCTTGTAATAAAAAGATGACTTATCTATATTTAATTTTCAGGTAACAACCCCTGGTAGCTCGTTCGCTGTTGGAATTACATTGAAACATTTAACAGCTGAGGTAATTATGGTATTAAAATTGCTTATTTTTAAACGTATGCATGCGTTGTAAAATATTACACCGTCATTGGCATTGGACGATAAATTAAAAACAAGATAAGAAAACCAGCAATGCGGCGTTATAGGAAGGCACTGGTGCTAACTAGTGCAATAAGTTTGTTTCTGTCAATGAAAATACAAAACTATCATAAAGTTTTCATTGAATTTCGTTTAGACCACAGATGAATTTTGGAAACCGTGTGTTGTCAGTGCAACAGAGAGGAAAATTTTTAAAGTAAGTTATATAAGTATCTTTCGGAGAACACAATATACGATTTTCCAGCCAATGAGAAGTCACAAAGTAAATTTAACCAACCAATCACAACGCTCTTTGTAACTGATTATAAATTTATCAAGAATTTTCATTAGCCATTTTTCATCTTTCAAATTTCTTTGTACAAAGTTTTACATATAAAACGTGAAAACCATGAGCAAACGATTCAACCAAATTAATGAAAAAGACGTTGACGAGTTAAATGAAGCGGAAGAAAACCAAAATACTAAAAGAAAACCAGGACTAGACGTCAATTTAGTCCATTCTTATATCGCTAGTGAAGATGCATTGCATGTCAATAGACCGCCGAGAATGGAAGAACTGTCGCCGTCTGAGCTCGATACGCAGGAAAAGTGAACTGAAAACGTTTGTTGAGTATCGTTTTACTGTAAATAGTTTTCTATGTTGTTATAAAATGGCAGTTTGTTTTAAAAATGCATGCGAATGTTTATATAATAACCAGAAGATAAACAGAGATATCAAGTTCAACACTCAAAATAAATCTGGTATTTTCGCACACTCATGTATCATTCTCTATACATTTTACAGTTTACAGATAATGAAAGCATTCTCCCATAGACACACGTTGCATCTTTTAGATGTATTGCTGTACGATTTCGCTCGTTTAAGGATTCTCCATCGATTTGAGAATCCCATATTTTGTTTGATGTTGCTCATACAACTGTAGCTGATTTTTACAGTTCCTGCATGTTGAATATTTTATGCAAAATATGTCCTACAGGGAATTCTTCGTCTAGAATCTTTAGATAGTCTTACCGATGAAATTCCAACCTGCGACTACCCAAAACAAAACCATCTCGCGCGCTCGTAAACGCAACATCACTTGGTATAACCCGGCATTCAGTCAAAGGCCCCGTCCACACGTACCCGTGTAAATTTAAAACCGGGCAAATATTTTCACGGTTACGAAAAGTACCGCGTCCACACGTAACCGTGTTCAAATCGTTTTCGCCCGTCCACACGTACCCGGGTAAATTTGAACACGCTCATGAAACACGATCTTAGCATGCGCTGGAGAAAAGACGAGCCCGCAAAAACCTGCACGCAGTTTGTTTTTCTTTTCGTAAGATCACACGTGGCTAGTGTTTGGACTGTTTAAAACGCTAATTTTCAATTTATTGCTTTTGAAATTGCTAAAAAAAAAGCCAAATTCGGAAGGGCAATCGTCAAAAGCCAAGAAGAGCAAGTCTGACAACTTTGTCTGGCCTGACGACGAAGTCGAGTTGCTACTAAACGTTGTTCTTGAATACAAAACAGCACGAACGGCGGAGAATGTTGACTGGCAGACATGTCAAACAAAATATACTGACATTTTAGACTTATTCCGCTATTCCGATATCTCTTTTTTCTCTGACGCTTCTTTCCGAGTCGTTTGACAATAGCTGTTTTCGTTAAGGGCAACGAAAGAAGGCGAATGATATTCATGCTTCTTCATATAAACGGCGTGCGAATTTAGCATTGCAAGATTTAATTGAATGCACGATACAATGCTGGTAATTAGAGAAATTAATACAGCGACAACTTTCTGTGTTTCCGCCATATTTGTTGTTTATTAAAAAACACGCGTGAGCCTGCGGTAGCAGTGGCCTGGTTCATAATTTGACGTCACCGTGTTAATATTTACGCGGTCACGCCGTCCACACGTGACCGATATTTACCCGTTTAAATATTTTCGCACTCTGGCCGGCGTTTTCAAATTTACACGGTTTGTGTGGGCGATTTACCCGGTTACGCGTGGACGGTAAGCGTAACCGTGAAAATATTTACCCGGTTTTAAATTTACACGGGTACGTGTGGACGGGGCCAAAATGTTGCTACAAACATCGGTAAAACCTCTGTAATTCTAAATTCTTAAAAATTGTATTTCGAAGCCCTGAAATATCGTTAAAAAGATATTTAGACGATATGAATTCTCTCATTATATGCAATCGTGTGTCTTCATCCATCCGTGTCGTGACCATTAGTGTGCTTCAAAGTTGCCGTATTTCTGTGCCAAGAGGCACACAATGGAAATTAATTTCTAGACATTTTTTGAAGTTACAATATAGGGCCTATCAAGCCCCTTACTGGCGAAGAAGTTTTCCATGACAAGTATTTATGTGGAAAGTTTTATTTTTCCTCTGTACGCGCCATTTTCCATTTTTTTTTGACAAATACACATGTTCAAAACCTAGCATGCTTTTCAACAAGTGCGCTTGTCATAGAAAAAAAAAGTGGCAAACTTGTCATGAAAATTGTTGTGTACACCTGGCAAAGTAAAGTTTTAACGAAGAATTTTTTTGTAGCTTGTAAGTCTCGACTCTCTCTCCGTGTACTGGAATACAGAAATAAGCTCAGCTCAATATGGCTTGTCTAACGATTGGCAGGTAAATGCGTGGGCTTGAGCTTAGGTTGGGTCGGAGTAGCCGTTGGGTGGTCCTCTTTAACTTGATCTTTTAATTAGAACATACCATGTAAGCAAATTAACGTACATATTATACCAAGACTGTTGACCTCTCCGTGATGTAATGCATCAGGGTCAGTATGTATGATATATTATTTTGCAACTATAGCAACAAAACATTTTAGTCTTATTAAATAATTTCAAAATCCTTTTTGGTTATGTTATGATTTTATATCAAGCTGTTGTGTTGTGTATAGGCTTTAGTCTTTTTAACAAAGCTTAGATTTCCGCCCGGACTTTCTATTACCTTTATTACGTCCCTTGTTTAAACTGCTTCCGCCCTGAAATTTAACCCTGTTTTTTATCTTTCCATTCAAAAGAGCATTTCCCCTTTCTTCATTTTGAGGTCATGTGTTCATGCTGAACAGCTTGAATGGGAAAACGCTTTACATAAGGGTTATATGATTATTTAGTCGTTACTTCGTTCTGATATCAAGACGAAATCAACGAAGACAGATGACTACGAATATGGTAAGTTGACAGTAGTAAAAACTTATCGAGATTGGAATCATAAACCAGCTAATACGTTTCGCTGTGACAAGGTTTCTTTCTGGGGGTAGTTCAATCTCGTACCCAGAGCCTGCGTTCCTTTTGACAAGGACGAGAGTCTCTGGATAACGCCAATGAAAAAGTCAGAATAATTATGATTTCGGTACCAGTGCTCTATTCGTAAAACGGGGTTTATTTGTAGCAATATCATAGAGCAATATTCAATATTCCGAGGCGTGTTGTCTAAGTCTACTTCGCCAGACATTGGTTTTAAAAGAACTACTTTAAACACACTATAAATTCAACTTTTGTCAGGAAAACTTCTCTCGCAAGCTTTGTCGTTTAAACAATACTAATTCAGTTTGTTATGAATATATCCCGCTATTTTTTAATTGCTTGTTAGAAATTCGCGTGACTATCGATGATGCATTGGGGTACTGGGGCAAGAAAATGCATAAACCAATCATATCACATATCTCATCGGCGTTATCCAGTGCCTGTCGTCCTTGCCAAAAGGAACGCAGGCTCTGGGTACGAGATCGGGGTAGTTTTAACAACTTGACGCTCGCTTGTGTTTATTTTATTTGTTCTCAGTTATTGTCCAGCAACTTCCTGTAAGATATTTAGGTGTGATATTTAGCACGATTGTCCGCAGTATCATCATTCTAGTGAGCATAACGGGTAGTGCACATCCCAGGACGAACCATTACACAAAAATCTCAATTAAATAGACAAACTTGGCGATCTCAAAAATTTTAATGCAAGCGAAGAAACGAAAATTTACGTCTACAGTTGAAAACAACGCTTCAAAATTAGTATAACTGCAAAGTTTCATTGAAAAATGTTATAATATTAGGAAATTATTGCTGTGCGGAATGTGTAGATGTCATAGACCTTATGCATAAGTCGTGATCCGGGCCGTTTATCCTGGGATACGGGAATTTACGCATTGTTGTTGGTCACTCGTCGCAATTAAGTAGTCACCAATAGCAATGCCTAAATTCCTGTTTCCTAGGATACACGGGTCGGATCAAGACTTATGCATAAGGTCTATATATATTATTGTGCTAGCACATGCTAATTGTTACCCATTTCAAACAGAAGTGGGTGTTCAATTACTTCCGCCGTTGTAGAACAGCTTATAAATTATAAAAACTTCCATGAGCATAACATTTGTATTTTTATAGTATTTCTTCATGAACTGTTCCAGTTATACTAATTGTGATGTCCCCTTTCCAACTGTGGTGATATATTTTCCGCTTCGATGCTTAAATCGCCATATTAGTCTATTGGATCTTGAATCGCCATATTTGCCTATTGGATCTGTCAGGGCCCCCATTGTGATACCAGTGTTGTTGCACCGAAGGGGCTACCCTGTTGAAATAAAATTCTATCTATCTATCTATCTATCTTATTAAAGTAAAAATGCTATTCCCACCTAGTGCTGGAACCGTTCTCCTTTGAAGCACGCATGCACATTGATCAAAATTCTGCTATTATGAACAACAAACCAAAGGTAAGTAACAACTTATACTTTTTATAATTGGGTCATTTTTGGCTGGATATTGTACTCCGCGGTATGTAGTGAACATAAAGGGGCAGGAAGATTCTTAGTGCAAACTAAACTTGCAACTTGAAGCATTTTGAAAATTAAAACAACAAAGTTTGACTGATTCCTTTGTGAAGTTATAGGATAGGCGCTTCAAAAGAGCGCCGGTAGTTTCGTGTTTTATAATCTTTCCGGCTTGCGTGTCTCCATCTACGAAGCAGCAATCTTGTGCCATGTTGGTACCACATTTATACCTGTAAACCTTATGGTTTTCTTTTCAACTTAGGCGGTGAGAAATTTTTGACACTGCATAATGGAATAGTTCTTTAGCTAGGACTAGACTTTGTGTAGGTCTCCAGGATGAACGCTTTAGCTAGGCGTCTTGTTTATTCAATGTATTTCCAAAAGCTGAACCATTAAAAGTGGTAACTTATTATTAATTATGTTAAGTATTTTTTTGTGCTTGGGCACCCTGTATTATGTCAGTATACGTAAGCTAAGTCGATTACAGAATGATTATATAATTTTATAAGATTTATTGATAATGTATAAAATACAAAACAAATATATGTTTAATTAATATCTGTAAATCGGATACAGATTTTGCCTTGATTTACATATTAAACTTTGAATTTGATTTTCTGACCAAACATCATCCGTTTCTTTGAGATTATGGAAGAATAAGAACGTTTTCATCTAGGGTTTGCATCCAATCTGTATCTGATCTACAACCGTTCGTCTTCGGCTCGCGTTTGTAAATCAGATACAGATCGCTGCTCATGCTTTATTTATTAGATGAGCTCTATAAGTATTAAATGGAAAGGGTGATAAAAATTTACTGACTTAACGGAATGCGTAATGATTTTGTTGCAAACAAACCTTCATGATATATCTTTTATACCAAAAAAATATCAAAAATCTGCCAATGTTTTGAAATATACTGAATTTAGCTGTTTTAAATAAAGAAGTATTATTGATTATTCCTCCTCCCCTTTAATTAATAAATATGTAAATGCTTAGCAATGTCAAATATATAATTGCGTTCGACGAAGGAGAACGTTTCCTAGTCGTGACGTCACGGCTGGATGCTGTAACCTTTTGAAATTTTTTGGATGTAGCGTTTGCCTCGTTCTCGCGTTTAGCCAAACGAATCGCGCCTGCGACGACAGTACTGAGAAAAAAGTCATGTTATCCACTATAAAATGTCCAAATTATTCTAGTATTGTTTATTTCAACTTTTGGTCTTGTTATTTGCATAAACTCTACTGAATATTTCAAAGGTAAGTCAAGTTCAGCATATAAATAATTTGGGCGGTCTACGTGTGCTTAACTTTCGTGTGATTGGTGCGATTAAATTGCTGAAAATTTTGCACAGCTGTGAAATATATGTTTTCCCATTTATAGCGCCCCGGTGAAAAACAATTCTCTTCACAATTGAACACTCACTTCGAACGCAATTCACTAATCTCTGATTACTTCTAGTATTTAATGCTGTTCTAAAAAGAGTAAGTAATTTTGGTTTTTTATCATAGGTTAGCGTTGAAGTTATCCAGCAAGACATGATTCTTAGTCTTTCAAGATCCCAAGTAAGTATGCATTGACGCACGCTTTTAAAGTGCCAGTCAGTCATTTTCGTAAACTATTTGAGATATCTCATGTTATAAGTATAGGTTATCATACGAGAGGCGAGGTGATATCAGTTTTATCGCTCGAGAGACGATATCATATTTTGATAAAACTGATATTACGGAACCTATTTATCACATACTTGTGCCTTTATCTAGAGCAAAAACCAGATTATATTTTCAAATTATTTATACTTCGAGTACATTTCAAAATGAGTTCAAAATTGTTGTTTAAAATACGCTAAACAGGTAGAAATTACAAAAACAAACCAAAAATAACTTATCTTTTCATAACTGAAAATTTCTTTGTGTTATTTTCCTTGTATTATTTTATACTTTTATTGTTATCTCTCTATCGATCCTTCAGTCGGACGCCATCTTTGTTTTGAGCGGGACAAAAAACGATATCAAGGGGCAAAAAACGATATCACGGGACAAAAAACGATATTACGGGACATATCGTTTTTATGTCACCGTGTTATCGCCCAGATAAAGGCACAAGTATGTGTTAAAATAGTGTATAAGTGCAATGGTAAGAATATTTTCATGAGGTTAAAGATGGAATGTTCCAATTAACGAGCCGAAGCCGAGCCTTTCACTAAATGAAAATATTCTTACCATTGCACGAATAAACATTCATTATTTGTTTTATATGACATCAAAGTATATCAATGAAACGATGTTGGATTGCCACTTTGTTTTGTGTTAGTAAATGAATAAAACTCTATCGCTCACATTGTGGCGACACGTTCATGGTACGCCATTTAATGCGCGCGGAATGTGTGCGATAATAACATTCTGAGTGATTGAAAATAATGAAATCTACTGTGCAATGGAAAGAAATATTTGCACGGTTCCGTTGCATGATCATGAAAATGGAAATTTCTATTTCATATAACCTGATCCTGAACGGCGAATTAAATCGCGATAATTTAACGAGGTGTTATATAAATGTGCATAAACATTTTTGTCACGTGAATGTACAACAAAGAAATTCTTTAAAAAGTGACAACATGCTGCCCAATAATATCACTTCTGATTTACTTATGTCTAGTTTCACAATTTGATGAATTTGATCGAATCCTTCGAGCTGATGATTGCAAATGAACCGTACAGGAAATATCGCCCTAATGTTCCATTGCACAAGAATGCAAAGATTTGGTAAGATTTGGCTTCGGCATCAGCGACTGAAACTAATTACAGATTTATTTAAGCTTAAAACTTCTCTTTTACTTGTCTATTTCCCTTATCGTGGCTACCCTTGGATTACTATATAACTAAACTTTTCAACCCCTCTGATGGAAATGTTTCTTAATTTCTTTCGAACAGTGGAATATCGGTATTTGTTGTAAGACTTGCTTTCCTGTATCTTCAAGAATGAATTAGCAAAAGAATTGTATTGTTTTATCGCTACTTTGTTGGGCGAATAATTATAGCTAATTATTGTAGACGATAGTTGAAAGGTTTATGAGAGTATAATATTTTACATTTGAAGGTGGAAGTATGTATTTACCGCAATCGTATATGAGAAAGTACGAACTTGGTCTTGGAAAAATATTAGAAGACACAGGTTTGCATTTGTAGCTATTTTAAATTCTATTTTCAATTTTCTTTCTAATTACTCTGCTCAATCTGTTGTTAAATGTTGGATAACACGCTAAGTTTTCCTGTCCAAAAACAGAGGGTAAAGTTTCTCTATAAAAAATGCTGAAATCTTACTTAGTTTATTTTGTCTACCCTGCTTGTGACGTCATTGAAATAGTCATAACGTATGGCTGGTGTCATTTGCACTTCGATATTTCTGAAAAAATATTTTATATAATAACTACAGCGAAGCACGCAATTTGATTGGTCAATACCCGTGCAGGATGAGGCAATCCTCCACTGGAAATTTTAAAGTTGACATCGCTTCGCATTTACGAGATTGTTGTACGGGTTTAAGATTGCCGACAAAAACTTTTTCCTACTGAAATTATCAGAGAATGAAGGAAAAGTCAAGTATTAAAGCACAAAGTAAAGAACGTGTAAAATGTGTTGTATACTCGTCTCCTTATTTACTTTTGCTATAAATTTAATTGAAATACGATTTTTTGCATCCGTATATTTTTGTTTTTGTTTATGTTGTAGCGGTGAAAATATAACCGTTCTAATCAGCGTACAACGGTGTATATATCGAACTAACTTATATTCGCCCACAATGCTTTCTAGCACAAGAACTTCTAATTCAAATGCTTGTATTTTTTTAGTTTTTTTTTTGTTTACATAAAAATGCAAAATTACAAAATGAAACTTACATATCCGCCACTTTTGGCTAATCACTTGGGATGTTCTTCGACTTTCGGAAACCTGAAATAACACAAGCGGCAGGCGAATGTATTTTCCAGCTTTCCGAAAATCTCGCAACATATATTCACCTATCCTTTAAAAAGCTGTATGTACCAGACACTACATTCAATGTCATATATATGCCGTCCTTAAAATTCTAATCGCATTCGATTATGCGAATTTAATAAAGAAATATTTTTCGTGAGAGTTCAACATCTTCAAACGGAATTGGAAATGGAAATGGTATGGAAAGAATTAAGGAATTAAGATCAAGTTTTTGATATCAATACTTGAATAAATTTCAAAGCACACTGCATCCAGTATGGTATCGCATATCTTGAATATTGTTGTGCTGCACGTACCCTCGTAAAATTGCATTCATATATTCATCAAACATTCCTTCCAAAAGGTCACTGTACCACGAATACAAAAACGTGTACACGAGGAAGCTTCTTTATGAACAAAGTGGCATTGCTACTGATTCGACTTTGAATAATGAAATTCGTGATATTGAAGACAAACTGGAACTCTCGTCTATCCTTATAGCAAGAGAACATGCACACGCTGAGGTAAATGATGAAGTAGTTAATTTTAAATGCGTTTACTTTCTTTATGCGCCTGAATGGGTTTTTCACTGACCAGGATATACTTAAGACAGGATTTTAACCGTGTTTTAATTCAAATATCGTCAATTCTTAAAACAGGGTTACAAACGCGCTATTCTGGGCTTGAAAAGGGTTGAAAAGGGTTGAAAAATGGTTGACTTTTGCGGTTTCTGGTTATCAATGGCCGCCTTCAATTTGGCTTCAAAGATGGCAGCCAAGTTATCGTTCCTAGTATAATTATGTAGTGTTTACTGAAAATGTCATAACCTGAAACATTTGTAACTCATCGACTTTCTCACATCTTTTAAAATATCGCGCTAAATGGCAGCAAAAATCGCTAGTGTAAATCGGTCTATATGCAAATAGGCTGAACGCGTCACACTAGCTACATAATCACACTAGCTACATAATGACTTCGTTGTGTTAGAAAATGGTTAAAGTGTTCCACAAAATAATAAGAGGTCTTCAATGATAAGCCGGTTTTTTACTTTAGTGGTACTTTATTATATGTGTTGCGAATAAGCAATCTATAGTTGTTATTGACTTGTTTTTTTTTGGAATTTATAGAATTAATGTTACTATTTGCAGTACTTAACTTGATCCATCGGTGGCCCAGAAATCAGAGATTTTTACCTTAAATAAATCGCACATTTTGTGCATAATATTCCTTTTACAGCTGCCAGAAACTTGCCTTGTTATTTCTAGCCTTTTGCTACGCTACGGTCGGAAAATTCTCGCGGGCGAAGTTCGTGTAGTATTATCGGTTTAATACATTCCCAAGCTTGGCAACTAAATGTAAATAAATTGTCGGCTGTGTAAAACTATATGAATATCGTGGAAACTGACAGCAATACTAAAACAAAAACTGCAGCAAATTGAACACGGATAATTTTACTGCATTTTTACCAATTTTCCCGTTTCAAATCCTTTCCGCCGTAAGAGAAAGAAACGAGTTTTAAAAGTTTTTTCAGCGGCAAAAATATTTTATTGAAAGTCTATGCTGGGGCACCCGTCCGGCCAATTCGTGATATTTTTGAATTTTCCTGCCTTTCTTTATTGGCTCAAATATTTTTGCTGCAATTTCAGCCAATAGGGAAAGGCTTTAAAAACTTTCGCTTTTTTCTCGTACTTCGGAAACGATTTGAAACAGGAAAATTGGAAAGAATGCAGTAAAATTATTCTTGTTCAATTTGCTGTAGTTTCTACCTTGGTATTGCTGTCAGCTTCCACGATTTTCGCATGTTTTTAAGGTGCTTGCATTGACAGCAGACAATTTATTCACATTTAGTTGTCAACCTTGGGAACATATTAAATCGATATAATACACGAACTTCGCCCGAGAATTTTCCCACAATAGCGTGACAAAAGATTGAAAATAGCAACGTGGTATGTTTCTGGCAGCTCTAAAGAGGATATTAATATGTGCAAGACGTATTTGAGGTAAAAACTACTGATTTCTGGGCCATCTATGCATGATCTGTATCAAATTTCATGCAATAGGGTTATGGTGTACAAATTAATTTGTTGCTCTCAAAAACTTTGGCCATGCATGGCCGACAAATGCAAAAGAATTTCAAGCACACTAAGTATCGAGCGAAGAAAAAAGCACCACTCTTGACATTTTTCAATTTGTTTGAATTAACATTTAGTCTTAACATTTCTCTTTACCAGTTCAAGGTGAATGCTGGTATTCCCGAGGATTGTCATTCGAAAGAATCTACTATTGGTTGGTGGGGTTGGTTATTTGGTTCAAATGAAGTTCCACATGAAGACTCGTCAACAGGTTGTTTATATAATTTAATTTGGTTGCTAATCTGCCCTTATTTATTTTCTGATGTAAATGAATCTCATATGTGCCGTAATATGCACGTAAATCTTAAGTTTTGAGCACTCAAAGAGACAGCTAAATCACATTTTCTTTGTAGATTATTTCAGACTTTTTCAGTCATTATTGTCATATACAAATTTGCAAATATTTAGTTTCTTTTAAATGCATAAATTCTATTATATTAAATGACATTAACGACAAATTGCAACAAAAGCTTGTAGAAGGTTCATAACATAAAAAAGCCTTCTAATATAAACAATTTTGAGGTGAATAGTTGTTGTTGATCGTTATTCGGGCCTCCAAAGTTCTCCGGCCTCGGTCGGCGCCCTAACACCCAGTCCGCTCCTGGTTTACTGACGTAAAGATAAAAAATCTAAATTAACAAAGAATACAACGCCAAAATCATCATCGTGTTGCAAAAGTATTGATGTAATAATATTTTCATCTTTTTCTAGATTTTGACTTGCCGATATCAGTATCGCTATCTGCTTTGTCACCTGCCGAAAAACAGCGTTTGTACGACGCTATTGATTACTCCGAAAACGCCGAGGGAAACCAGGATTATCCCAGGGAGGTTCGTTCACACCAGGTTTAAATTAAAACGTATCCTAAATGTATGTTTAATACAGCAGGTTTATTTCTATATAAAACACGTTCCAGAGCTATGTGTGATATACTATTCAGCGACATTTAGAGAGAATTAAAAGAACTTTTAAAGAAATGTTAACCACAAATTAACATAATTGCCATAATTTTTGCTATATATATTTTGCGTTGGAGAGCATAAATCGCGCTCGCGGAAACGTTTAATTAAAAAAAAAGTGGCTCACAATTTTTATCTAAAATTGCTTTCGAACATATTCATGTGATTGCTAAAAAATGACCAAAATTGACACTTGGAAAGAGTTTGAAAAAACCAAAGGTTGCTTTAAATTAAAATAGCAGCACATATCTACCAAGCACAGACACATTCAATTATTTACACTGTAATACCTGGATTTATGCAAGGAATAATACAAATAGCAGGTTTAGCAAATACCTAAGTAAAACCGTTACTTAATTCATCTATTCATGTATACCAACTTTAGAGAAAATTTGTCGTTACTAGTCTTATTGAATGAACCTGCTTTGTGCAGTCACTGATTAAATACTTTTAAAATACTTTGTGCATGTTATGGGTGCATCCATGCCCGCCTGAAAGAAAATATTATTTTGTCTGTTTTAGTTTTGCATATGTTTTTGCGATATTAATCCAAAAATAGGTGTATTTTTGCAACAAAAGTCGTTTGTGTGTTTTTTTCTGAACTATAATTATAGTATAATTCAACAATATTGAGATATTTGTCCGTTTTATTGCCAAATAAAATATCACACATAGCTCTGGGATATGTTATAACGGAAGGCTAACTTCATGGAGGTGTTATAATGGAGGGCTAACTTTATCCAATTCGTACACAAAACGTTTAATACAAAATAACGGAAATTGAAGCAATTATGGCGTTATTTTCTGTTCTCTAACAAGCTTGACAAATTATATATTTTTCATTTCTTTTAAATAACCCGTTTTTTAATTAAAGATATCGGGCGCGCACGTTAGGGCGCTGAAAATGGCGCTCGAAATGTTCCGCCATTAAACTTTTCGAGCTGGAGTTTCCTTTCCGGGTAATAATCCGTGTTCTCAGTACGCGAAATTAAATTTTAATCCAAGCCCTAAATCTAATAAAAAACATGACAAATAAAACGCTGGTTTGGGTTAGGGCTAGGATTAAGATTTATATGAGAACACGGAATTGTTACCCCTTTCCGTTTAGTGGCTTATCTCATGACGTTGTTAGCTTTTTGCTAATTTTAGTATGTCAAATACGAGTTGTTATTTTCAATGGAAAATTTCGAAGTGCGATTGATGAGTGAATTAAGAAGGTATAATTATTAATACTTAATCTGTATCTACGTATGTCGAGCAAAATACAAATGCTAATACCATACTTTTTGCCCTGCTATGCCAACACCTTGACCATATCATATAATTAGAGCCAGCTTATCTCTTAAGCTACTTGCCATTCAAAATGTAGTTTCAAATGTAGCTATACATCCAAATGTAGCTATGCAAAGTCACGCAAGGTTGTTTTATATTTTTTACTTATTCACCGTTTAATCTAAACCCCTTTGATTCAACCGGCCCCTATATATTACAACGTCGACATGGAGCTTTTTTCCTTTTCCAGAAATTTGAGTTTTGTATCAATGCGTCGTGTTTCTGGATCTGTACACCATCGACCGTGTTCATCTAATACAAGGTATGCGGAGGGCGTACGATGATTGTATATAAAATTACAACCAAACTCTTTACGAAATTCGTTGCTGTAAAATCTAACGAGGATTTTTCGGGGGTGCTGTGTGAGCTGCCGTGCATGAAAATAGCAAACCAAACACTCTACATGCAACATCATGAAAATGCACCTAGTTGCGTTTAGTATGTTTGGAAATTTTGCCAAACTTGGACGAGCCGCCAGGACGAGTCTAATTTGGCAACGTTTTAAAATATCGCGAGTACTGTTAATCCTAAATGGTGCGGGGAACATTGCATGATCTTTTTTATTACCGTGACAAAATTACACAATTCAACGGCTCAAAAGCATTTTATCCATCTCTTATGGCACAAAATTTTCAATGTCGACATCATCATTTTGTCTAATTCATTATTTGCCTTAATTCGTCTGGAACAGTTTCGTTTGTTGAAATGCCTTTCCGCCATTTTCCGCTATTAACTAAGATCTCTTTACGGCTGTTGACTGAAGCCAACAGGGGTGTGCACCAGTGTGCACCTCTTGCATGCTAACGGCAAAATCGGCGAACGTTTGTTTATACCCAATTCACGTTATAAGATCACTTACATGCCTGTTTACTACTGCATTTGGAAGTATAAACATGAGTTAATAACTCGTATTCATCATTCGTATGCCTGCATGGCTACTTTTGTGCTAATGTACTCTTCCGCAAACCAAAACAATGGTATCCAACCATGTGAATAATCCGAAGATGGGAATTGGGTGGCAACGGTGTAAGCAAGGGTTAGCCGATTGTGTCTGCTCATGCAACTTCACTCAACTACTATTTTGCGATCCTGGGCCGGTTGTATAAAAAGGTGATGAAAGCTGATTATGATTAGTAGCAACTTCAAACCATCAGAAGTACGTCTAAAGTACTTAATCACTATTTAACTACAAAACTTGCATGTGATTAAAAAGTGATTAAGATTTTTATACAACCGGCCCCTGAATGTTATGAATAAGAAAAAAAAAACTTTTGGCAAATTATGCTTTCTGGGCGAACACAAAAAAATTATATTGGGCAGGCCTGCAGCTGTCCAACCACAAACAATCATACAATTGATTTAAAGAAACTCGTTCCTCTCAATTATAGTTTTAACTTAGAGGTTAACGATATCAATCTTTATGGACACCAGTCAAAGCTAAACGATGATGCTTTACCCAAGTTGTTATACCTTCAGAAGAATGAAAAGGGTAAGACGTTTTGGGTAATACTACAGCTAGAAAATACCAGCTTCGTGTATAGTTGGTATACTGAAAAGAAATGACGATTGCTGGTATAGAAATGTCTTCCATTACTGTTGAATTCAATAGCAAGGACTTTGCCAGAATCTATGCGGCAAAAATTTTTCCCAGAATGCAAAGATTTGCCAGATATTTTTCATACCATAAAGTTATGAACTCAGGGATAATTGACTTTTTTGCGTACTTGCGACCGCAAATATTATGGGTTATATTTTCATATAATTTTTATTAGGGTGGGGCCATATATTTTGGGAGGGGGGGAGAGACCGCTACTTTGTTTTCTGTTCTGTAGACTTACTCTCACGGCTCCACCTCCTTGCACGCAAAAGTGAACCGCAGAATATGATCATGCTATAAACGTAGATCGATAGAGAGATACTTACATAGTGCAGTATTTATCATGCTGAAAATCTTGGGGTTAAAATATTTGTGGAGGGTAGAACATTTTGTTGGGTTTTTTTGGGGGGGGGAGGGGGAATAAGTAACATTTAGGGGATTTGCACCATCTTGCACCACAATTGACTACAATCAAATTGATGGAAAATAATTAGTGATGAAGTTCCATGTTTGTGTGAAGGCGAGATGACAGGAATTGTTGTTCGACAACCATAAATTTCTTGAACAGTTTATAAAAATATATTTCCCCTTATGTTGACAAAAAAGTTAAGTAGATACATAACCATAACCATGACTTTAATTTTCAATGACAACTGCAATGACAAAAGCAGTATACACTTGAACGGTAATTTGGCTTTAAAAATGGCGTTTAAGTTATCATACAATCTAACACTGAGTTAAATGGTTGATTTATACAAATATCAACTTGTCAGTCTTACTCTAAAATAGTCTCAAAGGTTTTACAAAATATTTGCCTGTCAGAAATTGTTTCTAAAAAGTGCCTACGACCGTCGGTCCACTTTAATGACCGCTACTCACATTTTTCCTATGTATGCCAATAGTTGTCAGGAGCCTTGCTGAGCTAGTACGACTGCTTATTGAATCAGGCACAGTAATAAGTCACATGCTTTAGTAATATTTATAGTTTGCAAAAACATTGTTTCAAAACCTCATCTTTAATTTATCAGGTTGAAGAATCATTCATTTTATAGTTTTATGAATTATTCTCTCATTTTAGACAAGGATCTGGTTTTCTTTGAATTTTCTTTTGATCTTAACCCGATACACGTATCTGCTGATTATTCTGTCTTTCTTAACTTGGAACCTGTGAAAATTGTTCACGATACGGTATGGTGAAATTATATAGCTCAATGTATTTAACAGTTGTTCTACGAGTCAGTAGAATAACTGTTTTATTATATAGACAACAACTGCTACCAAAAAACTTCCCAGTGCAATTGTATTTTAATAAAATATACTTATTAGTCAGTTTAGCAATGTAAACAACTTCGGCTAATACCGCATAAAACACTACTTATCGTTATAATTTGAAATTATGGCTCAAACAAATTTTTCCAAAAGTTTCAAATTCTTATAAAATATAAATGTTTTGGGCGAAACAAACCCTTGTTCACAGTTTTTGCTATTATTGCAATTCAAAAGAATTATAATCTTTTCCAACTTTCGGGAGACTTATTCAGTATTAATTGGTAAAAAACTGAATTTTATACTAGTTTAGGTGACATTTAAATCAAGTTCTAACCTTAAAAAACTTTATCTAAGTTTATGTGTTGCACGTATGGCCAAGAAAGGCTGCCAAAATGCTCAAAACAAGATTTGTTGCGATCGAAAAACTACATGCAGCTAGCGACAGGAATTGCGGCGGCCGCTCATTGGTCAATAAATATAGTGTCATTACGTAATCATAAATTAATTATATCATAGTAGACTTAGACGTAAGCGTACTGTTTTGCTATATCAAACTTTACTAGCAAAAGGTATTATATTTAAGACTATTCTCACTCACTGGGACTGTATCTACTTCACCAAATTTAGCTAAAGCGCGAGCCCGAAGGGCGAGTAATGATTGTCGCGCTACGCGCTCCCTCTTTAGCTAAATTTGTTGAAGTAGATAGAGTCCCAGTGAGTGAAAATAGTCTTAAACATAATACAGTCTTAAACAGTACGCTTACGTCTAAGTCTACTGTGATATAATTAATTTATGATTACGTAATGGAACTATATTTGTTGACCAATGAGCGGCCGCCGCAATTCCTGTCGCTAGTTGCATGTAAAAACTTTCGGCCGCCATCTTGTTTTCTCTACTAGTAGGATATGAGCTAGTTTCCCAGTAGCAGCGAGCCAATCAAATTATAGAATCCTAAATATTCGATGGCAGTCTATATAATAATTTCCTACATTTACTTTTGCTATTTGAAGGAACCAACTCAGTTGATTTATCTTATTACTACTTAGCTACGCATCGTATTGTCGACAGTTTTAAATGGCCTGACACTGGTTGAGCAACGATAGAAAACATAATGTCGTTAATTTGTGCACTTAGCTTGAAAAAATCAACCGTCAAGATGACTGCAATTGACCATAACCAAAAATATGGTAGCGTGTACATTCACCAGAGTGCATTGCAGGCATGAAAGAAAAACGTCTGAAAACGCTGCCAAGAAAAATGTAGCTAAGGACATTAAGCTTTAAAGAACATAAATGAAAATAACCTCCTCTTTTATGCTTATAATCCTAAACAGACGTGAGTTTAATTTTGTTTTTTTAAAACTACTTCCGACCACAATGCATTCTGGCAACATGTACATCTACCATTTTTTGTATTACGATCAATTGCAAACTATTTATTTATCGCTAATGTGATTGATGGATTGATTATATATTAAAAAAGGCGAAAGTACTGGATTGTTGCGGCGCATATAAACATTTTCATAACAAAAATATGCAATACGAGCATTAATTAGGTGAATTATATAATTCTGCAAATAAAAAATGTAATGCGGAACGGAAACGGTTAATGCGGTAAATGTTATTTTATGAAAACAAATTATGAGGTTTTTGGACATGCAGCTCACCCTCACTAAAACATAATCTAATTCGTCTAAAGATGACCCGTTCAGTGCTAACAAACATTATATCTTTTTCAGAACACTGTTATGCAGTTCGTGAATTTCTTCAAGATACCTGACAGTAGGGCGTTGCAAGAGTAAGTTAACTAGACTATTACCTACTAAAGAAACTTCGTCAGTGAGAGGGGTGGTGTCTTGGAAAAATTGCCTATGCAGTCTTGATCTCAATGAAATAGTAGACTAAAATAATCTATCATGTCGTTTTTAGTTTTTCAGTATCACTCGTTCTCCTGATATTCACTATTTTCAAACATGCAAATAGCATTCGATGCCATCTACGCATGACGCATACGAGAAACATATTTCGCACTAACCAGCAGAAATTGTGTAAATTCTTCACGTGCAATGGTAGTAATTTAGGCTAGTATAGGTACATCTTCGTGCAAAGTTTTTGTAAAACACAGATCACTAGTATTAGATAAAGAAACGTATAGAATAAAATTAATGTTGACCATTTATGGATTTTCGTATTTTCAAAAAATACGCTATGGCAGCAACAATTTTTGGCCTTAATTCACCTGAGTTTTTTTCGAATTCTTTACAGTATTTAACAAACCTTATTTCAAAGACTTTAGTAGATGAGAACACGAAACAGCTTTCATTTGCATGCTTTAAAAGAAGAATATCTCGATAACAAGACAAGGTATCAAGAAACTGAATGCGTCTTGATGGTTTATTTTTAAATAATGTGGTCTTTTCAATTGAGATCAAATTTAGATGGACGATGTTTTCATGACACGTAGCTACTGCTAAGTTAACATTGCCACATTGACCACATTGACCGACTTTTCCGTTAGTACTCGAGTATAACCTTGGTGGGAGCTCAAATGAGGCTTGCGGGTTTCCATACTATGAGCATGTACTATTTTACACTGTTGTTGATTCCTTCACGTTTATGGATGTAGAAATACTGCCAGTATCTTCAAAACCCAGCTATCGTCCATGTCCTTTACTCCTTTAGCAAGATCCATATCGTGCCGTTTACCTGCCGTTTTCGATTTTATTTGCCATTTTTGTGCATTAGGAAAGAAGTTTACACTGAGCTATATCTTTCAGACTTGCTGAAGTTGCGTCGTCTGGGCTAATCGAACTGCAAAATCGCACGAGAGCTGGTCTAGAATACGCTGTATCTCAACAAACCGTAAGAGCATTCAAACTTGACTCCCCCCCCCGTAACGTATGTTGCTGTACGAATAAAGTGGATTGTTATCTTACTTGCTCAAAATTCACTACGTTTTGTAGATTGTTTACTTTGACGTAAACCTGAAGTCACCTTGTTTTGTAGTTCCCGAGTATGGGGCGATGGAAAGGTAAGAAGACATCTTGGTGATCTGAAAACACGCAAAAGTACTGGCACTAGTTGTCAAACAGATCCATTTTTCGAGCCAAACTGGCAAGTTTCTCATTAAGTATTTACTTTGGTTCCAAATTTCTGGTGGGCTTATAATTTTCGTTACTGAACATTATTACAAAGTTTCAACAAGTTTCAGAAAGGGAAATAAAAGATATAAGTAACTAAAAACAACAAAATAGATTTTTATTCGGTAGCTAGTTTTAGGCCTTTTACTCACGGTTAGATGAGCTGGTTGCAATAAAGTGCAATGGGAAAGCGTATGATTTGTGAATTGTGCTGTCTGTTATCAAGCTTCAATCTTTAAAAGTGTTATTATGAACACTCGTGTGATGTGTTGGACGTTTTGAATCATAAGGATAAGACAGATGGTTGTTTGTCACATATCCCTGAGGCTAGGTGTATAAATAAAGTAACAATAAAAACCAATATTCTTTCTACAGGCCAGGTTCCGTTTTTGTCGTCGATTTTGGTCATCTTACAGTCAAAAGTGATTTAAATTCGAAAAAAGCTTTAATTCAGGTACTATATTACTCTATTTTTGTGCGTTTTAAAAACGTATTAATCACTATTATTATAGTGTATGTATGTCGGCATAATTATTTTCCAGGATGCTACTGAGTGTGATTTAGAGAATATGTTATCCGATAACTTTGATGTCACATTGAGCGATATGCAAGTTCTTATTGCAGATAAAGGTAACCTAAAGATTCGACATTATTGCTGATGTCTGTAAGATTCGACATTATTGCAGATGTTTTAAGCACAGGTAATCGCACGTAATTTACTTGAATTTCTTTTCCAGGCGATGATTGGCATTCTGCGCATTCTCAATCAAGCACACCATATCATTTATTACCTCCTTCGAAAATTGATTTGGAAATTCTTAGAAACGCGAATAGCAGCTACTCATCGCTGCCTGAGTACGTGTATCTTATTTGTAAATTATTACATTATTTGTATGACATTGATTGGCATACTGTAATATACGTGCCCTTTTATGTCGGACAATCTACAACAGGAGACTGGAGACGCACAAGCTTTTGCGTACGTTTACCGGTTTACATAGCAACATTTCAGTGAGAGATACTAAACTCATCTTTAATTGTGATTTTTCTAAGACAAGATTTTCCTCAAACTCCTTAAACTATCAAAGTTATTTTCTGTTGTGTATACAATTCACAGAAGAAATGTACGAGATTAAAAAAAAATGTATATAAAGTTGCAGTGGAATCCAAAGCAAATACATTATTTTCCGTGTCTACTGTTGTATTCTGTTTTTATAACGAGATATTCTACCTGTTCCTTTCTATATATAGGATTAGGATTAAAGGCGTACTTCCACAACTTGAAATTAGGTTGTCAGAGGACAAGTATGGACAGGTCATGAAGGTAATGCTATGCCTGTAGATAATAATAGAAAGTTACGCTGCATAATCATGCTTTCAAGTTTTATATGATAAACGGGAATGAGACTTTGAGGTGTTTAGTGCGTTGATGATAAACAATTTCCAGTTGATTATATTACTTCTCCGACGAACTTTCAATTTAACAAGGATTTCGACGGTCATGGCTAAAGGGGATGGACGAGAGGTAGGTTTTCAAGATGGCGGCTATTTTTCAAGATTCTTAAAACGAGAACGAATCAACAACCAGACATTTATAGCATTCCTAAATTGTGGTTAGGTTTAGGGTTAGGGTTAGGGTAAGCTTTAGGAATGCTATAAATGTCTGGTTGTTGATTCGTTCTCGTTTTAAGAATCTTGAAAAACAGCCGCCATCTTGAAAACCTACCTCTCGTTTATCCCCTTTAGCCATGACCGGATTTCGACACGAAAGTTGAGTTAATTTATGGGCGTTTATCGAGTAGGTATATCAATATTTTCGGAGTATCTATTTTGTGTTTTATCAAGTAGGCCTCCACAGATTGTGCAAGTAAATTTTAAAGTTGCTACAAAATCTGCTAAACAGTTGCTCAGAAGATTCCAGAAAATTGGAAAAGTTGCGACTGAACTTCAAAAAGTTGCTACTTCACAATCTGCAGAGGCATAGTAACAAGACAACGATACTGCGGCAATTTCCTTTGTCTTTTAAACATGAATAAATAATGATTTGAGAAAAATGTACATTATGTCAATTTTACCGTTATCAATAGACGAGATGGTTTGAAAACTCACCAGAATTAAAATACAAGTCATTTTCTATATATTGGCTCTGGCTGAATTATGAAGAATTAGGCAGTTTAAAAATTGCTATTGGTATTTGCCAAAAACACAATACATGCACGTGACAATAAAGGACTATATTTTGGCATAAACGTGGACTAACATAGATAGTAGGTTATATTCATGTTCTGATGAGTTTCCAAAACATCTATTCCCCGAAGTAATGATTTTACTTTGGCCGTTCCTCATTTTTGTGTATGTTTTTTTTAGTTTATCTCCAATCTACCACTACTGACAGAGCCTTTGGACGAAGTTGGAAAAGAAGATCGTTTTCTTAAAAAATATCCAAAGGTATGATAAGTTGTATGTGAAGCAAACTAAGTGCATGGGTTGGTGTAGAAAAATAATTAACTCGAGAAATGTTAATGAAATTGAATGCGTTTAAATGTTTATGGCGTTGCGAATATTTCGCTGAACGCAATGTCTGCTGCATTCCTTAAAAACTTTCATTAGCGAAGTGAGACAACTGCCTAGTTACAAAATAACTTTTCAGTGGTTAATTCAGCAGTTTATTGCAGTGAGACATTTAGGTGCACATTAATTTCATCAGACTTAACAACAGCCATAGCTTTCCTCGTCTAATGTTGTCTTCGGGTAACGTGTGTCACATCTCATGCATATTCACGGTGTGTAAACATGACTATGCATGTTATAATCTTTGTTTCCATGAATAATCCTACTAACAATTTATCGCTCAGACCCTTTCTCGGCATTCGTCACGGTTATCACTAGAAGAAGCGGCAGATATTCAACAGACAATACGCGAGGCTCTTGCCATTCCCAGTGCATGCAAGGACGAGGAGGATGAGTTCCACGACGCAGAAGATAAATTCGACAATGATGGTATGTCTATTGGTTGACTTATGAAAGAGATTTGCTCGAGTCGCCATGCATGCATGCATGCACAAGCTACGTGGTCTATAGATAAACAGGGACGGTCGGGCATTGTTCACTGATTCTTCACTGATGCCGGAAAATTGCCAGTCCGCCCCTGTGCATGAGCTATGTGTGGTTGTCTTTTATACTTAAAAAACCGTCTTTTAACAAAGCATAGACACTGTTTGTTAAGCTAATTCACTCAATTAAATTTTCCTCTCGTATAAAAATCGAGCAGTGCCCCATTTTTGGTAGTTTTCGATTTTCAATCGTTATTGGTTGTTTTTTTCTTTGGTGTACAGGCTTGCAGCATTTTTTTATCCTCCGTACCTGACTAAATACACAGGCTTTACAATGTTTTATGTTAATATATCTGTTTTATGACTTGCCGTGAACAAAATATTTTACTTCTATGGTAGACGAAGAAGAATGGGTTTTGGCTTCGGATTCCCTTCCAGAAGTCAACCAAGAATCTCCTAGCAGGTAAATGCATAACATAGTTTTAGCTGTCTTAACAGGTTTTCATAATTGTTATGCTAAAAATGAACACAGATGTAAAACACAGGGCCGCCTAGGAGGGGCAATCTAACCATAAGCTTCATGTGTTCATCTCTTATATTTGAACTTTTGGCTTGGTTCCTAGGAACGTTAAATCTTTAGGAGGGTTTTTAATTATGTGTGGTTACTCCCTCCTCCGTAGGCGTTCTTGTTAAAGTCATATCTAGACAACTTTTAATTTTGGAACTTGTTTTTTGGTATAATAGAAAACCTGTTTGACATATCCTGAGGTGTGCAAAGCCTAAAAAATCTCACTTCAACCAGTTTACTACAAGTTATTCACTTTCTTCGTAATTCGAACGCGTTGGTTAATTTTGAAATGTTTAAGAGACCCAATAATTTTCTAAACCCTCGTGTTTCTCATGTAAAATGAACTCGGTATATATCTACATCTGGACTGCTTGAATGGAAGTAGTTAATTTGAATATACACAATGCTATAAATTATTATTCAATTTTCAGCGAGATGGGTGAAGCATCTAATGCTAATAGAGTTACTGTGTCTGGAGAGTTTTCCATTAGAAAGGTGTGTTCTATTTAGGCGTCATCCAAGTGCAAAAAATTAAAGTGCCTGGACGTTTGCTGGAAATTTCGAATTAAATTTTTTTTTAATTCAAACGCAAATTGTAGTAATTTTCTTCTCTGATTCTATTACCGCATAGAAAACTCGAGCGCGTAATGAAATTGTTAATTAGGTTTCATGCGTAGCGCAAGCGACGAGTCCACTTTTTCTTTTGATGAGGTTTTTTCAACTGAGACATAGAAACGTTTGGAGATTCCTCTATAATTGCACTTTATTGGTTCTTCGATATTTCAGGTTGCTGTTCTGTTCAACAAGATGAAACAGACTGTGGACCAGACTTACATTTGTTTAGAAGTTAACGAACTTAGTGGAAACCTATCTCTAACAGAGTACGTGATGGATATTTCCGCAAAACTTGGCTCTGTTCGTCTTACAGATTATTTCTTTCAAGGCAAGTTTCACGTTGTTTGTTTAAAATCATATAAGAAACAGTTGATGCCACATTTCGATGATTTCTGTGCCCGATATTTTGCGTTATTTTGTGGTGCGACTTGATGGTTTGGACAGTTGGCACTACTACCTCCACCATTTCTTCTACCCACTAAATATGAATGTAAACCAACGTATTTTAAGATCTGTAGGATGAATTTCCTTATATTCTACATACATTTCTTCATCATTCTACTCATAGATATTAATGGTGGTCCACTAACTGTTGTTAGCTCAGTCGCAGAAAAGGAACTTATATCAGTATTATACAGAAAGGTATTTATAGTCTCCGTCTCCGTGATGATCTAATTTAACATAAAGATAGAAGAACGAAATGAAAACTCACTATCGAGTACGTTGAATATATTTCCATGCATAAACCTGAAATTTCATATGAACCAATTAGTTTCATGGAGAAATTGAATAATTGCGACTCCACATAAAATGTTAATTAAGCCCCACCACACATACACAGTTTCTTCCCCCATTACCTATACGATAGCTACAAACTCCATCGAGAGGTTAGTAGTGGGGGAGGGGGGGGCTGGCGTCTTTTAATACGAGTGAAAACAAAAATGTTCAGTGCACGACACCAATCACACCAAACAAAAAACCAATCACACCAAACAAAATACAAAATAATATAAAAATGTATGATGACGTCAACAAAGAATTAATATATTATTTTTTTTTGTAATTGTGTGTTTCTCGTATGTGTGCTGGTATTGTATTTTAGTATGTAACGTTTTTTACATTTTTCACATTTTTTCACAGTCCGTTCATTTCATAATGTGCAGGTAGATCCAAGCTGTCCGAACTTTACCTCATCTTTTAACGGAGTTGAGTTCTTTGTCAAAACAGAATTTAATGTATTAAACGTTTTGCTTCATCGAGAAGGAATAACGACATTTCAAAACTTTATCTTGGATCTTGTTGAAAGGTACTTTAATTTACAATGTATTGTTATTAGTATTAAAACTCGTTTTGCAATTTACCTGTTGCACTTGTTAATGGACGTACCAGCAATTCGGAAAAGACAGAGAGCTGAAGATTACTGTGAAAGTCTTTTCTAACAGGTTATTCGAAGGCTCGACTTAAATTTCGTAATGGGCTTGGATATATTTCTGCTGCAGTTCAATTCTGTCAATCCTCATAATTATGTGGGAAACGAAAGTTCCTCATTGTATTTTCAAATGGTTTCTAGAAGCGAGAAACCTAATTTACGAAAACTGGGTGAACGGGTGACTTCTTATTTGGAGGTTATCCCGGAAGATGCGCTGGTGGAGATTGTTAATTTAGATGCTGGCAAAGGTAATCAAAAGTCCACGAAATTTTTTTCCAAGAGAATGCCTTAGCCACTTGTTGTATACGTCACTCCGTATGCCATTTCCGTGCATTCGAACGTCAATGACACTTTGGCAATATAAAAAAGACAAGAAGCTGCAAACCTATAATATTTTCATAACAGCCACTGCTATATTTATCATTTACTATGTAACGTATATTATGCTTCTGTGATTTGGGAATATTCTGTGCACATTATACGATAAATCATTGCGATTGAAATTCAATTCCATCGTGTTCAGGCACACTTAGCCTTAGGATCAATTAATGCTGAATACTGCAAATTCTTCTAGAAGATTTGATATGAATAGTTTGCACGGTTATTTTGAGACACCCTGTGTGACAAAATCCGCCATTTTGTCAGCCAAAAATAACCTGCAAGGCGTATTCAATCCGCAAGGCATCTTAGTTGAGACATATTTGTTGTCAGGGGCCGGTTATTCGAAGCCCGTTTAGCTTAAACGGTGGTTAAGCTAAAAAAAGAAACCAAGTTTATAGATTCATTCAACAACCAAACTAAAAGTTGTGAACTTTAATAGAATGATTATGCTTACAACTAATTTAAGTTGACTGTTTAACGAGTGATGTAAGAGTGTTATTTAATTTTGACTTATCCACCGTTTATGCTAAACGGGCTTCGAACAACCGGCCCCAGAACATTACTGTCCGTGTTATTTGTGTGCCAACGTATTGGGGTAATTGATCTAAATTAACTTCTAACCGAATAGGTTTTATTTCGAGCTTTTGCGCTGGACTATCAATTTTTTATTCAGTAGTGCCATGAAAAACAACAATGTCGTTTTGTTTTAGAAAATGAAGAATCTTTAACACCTGCTGGGAAAACATCTGTTGACATAACTCTTGATGATGTTCATGTTACATTAAATGCAAACAATGAGCATTTTGCTTTATTTGTAATCAGCGGTACGTTTTTGTGTGAATGTAGTCTCTGAACAGCCCTTCTTTAGTAATTTGGTTTCAACTGCATGGCTGTGTATGCTCAGTTATTGCTGTCGCATTATTTGTGCTATTGACATGCTATCATTGCAATACCTTCGCCTTGAAATGAAGAATTAAAGTGTGTTCCCACCATAGTAACGGTGATAGCCTTGCCCTCAGCAACGAAAAAAGCTCGCTAAAGATATGCACTAAACCATATATAAAAATTGCCTCGTGAAGCAAAGGCCAAACTTTGTTATCTTTTACAACTTACAGGTCTTCAGGTGGACGTTCTTCTGGACGATAGACAAACGCATATTAAAGCAAGGTAAAAATAAAAACAAAGTAAAAACTGTACGAAATTATGTCGAGATGTTAAAAAGTTGACAAGATTGACTGTGTGAAAGATTTTTGCTTCATTCTTTTAGCGATCTTACTTCAATGGCGTTAGCATTTTTATTTTTTAACATAGAAAAATAATTCTTTCACAGTTCGAAAGATCAGGCTTTTAGCTTTTGAAGCCACCGTACAATCCCATTTTAGCTTAGGTTGTAAAATTTAATTCATCTTATTAGGGGCGCTATTTGTTTCTCGTGACATGGTTAAGGTTAATGATTAATGGACTTTTCTTTTGTTCTGAGTTGAAATATGCGATTTCGACCGATTATTTTCATTTGATTCGTATTTGCTCAATTTTTCTGCTAATCTCACAAAAATATAAGTGACAAGCGAGAGCTAAAACTGGTCTGGTCTGGTTTCAGCGAAAGAATAATTTCTGTATATTAAATAATGAACGCGTCAGACCACTCCAAAGCTCAACTGCGTGGGGTATGGCTGTGCATGTTGAGTTATTCCTGTCACATTATTTCTGCTAGAACACTCCAAAGTTTGATATTAACTTTTTTGATGCCCCTTGTATATCAAATTTTTAATTTTTAAATTTAAGGTTGGAACGCTTTTCTGTAGAAGATCTTAACACAAATACATTGCATAAGAAGGTATTTCATAATTATATATATATTTGTATGTTATAATGTTATATTACATAATTTGTAAATGCTATATGTGTATTACACTATATGCATTTATTCTACTGTCATTTATACTTTTATATTAACGGTAAGGTTATACAACTTCTTTTTGTTGCAGATATTAGCAGTTGAAGATGACAGTTTGTGTGATTTTGAGGTACAATTTTACATATATTTTAATACCACGTTATCATGGATCAATATTATTATGGCTGCCGTTGGTCAAATGTATTAACAATACGTTACTAGTGCGATCAAGAAAACAAAGAAAACACATATACACGCGAGCATTGCATTGTCGTTGACAATGCCCTTTAATTAAGCCCTAATGTTTTATATGGCTCCGCCACTAAGACAGAGCAACCTCAACAGCGCATTCCAACTACTGTAGACCCCCATTTCACTAACCAACCCTGTCAATGTATTCGGATAAGCCTTCGGAACCCCCTGTTTTCATACGAGCCTCGAGAGCTTCTTTTTTCACCTGAGCCTCTATATCGTTCTCTTTTCACATGATCTTCCAGCCCTCATTTTTCCACATAACCATCGGGATCATCCTGTTCACATGAGCCTCTTTTTTTCATGTGCATGAGCCTCTGGAGCATCTTCTTTTCTCATGAGCCTTTCGAGTCTCTTTTTTCTCACACAAGCTTTCAAACTAAACACCCGATGCTTCCTTTATTCACATGAGCCTCCGGAGACTTTGCGCCACCTGGATGCCCTTATTTCACATGTCTCTTTTTGCATGCATTAGCCGCAGAGCATCCTCTTTTCTCATGAGCCTCCGCAGGTTCTTTTCGCATGCACGAGTCTCTAGAGCTATTTTTTCTCTTGAATTTCTGGAGTCCTATCCGTTCACAACGATTTACGGTGCTGGTATCTTTGTATTTTTCTTGTTTTAGGCTACCCTATACCCGACGAAAACAAGAACTAGCCCCAGTAGTGTTGACGTCGATCTTAGTTGCCAATTTGGCAGACTAAAATATGTCTTTTTGTATAAATTCATGTCACGACTACAGGTATTAAGTCTGCAGTATATTTTGTAACGTGTGATTGATGTTAAAGCTAAATGCAGGCAATAATATTATATTTACTTTTTTTGTTACATAGGAATTCTTTTCGGCATTTGCGAGCACAGAAACACGACAATACGCACAAGATGCAACCGCTGAAGCTGTCCAGGTCCAGGTATGATCTTTAATGTAACATATAGGATAATATAGGATACGTATAGGATAATTTAGTTATTTTGTGGAGAACAATTTGTCGAAGCGGAATACAGCAACAACAATGAAAAATAGTAAGAATAATTGTAAAAAAATGCATAAACCTGAAAATAATGAGGTGCGAGGACGGAAGGATATTTACATAAAACCATTAGAGTTTTTATGACTTAAGCAGTACAAACAGAAATTTGAAGTTTCGAGTCAAGAAGCTTCGCATCATCTTCTTTATTCTGTGTTATTAAAGTAGAGTGTCACATATGGTTGCTTTTCATAAGGCCGTAAGTTAAAAATAATAAACAAAAAGACTAAGATTTACAAACTACAGTAATTATCATATGCTATTATTAGACCCTTACTATACTATCATTATATTTACACCGTGATAGCAAACGCTTCGCCTCTGAGTCAGTGTATTTGTTCTTGGTTTTGCCACTTTTATCATGCTAAAATAATACGTAGATTATATCGTTCGTTCATTGAAATATGAAATCTTTCAATGTATGCAGGGTTGTTCTCTTATTCTAGCAGACTCTAAAGATTTATGCTATATTTTAGTTTGTTTTGAAATTTGGATAGGACCAAGCAAGACCAAGCAAATATTGCTTCAACCCATTATATAATTAACAAATAGATTTCATTTTTGCGTGCGTCTGTACTGTAATAGATCACAGATGACGTCATAGCGTGTGAAGAACAAAAAAGTACGCACGAGACGCAAATCTATTTGCTTTATATTATTATAAAGTTGGCAAAAATCATGCGAAGACCCGCAAAATAAATTAGCTAAATTAGATCACGCCATCAGTTGACGTCATCCGTGCGAGTGTACTTTAAAAACACACAGCTCGCGACCAATGAAAATGCAGAATGAACACGTATTATTATATAATTGTCAATTAACCACGATTATATAATCGTCAAAAACACGGTTGCAAAGACATTGTCGTTGTCGAACTGGAATATAGGTTTTTCCCTCAGTACTCAGATCATTTTCTTATTTAAAACTTTACTGAAAAACAAGACAAAGACGAACATCATGAAAGTACAACAGGCGAAATACAGTAGGAAATAGAAAAACGTAGAAAAACCACGTTGTATCGATTCCCTACGTCGCGTATGAATATAAACATATATAACATTCGGCTGTCCGTTCAACATACCATACTTAGCATCCCAATCTGCATCATTAAAAGAAACCGATAGCATCTAAAACGTGTGAACTGGCCTGAATGCACAACGTTTCTATTTGCGTGCAAATAATTTATTTATTACACTTAGGTTGAACACCTCCAAAAAGTGTCACCAAAAGTCGCTTTAAAGATTGATATTAATGCCCCAATCATCAAAATCCCCATAAATTCTCTTTCCGACGGTGGTGTTATTGTGGATTTGGGATCCTTGGTTATTCGTAATAAGTTGGAATATCGGGAAATGGAAAAAAGCGAAGGAGAAAGCAAGGCTGTGCTTTTGGATAACATAAATGTTACCCTTGATTCCTTTAATGTTGTAAGGTTTGTTGTAAGTTGTAATCCTATTTGTGATGAAATCATTTTCAATGTGCTAAATTTTACGAGCGTGCGTCAATTGGATTTCCTTTATATTGTAGATTCGATTCGGCAATTTCGTGGTCTGCTGCTCACAATCTTGTTGATCCAACAGGACTAAATGTTACTTTAACCAGATGTATTGAAGGTCATCATGACGGAATACCATCCATAGAAGTCGAAACTGTGCTGCATAATCTTACGGTACGCCCCTTTTTTCCTGTTAAAGGTCACATGCCAAACTTTATATATGTACGTGAGAGACTTATTCCTGGCCTTTGTTTTTTTTTATGAAAGACGTCAGTCGATGAAAATGACTTCCGGCTACTAATGAAAATTTGGGTGGAGAATGGCCAGCAAACAAGTATTTGTTAATGCAATTTTGTTTTTTCTCTAATCATCTAATTTGATACGTTCATTTATATTTCGACATTGCCAGTTAAGATAAACCATTCTGTGTTGTACCTGAAGGATGATTCATAGGTGCATATTCTCATGTATTGTACAAGTGCGTTTGTGAGAAGCTGTGGGTCCACGGAGGGAGAGTTTTCCGATTTTATTTTAGCGTGTTGCGAAGTGCTTTTTCCCATAAAAATATTTCAGACATGCGATCGTTTTCTCAGCACTTTTCCAGGTTAAATCGAAGTCTAATTATAATAACTTTAGCGAGCATTGTGACGTATTTTGCGGGCTAAAATAAACAAATCAGCGGGCTAAAATACATTTTAGCCCGCTGACGTAATAGCCAATGTATAAATAGTCGAAAGCCATTTAAGTGTAGTTGTTTTTTTCAAAAACAAAGTTAAAGTTAAACGTTAAAAGGGCTTTAAAGTTATTATGATAGTAATAGAGTTGATGTTGTTGGGCATAAATATGTTTTTGGCCCTCCTCAGAGCTCATTTTAACCCTCGCTACGCTCGGGCAACAATGATTCTGAGTCGGGCCAAAAACATATTTATGCCCGCGAACGTCAACTCTATTGTTATATTAGCGAATTATTATACGACAATAGTCCCTTAAAGTGCGTATGAAATGAAATTTTCTCCAACAATTTTCGTATTGCATTGGAAAGATCAGTTAAAATCACTGTATAACTTCTTTGATAGAATTTTTGTAACTGCCTTACTTTTCGAGATATTCAATTTTATTTGATCTGAAAATTACCTAACCAGTGACGTCATACTGCATAATGAGCGACTGTTAGATTGCTTATTTTGTAGCATATAATAACGGAAAATAACTAAAACTACTCTAACATGTGTGTAGGCTATGTTTAACATCCAGACCTGGGTATTTAGGTGTTATATCTTGAGTACTTTTTAAATTAATTCAGCTTTTTTGAAAAGTGATTATGCAGTATGACGTCACTGGTTAGGTAATTTTCAAATCAAATAAAATTGAATATCTCGAAAAGTAAGGCAGTTACAAAAATTCTATCAAAGAAGTTATGCAGTGATTTTAACTGATCTTTCCAATGCAATACGAAAATTGTTGGAGAAAATTTCGTTTCATAAGCACTTTAAGGCCTTGTTTTTTTTGCATAATGAACTAGAAAATTTAGGCTGCCCAACCAATACTGTAGGTGCTAATTATTTATGTACCCTGTAAAGTGGTTGTTTTTTGTGAATTTTTAACTCATACACACATTTTCTGTTGTAGGGCTTCAACAAACAAATGAAGATGACAGCATTGATGAGATATCTCACATGACAGAAGTTGAGCAGCATCTAATTGAGAACGTTGATGGTAAAGTATATTATAATTGTGCTTATCAGTTATGTACCTTCAATGAAAAAAAATTCGATGAAAAATTACACCGAGGTTTGAAATATTGAGTTGTGAAATTTAATACAAATTGAAGAATAAACTTACAAAGATGAATTAACATTTAAAAAAACATGCTTGTAGTTAACTTCCTGTTATTGTTTTATTGTTAGCGGCATCTTTTTTTCAATTGTTTATTTAAATTCTTCGTCAATTTCTTGTTGTTCACCCTCCGCCATTTTGGATTTACATAATGCTCAAAAATCAAATCTCCCGCTGGGTGATTCCAAGTTGAATCTCCCGAGAAATTCGGACGAATACCATGCCATGGGGAAAAACCTAGGGTCAGAATTCCCTATAGGGTATGGCATTCGCTGAAAAATAACATTTTGATTGGACATGCCAAGTATGAGGTATAATATTGACAATGACCTCCCCCAAGGTCGAGCAAGACAATCTAAAGGAAACACCAGTGACGCGAATGACATGAAAATATCTGCAGTTATTGACTATGTAAGTAAATTTTCCAGTTGTATGCATAGGCATGTCGCCATAATGCGACTTTTTCCCTTTGTTCTTGAGCTTTCAGCTGCAACCATGCGGGACTAATTGAGCTTAGACAAAAGAGAAAAGTCGCTTCGCACGAAAAAATTCGCCAGTGGAAAACCGGCTTAATTCGTACTAAATTTCCCGCCTACTCGCAATTTTGTCGTAGCCATATTTCGCGAGACTCTATTTTCGCGATTTTGATAGACGAAAATAAAAAGGCATTAAATTTAGAGAGTTACTTCTAAAGAACGTTTAAACAAATCAACATCACAGCAAAGCGAAACTGTACTCAATTTACAGTCCGCAATGTCTTCTCCGGTCACATTACTCGCAAGTCTTTTTAAACGGATCCTTCGTACTGATGAGTAAACCATTATTCACGCCTACATATTTCAGCTGTGTACAAATATGTCGAAAAATACGGAAAAACATTGTGGAACGGGAAATTGAATATTTTGCTTGCGAAGAAAAATCAAATTAACTTTAAAAAACACTGCTTTTACTGCCAGATATTTTCTTGATTTTTTTACCCAAGAGTAAAAAGCGATGCACAAAATAAGAACTGCAGTTGTTAAATGAAGAATTATGACGATCGACTTACTCGCTTTTTGTTATTTTTTTCTAAAAGACTTGATGAAATGCGCCGATTCCTCCAAGCAAGTTTTTTTACAGTTTTAAACAGCGTTTTCTCTGTACTTTTATATAAAAAGGTGATGATCAATGACACGTGCGAGGGTATCCCAGAACGCTTTGCGTGTTTAAATAGTGATTAAGTACAAAATAGGTTGTTCTGATTGGTTGACGATTCCACTAATCATAGTTAACTTTAATCACTTTTTTATACAATCGGCCCCTGATGTTTCAATTTTTATTTTCTCTCTTAGGTTAGCTTGCAGTTTCCACGTTCGGTTGGCAAAAAGAGACTTCCAAATCTTGAACTAAACGTCCAAAAACTAAAGGCATCATTCAGTTTCAGTGAATTTACAACGTTTGGTTCAGCAAGCCTGGGGGATCTTTTTCTTACTGACTACAACTCGATTGGTACGAAAAGACGACCGTCTATCAATCCACAAGCCAATGATTAAAGTAGATGACTTGATTTAAAAATTCGAGTGATACGTAATTCAGTTTTTTTCGCTGAGCCTGTTTATATAATAGATAATATCTAAAACAGGAAAGCGCACATAATAGACACACATATAGTCTTCACTACATACAAGTAGTGTTTGTAAAAAAGCTATTTGTTAGGCCGATTGTGTTGGGTCAACTATTAGCAGTAGTAGCTATAGCATGTTTCTTTCTGGTACGAGGATGTTTAAAGCTGACTTTCCATTATAGGCAAGTTTGTTTTTTTGACGCGATAAAAGGGATTAAGCAACGTGATTGGTCAGAAAAAAAGTTCGTCTTTGCCCTTGCCAACTCAGTGGCGAAGCCAGCCCGACATTTGGTCATGCAAATGCAAATTTTTCTGTGCTTACAGACCGTATAAGGATCAATTTCTAAAGAAATGAATAATGACAATGATTTAAATTTGCATAGCATGACCAAATGTCGGGCTGGCTTCGCTACTGTGCCAACTGCTACTTTAATTTGCTCATTGCTCTATCTGGAAAATCGTAATATTACTATGTTTTCTGCTTGAACTTTTGGCACGACTTCCTAACGATTTTTCTCTTTCATGTATAAATCAGTCCTTGATGTTACCCTTTCTCTAGGTAATCTAATGACACCATTGTCGGTTTTGGAGTCATCACGAGAAAAGGACCTTATCGCAGTACAGTATAGTCAGGTGTGTATCTGTATCAACATATAATTATGTGGATGCATATGACTATACCGCTGGCGATTGTTGTCAACAAAAAATTGAAATATGCACACCATGATTATCCAAGTGATTATTTGAACACCATATTTATTGTTATTACCAATAAATTCATTACAAAAAATTGTGCCTTTTTCTTCATACTGACACGTTGATTTATTGTTATAAATGTTGTAGAACATAACTCAGTCTACCGCTTCGAAGTCATCGCAGTCGTTGAAGGTTTTGTCTACAGTATTCAAGCTTCACTTTGAAGAACAATCCATTCTGAGAATTGAACAACTTTGCAAGTCATTTGTGGACAGGTTAATTGAACTAATGATCTAATTTCCTACAATGCTTTTATAGGTAGGTATAGATAGCACTGACTGTTTGTGCTTGATGATGCTTTGTAGCTTTGAGTTACCAAAGAGTCCTGCAACCGTTGGGAATGTTACGCATCCTGACAAGAAAGGTACAATAAGCTCGAGAGTATCCAACAGTGAAAGTGATCAACTCAAGGCAAATGGTGACCGGACTGAAGATGGCCAACCTAAGGCGAATGATGACACGAAAATTACGGTTAACCTTGATAGACTGGAGGTGACGTTAAGCCGTAAAGAAACGCCCATAGTAAAAGCAGTAATTGAAGGTTAGTGCGTAATAAATCCTGGTAGATTTTTTGAGACCGACAAATGCATTTCAAGGAAATATTGCATCCTAATACTTTTCAACATTTGTAATCTAGATGTTTTCACAGAAGTAATAGTTGATACTGAAAAGTTTGTCGTTATCTCAAGGTAACTAATTGTGTTGTAAGAATAATAATTTTGAGATCCGAATGTCGGGTTGCTCTGCTATTCTGAAAGTGCGTGCATGTTAAACGACGTTTATGAGATGTCTAAAAATAGTTTATATGTAGCTAGTACTTTCAGAATGTTAAGTAATACTTACAATATTAATATAATTGTATATTGTTCTGTTGTCCTTAGGATTACAAATTGAATACTTTAAATTGTGCTTTACTTTTTATCCTATTTTTGGATGAGAGAACGAAAAGTAAAAATAAAATAATTTGTGAAAATATGTGAAAACATGTTTTTCTTGATTTGATTTTTTTTATACTTTTTAGACAAAAAGGATTATATGTTGCCGATTTGAACCCGTTATCTAAATACCCAAATGTGAGTAGCTCGACGAGCAGTACAATTGAAAGCACACAAAGCCATTGTTCTTTTATTAGCTAAACAATACAAGCAGCCAAACATGTACTGCCCTGGGCACCAGAGGCCCCCGAAGGAAAGCATGCGCTTATAACTGTTAACAAAAAAAAGCATCACATGCAAAATAAGAGCCAATCTAATTGATTTAAACAAAACAAAGTTTCAACCAACAACTAAATCATATTAATTATTATAATGTGTGGGAAAACCGAACAAGTGCAGAGAACGAGATTGTGTTAAAACAGGGAATGAAACACTGTCGATATTCGAGTATGTCAGAGAAAGACAGGTGAAAATTAAATTATAGCATGCAAAAGCGTTCGTTAATGCCAATAGGGTAAACAGTGCCAAGCTAGTTCGGAACGAGGTGCATTTCATGTCTTCTGCCTATTATTGCTATGGAACAGAAGACTCGAATTCTCATATCTCACGCACAACAGACCCTATTCATAATGGTGGTCATCACCAAAAAAACTGGAATGGGAACATCAACGCGGGGCTAGTAAGGCCTCCTTGGGACGGACACACAATCTGTACTTTCGTAAGGCTTTTTTTAATTTCGGTCGCTTTGCACGCGCGAATAAAGAAAACCGTAATAGCAAAATATTATTATTATCATCAAATTTATTTAAAAGACACGCTGGCCTCACGCAACAACATGCAGGTTTACAGGAGGGGCGTGTATATGCAGAAAAAAACAACAAAGGAATAAAAACGGCAGTTCGCATTATACTACGTTTGAATTGGTGGAGGGAAATGACTGTCTCTAAAGGACCTGTCACACGGTGGAATTTTTCTTGCAACTTGCGACGCTATTTTACTTTTAAGAGATGTAAATTTTTGACAAATGTTTGGTATGTTAAAAATATATTAGCAAACTGTGAAGGAAACTTGTATTTGCCAATTTTACATCTCCTAAAGAATTGCATTGCAAGAAAAATTGCACCGTGTTACAGGAAGATTATTCCATAGCATTGATGACTTATGCATAAGCGCCGCTTCAAGAAATTAGGTTTTGGTTTTGGTTTTGGAAAAAGCTGAGTAGACCCAAGGTCGGTTCGTTACGACGTTCTCGTCCCATTTCTTCTTGCGATGGCCGTCATTATAAGAAAGGTACATGCTGTTGTTGTTAAAGTGCCAAGAAACCGACTGGTTCGCATCACTGTTTGTAACATCATGGCGATAGTCGCTAAACCATATCAGTGGCGGATTTAGCGTAAGTCAAAATAAATTACCACAGCTCATTCTAGGATATATTTACATTTTAAAATACCTTCAAAGCAACTTCATTGGTGAGATTTTATTCTTTTGAAATTCATAACCTATGACATTGTTATAAAGTTATTTTGAATTTAAAATTGGGCTGCTATAATTTATTTTGACTTACGCTGGATCCGCCACTGAACCATATGTCCAGTTAACTGAGATCACCGAGACCATCATTGTTAGACATTCTTTTTAGTATCTATGAACGCCAATAGATATTTCACTTCCTTGTTTCACAAACCAGGGTATATAGACTACTATGTTGTATAGAAGTGTGTTCCTCTACAGAATTTTCAATTCGGTGACAATATCAATTCTGACAAATTTTCTCGACGATTCGTAATCGATTTACTGATATTTCTCGTCCCCTCCCCCTCCCCCCCCACACACACGCCCCTGGCAATTCATTGTAGTCGTGTGGTGTTTAATATACATTTATGATTTAATTTGCCCTAGGTTGTTGTAATCGAAGGAGACAAGCTCTTTGATTTCGAGGTAAGCAATATTATGAGGAGACATTTATGATAGTTAAGTATCATATGCTTAAAATGTATTAAAATAAACATGCGTAAAACAGGATTTTAAATTTTGATATCAACCCGCCCACAAATAAAAACATCAACACCATGCTTTGTATCTAGTGCTTTACGTAACTTGCATTTATTCTTGGGGTTTTCTATACTATTACGCAGTGAATCTGAGTGCATGGGGGTCAACCTCAGTTGTATTGACGCTTATGCTGTGCTTGGTTGAGCAAATGATTTGAAATTGAACTTGTTTGTTTCGAAACTCAAGAGCAACACATACTAAGAACATTTAATGCAATCTGATGACCGTCTGGATTTTGAGTTGAACGTCACGTAAAACCCAAGGGTACCAAATAGTTTTACTGTTCGAACTACCTAGTTTAAACTGTGTTTATATTGGGTAATTAATATAAGTAAGCATTATTGACAGATTAATTTTGGTTTTTTAAAATAAAAAAACTGCTGGACAAAATTGTAGTTGTTGCTTTGCATATAATGAACAGTATTGTATGACTACATGAAAAAGGACATAAATAAATATTGAGATAATGATTATTCATGCCTAGGATAAAATGCAGATGACTTTGGTAAAAGATACTATGGTAGTCTAATCGTGGAACCTAAAAACGAATCGCCCATCTTATCCATTCTACAATTAAAACTTACTTGTACATACCTGTTACAACATACTCGCCAATTATGTATTCATTATACAGCAATTTCATGTAACGTCTGTCACACACATTTCTATTGTAGCTGACTACTGCAGATCTCAAATAAACAGATGTTTTCAATAGGTAGTTTTTGCGCTTGTCTACTTTTATCGAAAAAATTATGGGTATAAACTTGAACAAATGTACAAGAATTTGCTTCTAAAAAGGTACCGCTATCACCTGGAATTACCCAGTAAAAACGCAATAACATTTTTTTTTCTTCCAGTACCAGACTCTTCCAAGCGCGTCAGCATCATGCACTACTACCAATGGCAAGAAATCTTTGACTACACTGCATAGTCTACTTTCTCTTGATATTGGGAAAATTCGCTTTGTATTTCTTTATAAGCTTTTATCCGATATACAGGTAAATCTTGTTATTCCACAGCATATGTTTCCTAATGTATTGTTATCGATTCGTCAATCAGAACTGCTGTAATTCGTATCATTTGTGCCTAATGACTTTGATTTATCTGCAGAGATTTTTTCAAACTCTTGTAAGTCCTGAAACCACATCGTATAGCTATGAATTGGCTCAAAAGACAGTTCAAGAGCAGGTATTTACAGGTCAATAATAATATGACATGCATGTTGTGTGCACCACTAATATAATCGTATTTGCTTACACATCCTGAATTTTGTTAAAGATGCGCTCATTTTATAGTTTGACTGATGATTTAAAGCCAGATAAGAGATAAATGTGAGAATACTGGCTACTTCTTTGTTTTGTTTTAGCTTGAAAACGTTGAGGCGCATGGGACAAGAATTGGCCTTAAAATGTCCATCGAAGCACCCATAATCGTTCTGCCCAGTCATTCACTGTCTGCTGATTGCCTGGTTGCTGATCTAGGTCGGCTGAATGCCAAAAATGAATTTATTTTATTCAACAACGTTGGTGATGTAAGCCAAGAAGCCATCGTTGACAAAGTTGATGTTGATTTGCAATCTGTTCAGCTATCAAGGTGTGCACTGCAAAAAATGATGTGTAAATTTACACAAGTTTTTGTGTAAAATCTAATATTTACACAATTATTTGTGTTCACCCAACACAAAAATTGAGGTAATTTTTTAACTCAAATTTTTGTGTTAAATTTACACAAAATATTTGGTAAAAGTAGCTATTACACAATATATTGTGTAAGATTTTACTCAAGAGTTTGAGTAAATGTACACATAGATTGTGTTAACTGTTTTACTCAAATAACACGAGTTACTTTTACACACAATATCGCGTAAACGAACAAAATGTGTAATGTTACTCAACAATTTGAGTAAACACTCCGCTTTTGCACAAAACAATGCGTTAGCAAAACCATGTTACAACAATATGAAATATTCTTATTGACGTTTTTGGTTTTCTGAACACAGCAGGAATGTAGGGTAATTTGGCGAGATGGTAATAATTCCGTGTTCTCAGTACGCGAAATTAAATTTCAATCCAAGCCCTAAATCTAACCAAATCTTCAATCCATCAAAGCAAAGATCAAAGTTAAAACATGACAAATAAAATGCTGGTTAGGATTAGGGTTTGGGTTAGGGCTTAGATTAGAATTTAATTTCGCGTACTGAGAACACGGAATTATTACCAAATTATTACCAACGAGACAGCGGGGCTAAATGAGACAGTCAAGGATAAACGGGAATCCTTGGTGTGTGACCGCATTTTTGACAACAAAAACATTGCAGGCTCATAAACGATCACCTTCGAAGTTCAACAACGTGTTTATAGTAGAGCGATACATTTTTGGGACGAAATTATTTTATATTTTGTGTACGAAATCAGAAACGCGACAGCGAAATTAAGGTACGTTATTACTTGGCCATTTTCAAAATTGCTTTCTCTATTAAAGTGAATCGTAATTTGAAAATATACAGCGTGTATCAGGCACATAAAATCAAAGTGTTTTTCGTATGGTGTGTGTATTTTGATCATACTGGCATTATTTTCAGCTATTTGGGCCTATAGATACGGCCACCAGCATTGGGGCAAAATGAGACAGGGGACTTTCTTTATAAGACAGTCTATTTTAATAGGTTTGGTTTGTTAAAGCTATATATTTTAAAGACTCTACATGGCTTATGGCTATTAAAACATCACATATTCATGATGTAGCTTATTTGTTTTCAATGTTTGTTCATGACAGAATAATATTTTACAACTAAAAACTTTCATAAGTTTACTGGTGTGCATCAATTTAAACAGACTTAATTCATCTTGAAATCTAGTGATAAACTAAGGTTATTCATTTATGTGATCACTGAGCACTTTATTTATGTGACCACTGAGCACTTTAAATTGGCATTTTCTGATTCAACATGCAGTTATTGTTTTAGCTAATTTGCTTTCTGCTATCATGTTAAACTTCAGAATGGTGAGAAACTACAAAAGAAAAACTGACCGAAGCAAATGGAACTGGCCATTTCAGCAGTGGAAAAAAAGGAAATGTCAGTCTGCAAAGCCGCTCTATCCTTCGGTGTTCCCAAGGATTCCCTGAACCGTCGAGTAAATGGTAAGCTAAAAAAGTTTGTCCTTTGACGAAAGACATAAAAATATGTTGGGGCGATATCGTGCTGTCCTTATACATAAGCTAGAAAAAGAGCTTGAAGATTACATTTTAGAAATGGATCAAGCATTCTATGGTTTGTCAACTAATGACATCAGAACTGTAGTGTTTGAGTACTGCAGGAAAAATAACATTGAAAACAATTTTAACAAAGATAAGCAAATGGCTGGTCGAGACTACTGCTACTATCAAGTGACCATGGATCAACCAATCAGACTTGTTTGATATAATTATATTTAATCAACCAATAAGATGCATGCTAAGGCATTTACAGTTACAGTATTGGTAGTGCATGGTATTTATTAAATCTAAGTGTTTTGCTTTGAGTGACATCTACACAACTATGCACACATCATTTAAAAGAAATCTAACAATAAACTCAACTTGCAATAGACCATTTCTGAACAGATCGATGAATCCTCTACATTGTCAAACAAGTAACACCTAGTCAATCCTTGTTGCAAATTTACTCGGCATTATAGTTTAGCACTAAGCCTTGTGTTCCTGTATTTTATAACTGAGGTGTACAATTGAAAAATCGTCTGTTATATATATTTACTTTTGCATGGCTGCAGTTGTACTTAAGAATTGTTCCTTAATTTTAGATTATCGCAGAATTCGAGAGATTATTGGGTGTTACCACAAGCGTAGAGGGGATGTTTCAACAAAACTTTGCCCAAGTGTCATAAGCAATATTGTGTATTGCAGCCAAGCTCAGAGGAAGAAAGCCTTTAGTTGATGGGTTGTTGAAATTGTTGGAGAAAGATCCTTTGGATGATATGGAGACTGAAAGCACTGAAGGTAATTTATCTGGTGTGAGAACATAATAATTGTTTTAATTAGCTCATACATGTACTGATAGCTGAAAGAATATTCATATCACTAACTTGTACACCTTGATCAGTTAGTAGAGGTTCAGGCTCAGCATGTGCTTGCCAATGGTTAATTGGATAGATTAAACTCATCAGCTGATTGTATATTAGGTAGGTAAAATGAAGGGCCTAGGAGTAGTGGCAGTCAGTCAAAGATGGACATCTTCAATATCAATAACTCTGTTTTAATGATAATCTTATTTTGTAATTTAGATGAGAAAGCAATGGTTGCAATGTCTGTCCTTCCTGCTATCTTAGACACAAGAGCAAAGAAAAGTGATTATAAACTTGTTCATGTAATCAAGGTTAGTATGATTTTTGTCAAACTAATTCAAGGTGCATTCCCAATGGTATTGCATCTGGATATTGGCTCTATTAGTAAAATATACCTTAATTGGCTCCAGTCTCCACCCACAGCAAAGTTTATATCAATTTTACATAACAAACAACAATCTAATCACGGTTGAAACTGCTAACAATAGCATGATCTAATTAACACTTGCCAATCAAAAGATAGATGTCTGACGACCAATCAGATAAAAAGCAGGCTTTTGGTTTTTTTTTTATATGCAACCAAACTGGGTTTGTATCCTTCTTTCCTTCCATCTGCCCACGTTTAAGGAAGGGAGAACAGAGCCTAATACTCATACCAGCATATACCATCTTGTTAATTATTATAGCAAATATTTAGTAAGCTCTTATTTTATTTTAATAATAGGATGATGATGATGATGTCCTGCAACATCTTGAAGGATTGACGCCAGACCCTACGATAATTGTTGAAGGATCGCTGGATGCCCCAAGTCAGGTCATGATCGCTGCCGAAAAACAAATGGTTTGCCAAATTATGGACAGAAATGTTTTAAATGCCCATCCGTGTTTCATGGCAATTTGTTATGTTTTCATGTTTACTTATCCTCCACCTATTAAGAACTTTTGTTTGTATCTGCAAAAATGTGTGTTGCAGATCAAAGATGGCAAGAAAGTGCCAACATGTATAATGTCTTTTATAAATGACATTGACTGCTTAGTAACTAAAAGTAGTTTGTAGTCGTAAATTGTGTATAAGGGTTGTCTGTTGAGTGAATTGTATTTAACTAGTGTAAATTTGCAAACTTTTTATCTGTATTTTAGGCAATAAATGATTTTTAAGAAAACCGTTTCTTATTCTCCTTACATATACCCATAAATCTAACGATATTTGTATGTAAAATTTACACAATGGATGCGTAAGCATCAAATTTTGTGTATTTTCCTTGAGAAAATTTACCTATGTTTTTGTGTAGTGTTTACACAACCAATGTGTAAATTGGAATTTTACACCAAATTTTGTGTTGCTGTGGATGCATTTCCTCTGTGTAAATTTACCGATATTTTTGTGTAATGTTACACAAGCAATGTGTAAATTTACTAATACTTTTGAGTAAGTTTACACATATAAATGTGTTGCTGTGGATGCAAAATTTACTCAAGATTTTGTGTAAAATTTACACATATTTTTTTGCAGTGTGCTAAATGGTCAAATTTTCTTTAGCTTAATATTTGGACTGAGAAATAGCTTATAATATGAATTGTGAGGGGCTGAAGGTGGAATAGTTAACATTCAACGATACTAATCCGGAATAAGTAGTATGTAGCTATTGAGCAGTGAGCTTTATTGATATATCTGGAGATCGTGCTGTCGACTTCAGAGCGTTCGCAAAAACATGGCGAATTTTACATCAATTTGACTTCACAATTATAGTAAATCAGTAGCTAGTACTTGATGTTAGATGTTTAGGTCAGTGGCAAGTACTTGATGTTAGATGTTTTAAATAGTAATACCATATAAGGAGTAGCACATGTATACAAGAAGAAAGCAAGCTGCCACTTTGTACTAACATATAGATTTAGCAAAATAAAGAACAAGAACATTATAACAATCTTCCTATTTTTCAAATATTCTTCCAGTCTTGTTTTTCCCAGTGCAACTCCATGAGCGAACACACTAGGGCTGTTCACTTTGTAATCACCATCAGAAGTAGATGCCACAAGACAAATCTCATGCACTTGCATGCACGATTCATGTAACAATCCTTCAGAGGATAACACATTGCAAATATAGTTCCAGCCATTTCTTTGACACGAAATGTCAGTTGTGTTACTGAGTTGGTATTTTGTGAGTTTGTTTTGCAGCTCCTAATTGTTGAATCAAGAATGCCCATCTTTCCTGCTGTATCTTGAAAAGTTACTGATGGGTCTTATAGTTTCGACTCAATTTAAAATTTTCCCTTTGTTCCACATCACGTTAGAAACTCTTAGCTCTCCCGAAATTTCTCAGCCGTTTTGGATCATAATAGACATTTTTAAGTGTTCGTCAGCTGTTACGTGGTTGGTGAAAAACAAATGTTGTCTGTAAACTGATCGTTAGATCGTTTTCTATTAAAGCTGTATTTTCTACTGAACGAAATAAACAATGACAGCACAACACTTTTTAAAATCAGTTACTTGTTGGTGCGTTGCGCTATTGAGTCATGTTTTAACTTGCACACACATAAAATATCGTCAACAAATGGCCAAGTAGAAACAGCTTCTTGCAACATGAAATCATGATCTATCCCTTTCGGCATAACTCTTCGTCGTCAAGCACCTTGAAACACTTTCTGAACATTGTCCAATGATTACCATCAATGTTGTTTCTTTCAGTTGTTGATATCTTTGAAAAAACATCTGCCTAAACACAATTGCAAGAATCATGAGTTGTTTTTTCAACTGGCCTTTAAAGTTGATTTTGTCTGCGTATACATTTATTTGATGAAATTGTTCCCTTTACAGTTTTAGACCACACTTTCTCATCCACACTCTTAAACAGACTTACGTGTACGTACTGCTCTTCTTAGTCTCTTGTTTAACAAAAAAAAATGGTCCTCCAATCACAACAGGTACACTTAAAGTTCTAATTGAAACGATATTTTTTTCTTCTTCGTTGCATTGCAAGCAAGATCACTTGAAATCACAATATAACTTTTATAACTTCTTTTGTGGAATGTTTATAACTCATTTCTTGTCGGAATATCCAGCTTTCTTGGATGTGTCAGACGTTAAGTAATGACAGATTGACTTTTGAAATAATCGACAAATTCGTTTCGTAGGCACTGCAAGCAACGCTAGTTCATCCCCTCTTGGATCAAACAGTTCATAAACATCAACTCCATAATACTTGCTTCAGAATTTTTATATAAATGCATTGCCGATGTGCAAGAGTGTAATCATTCAGATATTTTTGTGCTGTCTTGGGGATAGATGATCAATGATGCATCTGTTGCAACTGTCGACAAGCAGTTGGTTAGTGTGCTCGGCAATCTCTTCTGCTTCATTGTAGTTGCTGACTGCGTTAGCTAAGATTTTGAATTCCTCCACATATCAGTAGCAATAGCATTTTGAAATTAGCTACAGTCATTCTGTGGGCAAAATCAAGATATCAGGGCATTTTTAAGAGATTAATTGCCTCGAGAGGTATCAACACCCCCCCTGTTAAATAAATAAGCAATGCGAACAAAAGATAAAAGCATATTTTGTTGACCAAATAATGTTTTGACAACACCACGAGAGGGGGGACGGGGTGTTGTTGCCCCAGTACTGATATCACTAGTGGGACAAAAATACCCCCCTGTTGTTTGTGAAAATATTGTAAAAATAAAAATGGTATTTAGTGCACAAAACATGCTTTTATCTTTTACTTGTATATTTAACAAGGGTGTCCTAATCCAACCTCTTAAAAATGTCCTGTAAGATATTATATACTTGGCTTATCGACAATAATAATAAATCCTCCAATGGATATTTTTGCACTGACGAAGGTTTTACATATATGCACTCGTCAGTTAGAGCAATAAACGTTTAAAGCTTGTAATATCAAAAAAACTCGTTTGAACCAGTTTCAACCAGTTTCAAATGATATCAATATTAACCATTCCACCTCAGTGACATGAGCATTAATTTTTCTGCCTCGACATTGTGCGTCGATTTATGTGAATATTAATTGTTTCGCTTCATCCCCCCCCCCCTCCCCTAACAAAAAAGAGTTGAAAATCACGGTTGGTATGGTTGCTAACTTTGCTTGGACAATGAGGCTTTACAGATGAAGGTCACCATAAATGTGCACTTTTCTTTTAATACCTTGTAAATAAAATCGTTTTATGATGACGTGAATAGTAACAACGAAAAACAATTTTTTTCTAGAGGGACTGTCGACTTCACTTCTCACACAATTACACGCCACGAGCTAGTGAAACCGCTTAAGATGACCCTGGCCCTATCGCGTTCTATGCAAGCCAGTGCCCACTGGCTTCCATATTTGAACATTGACATGTCCCTGGAGCATGTGGAGGTATTTATTTTTGGTTTTTGTTACTTTAAGAGGATGCAGGTTTCATATTAAATTTTATTTGAAATATAGAAATGCTTACAATTCTCCAATCATGCCTAGATGAACCTGGATGAAACGGATTATCAGTTGCTTGTTAGTGCGATGCAGCAGAATTTCGCTGAAGCAGAAGATATCTTCACCAGTACTTCAGGTTGGTTAAGCGTTTGTCAAGATTCTGATTTATTATCATTAGCACCTAAAATCACATACCAAAACTCCATCAACGTTGTACAATTTTGAACCCAAAATATGATGCCAATTGTTATCATTCTGTTTCATGTCTACTTCAACTTCATCACTGGGAAATTAGACTTGAGTTTCGTTTTGGGGCAGCCAACTGTTGTGTGCCCTAAAATGCTTTAGACATCCAACTTTTGAAAAAGACAAGTTTTAGGCACTTTGATATTCAGGTTTCCTATAGGTACACTTTCCAATATTCTTAATACCTTGAAATATACGAACTGAAATTTGTGATTATATCGCAACCAGGGATATAATCCGACATAATAAGTGCTACTCTGGTTTTGTTAAATGAATGAAATCACCGAACAAAGATTACATTCACGACCCAACGTTTCGAAACTCCGGTCTAGTGTCTTCATCAGGGGTGGTCCGATGTTGAAACTCACGACCTTATATGCTGTCAAGATGACATCATCTACCTACATGCAAGATGTAAATACTCTTGTGGTAAATGACTTTCTTGATAAATGACTTTCTAAAATCATGACTTTCTAAAATCATTACCACTAGCAATCGTTATGGTCAAAGGCTTTGTTGGAAGCCTGGCATATCAATGCGAGCCCTTATGCCTTAAATAGAGATGACGGAAGTCATTTACCACAAGAGTATTTAGATGACGTCACCTTGACAGCATATAAGGTCGTGAGTTTCAACATCAGACCACCCCTGATGAAGACACTAGACCGGAGTGTCGAAACGTTGGGTCGTGAATGTAATCTTTGTTCGGTGATTTCATTCATTTAACAAAACCAGAGTAGCACTTATTATACCTTGAAATATAGTTATAAGCCTTACAAATAATAAGAATATATTTACTACGTATTTTATCAGGGGACGTTTTTGTCGCTGGACCTATGGATGTTGTTGATAATTTTGATGCAGCAACTAGGGCAGTGAGTGAAGAAACCACTCAAGGTAGGGAAGTTATATACAAGTTGAAAAAGATTTTGCAAGTGAATCAGTTTAATGCCGAAAGTTACCTGAAAAAAATGCGCTTGTCAATCCATAAAGGACCAAGTGAACTCAATGAACAAACCCTAGGGTTAAAACATCCACTGGTTTGTTTGTTGGAATGTGGTGGTCTGTTTCATGCATAAATTCAGCAATTCTTGATGCTTGGTTTTTGCTTAGATGGCACCCAAGGTGGCTGGTGGATTAGGTGGCTGGGTTTAAAATTCACTTTTCAAGCTTTAGCATTCATTCTATTTAGTGAGAGAACGATTTATATTATGATTCTTTAGGGCATGCTATCAAATTTAGAATGGCATATACCATATTACGGTACAGCTACTAGCTATTGCCTATAATCGGCTTTCATTTTTCAGTTGGCATGCCTCTATATAATATTGGAAAACTGGTGATGAATCCGTTAGATTACTGTGTAATTTTTGTTAAATATGCTATTAATTATTTCTTGTATTTATCATGGTATCGAAATTTTCACTAAATGTCCCGATTGTTCTGTTCTCCGTATTATTTTTATTTTCAAGCCGAGGAAACTGAAGTATGGGACACAACAGTGGCTACATTTACCTTTTCTGGTCTAAGTCTTTCCTTGTACAATGACGAAATCAAAAGCGTAAGTTTACACGTATTTACTTGCCGCTAGGTTTACTTCGCCTTCTGTAGTGGCGAATATCGGTATGTAGCTTTAAGTATTAATATTTAGTTTACCAAAGCAGCTACTGTGTGTTGCGGTACCCTCTTCATCTGCCCAATTATCAACCACATGTGCGTCGTCGTGATTACAACTCTTGTCTGCTAAACTGGGAGGCCATAGTTCAAAACTTGGTCGGGTCTCTTGGTCTTTTACATCAGTAAATGTACAGGATGTGCCAAAAGACCGGGAAACTTTAAGAAATTAATTTTAGTGTAATATAATAAAGGTTAATGGTTTCGTTACTTGTTTTCGTAGATAAGGACCATCAAATGGTAGGTTCTTCGGATCTGTGGTATTTAAGCTATAGCTATCGGAGAGTAAGAAAGCTAGCTAAATATAATTCTGTCGTCTTTTTAAGTAAAATACCTTAAAGTGCCTATGAAACGAAATTTTGCCCAACTATTAGTTGATCGCATTGTAAAGATCGTTTAAAATCACAGTGTAACTTCCTTGGTGGAATTTGTCAAACTCTTTTCCTTCACGAGATATTCAACTTTACTCGATATTCAAATCACACAACTTTTGACATTACAGTGCCTATAATGACTTTTCAAAAATCAGTAACTGGCACCGTGATCGATATATTCCGCACGAAAGTCCGGACACAAAGCGATTAATCGTACTTTACACACGTACAGCACAGATTTAGTTGTTTCTTATTGTCATATGCTGCAAAATTAACAATCTCAAAGTTTTCATTATGCATGGTGATGTCATAAGTTCTGTAATTTACATATCGAATAAAGTTAGATATCTCGAGAAGGAAGAAAGCTTAAGAAATTGGATAGGAAGTTACACTGTCATTTCAAGCGATCTTTGCAGTGCAATCTATAAATAGTTGCACAAAAATTTTGTTTCATATGGGCACTTAAAAGTTTGAGAGATAAAACCATGCATAAAATTTATGTCGCACAACGTTATCTAAGTATCGCCATTAATTTAATTTATGTTTTTCATGTAAATGTTTTAATTTGGCTTAAAATCTGCATGGCAAAAAGAATGTGTTGAAATGAACCATCTAACTAAACTTGCCGCGTTGTAAACTCTGGGGTTTTTTGACAGACACCCTCAAATGATTGTCTACAACAACACAGAAAAGAGATGATGCTCTGTACTTGCGAACTACAGGAAAGCAATGGTACAGTTACAATGCGAAGTGATTCGTCTATAGATCTTCATTTGTATCTTTTTGGTTGCATTGTTGAGGATGCTAGACAAAGTAAAATGACAGCATTTCCAAGGTAATTAATTGGATTAGTCCCCATTGTTTAAAGTACATATATTTTTAAGAGATTCTTTCAGACGTTGCTGGAGGTAACAGGAAGCTCCCATCTGTAATTATCATGATATATTTGGTTACATTGATATTATATCAAAGCATGTTTCTGTATGTCTTTTAAATCAAATAATTCTAAAGATACTGGAATTCTTAAGATGGTCCTCTGCATAATAATTTAGATATTTAGCAATCCTCAAAAATTCTAGAAGATATTATTTACGGCGTTCTCTAAACATTTTCAATGTTAGTTATAATAGCCTTAGTTATAATAGCTGTAACCTTGTTAAAACTATGATTTTACACATGTCCATTACAGTAGCTCATGCAGCTGGTACATTTGAAATTGAAACTTTCTGGCCATGTAGTATCGAACCTTATTCGACCTCGGCAAAGATATTTCAATTTCAGATGGCCAGCTTAACTTGCTTAAGTTTGAGCGGCGAGGAAACTCTATCCATGGGCAACAATACTGTAGCAACGACAACAATTAACAATATATTTTTCAAGTTAGGGAAGCAGCCGCTACAACATAATAAAACTATCGCCTGATATAACAAGAATTTTTTATAGTGGACGCCCTTAGTGGCGCAATTCTAATGACACAGGGGTTTTTTTAGAATGCTGTCGCACAAAACGGAACAGAATCACGGGAAAAGATGTTCTCTGAGGGTAAACAACGCAAAACGTCCAAGCATGATTGAAGTGTCTTACAAACAGACACCTAATGGTGAAGTGCATGGTTAGTGTAATTATTCGTACAATGAACTGTATATATCGTGTTTCTCTGTCATTTGAGTTTTGTTTTTGCATTTTGATTATCTCACACATTAATTCGCTTCGAATGTATTTAGCACTGAAGAAATACAGTATAATTTGAATGCACTAGGTGCAAAATTGCTCCATTGATTTGTCCCAGTAACTATGTTATGCCAAAATGATTGAAACAAAAAGTTGCCGCATAAAACGTCCGTATCGTGTTTTTCTAGTTGATTTAACCTTACAAGATCCTGTCTTGTATATCAGTTTCCCCCTCTTGTGGTCATTACTCGACTTCTTTGCTGCAAACGCTGATGCGAAGGAAGGTTTTAACGATACAGGTATACTTGAGTTTGGCACTGCTGAACTTTTGTAATTTTAACCACCATAATTGTGTCATACCATACATATGTGAAAAGCATAACATTACAATTACAAGAGTGTAATATATTTGTGCTATTTGAGGTACAACCATGTCGCAGTCTACAATTGACAACGTTTCCGCAAGTCAATCTACACCTTATGTGCTGAAAGTGAATGGTGCTCTAAAGAATCCTGAAATAGTATTGTTAGGTGAACCTGAAAACCCATGCAGTTCTGCTCTTATTGTTCAGACTAGCATCGAATTTGAATATAAATTAATTGATAATCGGCAGAACTTTTCCACAACAAGCACAGACCTAATGGTACACAGTTGTCGATACCCAGATAGAGAGAAAACTCTCTATAAGGTCAGTATTGTTTGGCGTTGATTAAAGAATTATTTTAGTATTTATATCTCCAACAAACGTTGCCAGTGCCAGCAATGGGGTCAAACGTCAGAGGATAATAGTCTATTTAAAACCGGGGTCCCAAAACCAGGAGTAGTACAGTGGCGGATCCAGGGTAAGTCAAAATAAATTATAGCAGCTCAATTTTAAATTCAAAATAACTTTATAAAAAATGTCATAGGTTATGAATTTCAAATGAATAAAATCTGACCAATGAAGTTGCTTTGAAGGTATTTTAAAATGTAAGTATATCCTAGAATGAGCTGTGGTAATTTATTTTGACTTACGCTAGATCCGCCACTGAGGAGTAGTGGAACCGAGGCCGTACGTTTTTTGCTGACGTCAGTATTTTGTTCGAAATGTGTTTCTTTTCTTGTAAGTTTGTAGTTCCTTGTGCCAATTTATTGTCTCTTTGAATATTCAACTTTATAAACTTTGAAATGCATAATGCAAATATTTTACTGAATAAGATCCAAAGATACGATAAACTTACAATCTCCACATGTTGGTGACGAGTAGTAGGGAAAACAAATGTGTGCACAAAATGGTCGTCCTGCCAACTTTTAAGCAACTCTCATTTTGTATTTATTAATTAGGAATAATTAGTAAACTCATTTGCCCCCTTTTATGCTTATGATCATAACTTCTTGATAAATATTTGTAAAGTAGGCAGAATATCTCAATCTTGAGATACCTGTAATTACTTTGTTAAAATTTAACAATTTCGTAACAGCCAAATTTGATCGCGATCGCTCTCAAATTTCACCCCCGTGTTTATCCCCCTTCCGGTTTTTTCATTTCAAATTTCATTGCTACTTTGTGGATTACATATTTTTGCACTGTTGTTAAAGATTTTTGCACTTCTGCTTTGGAATCCAACTGCACTGAAATCGACCAATGACAGTCGGGAAACATTTCCTTGCATATAATTACTACTGCAAAGATTATAGTTTTGAAACAGTAAAATTACTGAAAGTGGGTTTAGTATTTAATATATATAGCTAGATTACTGCATGGTTGGCGAGTGCGTACGATTTTTATGCACCAGTCGTGAAAGACGTATACACTACAAGTGCATAATAAGAATCGTACAGACGAGCCAACCATGCAGTAATTTGTTTATGCCAAACATATGGGGATTATTTTAAAACTGGAAACCTGTCAAAGGCGAACAATGTCGAAACAAAATATTGAACTCTCCGTTATTTGGCCTAAATAGTGAGTCAAAGCTTTTCTTTCCGTTTCATGTTTTTTATTGGGGAAACTCTTCTTCTTTTAGACATAAAAGCCAAATACCCTTTCGCTCCTTCCCCGACACGGCGGCCATGTTGTGAGCAAAATAACAATACGATTTTCTTCACTAGTGAGAAAAACCGTATAGCCAATCAAAATGCTGTTACGATAAACTTTCACTAGTGAAAAAAATCGTACGGCCAATGAAAACGCTTATTCTATTCTCCACAATGAACATACGATTATTATTTCACCCATTTATCTCGCGTAAATCTCTATACGTATGACATAAAATAGTTTAGTGTTTAGTATTTAAGCTTCCTTCAACTGTCTAGTTTTTTCGCTGTAGGTTTCTAATCTTCATCTTTATCAATTTCACACAGGTTGTAAAGCCTTGTGCGATCGATTTTCGTTATTCCTATCCCGGAACTGACTGCGAAGGGCAGGAGATAAGCCTGTGCGTTCCTGAAATAAAAATAAAAGTTTCTCCGTTACTGCTGAAAACGCTTTTGGCGATCTACACATCGTTTTATGGTGATCAGCAGGTACTGCTACAGAGCATAAATTAAAACTTATATATTAGTGGGTCGTCACCAACGTATACTAATAGCGTTTGTGAGTGGTTGGTTGTAACAATGGCAGACAATAAACTATAGAAATTGGTTTTCTAAAGAACGAGTCACAAACAATGATATCGCTTTTGTTCTAAAAGTTCAATTAAAAAGCCTGATCAGTTTAGTTTGGTAGTTAAGTCCCGTACAGACGAGCAAGTTTTCCTTGACAAGTTTCTTAACGAGTTCACTTACGCGTCTGTACGACGAACAAGTTTTCCTTGACAAGTTGTCCTTGACAAGATTTATTTGTTCCTTTGTACGCGAAATTTGATAATATTTTTTTCCTGACAGCTTTACGAGGCCGCACGAATTAAGTGCGTAAACAAAAATTCCCTTGTCAAATGTTCCTTGTTGCACGTACACACGAGCAAGTTTCCTTGTCGAAAAGCTGGTAGGACTAGCTTTTAAACCAGGCTCCTTGTCAAGGAAAAATTGTCAATTTTTTCGCGTACACACGAGCAAATAAAACTTGTCAAGGAAAACTTGCTCGTCTGTATGGGGCTTTACCCACAATTAGCCCGTTTATAGTGTGACCAAGCGTGTTTTAACTCGGGAATTTTGTGTGTTGAATTTTGTTTATATTCACTTTAACATTTATATTTTTAATAATACTTTAATATTGATATCCACTTCAATATTTTTCCTACGGAAAAATGCCAATTTATCCCACTCTCCACAAAAGTTTAACTTCCATCTTTATAAAACAAGGCAAACGGCATATCCCATGTCATTACTTTTTTTTCTAAGTGCAACGAAGAAGACGCTCGCGAGCCAATTGCGAATACCGAGGAGAACGATGAGTTTTGGAAACCCAGACCAATACGTAAAGAGGACCGTTATCAAGAGCAAGGTCCGTGAAACATGCATGCCCGTTTCTTCACAGCACATCCCGACTCCATTTCTCTATAACAGTTAATGAATGGGCTTGCCTGTCTATATTACACACCCGTTTCCAAAATTACGTGTCTTGACGAAAAGAGCTAGTGTTGGCGTGTCAGTTTTTTGTCTTCCGCGGTCACGAAGTACTCGATGTCAGGTTTGAACACGTTACATGGCACGAAGTACTCGATGCAAGGTTTTAACACTGCTGTGACTGTATGCTTTTTGTAAAAAAAAGTTCAGAATAATTTTTAAGGTACTTCAGTGAAACGTATATTTAAAGCAAAATTTAAAGATGGTGGAGAAAATTTAAAGGTCATCGATTCTGCTCATAACAGAGAGATCGAGACTGCCAGATATGAAGCCAATTGCCGAAATTTCGCATCTTTTGAACTTTTTTTGAATTGATGCTCTGGTTTCTATTAATTTATAACCACAACTGTCATATTTTAAAAATCTTTTCGTTCAAAATGCAAACAAAACGTACGTTTGATTACATATAAGCGACAATACAGCATCTTTAAACACTACAAACGCTATAAATTCTGGCAGTTAAATTTGAGGATAAATTGGAATACATCTATAGCTCATTTTCGCTCAGCAGTCTTCTTTCAGTGAAAAATGCTGTGGTATAATTTAATATGTCTTTTGCTTGGCGGGGAGGTCACGAAATTTTGAATTCAAAACGGTTGGAATAAACTATAGTAAACGTTTTGATTAGTGATCACTAAAATTTTCGATGTCTAGTATAATAATTATTGTACTTTATTTTATTTTACTACTCTTTTTAAATTTGTAATTGTTCTTTTTGCGTTGTACCTAAGTGACAATGTTGTAGATAAAACTATTTAATATCTATCTTTAAATATATTATAGATATTAGATATTATATATGTTTGGTTATAGTTCCAGTTCGCGTTCCATCGAGAATTCATTTGAACACTGCTGTGACTGAAAAGGTATAAATATAGATCATTGTTGAAGTTAAAGAATCTATTAATGTTTCAATGTCATTATCTGTTGCTAGAATTTACATATTTCGCTTTATTGACTAAACAGCATATTTTGAATATAAATTGGCTGTTATTCTCTATGCTTTTCGGTGAACTATAGGATTAATCCATCCGCTTAAAGCGAATGATATTGGTTATTTGTGACCAAAACGTTTCTTTCATTTGTTTTAAAGCACTTTGTATTGACAGACATGCAATGATCAATATATGTCATAAATTCGCTTGTAGTTGCTACTTTGGAGTTTGGCTAAATTTTGATCGTTACTTGCTCTTTTTATTGGAAATATTTTTAAGACTTGTCGCGCTAGTGACATGATCTGTAATCCGGCCTAAAATTAATGAGCTCCAGAAGTAATGCTAGAAGCTCACATGTTCCAGTCATTTTCAAATACCAGAAAACAAGCATACTGTGAAATTAACTGCTAGTTTATTATTTATTTTAAAATTTCGTTGAAGTAAACATTAAGTTTTGATGATTTTATAAACGACATATGATGTTCTGCATTTAGTTATATATTTTTACTGCTATTTTTTTTGTGCTGTTTAAGTTTTCGTTGGAAATGAAGTCAGTCCGTTTGACACTATATAACGAAGTAATGGCACATCGCGTACCACTTTTGCTTGTCAACTGCACTATTGTTTCGAATGTACGAGACTGGAGCTCCGAGGTTTGTGAATGCTATATTCTCATTATTTTAGATAACCTTTAAATGAGGGACAGTTACGATCACTCGCACTCTCCCTTAATTAAGTAATACTCGAGTGAGAAACACTCAAGTGTAATTTTCAGTGGTATTACGAAAACATTCTATTATAGAATGACTAACTCGTTCAGTATTGCTCCTTGTCAAGACTTCATAGTAAACCTCAAAGCTTTTAAAATGATAATATGATAATGATTTCTTATTTGGTGAAGCATGGTTTTACTAATGAGACACATTTTGTTGCCTATCCATGTCATGTGGCTTTTGTCGTAAAGTGCAAGTGAGTGAGGTGCAAAGGACGTATACTGCTACCTTGAGCTTATACCCAAATTTAGGCGCAGTAGCTGGAGAGTGAGTGTATAATTTCAGGGACGTGTTAGCTAGCCCATATAATGTCCGTTTGACGGACTCTTCCCAATTAAGACAACTAAGGAACTTTCCCAATTAGAAGTTGGAAGTTTCTATTTTATAAGATGAATGTGACTGTGCATATTTTTGTTTACTTTTGTCGTTATCTATATTATTAAGAAAATGCTGTAAATAGAAACAACATTTTCCCAATTTACCAAAAACGGACTTAACTTTGGTTTTCCAGCTAACACCCTGGGGCCGGTTGTTCGAAGCCCGTTTAGCGTAAACGGTGGATAAGTCAAAATTAAATAACACTCTTACATCACTCGTTAAACTGTTAACTTAAATATTTTGCAGTAGATATGTAGTTGTAAGCATAATCAGTCTATTTAGGTTTAAAACTTTTAGTTTGGTTGTTGAATGAAACTATAAACTTGGTTTCTATTTTGAGCTTAACCACCGTTTAAGCTAAACGGGCTTCGAACAACCGACCCCTGAATTTTATACTAAATGAGAGTGATTAGAGATTCATTATGTGTCGAGTGTGAGAACAACTATAGGTCCGTAGACGGGAACCGAACCCACAGCCGCGCGATACCGCTGTGCTGCGCTGATCACGAAGGTGCAAGAGGGACTAAGCGTGATTAAATTGTTTTGGAGGTGGTACTGGTGACACCAAATAGGTTAACACTGGTAATTTGGTAAGGGTGTCTTAATCTCAAGTCAAAATCATGCACTTGCCGAAAACCAAGCTGAGTGAAGCGCTATAAAATATTTTAACTAATCATAATATATCCTCTGCCTATTCGCAGGCTTACAATCCTAAAATGCCCGTTAATTCCCCTTCCTATTGTCCACTACCCCCCCCCCCTGTAGTGGACCTTGTAGTGGTCAGAACAGTACACCGATATCGTATATGAGCGGGGTTCGGTTGCACCGGAGGTCTATATATATAGTGTTCTTAACTGTTCGCTTTCGCGAACTGTGAGTGTTAAATTTTTCTGATTGGTTTACAGGCGTAAGTTCTGTATAAGTAAGAAGCTTTGACCATTACAAATTTCTAAGAAAAAATGTTGCATAATTTATTTTTATCTTTCCTGCAGTTAAAACTTGCAGCTGACTTATCCATGGAAGCCTGGTATTATAACGAAACTTTTGCAGCCTGGGAACCGCTAATGGAAAGTGAAGAAACATTAAATGGAAGACATCTCTGGCAGTTAGAGCTTAAGGTAACTCCTGATCAGTGAGATTGAAATTTGGTAAACTTAACTATAGGGAAGGCTATTTTTTATAACTAATTGCAGAAACAATTTATGAACCGCCTTCCCTCGTATCCGGCAATGTTGCTGTTTGTTCAGAGACAGTCATCCGTAATGCAATACAAAACAGAGCATGTTCTGATAAACGGCTAATTTAGGTTAACAACATTGAACAGGGAAAGGGGGAGGGCGATTTGTTAAAATCTTGGCTTAACCAGTCAACGTATTGACGTACTGGTTGTGTGGTTATATGCTTCGGCCTTAATTAGCATATAGATAATGTTTTCAGTTGAGCTAGCAAACTTTAAAGATTTTATGTAAGATTAAACATGAGCAGCTCTAAAATTTGTGCAAGAGTAAAACTAGCGATCGTATTATTGTATTATTTGTCAAACAAAGATTGGTTTCATGGATTCCTTGACGAACTAATTGATGTTATTCATAATTTTTTTGTGGAAATTAGAAATTCTTGGATATATGGCTGTCTGTCAAACACATTTTGATGACATCGTTTTTTAAAGAAAATTTTCGAACTGTATGACACGAAGATAGGTGTTGACTAAAAATCGAGACAAATGACTGTTTTAAAAAATGTCTATTTCATGTGGCTTCCAGCATGCTTTCCTTCCAATGCTTTTGAAATATCTCTAATAGCAGAAATGTGACTTGAAACTCCAGTGCCACCAACGTACATGAATTATAGTTGTTAAAATGGTCTTGAAAGTGATAAAACTTCCCCGATCATCTGAGCAAACATTTATACTGCGAATGGAAAAGATCCTGTTCAACTTACGGTGCGCTAATAAATTTTTTTCATTCTTAAGGTAATAAAATTTAAATATTTTCTTAAGGTATTTAAAGCTGAAAGTCACATTCTGTCGTTTGTACCCGACAGCGAAGAACAGAAACTAATCGAACAAGAGGATTTTAAGAGTTTGGCGTCGTCGCCTGTTAGTGGGACCAGCAGGTAATGTTTTACCGAAGTTATAAAGTATTACTTCTTGAATAAAATTTGAGGAGTCTATTATTTTGTGATAATAAAAAACATCGTGCTAACTAGAACCCATTGCTCCGACCTAATGAACATATATTATTGTGCAATTGTTAAAAAAATTAATAAAGCCGCCTTCAAAACGATTAAAATTTATGTAAAATTCAGTCTGAACATGTGATACAAAAATGTTTGTGTTATTTAGGCATGGTCTTCGTCTACAAAGCCCACTTCACTCATCATACGAAGACCAAAAAATAGCGATGACCGATGACGTGGATGATGGTTGCGTCCCGGGTTCACGTGTTTTGTCCGAGAGTTCTGATGTTATCCCTCAAGCAACGTACATAGTACTGAGTTCTGAAGACGTAATGCAGTTAACTGTCACGCGCTCAGCCTTGGACGTCTTAACTGACATCTCAGAGGTTAGATAATTTTAATATATGATTAATAAACTTGACTGAGATTTTCTCTGGCTTCCGCGATATACGGTCTACGTTATGTAACTAACCAAATTGAATTCGTCTATCTCAATGAAATAATATTTACTGTACAAGCTATTCAGCGAACCATTTTCAAAATATTTTCTATATTTAATGTTGGCTTTGTATGGTCATTGACTTCTACTGCTAATTCGATCATCTTGACGTCCCGCCATTATACGAATTCGTACAAGAGGGATCTCAGGCTAAAAAAGGGATAAAAGTTAATTCACTATTTAAAATGCTCGCGGTTTGTGCTTTATCGGATATGGCCACAAATTGCTTCAAAAAGGACCCATTATAATTTATGTCCGTCTTGCGAGTTTGTTATAGAGAGTCAAGGCCAAAATTTTTTGTTTGTACGTCTACGTGTGTCTTTATCACCGTCACGGCCATGAATTCCGTTGTGTTTCACAAATGAGTAAAAAACAAAGGAAATCAAATATAATGCATAGTTACACGAAACGTTTTGATTGGTCAGTAGCTTACAGGTAAACTTAAACTAAACTGGTAGTTAACTAATTTACTACCGTCCAAACTTCCATGCATATATTATCTACAGTATATTTTGTTCCCATACAAGTAATCCTTTAATCTTGGTCAACATCCGAGCATGTATAGTTTTCTTTCCTCGAGACTGGGCAGGTAACGTATTGGTTAAAATAAGCGGATTCTGAGCAATTTTAAGTGTAATATTTAAAAATGATCCTACATATGTACATATGTTTGGTCTTTTTTGGATGAATTTGAAGCTTATTTTGTGGCGTCCATTTCCAAACATTTTCAACAACACAGTCTATAATGTTGACTAGCTCCTCATGATTTTTAGCATGCAGTTCTGGACACAGAAAAGTAACATAGCAGTTGCCAAACAAGTATTTTACAAAAAAGACATAGGCTCAACCAAAAAGACGAGATTGCTCGAATCATTAAAAGTTTTACGTTAAAACTTGAATTAAAATTTAAAATTTACTTTGATGACTAAATCTTTGGATTTATAATTGATTTATGACTTTATCGCTTGTCAAACTGAATTTACAGTTTTCCATATTTTGTTCAAATTGTTGTGTGTTTTATTCTACTTGCAGAGTATGATGATATTTTGTTTTTAATATTAAATGAAGTATTCCTTACATCGCTTCGTTATTTTTTGTACAGTTTTAGGAAAGAATGATTAAACTCGGTGTTTTTAACATGCGGAATTATCAAGGTCGAGGTACATCTTGGCGAAGGTGGTTGAGGACTCGTGTGAAAAACTTTTCGCAGAAAATAGAGAAAATAATGTTGAAACGCAAATAGAAAAATGCACAAAGTAGCGAAACATTTTCAAAAGCTGAATGCGGTTCACCTTCCAAAACTTTCAGTTATGATTTACTACCAACTGAAAACATTACCGACATTGATCGAGTTTCAATAATTTCCCCATGCAACGAGGAATGTAATTTACTGTAATTTTTGTGCTTAAAGTATGCGATATTTTCTATGTGTTTCTTTTTTAGATCTTCACCAAAGTTACCTCTGTTGCTTCAAGTGAAACGACCTTACCAGAGTCGCCTTTTGTTGTTATTAATGATGTAAGTTAGAGTTATATGTTTTAACGGGTGTACCAAAAACTGTGCAATATAAAAGCTATTTTTAGATTTTGATATACCGTATAAAAAACTGAGCAAATTTGTAATCACTCTCAACGTCGCGAAGTGGCTTGAATATAGACTTCTTTGGCACTCACCTGCATGTTTCCGCGAGCAGATTAAAAATAGCTTGTGCACCAAGTTTCAATGCTTCAAAGTAATTTTGAGTTCGTAGGTAGAAAATTTTTCAGGTGTTTTATTAAGAAATTCAAGAAATTTGAGCTAAAGCCTTTCAAAACGTCTTTCTTAAGAAAGGCGATTTCATATTTTTGTAGTTTTTTTTATACACCGCGAAAAAACTTTCTATAAATCGCCGCACTACCGAAATTGAAAGCAGTTGTTATATACATACATGGAATCAATTTAATATGATTCCATGCATTGTGCATGTGACCAAGCTTTCACTCTAATCACACAAATCAATTTAAAAATTGCATTTGTATTACGTTTTAAGTTAATTTATAAATGAACGGTTTTTGAATACATGTTCTTGTAGCGCTTCAAACATTCATTTTTGATCTGTTTTTTTTTTCTCATTGGTTCTTTTTTTCTATTTTAGTTAGGTATTCACACTTCTGTATCACTAAGCTACCGTCATGAGGTAAGTTAACGGCTAGGTAAATGACTGGACAACTCTTTAAGCTGTAAAGAACCTTCGGGTACACATATGCACGTGGTATACACATATTTAACAATTTTACCATGAGCTCGATTCATATATGAGCTGACAAGCGACGAGGTTGCATAGCACCAAGTTAGCTATCAGTTTATGTGCAACGACAGCAAATGCTATATATACTGTTTTTTATCTTCACACAATTCAAACATGTTTTACTAAACTTGCCACGAAAATATGATAGGTTTTTGTTACGTTTTTGTCTTGAAAGCTTAAGAAAAAACCTTATAAACAGCGCTGCAAAGAAATTAAGATACGATATAATGTGAACTTTATTAGAAAAGAAAAACTCCGTAGGAATTCATTGTTTTTGAAATGTTCATATTTGTTACATCTCAACCATAGGGATTATAAATAACACTAGAGGGGACATCGAGGGTAAAATTTGGGAGCGCGGCTATTGGGGGGCAAATTCAAGTCCCGGATGTTCACTCATTCACGATGTCCCAGGCAAAAAAGTCATTTTAGACGAGTTTTTCTGCTTTTTGAAATGTTTTTCCTCGTAAAAATATTGAGAATATCATTTCAGATTGTCTAAAATAATAAAAACAATTGAAAACGTACTATTTTGCCCACAAAACCGGCAAAACGACCTCAATAACGATGAGGAAAACATTTCATGCAGATTTCTGCTGTTGCTAAGGTGGTTGCTAAGGAAGCATTAGCTCAGCCAATCAGCGCCTGGCCCTGCATCCGGGACTTGAATTTGCCCCCCAAAAAACGCGTTCCCTTTTTTCTTCAATGAAAAAGATCACGATGCCTCCTCTAGTGTGGTTTATAATCTCTATGATCTCAACCGCGTGCTCTGATGCTCTACATTTGGTTGCTTAGTTACATCCAAATTGCTTTTCCGGTGCAAATTATTTTGTGCAATTGTTTTGTGCGAAGTCAAAATAAATTGTGTATTTGCGAACGTCTTTTGGACTAATTACAAGAACTCAATTACGAATACCGTTTAAAGACATTTTATTTTGTTAAGTAATCAAGGTTGGTAGCATTCGTAAATAATTAGGCCAAACCATCGTTAGTTTCGTCAAGAAAACAAAAGAAACAAAAGTCTCGAGCAATAAAAAACAAAGAGCATTGTTAAAGATTTTGCCTAATTATTCATGAATGCTACCAACGCTATCTTGCTTACATCGTGGACTTGCATTTAGTCAATGGTTAACCGTCAAATAGTAATCGCACACATGAAATACAGGCTTAGCAGGATTAAACTGGTTTACTTTGCTTAAAATCTTGGACGAAACGGATTCCAAATACTGCAGAGCCTTATTTTCTCGCTCCCCTAGAAGACAAAGGAAAATAAGGCGCTGCTCACAAGACAGTAACCCCTCTACACTTCCAGAGCAAGGTGTTTCTTTCTTGGGAACGAAACAAAAAGTGCCGTTCGTAGACCACCCCCCCCCACACCCCACAATGTCTATGACGACTTTTGCAACTGTCTTCGTTTGAACTTTTGAATTGAGTGAAATAGAGGCCTCGAACTTTAATTTGTTACACTTCTAGCTGAAAGATTTAATGTAGATTAAGTCCATTTGATATCTCAATGTCACTTTTATTGTCAAATCTAGCGCTTTTTACCGGTTGATATCGTGGGTTTGATGCTTATATACGATCCCAACTCGTTGCACCCATGTTCGTAAAAATCAGGGATGCTTACGATTTACAGGGTCAGCCCGGTTTAAAAAACCTTACAAAATTCCAGCGTGCATGACTTAGGCCTCGTGTACACGTGCCCGTGTAAATTTGAACCGGCGTAAATGTTTTCACGGTTAGAAAAACTACCCAGTCCACACGCAGCCTTGTTCAAAATCCCGTGTACCCGTGTAAATTTAAGAACGCTCATTTATGAATACGATCTGAGCAAGCGCTGGAGAAAGACGAGCCCGCAATTATTATACGTGGCCAGTGTGAGCTACCAGTGTGTTACTAACCGCTTTGTGTGGTCTGACGACGAAGTGGAATTGCTTTGAAACGTTGTTCTGGAAAAGGATTTCACGCGAACGATGTAGTTTGCACTGAGGGCAACGAAAGAAGACTGTCCATTCGCTTCTTCATATAATTCTAACTTAGTTCATCATATAATTGCTCGCAATAAGATTGATTGAAACCGGTATTTACCGTTAAAATATTTTCACACTCTGGCCAAGGTTTTCAAGTTTTACGGTTAGTGTAGGCTTTTTATCCAGTAACGTGCGAATGAAAGGTGTAACCGTAAAAATATTTACGCAGTTTTATATTTACGCCGCTACGTCGTATGCACTGGGCCTCGGCTCTCATATTCAAATCTATTGTCAAAATTAACTTCGTTAGGTTAGTCCATACAACTTTTGAATGATCTTGAAACGTTAAACGTGTAAATTGTAAGGCTCGGGGTTTCTAGCAATCCGATTTCTGCCCGCAGGAAAATGTTGACAGCATGTGCTGAGATTACATAGTCCTCAATAAACACCCAAAGCAGCCAGTATTATTTGTCAAGTGAGTGTTGGCAAAACAGCTTGTAACCAGAATGTATTAAACTAAATTTTCAGACAACACAAGAATCAACACCAGGATTAAGTATTACACGTAGGGATCGTATGGGAGTTTCTGACTATTCCAATAATCACGACGATACCTCCAAGAGTTACCCCGCCGAGCTTTACAAGTTAGATCCAGCCAGTGACACAAGCACTTTTTCAAAGTTAAGTAAGGATGACAGCGTGATCATTGAGGAGCATGATGAACAACATTGCTGGGAAAAAGACGGTATAGATGAACCTGATTTTGGAATTGAAATGGCTAAAGCGTCAGCAGTAAAACCGTTTATTCGCAGTATCTCTCTACCTGCAAAAGACATGCGCAGTAAGATGATGATAGCTGAAGAAAAAAGGCGTCATGGCAAGTTAGACGTAGAGAAAAAGCCAACTGTCGATGAAAACCAGTCAAGCCCACCACTTCTTGAAAAGAAGACATGCACTCATCATGATTATGTAACTTCGAAAAAGACAGTGAATATTGATTTTCCTGAAGGAAATAGACCTGATAGAAAGCACAAGAGCAACAGAGGTTCTGAAAAGAGTAAGGGTTTCACTCTTGATAGCGTTAATGAAGATATAATTGAGGTTGAAGAGGAAGATAACGAACTCAATAAAGTTCAAACAGATGCTAGTGAAGAGAATAAGGGTAAGTCCGTTTGGTTTGCCGAGAACTCTGAGATGATGACTTGTCTACGAAACAGATGCGTAAGCTAAGGCTCTTTTACAATTTCGCGTTGATTCCATGTGTAAAACGAATAGATGAATGACGAAGGTTTTGAGTTAAATCCATTACCAGGGCATTCTTAGCTGGTCCACTGGTTAGTTGTATTGATCAAAAGGGTAAAATCGCAGTAGAAGTTGAAGTAGATAGCATACACGTGATAACAATGTATGCATACACGTCATGCAAGTGATAGCAAGCCTTTACTATTAAACACGTAGTTTATTGTCGCAAAGCTTTCGATTTGTAAGCTCGGGTCTTCATCAGTGCTAATAATAGTGCCTTTATTATTACCAAAAAAAAGAATTATTTTTATTAGGAATATAAAACAGCATCGTTATGTTTACAAAAATTTTCATGCAGGTGTTTTGTATAACTATTACATGTTTTATTGTTTGGACAATATTGTTTATTCAGATACGTTTAATACAGGTCTATTTACAGGTCTACCTAGTAAATCTACCTGGATCTACTACACATGCACGTGTTTATGTTGAACTCACCCCAAATGATGACTTTTGTCAGAACCATTTTCCATCACGAAAGTTATTCAGTTAGAACAAGCTACCAAAGTGCACCCTAATCTATTTTGTCTGTTTGTTGTGCAGAACCCAGCTTTATATCAGGCGCTTTTGCTACGATGGGTCTGATTGCTGGAATAAGTGGCCATCCAGTAGGCGGTGCTGAGAATTCAATCGGCTCTTCTGCAGAGGAAAACAAGGAAGTGATTTTTGAAAGACCGGAATACAAGAAAGCCAACGACTATATATCTATTCAGGTACAAATGCGGGGGATTTTGTGATAAAAAGATTGTCTAAAAATCAATTTCCTTGTCTAATATTTCATGTTGGACCACGGATTCTACCAAAATAGTTATTTTTCTTACTCTGAATTGCTATGGAATTATCATCACATAGAAATGTGGAACTCATAATCAAATTAATCTTTAAATAGTCAGTTGACAACTTCTGTTTCACAACAACGCGTATCAACAGTGGGTTGTGATGATCAGTAGCGACGCCAGCCCGACATTTGGTCTTGGAAATGCAAATTTAAATCATTATTCATTTCTTCAGAAATTGATTTCTTATACGGTCTATAAATACAGAAAAATTTGCATTTGCATGACCAAATGTCGGGCTGGCTTCGTCACTGGTGATGATAAAAATAACGTTTTTAATCGTTAGGTGGATGGTTTTAAGGAGTTGCCATTTGTTCTTGTCACTCATGCTGGTCGCTTTTTGTACCAACTCCGTCCAAAAAAGGTATTCATACACTTTAACTTTTTGCTTTCTGCACACGTGCATCTCCTGTTATCGCTATATATTGTGCATCTGATTTTGCTCAGCTTTAAGATGACAGTAGCAGGAGGTTAAATTATTTTAAGTACAACTCATTTTATTTTAATCTACAAAGTATTACAGAAATTTGTCTGGCCTGTACTGCACTGCATTAAATTGTATTGGTATTGCATCGCATCGCGTCTCGTTGTATTTCATTTCATTGCAATGCAATGCAATTCATTACAACGTCCATTTTTTAGCATGGCAAGTATTTTTACATCGTGGTACAAATTGCAATTAAACAAGGACAAAAACGAGTCACTATTCGCGCGCCATTGCAAGTGAAGAATAATATGGATGTGGCGATTGACCTAATTCAGCCTGCCGCTATACGTATTAACACGAGTGGAGATGATCCTGCTGCAGGCAGGAAAGATCAAACGATTAGCATTATTGAACCAAAACAAGTTGGAAATCTGCCTTTGTTTTGTGCGCACAAGGGAAACTTCTTTGTTAGGCCATGTCTTGATGGGTAAGTTTTAATGTCGCTGCCTCCGCCTAGAGTGAGCATTTAAATACGCAGTTAAAGCATTGTTAATACTTTTGTTTTTCTTTTCATGTCTTTGTATTAGGTTCATGAAAAGTACTGGCACCGTTTCATGGGAGCATTCAGAAATGAATCAAACGATTATTCTCACCTGTTTGCCCGAAGAAACTGGGCCAAAATACACCTTCTGTGTAAAGGTAATGTTGCATTATTTAAATTCTAAAGACATTTTGTAAGCTGTAATGTATGATTGTCGTGTCAGCTTAGTACTTAATAAAATTATGGCGAGGGTGCCTTTCTGTCATGTTTATACGGATACTAATAGATATAGGTAAATGGATAATTATATAGATAAATAGAGAATCGTTATATAGAGAGTCATATAACGATTAGAATAAATAGAGTCATTTTAGACACGATTGTAATGATAGCACCATTGCTGCTTCTTGTGGCTATTAAACAGCACTCGGAATGTTAACACCCCCCCCCCCCACTCATCCCTCAACAATGGCCTCCTCTATCATTGTTGTAAAGGATACTTTTTTCTTTTTGTTAAGACTTATTTTCTTCTAGGTTCACTGTGAGCCAGATTCACTAAACACGACTCCGTCGAGAATGGCACCTCATCACATTCTACATCTTCATCCCACCATCAGCTTCGGAAACTTCCTGCCGTTTTCCATAATTTTGGAGCTGAAGGTATAAAGTGCAACTGATATGATATAATCAAATATTTTTCGTGTGTATTTATAGGAGCAAAAGAAAATCATCACGTGACAGAATAAAAACCTATTGGGCAGATTTAATCAAAACAAATTAATCTAATTACATACATCTGATTAGCGTTTATTTTGTCTCGTAATGTTTTTTTACTCGTAGAAAAACGTCGAAATACTACAACTTCCCGATGAAGGGGCTTTCCTCGAAACGTCGATTTTCACTTCATCGTTTCAGGTTATGAAAGACTAACCTATGACTTTCGTGCAGTATTTATTTCACCAACTACAAGTGTCCCAAAAAGGGAATACAAATATACAGCGATATTTGGACATGTAGTTGGTTATTTGTATAGAATCAGCCGTGAAAAACCGGATTGACTTACAGATGTCAATAATTAAGACTCACTTTAATCTATCTTTACCCTCATGCTGTACATCAAACATGTGGGCTGACTTAAAAATTTGATTAAATGTTTAAGATTGTATTGAAGAACATAAATGATATTTTTTTTCATTAAAAAAAATTAGAATTGTTGACAAGGTAAATTTTTAAACTAGTTGGACGAGTTTTGCTTGGTTTTTTGAAATTTTTTATTATATAGTCTGTCAAACTTCCTACAGCAGGGACCTATGTCCTGCATTATTTTTTATCATGAAGGTCATGCCGACTGCCAAGTTTCCCTAAAAACATTCCAGTTTAAACAGTTCAAAGTTTGTTTTTTCGGCAAAACTTATGATTAAATTCCCTATATTTCTATTCTCTATACTATAATGTATTCGTACGTCAACTTAACTCCCTATGTCAATTCATATTTAGCAACCAATTTTGTGATACCCGCACTTTTATAGCTAATATGCGCACTTTTCTAATACTTTTTTGCGCTTTTTAATATTCATAGAAATAAAGTACGCGATGGTTTATGTGGTAAATGGCTAATGAGTACGAAATGCGTTCTTTTTCTCTGCATGCTCTTGAAAATACGGCAGAGAACTAGTAAAAATACAGTAATACTTACATACTTTTAATACAAAATGTCCATTAGATTTTTGTTTTTTAAATTGTCATATAATTTTTTTTTTCAGGAATCGAATGCAGAAGTCATGGTTATCGAACCCAGCAAACGTCATCAGCTAACGTGTGTGACAACCAATAAGGAATCTGAATTTTCCTTAAAGGCACGAGTTATGATTGTTGACGTAACTATGATCTATTGACCAAAATATAATCACTGGCACTAGGTGCCAATCTTTTCCACTGGGTTTCAACTCTGCCCTTTTTGCTCATATTTTTGTTTGATTTAACCCCTTTATAGTTTTTCTTGTATTTTTTGTTATATTTTATGCACGATGAAGTATATTCCTAAGATACGAAACGTGTGTATCATGAATTGGATAAATTACAGTCTGAAAAGTCTGTACTTAATTGATTGTGCTGGTAGTTGGGGGAGAGAACCAATTATATTCTTGTCTTAATCAGTTTCTAAACATAGTGTACAATGCGTGAAAGACACCAAGGCTAAAAGTTATTTACTGTCGTACTAATTCTCATCTTTTACATGCTATATAGGTGGAACAATACATGGGGGTTACTTGGTCTGGGCTATTGAAATTAGGAGGTGATGGTCAGCGAATATGTTTAATTGAAATGGAACCAAATGAAGTTGTTCATAATAAATTGGTACGGTGTATCTACATTTCAAATTGTTCCCGTAGTGTACATTTTTTTATATTATTTGCATGGAAAGAGCTCATGTTTGCAATTTGACCTCTATTTTTACACAGCGCAACATGCTTGTAGAACGCATCATATTATATACTTCTCATGCAGTCTATCCTAACGTCTGTAAAACAATAGGTGCATGCATGCATGATATATATTGTTACCACAGTATAGCAAATGGCCAGTAGGCCACTCATCAGTTTAAAGTGGCGACCCATTTACGAGTTTGCTGCGACCTGTGTTCTTATTGGCCAGAACAAAGGGGCTTATTGCCACAGCAAGAAGAGTTTATATTGCTTCTCGTAATAATTTATAATTGGAAGTAATTATGCGAAATAGGTTATTTGCGCGCGTAAGTATAGTCATGTGATTTGAAGATCCGGTATTTATTGGTGGTGAAACGGGTCACTTTTCCTTTCCTATTTCACGAGGGCTGCAGTGCATATCAAGAAATTGGACGAAAGAAATTTTTCCCACCCTCCTCCCTGTTTTGGACGCTTTATGTCGAACTTATATAGATATGTTATGTGTAGTGGGCGTTAGTAATATCCGAACTTTTCGGTGCTAAATGTTACATTGTTATTAATTAATAATTTTGCCTGTTAATTATTAAAAATTTATTAAAACAATAAAGCGGCTATGTGCTAACAACTGGGCACATGGTCATGATTATGCCATAAAGGCTTTAACTGGTCCTGTATTACTCGGCAGCACAGAAAACCGAGCTCAACCCGACAAACAGTTTGCCAATGCATGGTTTAATATATGCAGGGAGGCGATAAAATGAAATGGACTGGCTGGGATAATGTTGATAAAACGCGCAATGCTATATGCGTTAGACACATAAAATTTATTTGAGTGGTCCTCTTTCCATTTGCTATACTGAATGTGCTATTACTGAGCAGTGAAAAACTTTTTGCGCATGATTTAAAAGAATGCACTGCAAGACACGCACGCATTGCTATTTGATTATAATCTGCCGTACTAAATAAATACAAAATTTTCGTTATAGCATATAAGATTGGAGTATGTCAAAAAAGGTGGTCTGCACGTTAACTTTTATTCGCCCTATTGGATTGTTAACAGAACGAACCTAAACATCACTTACAAGGTAACTCAGATCTTTTCGTGTAGCTGTTTCATCTGAATAGCAATTATATCAGTGTATACGCCCAAAAATGTCACTCCAACCAAAATTAGAATATAATCATCGTTCATAATTATTGTTAATAGCTAAATATTATTAGAAGATATATTTTGTTATGTGATCTATATTACTGTATGGAGAGCGTTCACGCTGTCCTGCGTTTTGCATGATTTTAACGGTCATTTTTGGTTTATTTCTCACTTTTGTTAATATTCAGCAGCCAACATATAGAATTATGACAAAATGAAACTCAATGTTCAATCCTCATTCGATGTGTGGGATTATTCTATGTATGCAGGAGTTCTTATTTTATTATTTCATTAAGCCAACAAAAAGTGCGAACAGTACTTACAAGCAACTTGAATCTGGCGTTGAACCATTGCTTTACGAGCCATCGTCCAACAAGAAAAAGGTGAAATATTTTCATGTTAATTGTATATAGAATATTCTTTTGTGTGTTAGATTGCGTATTATCACTTAATATATATCTTGCAGTCCTATATGGTCAGATTTTTTACATTTAATGTTATGGTATTGTTCCTTACAAGCATTGGGGGGGGGGGGCCGTAAGATTGCGTATTATCACTTAATATATATCTTACAGTCCTATATGGTCAGATTTTTTACATTTAATGTTATGGTATTGTTCCTTACACGCATTGGGGGGGGGGGGGGGGGAAGGGGCCCCGTAAGCCCCGTAATCGTATTCATTGACTGTAAAAACAATGAATTTTTAAGAATATGGATACGAGCAAAAAGATAACCAGGTTCAGCAAAAATTATTTATATTCAGTGTAGAAATTAAGACAGACTTGCTTATTTCGACATTTATACATCATTCGATTCCCATTCTTTATGTTATTCTGGATTCTTCAGGAGGTTTGGAGTAGAGTAGCCTGGCGATTGGTTGTTTTCACGCAGTCAATGCATAGAGTAGGCATTAAGCGTTGTTTGAATGTTTGGATATTTTCAGATAATGTTGAAAATCGACCGCAGTGATTGGTCAAAAAGTTTTTCTTTGGATGCAGTTGGAAACGCCGGGGATTTGGTTTGTGAAGAGAGAAAAACGTCGAGAAAATACGAGGTAATAATTATATTATTAGTCATTCCAATTACTGTGCATTGTAAAAAAAGATGAATAATTTACGGAGAGAGAAATCAATAAAGTTTATTTGTTAAATCAATAAATTACTTGTCCCAAGTAAATTCATGGTAAAAATGTATTTGCAATGAGATCAAAATAATATCATCTGGGGAGCAGTGTTCATAATGATCCATAACATCGGCGTGACCTGTAGGACTTCGTTTTTTCTTTTCTATATGTAGTCCTTTGTGTCTTATTTAGATGGCTATTACCATCGAGTTATCCAGTAATAGATTGACAAAGATTATAACAATTATGCCGAAATTTGTAATCATCAATAAAACTGAGGTATGTACTTGCTTCAATATTTTTCAACATCGATAAATAATTTCTTAAACATAGACTTTGGTTAAATTGTTATGTAAAATTGTATTAATTATTCAACATGGAAACAGATTTGTATAGTGCGTCTTGCATGCGCATAATGAGGTCACAGTGGCCTTTACTTTTTTTCAGGAAATGCATTTTTTTCAGAAATGACAGCAAGCATGAAGGTATAGCTCAGGCACACCTCGTTTGCCGACCTCTAGCTAGCAGAACAAACAAATTAATGCTTTTGAAGCATGTTTATTCAGATCGGGTATCTCTAAAGCATACGCCAAATCATATCGCATTGTACAGTATGTAGGCTTGGGAAATTTGAAGCGTTGTTGGATATGACTATATAGATGTCTTTAACGCAGTCTGGTGAAAAAATCAAGAGATAATATAGTGTAGGGTGTCACGGATGTGAAAGACTGTATTTTGAACAATATAACTTGGAATCTATCACTTCGATGGCGAACATATTTGACTCAAAATAAGTACATGGACATAAGTGATTGTTAAATGTTGTTGTTAATCGAGGCTTAACCATGGACAAAGCATTGAGCTAAGGATTTAATCCCGGCAGCCCGTGGACACAACCCGTCTAAGTGAATTTATAACCAACAAAATGTTTGAAAATCATTGCTTTGTTGATCTAGAGGTCGGCAAACTATGAATGGGCTTCCCAGTAGTTGCGTCCTATATTAATATGCACTTTCTTATCAAAATGAAAAACCCTTGATGATTTGCATGTACAATGTAATTTGGTATGTTGCAAGCGGTGGTGATTATGTCACTAATTTCTGGTAATTTTGCTATTGAGGATGTCTTCCCGAGTGGAAAGGTTAATTCAGAGGGCTTTATTGGCAATACTTTGTTATTAAAAACGTTCCAGTTTCTGACTCGAATAAAAAGCATGAATAAAAAATATGTTTAATGACCATGCAGGAAAAACACGATTGTTACGTCAATAGTCTGTGTATCTCAATATATAAATACAGATGATTTTGGCATTGAATTGTATTCTAACTAAAGATAGAAATGCCTATACATATTAAACATAAAGTATATTCAACTTACCATATTTTTCGTAACAGTATGCGCTTTCCGTATGTGAAAAGGATCAGAAGAACGAACTTTGGATTACCGCAAAGCCAAGCCAGGTTTGAGTTTTGATCAATTCTCATGATCAATTTATCACTAATTAACTATTTTGATAAATCTATCGCTACATTTATGCATGTCTGCATGTCTTGCAATTTTGTATAAAGAATGCTCATTTTCCACTTGTGTTTTCCCCCTTTATGAACCAACCTTTCTGAACAGTGTGTTCCGTTCTGGCCAGTGACAAAATCCAAAGCATTTTTGGTGAAGTTGGAGGATAGTATATTAACCTCGAAGGTTATGCGAATGGATTCCCTATTTCCTGCAACATTTCGTGTTGGTCATGGTCTACTGATGGAAATGAACACCGAGATTACGGAAAGCTCTACTACTATAGTGTTCACACAAGCCTCCGCGCGTAATTTGCCCAAGCTGGAAAATTATTGCGAGGATATAAGTATCCTATTACACCAAAAGTAAGTCACTGACTCGCATTTTGTCTTTTCATGATAAAAAATCATTGGACTCTCTACATCCTGTCGTTGATATGCATATTTATTATATGACTAAATAAAATAGCGCACGCTGGTTGGTTGATTACCGTCCTTTTGTCATCTCAAGGATGTCATCAAGCCCACACGTAAAAACATTATACAAATAAATTATAAAAAGAAGCTAAAGCTTATTACGCCGTAGTCCCCGTACCTAATTAAAGAAGAAAAACGGCCCAAATCCCACATTTCAAGGTGACGATAATGCCGAACTAAACAGCAACCGGAAAATGTTCGACAAACTGTTCAGAACATGTCGCAAATATGGTTTTTACAATTTTAATTACAATTTTAATGGCTTTATTTTGCATGGGACTCTTGCAATTGTTGTTTATCACGAAAAAACTCGATCATTTATTATTTCTTTATAATTATATATCTATTTATTTAGATTAAATTTGATTTTATAATTGGAGCAATTTTATTGTTGTGTTAGTGTTATATAGGGCTGAACATTTCGGGCAGCAAAATTGTTTGAATTGTTTGCTTATCTTTTTACAAAGTCAGCACAAATTCCAACGTAACAAAGCCATATAATAAATCCCTTGTTAACTTCGTTTGCGCGATCTGTGCGGGAAATTGCTTCAGGGTTTTTTCGGTTTTTAAACCACCGAGCAATACCTTCCCATGTACACCCTGCCCCGGTTAATAAGTCCTTATTACAACACTTTGGAATTCTTGAGGGTTTAATCTTGCCTTATTGATTAGTAAGTAAATTCTGGACCTTTTCTTCTGGGTATTATCATGCAGTCATGTTGACTGTGGCTTAAAGGGAAATAGCAACATAATTTTTTATCGTCTCATTTAAAAGAGTCTCCAAAACAATCTGTAGAGTCTATTACAGAATTTTTATACCTGCCTTACCTAATGAGATAGTTTGATTAGAATTATGAAGTTTTCCGCCATCTTGGATATTTGTTGATATGCATAATACGTCACAACTGGGGTCACGCTATTTTATTTTCGTATGAAACAATGATTAATATGCGCCCATAGCCGCACGTACGGTAAGTGCTCTCGACTAAAACGAACTGAAATGGTTTTAAACAATATTTGATTGTTTGTAGGTATTTGGGAGCAGCTTTAAATGGTTTATCACTGTTGTGACGTCACCAAAACATAGTTTTGTTGCCATTTCCCTTTAAACTTTGAGTTTCTCCACACCTTTAGAAATGCTGGTACAACGACTGTCCTGTCGCCACTTACCTCTATTGTTTACTTATGGGACGAACCTGGTGGGGATCTTACGTTACTTTGGCAACCTGAAAACTTTGATGGAAATCCGAAAGAACTTCCTTTAAATAAGGTATTCAGTTAAAACCTTGATACTTTTGTAACACCAATCTCTATATAAAAAACAAAAGAATTTGGGAATGGAACAAAAAGAAACCAACAGTGAAAGCTTGAAGCACGTGAACTGAATATGTCAGAAATATCAACAGCAATATATCCTATAATAAATGTGGTGTGCTTTTTTCTCTTCAGGATGGTTTTGGAACGGTGATGCAGCACAGCAGGCGTAAAAAGGCTTCCAACGTGTCAAGTAGCATGAGCTGCATGGGAAAGTGTTCGTCAAAAAGGTCATCTGAATATCTTAAACCCACTGACCACGAGGCAAGCAGGCTTAGAATCGATTTTCCCAGCGCTGAGAAAACTTTTTTTTGGACTTCCTTCCTGGATGGTTTTCAGAGGGTCATAATCTTTACTGATGATCCTATATGCGCAAAGGAAACGATCAAGGTAGGATACCATTTAGGCATATATGGCCAATGTATATTGTGAGCCAGCAGTTATAAAATGAATATTGTTTGTGTTAATGTTATATTCACAAACTTTACCAATATAACTTACTCTGCACTATATATTTCAGCATTGCCAAGGAGAGCCTGTCTCAACGGAAATATTTTTATCACTGAATGGTGTTAGATTATCTTTGGTCAACCAAAAACAGATTGAGGTTGTTCATTTAGGTATTTCCAGGTATGTAATGCATCCACCCTTTCCAGACTTGTTACAATACAACATGCTACATGGTGCAATGAACTTTTCACTAATGTTGAAAAAAACTGCTATCAGTTCGAAAAAGACAAAATACGTCACAATCAAGATTTTTCACTGCATTAAATGCAGAACATTTTGCGCCATCTAAGAATGAGCTGTGAATGACATTTATTGGTATTTTTATAATTTCTCGGAAAGCAGTTAATGTAACATAATCTGTGTTTGAGCCACCATAGATTTTATAGTAAGACTGTGGTGCTTATAATTCTAGGTTTTTGGTATTATAGTCAGTAAAATACACATACTCATTACTTCATGTAGCTGATGGGATGCGTTTAGGTGCGTTCCCAATGAGTTTTCTATCTTTTTGCCCATTACAATTTTCTGCATTTGTAGCGCAACGTCTATTTGGGAGGTGGAGAAATCGCCGGAGAAATGGAAAGTTCTCAATGTGGAGACATCTTCTCTCTTAGAAGAAGCTTGGAGAAACAACTTTCGTGTAAAAAAACTAGAGACCGATGTCGAGGTATAACGTTGAACGTCGTGTCAATTATGAACACCATATTTTGAATACTGAGCAATTTTGATACGAAGTATGGTGTGTGTTGTTGTTTATTTTCTATACAAGTAAACTGTCTGATGTCATCCATCACCATTACTTACCCCGCATTGCTATGCTGATGACACACAGAGTTATATCTGGCATTTAATCCACGTAGTAAGTAAGTAACTTGCCAAAGTTAACAATGTCACTCTAACTATTGGTCAATCTGTAATTTCGTCATCCGAAGAAACCTATCAGGAACATGGGCGCTTGGTTTGACTGTACTTTTAACTTGAATCGTCATATTAATAAGACCTGTAGAAGCGCTTGCATAACATAAGAAGAATTCGTAACCACTTCAGCAGATAATCAACAGAGAAACTCATCCATGCCTTTGTCACCAGTTAGTTGCCTAGATAATTGCAATGGACTGTTATATGGGCTGCCCGACAATGCTATTGTCAAATTACAACGTGTTCAGAAGGCTGCCGCAAGGATTCTCTACTGTGCACCTCCGTTTAGCCATATTACTCCGTTGTTATACGAGTTACACTGGTTGCCAGTTAAATATCGAGTTGAATGTAAGATAATTATACTTGCGTTTAAGGCAATTCATGCAACTGCTCCTATATAATCATACAACTGAAACCCCCCCCCCCCCCCCTATATTTTCGGTCGCGTTGCTTATATAAGAGAGGTTCAGATTTGGCTTCCAGTACCTCTACCGCTACCTTATTAATCTATCCGTCGACCAATCAGATGTGTCGGACCCACTGATCTCATGATAGACTGGATATAGCTTCTGTGGATATCAAAAGTGAAGCCTAATTATACAATACGAAATTCACTTCCGGGGACCACTTGTGATGTAAACTTGTCACAAACAACTTTGTTTACTGCAACAATGTTGATAAATATTTGCAGAGTGCTTAAAATATTGCAAAATTGTACGTTTTTGCTCTTTTCCCACCAAGTATTCCTTTATAAATTTGTATAACACGGGCTCTGTGGTCCCCGGAAGTGAAATTTGCATGTAAAATTAAGTTTCACTTTTGATATCCATAGAAGCTATATCCAGTCTACTATGAGATCAGTGGTCGGACCTACCCGATTAACCAATCAAATTGTGTAAAAATCAGGAAAAGGTACCGGCAGTGGTAGAGAAATTCAAATCTGAACCTCTCTATATTAGGCAAAGGGGTTGATGACATCATTTTCGTTAAGGTCGATTGTCTGCTAGGTTTTGAATGGAAAGTTAAAGAGATATGTGCTTTTATAGGTCGATTTTGATACTATGTCTTTGATCAAGCCTTATCGCGGGTCATTGAACAGACGATACGAGCCTGGGCTTTGGGTTCATTATTCAGCGTCGATGAATTACGAGAATTTCTCTGTCAAAGTTCACCGTGTTCAGGTATTCTTCTTTATATTGCGTACGGTAGTGGATGAATAGAGATTACTGCTTGGTTGGCGAGTGCGTACGATTCAACCACGTAGTAATGTGTTTATCTCACACATATAGAGATTATTTAGACAAGGGAAGGCGATATCGAAGGCGAACAAGTCGAAACAAAATATTGAAGTCTCAAAGCAAATTCATACCGTTTATTTCATTATTATTGGGCCTAAATATTGATTCAAAGCTCTTCTTTTTTCTTTTTCATGTTTTTCATTCGAAAATTTCTTCTTTTTGACATAAGCGAAATAACCTTTTCGCGCCTTCTCCAACACGGCGGCCTTGTTGTGAGCAAAATGGCAATACGATTTTCTTCACTATGACAAAACTACACACCTCCATGACATACATCAGCCCGATGATTTAGTCCCGCTATGCAAATAATTTCATGTCCATTAACTGCGAAAACAATCAATTTCTAAAGGAATGAATAATCATTATAACTTGAAAATAACATGAACTTTGCATAGCGGGACTAAATTGTCGGGCTGGCTACGGCACAGTATGTATATAAATCTTCTTTTGTTCAGCAGGCAATTGTGTTTTTTTTTCTTTCAAAATACTAAGTTTTTCTTCCAAGCATAAATTACATCTCTTTGATCCTTCCATGTACGAAATAGATGTTTTTATTATTGACCATTTTATGGTGAAATTTTTTGTTTTATCATAAGTGCCAAACGTATTTTGTGTGGGAAAGATGGTTCCTGCATCGCTCTTTAAATAGTATGCTTAAATTTACTAAATATGATTTTTATGTTTCATGTTGGGAAAGTACTACACGGTGTTTCTTCTATCTGCATGACGTTCACCGTAAAAAACTTACATGCTTACCTTTTTTCTAGATTGACAATCAAATATTTGGCACGATATTCCCATGCGCTTTATATCCAGCACCTCTACCGACGTACATTACTCAGAGATATGGTAACACATTGAGAAAGCGTTTTAAACATGAAAGTCCACGTATACAGGGGGAGGACCGAAAAAAGTGGCCCCCTATGAAGATAGGGTTTTTAGACTATAATTTTGTAAAGCGTGCGGAAAACGTAGAGAAATTCATAAACAGGACTGTACAATTACCAAACATGACCGAAGGACTAACACTTTTGAACCTCAAGTGTAATTTTCATCACACAAACAGATAAATAATAGTATGTTTTGTGATTAAATTGAATAGTTCAAATGGCTTCCCATCAACCGTTGCTGCAGTTGTTTGGCGGTATTAAAAACGTTTTCACGTAATGAACACGTTAACAACTCAACATTACGTCACATTTGTACAATTTACAATGCCATTGTCACATTAACTTAATTTCTCGTTATCGTGTTGTGTCTTATTTTCAGTACTTTGTTGGCATTCCCTTCGATTTAATAACAGCTTTGCATCTACTACCCATGCACTCCACAAGTTTTTTCAAGTATTCGTCATTTATTTCGTTCCATGCAGTTTTAAGAATTTGGAAAAGCTCAACGATCGCAACGATCCCAAACACACAAGTGGAGTTGTTTCCAAATATCTTGCAAATACGAAGATTGATGTCATGCGATGGCCAGCTCAGTCACCAGATTTAAACCCTATTGATAATTTATGGTCTGAATTGTATCGTAAGACCAAAAATAGAAAACCAAAGAATGAAGATGAACTTTTCCAAATTCTTAAAACTGCATGGAACGAAATAAATGACGAATACTTGAAAAAACTTGTGGAGTGCATGGGTAGTAGATGCAAAGCTATTATTAAGGGAATGCCAACAAAGTACTGAAAATAAGACACAACACGATAACGAGAAATTAAGTTAATGTGACAATGGCATTGTAAATTGTACAAATGTGACGTAATGTTGATTACGTAATGTTGATTGTTAACGTGTTCATTACGTGAAAACGTTTTTAATACCGCCAAACAACTGCAGCAACGGTTGATGGGAAGCCATTTGAACTATTCAATTTAATCACAAAACATACTATTATTTATCTGTTTGTGTGATGAAAATTACACTTGAGGTTCAAAAGTGTTAGTCCTTCGGTCATGTTTGGTAATTGTACAGTCCTGTTTATGAATTTCTCTACGTTTTCCGCACGCTTTACACAATTATAGTCTAAAAACCCTATCTTCATAGGGGGCCACTTTTTTCGGTCCTCCCCCTGTATATTTACTGTATTTTTTTCTAGGTTTTAAACCATTTTTGGAAGTGTCTGCTTTGTATCGCAACGACAACACGCATAATTTTCTGCATCTTAGGTATTTTTGCTATTTTATTTCTGTCAGTTAGCGAAGCATGGCAAACTATGGCAAAAGGTCGTAAGACATAAAATATAGATATGTGTACTACGGTCGCTGCTCGAGATTAAGACGCATATAACCTGTAGGAATGTGTGTAAGTCAGATTTTTGTCATGCCGTAACGTTTTATTGGATGTATAGCATAAATTAAAATCCATCCATCATAACATGGTTTCCAAAGGATTTTGGATTTTTAAATTTTAGACCCAACTTTAAAGTTGAGAATTATTTTACTTTAGTTAATATAACAGTAAGGGTTAGCTATACTCATCCTCTAATCCTCTCATTGCAAGTTAGTTGCGCGAGCCCTGGTAAAAATTATGGTCTATATTTTTTGCTTTTATCTTGGTTCTGTTCCCTCCAAGTTTAGCAATTTTCACACAGCTCGGTGTGGGTATCTTAGCATGTAGTCTTGAAATGATCAACTCTCGAAGGCTCCAATGTGACGCCTAAGCGTGATGAACATGTGTGTATACGCGCGAAGAAACGCCATTTATCCCGAAAATAACTTTGTTGCTGATACTTTAAAGGTCAACAGTTCTACAACAAAGAACTCCCCCCCCCCCCCCACTTCAGTTGTCTTAAAATTATGAGGCGGTAGGCACACCGGTGCTATGCTGACTCGTTTCCAGTCGTCTCTTCACAGAATTTGATATAATACTCCAGATAAATAGAGAGATCATTCCGGTCAAGGTCATCGTTCCGACAAAGGGTGAACTCATTGCCACGCGCAAGACTTCTTGCCGGAACGATCTTTCTACCTATCTGGAGTTTCATATAACCTCTTGTCGGAATAATGATCTCTCTATAGAGACCACTGGGGAGGATCAGGGTGGCTCTTGCGTCTTACGTACATGTACTTTTTTAAATCTGAAATATAATTTGCTAACAAAATGTAGTCGTCGTTACAATCCGCTTTTTATATAGGTATTTCAAAGTACTTATACAACAAATGAATATAAAACTTGAGAAAGAATTCCTTCATGCAATTTACAGTTTGCTGTATGGCGACTATACGGACGACATGGATGAGGTAATTCAAGAACTTTGAAAGAGAATTTTCTCTACGTTTTGAAATATTGTGAAATTTACCTACAAAATACTTACCTACAAAATTATTATCATAATTATTAAACTGTATCAGTGTTATAGTATTAGTAAGAATAACTAATGTGCAAGTGACACTTAATTATTCACCCAAACTGTTGTTAAGGAGTTCATTTCGTTAGGTTCATTGGCGTTAGATTTAACACATTAAAAGTTGGCTGTTTTAAACTTGCCTCAGTATATACGTAGTGTATATTCTCACTATGGAAAGCTCCTATTGGGATCGACATTTGTCAAAAACGTTCAACTTTTTATAGCATGCATAAATCAGTATAATTTTTTTTTTAAATTGCAATTATACACAATGCTAATTGCATTTGGTCACACTCTGCGCATTTTTGTATTTTTAACATGAGTAAAACTATTTTGTTTGTTGTTTATCTTCAAAGGAGATGCTTTTTCAACAAGATCTGCGAAACATATCACTGACATTAGAGGATATCCTAGACAAGAGTGTAAGATCCATTCATTCTGGATATGTTTCTTGTCGAAATGTATCATAATTTGTCCGCAGTCCGAATTATTATAAAAGAGTTTTGAATGTCTTATATTCTAGGGTTCTTTAGACACTCGCAGAATGTTTCTCGAAGAATTCCACCTGTCTCCATTGAAGGTATATACAGTATGCTTGCGCATTATTTAATACGTAGCTAGCTATTGTGTATTGGAGCCCCATTCATGAGGAGATTTAAATTTCGTTTTTTGAGGAATATAAATAAATTCGCAATTATATCTTTTAGGCAAACCTAAGTTTGTCGCTCAGAGGTAGTATATATCAATCTGAAAAACAAGGCGACTCAGATCTGTTTCACGTTTTTGTCAACTCTGTTGGTTCACCTCTAACAGAAGTTAACGATGTTTTGATAAAGTAAGTTTGTATACCTTGTAAACTATTAAAACTGTATAAACTAATATGACAATAGAGTTGATGTTCACAGGCATAAATATGTTTTTGAATATTTACTCGTATTACTATTTGTTTTTTGTTTTGTTTCAGGCTGGCATGTTTTGAAAGATCTGGACTCTTTACGACTCAAAGCTCATTAGTATCAAGTGCCACAAAACATTATACTTGGCAGGTATATGACATTCACAAATTTGCTGCTGCGGCACCTAGTGCGTTATACTTGGATCACAAAATGGCAGTACTGCATGAATAATGATTTGCTTCTGATTTCCTGACGGTGCACAATTCTTATCACTACGACAAGTTGTTTTAATTTTCATGAGTACTAAAATTAAAATATATAAAATAAAGGTTTGTAAAGGGTTTTTACTATTCATTCTGGATTCAAGTGCAGCATCTCACTTCGTTTTTAATTTGTTTTCTCTGTGCAGGCTCTTCGGCAATTCCACGCAATTGCTCTTGGCTTGGATGTCCTAGGGAATCCTTATGGTCTGCTGACAGATATAGGTGAAGGAGTAAAGGATTTATTTTACGAACCTTACCAGGTACTGGTTATACTTTTCTCTCCGCGTGGTAACATGCAGGTGCTACAGATTAGCACAACGTCAGTATTACGGTATTTAGATGAGCGTTACGCATACGAGCATTATTACAATTGTAAATATGACAGGCATAAATATGACAGGCATAAATATGACAGGCATAAATATGACTACAAAGACTCTGTTTTTTTGGGGTTTTGCAAAAAAAAAACTTGCCACCATATATATATGGTGTCACTTCTAAAGTCAATGGGTATCACATGTCAAGCTAGTCAACTCAAGAGAAAATTTAGTTCTTTTCTGAATTTAATAAAAATGAAGGTAACTTAGATTGCATGGTACATCCCACTTACAAATATATGAAGTTCAATATCAGTGATGGTCGGAAATTAGGTCTCTTCTTTGCGCGAAAGTGATCCACGACAAAATCTATCAATTCTTTTAAATACCTGCAGGATGTTTCAGTGCTACAGAGAAGTCTAATTTTCCGGGATGTAGTTAACGCGTATTGACTGTGCCCTTCGGGAAACAGTATGTTTTGTGGACCTGCCGATGTTTCCCCAGGCGTCAAAAGGGAGAGAAAAATACAACTAATTGTCATAAAATGTACATTTACTTAAAGTTCTTAACAGAAAAACCTTGGCTCCGTCGACTTGTTATTCATCGGTGAATAAAAGTAATGTCCACCGCTCAGATGCTTTGCTAGGGAGGATTTGTTTGCTATCATGCAATACGCTCTTGTCCAAACAAGCATAATTGGACTTTGATACTTGGTATACAATAATCACAAATATTTTTATTGTACCGTATGCAGAGCTACCACAGAAAATGGAACAAAATTACCTTTCGAAAACCATCATTATGGACAGAAGCGTGTCAAAATTGAGTTCTTACTTTCTAATCTCCCCTTATCTATCCTATAATTCCGGAAGCCTTGATAGCAAAACAGTCTCACTTTCATTTTGATTCAGCGTCTAGGAATATACTGTAATATTATACCTCAAATTCGAGTTGTCGAATAAACAAGCCCTATTTGTACCATGTGACAATGTGATTTTTTTGTAGTGTAGCATGTGATATTAAATTAATCACACTGTGATATTTAATTTATCCCACGTGACTTCGTGCGAGAGCTACACGCACCGATTGAAAGCAGTGAAAAATGTTGTTTTTTAAATTTTTTATTCAATATTGCTCAGGCTAGTATGGCTTGTTCAAATTTTCGCTATAATTTATCATCTATATAGTCGCTTCGGTCGGGTGATTCGGCGAAATATTAACTCCCAGTAATGATATCTCATCACTTTAGGTTAATATTTCGCCGAATCATTCTCGCTCCAGGTCTATATATGATAAATATCACATTTTTCTAATACACGCCAAAAATCACTAGAGTTTGGACTGTCTGTCGAGCAAGATGAGTTTTAAAATTCCGTGCATTTTTTAGGGTATCGTCTTAGGCCCGCACGAGTTTGCCACCGGCCTAGCAAGAGGAGTGAAAAGTCTGTTGGGTCATGCTATTGGTCTGTTGTCAATATTTGTATTTGATTTTTGGTTCAAATTTTCACTATTTTTATGTATTTTTTTTACGTGTTTTTTTCTACTTGCAGGAGGAACCGCTGGTGCCATGTCAAAAATAACTGGCACATTTGGGCAGGCATTTGCATCTTTGTCTTTTGATCAGGATTATAGAATGGTTGGTACATGTTAAAACCAGCATGCATTTCTTGTATACCAACTTTCAAATTTGAATTCTCGTTGGACAAGGCCATTTTAAGTTTGCAATTTACCCAATACACCTGCCTATACTTTCTAATTCCTATCGAGTATAAGGTAATGAGTAATGACCAATGATTTTCTGTACCTTGATAACATGTTTTGCATGTTAAATATGAATCTGACACTCATTGGCTCATTGAATGTTTAATTATTCACATAGAAACGGCGCCTGCGCATGGCAAACGGCCCATCCAGTGTTCAAGAAGGCGTCGCAATGGGTGGTAAAAGTTTTCTTATGGTGAGGGAGCTTTTATTATCTAATTTTATTCTACAATGGACTGTATAACGAACTATGACAACCGAAAGTACAAGACCGTGATCTGTCCTCACTTTCATGCATGGTTATTTATCTTTCCAAGGGATTGGTATTTGGTGTATCTGGTGTGGTTACAAAACCTTATCAGGGTATGTTTTCGAATCAGTTCAGGTTTTTGCATGGCAGACTGGTATTAGCTACGGGTTTTTGGCTTTGATTTCTATAAATGAAAGAATTGTATTTTATGTTTGACGCAGGTGCTCGAACTGATGGTTTTGAGGGATTTTTCAAAGGATTCGGAAAAGGAATATTAGGACTAGTCACGAGACCAACGGTGGGCGTTTTTGACATGGTCAGCACAACGCTTGATGGAATAAGAAGGTAAATTTTTTACAGTGACATCATTGAAAATTGTATTCGAATTATTTTAAAGCAGAAGGTAAATTTCTCGTTTCTTTTTTCTTGAAGATCAGCAGAGCAAGATGGTAAGGACGTAGTTGTCAGGATGAGATTACCAAGATTTAGTCCACCCGATGCCGTAAGTTGTTTTCAGGAAATACCACAGGCCTTATCTCAAAGTTCGATACTTTTCAAAGTACCTGCCTATTTTTTTATTTATAAAATGTATATGTGACATGTGAACCTAATTTCATCTATTTTTTTCAGCCCTTGCGACCGTTTGGTGAATACCAAGCAAATGGAAATGCCATCCTAAAGGTATACCGTATTTTAGATCATATCAAACGAATTTCTGTTTGTCATAACTGAAGTCTGTTTTTCGGATTTTTGCATGTTATTGTGGAAAAACCGTAAGAAACTCTACGTCATTTAACATATATTTCATGAGTAATTACAATTCCATAAATGAAAATTTCCTTAAACGTCTTAGAGTTTGATTTTATGAAATAAACAAAAAAACAAAAAAAAAACTCGAGTCACTGAAGTACTGAACTCATTAAGAGGATTTGATGAGTGAAATTTTCCACCTTTTGTCTAACGTGACGCTATCTTTGTCCCTCTAAGAGTTAATTACCTGTGTATTTATACTAATTAATAAGTATCGCATTTTGAAATTTTAAGAGTTTACCAAGAGCAAAAGAAACCATCCATGATGTTTACGCTGATCACACACCAATTCCAAAGGATGTTCATTCTTCAATAGCAATTTTCACTGACATGTAAGTATACTACTGTTGTTTTTAAAAGCATTTACTTACAATAAAAAGATGTTTTGATGTTCTCCAATTACGTAGCTACTAAATCCGGGGAAAATGCCAACCTTCCACTTACAAGCAAAGTGGCCTGCACGGACTGTTTGATTGTGGGGACATTTTTAAGACTTGAAATTATTTTTAATAATAATATATAGTTTAGTTTCATTAAATTAGGGTTTTGTTCTAACAGAACTGTTTCGTTGCTCGTTACTTCGCTAGCACGTCTGCCCTTCGTTAAACTAGTGGAAATTTGTACTCTGTGGGTAGTACGGGAAAATCCCGCCTCGTCAGCAGCTATAGTCAAATGCGCCATTGTGCAGAATAAATGGCCGCATACATTAGTTCCTGTTTGGACACCTTCAATATTGTAATCTTTGCCGGATCTCCGAACTCCCATCAGAAAATATTGTGTATTTAATTAGCCAACGGTTGACTAGATTGATTTAAGTACTAAACAGTACTGAATTTTCAAATTCCGTAATATATATATATATATATATATATATATATATATATATATATATATATATATATATATATATATATATATATATATATATATATATATAAATATATATATATATATATATATATATATATATATTTATATATATATATATATATATATATATATATATATATATATATATATATATATATATATATATATATATATATATATATATATATATATATATATATGTATATATATATATGTTCGGATTTTTGCTCTCACTATGACGTATTTAATTTTGTAACTTGGACAATCAATTTACATGGGTTTTTTTGTAAGCCAAGTGGGTAAAATGGGAATACTATGTATAACGTCTGTGTTATGTTTTTAAGAAAAGTGAGCAATAACGCCAAAGTCCCTTTCACACGACCAAAGTTTTTTTGACAAATTTCCATGTGTCAAATATTTTTTGATCGTGTAATTAGGTCAAACATAATTTGGTCGTGTAAAAGAGGCTTAACAGATAAAAATTGAAATATGAGGAAGATGCTATTCGCTATTTTGTTATTACTCTGTTAGTAATATTCCTGTTTTGGTGAAATAAAATAGGAGATTTATCGAAGTACATCAAACTATGTTTTGGAGTGAATGGAAGATTAACGTCAATGTGCTGTATGAGGATATTTCCGACAATGTAAGGTCGAGTGAAGGAGCAATCGAAATTTGCACAAAAGTAAGTTGTGAACCAAATGAAGCTTGCTGTAGCTTTGGTAGATTATGTCTGCCTGTTTACGTGTATACAGGTGCTAACAATAGAGCTTAGTGCTCATAAATCCCTCTTGATGTAAACCCGTTCAATACATGCGCTGGAGAGAAATCTTTTTAAAATTTTAGAGATTAACTGTATAGTGAAGAATTTTATCAACCACATAAAATTAATGTGTTTCCAATTCGACTGAAAAAGTCACTGTATATCGGAGTTTTTCAAGCAGTTCTATCCTACATCATTCAACATAATTATATATATATATTGTTGACAAATTGTGCAACGTTGGGGCAACATTGTTCGGACCTGGTTGTGAACAATATTATGAGCAATATTGTTGAGCCTGAATCTACCCGCAATCAGGTGCATCAATGCTGAATATTGTTAACAACCCGAAACAATATTGAGCCAATTGTTGCACCCTATTTTCATCTCAGCAGGTTCTTCTTTTTTTTGCTGTGAATATAGTCGCTAGAGGAAATCAAATTCAACCGGTATCCATAGAAGATTCCAATATGTTAGGTTAAAAACATCATCGACCTGACGCTATGATTTGCCCCTTCTCCCGGTCGAAGTATTATTGGCAAGGTTTACAACGTACTAAATCAGGGTTGTTGTATCCTTTTAAGGATGATGAACGAATAAGAATTGAATCTACAGATTCCAGTACTTTACAGGTTAATGTAGCTATGTTCTCGCTATTTATTTCTTTGATTGTATAGCACAAGTATTTTTTCTCGTGACCAGAAATATTTGCACGCAGGGAATGCTATAATTCTGAAAAAGGACGCTAAGGTGGGCGTGTGCCCAAGACGAATACTTTATTGCCTAAAGCCTTTGCAAAGTTACGTAATATTTTTTAGGATATGTTTAATTTTACACTAGTCGATCTCAAAGAGCCAAAAATAAGCTTTCGCTCAGATTCTACAGAACCAACTCGTGAGCACATAGCTTTAAACACGCCAGTATTCACATCTACGGGATTGCAAAGAATTCTCGCGAGAGATCCCCTAAACTCCAGTGCTCTGTTTACTGCAATGTTTATGCACCCTTTCTTCAATTTTGGCGTCATTGAAAAACTCACTCGTGCATGCATGTTATTTCCAAATTGCACTCAAGACCATGCTATTACCTGTACTAATAATATACAAAGAAAGGTATCCCGACTGTGATTGGTCAATTTCAGTGTAGTTAATCCCAAATTGGGGTGCCAGAATCTGTAACAACAGAAGAACCAATCAAATTTCACGCAGAAAAACGGGAGTGCAACGGCAGTTTTTTTAACAAAACAAACAAATATGGCGGTTGAAATTTGAGAGCAACTGCGGTCAAATTTGGCTGGTTTTTTAACGAAATCAATTTATTTAAATAAATTACATCACTATTGGGAAGTTCCGACTACTTTACACATATTTATCACGACGTGATGGGCGTAAAGTTAAAGTTGTTAATGGCAAAAGTGAAGGGGAGCGATCGCGATGTAAGTTCAGTTGTATTGCGTGTACTCTTGTCCGGAGCATTTCCTTTTATATTATTAACAAGTAAGTAAGTTTGGTGTCATTGAAAAACTCACTTGTTCGTGTTAATAAATATCAAAGCCCAACATAGTGCTTTTTAGTAAAGCCACAAGCAAAACAGTTTCAAAAAGTATATCTTAGAAGTGACGTTTCGTCTTAACACAAGACATTTTCACACAAAAATGAGTACAAGATACATTAACATGCAATATTTGAATAGACAGCTATTTCAATTGCGGTTGTTTTTCCACAAGCGTTAATGTAGCTAAACTATGAGCGCGAAGTTTTCCTATGTGGCCTTGATGCTGTTGTAAGGAAGCAATTCCGTGTTTAGAGGTAAAAGTAAGCACTAATCCGTCTTCCCTTGCGAGCTCATAGTTTGCAGTTCGTGCTTTTGAAGGGGCAACCTTAATGGTAGTAGTGGTAGTATAACTTTTTTATACACGCTGACCCCGTCAACCGCAGATGATTTCCACGGGGGTGGGGGGAGGGTTACCAGGAAATAATTTTACATGTATAATAATATAAGCTATTTACTAAATATATAAGTTTTAAGACATAGATATAAGTTTTAATAGTATAAGCTATTTACAAAATATGCATGTCTTAAGACATAGATATAAGTTTTAAGACAGAAAAGTTTAAGATTATTTAAAGGTAAGTGACTACAGGTTTTTTCGCACTGATATGAGCAGCGACTTTGTTTCGAAAGCAAGAAAGTGACTAGCTTTCCCTAATTTATTTTGCTATAGAATTCCATAGATGTGCCCCTTAACTGAAATAGCTGTATAAGTTCCTAGTGTTATGTTACAAAGTGTTAAATTACAAGGGTCAATTGGGTATAACTGGGACAAGATAAGACAGCGCGATACAATTGAGACAACGAAGACATTTACACACAAATATATGATACTTTAATTGCTTTTGCACTTACAAATTCTATTGTAATGTAAAAGACCAATTTCCAGATGAGAACCACGAAACGTCCATGCATTGTTTGAAGAAGGAGCGTAAAGTTGCAGCAATCTTTAAAAGTTTAATGGGCAGCAAGAATACATCGGATATTGGCCTCGTTTAAACAATATGTTGCACGATGCTGGATCAAGTTTCATTTTGTTTCAATTTTATTCCAACAGTGTCCAACATAGTTACGTCAACAAAATTGAATGTTGTTGGGTACATAATGATAATAATAATAATAATGGAAACTTTATTTATTGATTATTAGATGATATACAACTACAATGATAAACCTCGTTTTACAGGTAGCTTATCAATGTCTACATAATAATAATAATAATAATAATAATAATAATGATAATGATAATGATAATAATGATAATAATGATAATAATGATAATAATGATAATAATGATAATAATAATAATAATAATAATAATAATAATAATAATAATAATAATAATAATAATAATAATAATAATAATAATAATAATAATAATAATAATAATAATGTAATGATATATTTGCCACAAAACACGTTTATACAAAATAGCATGTAGTAGACATAATAAATAGTATATAAAATCACTGAGAATATAATAAATTGATCAAGAAGTAATTATAATAGAATTTACGTAGTATGGCGAGGAGACCTCCAGAAACCACCAGGCTTGTACAAGGGAGGTCACCTCGTAATAAGGGATTATCTATTAAAAGTTACTTATAGTATAATTATACTATTACTTATTAGTATTATTAGGCAACACAAAATTATATATGTTTTTATCCATAATTTAGGATGACTTTTTCAATAGAAATTTAATCATTCTGTTCCTGAAACAACTAGAAGTCTCTTGATTAGCAATATCTTTTGGTAATGAATTCCACAATTTTAGTCCCCGAAATAATATAGTAAATTGTTTAGCAATAGTTCTGCAAGCGTGAGTACGATAATCGAATGCATGTCTTGTATCATGTGTATGTATTTGATTTCCTGTAATAAATAACGTGTTAAGTGACGAAGGTAGAGAATGGCTATGGTATAAAAACATAAAATTAGCTGTATAAAAAGTATTTATTTGGTATATATCCAACACGCCTAGCTGCAAAAAGAGTGGTTTTGTATGTGCACGATAATACGCATTTGTAATTGCCCGCACAGCGCGCTTTTGCATTAAAAGTAGTCTAGTCATAGCCTAATACATTTGAACTGCTTGGATGCCTGTTTCATGACTAATGCTCTTTACCTGAGCAATCCATTCGTGCTTTGCTCGATTTGGAGGAAATGGCAGATATTTTCTTTAAATTTGTGTTCTAATACTTTACTGCTTTAAAATTTTTGTACTCAATTGGTCGGTACTGTAATCGGTACGTACCTACAATCCTTTCCAGGATGATATTGTTAATTTTCATCTTCATAAATGTGTTTCAGCCCTCCGCAGAAATCATATCACAACCCTCACGACCCGATAGCTTTAATTTAACAACATGCAGTATAAATTACCTAAACAGTAATTCTATTTTACAGATTGTACAGAAAAAGCTGGAGGAACAATTGTATCATTTTAGAGTCACAAAGTAATTTGCCGAACCATGCAGCAATCTCTACAAACCATGTAGTATAATATACGTACACTTGTAAGCATTCGTTCTCAAGTATAAGTTGTTCAAGAAAAACTCTAATCAGCACTGTATAGATTTAATTCCCCGCCTGTTTATCTAACCGAAAAGTTAGACCTAAGCTACGATATCTCAATACATACAGTCATTACTGTATTTCAATACAATCAGTCACTGACTGAGTATTTCAATTAACTTCTGCATGTATAAATTACGTGTATAATTGATTTAGTTTTTATATATAGGCAAGATTACAAGATTAAACAAGTATAATGATTAAATACCACTGCTCGCCTTTCCCCTTGGAACTCATTTACCCTGTCGAACAATTAGCTGCAACCAAAAGTGATAAAAACTACAAAAACTATTTATTTGTTATTTCCCGATTCTTATAGGGCTAAACAGAAGGGTCACTCGAGTCGAACCTTTCAAGTTTGTGTCCCCGCGCATGTAGCATTGCACATGTTACGAGGTTCTGGCCAGTCAACTGCACTTTCTAGCAAATAGAAACGCTGAACTGGTTGTTCTGCCATTATTCAGGCCAGTCAATTGCATTTAAATAGGGGGCATGTTGCACTGATGAATGGCCCTGCTGTTTATTCCCTGTACTGTGGCTTAAGACCACCTCAAGCATTTTGTTGAGAACAGAACAAAATTTCTATCGCACTTATGTAGCTACTTTGCACAATACTGCACTGACATTAAAAATACATAAATTTAAAATAAGCATACGAATTAATTTGAACAGAAACTGTTTTCATTTTTTCCCAGAGTTGAGCATGTAAACCACTAAATTGATTCAAACCAATTTTTTCATATCGCTGGGGATGGCTCTGAAATAAAAACTGCGCGTCCTGAAAGACAAGCGTTAAGTTGTTAGGAAGATGGTGCACTTAAATTGGATAACACTCGCTACCAATTCCACTTGACTTGATAGCTCAATTGGCAGAGCGGCGGTCCAGAAACCCGAAGATGCGAGTTAAAATCCCACTCGAGACAACGAATTTTTTGTTGTTCTCGACTGCAGTGTCTGATTAATATGAATCTAGTTTTCCATATCTCTGAGGATGGCTCTGATGCTTACAGACGCGGTTACAGGTAGTTAGGATGGGTTTTAGGGTTTGCATGCAGATGGAGGTTTGTTACTTTTGAAACGAAAACGTAATTAACACGCGTGATATGCAACGCAAATAATTCCGTCAAACACAATGTGGTCGAAATAAGGCTTGTTGCAATTGCGTGACTAAAAAGGTCATATACTGTAGTATTGTACTTTACGACTTGAGAAGATCGTGTTCTGTGGACCGTGTTCTGTGTTTTGGTAAAATATTGTTCAATTCATCCAGATCGCATTTTAGGCGTTCACAACAGGATTATAAAGTCATCACTACATGTGTAAACTAATGGAAGTACGAATGGACGCACACCTTCTAATAAATTACGTTGTAAACAAAGAGTAAAATAAATTACGTCATCTCTAGCTACTTAAAAAACCCTTGAGTATTTAATCACTAAAACCTTACCTGAAAGAGCATTTGGGCTGTTCGTTGTGTAAACTGGTGAAAAGTAAATGTTTACCTGATCCTTACAAAGCCTAAGGTTGTGTCAAATACACATGAGTATTATGCAAAAATATAAGGCAAGTTAAACTGTAGTTGACATGAAACATATTTCTATGGTTAGTATAGTAGAGATACAGGGGTGTATCAAAAAAGGTAGTTTTACTTTGGAGTGCTCTAGACCGCTAAATTTTTGATATACAGACATAATTCTTTCACAGTTGGAAAGACCAGGCTTTTAGCTTTTTGAATGCCATCAATATTGTAAAATTTGATAAACAATGGAGCACATACGAATCAGATAAAAATTTCCGGTCGAAATCGCATTTTTTCACCTTTTGAGAATTTAATGAGAATCTGTTGAAAGTTGATTCCGTGTGGTAATCAAAATTTACAATTTTGAGCTTAGGTATTAAAATGAATGCATATATCTTATTAGCCCACGTTAATTTTTTCTTGTGACAGATAGATGATTAATGGCATAATGACATTTTCTTTTATTCAGAGGTGAAAATATGCGATTTCGACGGGGGGGGGGGTAAGTCCTTGCATCGATATTACAGGGTTCTTGTCCCTATGCCTGTATATGATTGATTTTGGGTGGTTTGTGTGCTCCCCTAGGCGCCTCTCGAGTGTCGTGGTGGTCGACTTGACGTATACGCATGATCTAAGTCTATTTTGTATATTTTGCCTTTTTGATGCTCGGTTTTGCCGACTGTTAGCGTCTCGTGCTTATTGTCAATCTTGTAATGATACACACTCTTTAGGCCTTCAATGTGGACGAATTTGAATTGTGTAGGTTGAACTTTTTTCGGAACTCGTTGATCTGGAACACCATGCCGTTTCTCCTTATCGTGACGGCGCTTTGGGTTATGGCTTTCACATCATACTATTGAGAACTGTACATGTTCCTACCTTTCATATTATCGTATTGTTCGACTTCCCCATTGTAGACTAATCTGACACCGACATGGACCTCTTCTCGTGGGATGGCCTTGTATCGCCGTGTTGTTTTGGTCCTATTGCCACTCAATGTTCATAGTATTCTTAACTCTTTGTTTTTGGCATTATCTGTTATTTTAAGCATTTTTTCCACCCTTGCACATAGCTCGCTCTTCCTTTCGATTTTGAAGGAGTGGTTCATTGCTGGTCTTTCTCTGAACCCCTCTTTTGTTCAATAATATGTCACCGTACTTTTTGTATAGCTTAATGTACCTACCTCAACCTTTTCTAGCGCACGCTTGTCCTTACATGGGCACATACATACGTACGATCGATATTACAGGGCTCTTGTCCCTATGCCTGTATATGATTGATTTTGGGACGTTGGTGTGCTCCCCCAGACGCCTCTCGAGTGTCTTGGTGGTCGACTCGACGTATACGCATCCATTATCTAAGTCTATTTTGTATAATTTGCCTTTTTGATACTCGGTTTTGCCGACTGTTGACATCTCGTGATATTGTCAATCTTGTAATGAAACACGCTCTTTAGGCCTTTAATGTGGACGACTTTGAATCGTGTAGGATGAACTTTTTTCGGAACTCGTTGAGAATTGTACATGTTCCTATCTTTCATATTATCATTACAGATTATGGGGGTACCGGCGCAGACCCTGTATTGTTCGACCTCCCCATTGTGGACGAATCTGACATTGACATAGTCCTTGCATTCCCTGTATAAATTTCTCAGAGCACTTTTTGTTGACCCTTCGCCTGGTGCTGTTCAGGTAGCATATATTAACGGTACTATCCACATATCCGTCTAGTTTTAATTTTCCTTAATCTGGCCAGTCTTAAGGAATGCAGACAGCATGTCGTACGTCCTAGCGTCGTATCTCACACTCTTTTCGATGTACGGGGAGTTGGCAAAAAAGGAGCCCCCTTAAAAAAATGGCTTACATGGTTTGTAATGACTACAAATAAGGAGAATGTTAACAAAATTTGTGTTTTTGTACTTGCATAGGTATCTGTGTGTAAGTACAAACAATAATCGCAATTCTTACTCAAATGTTTGAAAAACAGGTGCATTTAGTGAGTTTTTAAAATAAATTCAAAATGGCGGTTTTAAATCGGAAACTTGCTAATGTAGTTGAATTATTTCTTCAGCACGTGTCTTCTCTGCATTGTTCATAAACGACAAGGTGGGATGTGTCGATAAATTTCTGCAAATTATCACTTTCAAGCCGAATTTTTTTGTAGCTTTTGCATTTTAGATTTTTACTTTTAAATCCCTAATCCAGAAATCAGGAACCAAATGTTGATGATTGTTTGCTTCAAGACCCAGATTTTTTTTATTAACACAGCATTTGGATTACACTATGTCTACATCAGGTACTGGTGCATCACACGGTAAGTCAACCAACTGGCTAAAACATAAAGTAAGTGTGAGTAGGTATGGTGCAGGTATAGAACACTTACGCCAGCATTTTTCAGGAGCTCTTACCCGTGTCAGTTAGTTACCAGGCTATGATGTGTATACCGTGGCGCGCGCATGTTGACCGGAAATACCTGCGCTATGCGTCAGGTTTTAATGTTTTTGCTTGCAAAATGGCTTTTCAAGGTGATCTGTTATTCGTTTACTGTTTAGTCTAATTTAGCAATTGCTACCGTGTAGACGTGCTTTTTTGTTTGCAAAATGGCTTTTCAAAGTGATAACCTTAAGAAGATAGCACCAATGGACATAAGTCACTTAGAAAATTTTTTAAGTAATCGTCAAATAATGATTGAAGAAAAATTGTTGAAGTGTTACGCAGAGGAAACTGCATCCCGTGTCATGGTCTTAGTAACGGAATACTGCAATGGTTGTCTTATTGATCATCCTTCGCAACGTCAGCATGATTGTTTGATGATGGAAGTGGATGAACGGATGTGTTTATATTTTGATGAAGCAGTGAATTCTGTGTCTGAAGCGACAATTGTTCAGAATTTTATGAACAGTTTACAAGATATGAAACCAACAGTAAATGGACTTGAACTTTTGAAGTACACATGTCAAGACTATAGGAAAGAACTTTCTTCAAGAGAACGAAAAAAACTTAAAACTAAAACTCGGGAACTATTGTAGTTATCAGTTTTATTTTATACAGCTATACTTTTACAAAATGATTATGTATATATATATATATATAAAAATATAAAAATTAAGGACATTTTACGGTACATAAACTAATTGAATAAGACTTCACCAATTACTCTGTAAAAGACAAGTAAAATAATGTTAATATTCCAAGCTTGTAAGAGATGATATAGTTTATTAAGGAAATACATATGCCATTAAATTTAACCAAAAAGTGGGGTTTTTAAATAATTCATCCGTTTCCGGATCAGGAGCTCTAAAACGAAAACAATGAACTGTCAGACTTCACGTTACAAAATAATGCTGCGAAATTAATTATTCTTATGCATAAAACAATATAGGTATATGCTAAGACTTGCCTGCATGTGGGGCAGGAAAATGCTTCATTAAAATTTAGGAGGAATTGCTCCATTTCGTTAGCATGCAGCACATGTCCGCATGCCGGTTTTACTATAAACCCATTACACAGGGAACATGTATCTAAAGTATGAGAAAAAAACAATGAGATTTTACTTTATGCATGGTTAATAAATATTTTCCGTTTTTCCATATTTATGTTAATAATTTGTTCACGTATGTAGTTAGTTGTATACACAGTTTATTACAAATGATTACATTTGCATGAAGTGTCTAAAAGATAAAAAATGAAAGTGGACTTATAGAACTACAAATACAAAAAATAAAATAATTGATATTAAATGCTTACCAATTCGGCTTTTCATGTTGATTATTGTGCGTTGTTGATTACTATATAGTCTTTGAGAGCCTTAGGTTATTTGATTGTGTTTGTACTGAGGTCATGAATATATTAATCGTGTTATCTCTAGACTAGGTAAACTTCATTGTTGCTCAGTAGGTCCTACGGTTAAGCTTGCTGTGATTATTGTGTTTACATTTCTGGTTATAGGTAGGTCCCTTTCTTGCCGTAGCCCGTAGGTTATGCGTTATTCAGTTCTTGCTGTGATTGTTGAGTTTATTTCCTATAGAGTAAATAGATTCATTTTCAAGGTCAGGAAGATTCTTTTCTTTCTGTAGGTCATGCATTATTTTGTTCTTGCTGTGATTGCTGAGTTTATTTCAACTCCTACAGAGTATAGGTAGATTCCTTTCTTGCTGTAGGTCATGCGTTGTTCGGTTCTTACTGTGATGATCGTCTTATTTCAAGGTCAGGAAGATTCTTTTCTTTCTGTAGGTCATGCGTTATTTTGTTCTTTACTTCTTGCTGTGGTTGTGTTATTTACAAAGATACATCAGTCAGGAGTCATTCTGCTTTCACGCTGTGGATCGTGGTTGGGTGTCGTTCCGTTTTTCATTGTAGACCAGGTGTTAATGCTAATTAAAATTATACGGGTTAGTTTGCGTTATGATTATTAGTGTACCCTGAAAATTTGGCGCGAAAACCGTACATATAAAAATAGGGGGTGTTTCATTGCGTCCACAGACTTGGGATTTAGTTCGATAGATCACCACTAAAAAAAATATGGTTTCTGTAAAGAAGTATCCCTGCTTTTGTGGTGCTGGAGTGAAACAATTCAAGTCCAAAGATGATCGCTCTTTTTTGACATGTAGAGAAGAAACCTGCACCTTTTTCACTCCAGCAGACCAGTATACTAATTTGATGGACGTGTTCGAGACGAAAGTGCTGAAACAGTACAAACCCAACAAGTTCCCCGTGTGCAATTGTGAGGATGTGGCCAGTTTATGGGTCTCTCATTCGTCGTCTAATCCTGATCGCCCGTACTTTCGCTGCCAAGAAACGGATGCAAATGAGAAGCGCGACTTTTTTCAGTGGGCTGATGTAAAGTCCGTAAAGAAAACGAAGAGAAAAAGGAATGACTTGAAAAAAGTGACGAAAGGAAAACGGTTCAAAAAGGTGCAAATGCTGGAATCATCAGACGAAGAGGACTAAGACTTTTTACAAACATTATTTTAGAACTATGCCTATATGTAAGTTTATGCCGTTTTCTATTATGAACACATGAATCGAACAGTTATGAACAATTAAGTAATATATTATTGTATGTTAACATGATTCATTAATTAAATACTGTTAAAACTACCACCAATGGTGCGCTGTGAGTGTGTTGTACATATAGAAATGAGGTAGCTTAGTTCCTTATTATTGCGCAAAGGTGTTCTCATTGAACAGATCAGTCAAGTTCTTGTTTTACGGTTTTTATCTTTTTAAAAATGGAATCTCAAAGAGAAATGGAACGATTAAGAAAACAAGCCATTGTTAAAAATAAAAAAGCAAAACGTTTTTTGAAAAAAATGACTAAGGAACTTTCAAAGGCGCGACCTGATTTAAAGCATGTACTACATTGGCAAAAGAGAATGCCAGACTTCTTAACCATGGAGTAAGGTTAATGGAGAAACGTGTAAACATTAGATTGTCGCGTAGCTCCCATAAAAAGAAAACAGTCCATTTTAACCTGGAGAAGGTTTCAGAAAAATTTGTTAGAAAATTTGGGGCTGCCTCTTGTGTCTACCGTGCAACAATGACAAAACCAATAGAAACGGATATCGTCAAAGTTAAAGATATCCTGAAAGAATTGGGCGGGCTCTTTACAGAAACTATTGACCAGGTATATAACGTGAAATGTGTTCCTTTATTAAGCAATTGTCATGTTTTCGTTCTTAAGGCCTAATTATAAATGTCAATTTACTCGATTAAGTCCTTTTTTCTCATATGCAGGTAAAAAAACAATGTGACTTGAAAACGCCCGCGGAAGACCTGCTTCGTGTTATGATCAGATCGGACGTGTTAAAAGCTCCTATCAGTACAAGACTGTTGCCGTCCCTTCAAATGACAGCTGCTAAAGTAATGTCCGAGATTACAAAAGTTTTACAGAGTAATGAGAATATTCCCCTTGACCAGTCGTTTGTCATTGATGTGGTAGCCATCAAGTCGCCAACAGGGTCTGGTAAAAACTCTACATCTCTTAAAGTATTAGATTATAGTAAAGATAGTATAGTTAAAAAATCTATCATTACCATTAAGAATAAGGATGCGTTGTGTTGTGGTCGGGCTATAGCCGTAGGTCAGGCCCTCGCAGATAATCATCCGAAATTAAAACAGTTTAAATTAGGAAGGATGATTCAGAAACAGGCAGCTTTGAAGTTATACAAAAAAGCGAACGTATTGTCTGGACCTTGTGGTCTTCGGGAAATTTCCAAATTCCAAGGGGTACTGGTGGGCTATCAGATCATAGTTATAGACTTCCATGCACGGAATTCAGTAATATATGAAGGTCCCAGGGGTAATAAGAAGATTATTTTGTGCAAGCATGGAGATCATTTTAATGTTATTAATCCTGAAAAACTCCCTTCTTTCCATGCACGGAAAACGGTTTTTATGTCAAAAATGTAAGTCTTACGTTTCGAATTATTTCAATCATCCTTGCTCCGATCCATGTAACACTTGCTTACGTAAAGATTGTAGTTTGATTTTATGCGAAAAACAAGTATGCGCTGATTGTTACAAAGTCTGTCGTTCGGTTGCTTGTTACAATCATCATAAAAAGAGTCGACTGTCTAAGGGTGTTGACCTGCCCTCCAAATGTGACAAGTCGTTTCGGTGTCAAACATGCCTGGTAATTGTTGACAGAGAGAGACAAAATGTACATCGTTGCGGTGAATATGTGTGCCATGTGTGTAAAGAACATGTCTTGTCTGGCCATTTGTGCTATATGCAGACTGAAGAACCTAAAACACTCAACAATAGACTAATCTTTTATGATTTTGAGACAGATTTTTCAAGCGGAGAACATGTTGTTAATTATGTTGTCGCTCAGTATGCTTGTGGAGCTGAATATATTTTCAAAGGGTATGATTCTTTGAGCGAGTTTTGCATGTTTTTGTTTGATAGGAAACATGAAGGGTACACAGCGATAGCTCACAATGCTAAAGCGTTCGATGGAGTGTTTATAGAAAGGTGGCTAATTGAAAACAGACCTACTGCTGAAATGCATGTTATACACTCGGGGCAGAAAATAATGCAACTTACAGTTAAAGATTATAAAATCCGTCTGATTGACTCACTGAATTTTTTGCAAATGCCTTTATCGAAGTTTCCGGAAACTTTTGGTTTGGATGAGTCCAAATATTCAAAAGGCGATTTTCCATTTAAATTCAACACTTTGGAAAACCAACATTATGTCGGGCCTATGCCGGATATAGAATTTTATAGTCCAGACACTAAATCAGAAAAAGCTCGAAGTAAGCTTATTAAGTGGCATGAGGAACTAACCAAAACAAATTATGTTTTCGATTTTCAAAAAGAAATGCATACCTATTGCTCACAAGATGTAACAATTTTACGTTTATGTTGTGTACAGTTCCGTGATACTTTTTTAGCTGAAACAAACGTTGATCCATTTTGCTATTGCACCATCGCCGCCGCAGTGATGGCTGTTTATCGTTCAAAATACTTGAAAGAGAAAACAATTGGAATAGTGCCTAAAAATATGTATTGTGGTGTGAAAAAACCATACTCTAAAAGTTCCATTGAGTGGTTAGAATTTATAGCAGATCAAAAGAATTTGACTATTAGACATGCATGTAACGGGAATGAAAAGGCAATCGCTGATGTGAATGGGAAAACTTACTATGTAGACGGGTTTTGCGAGGAAACTAATACGGTGTTTGAATTTTATGGTTGTGTATATCACGGTTGTCCTTTATGTTTTGACGGTAAGAATGATCACCCCTTTCATAGTCATCGTAAAATGGTTGACGTTTATGAGGAAACAGTTCAACGGGAACAGAGACTACGGGACTTAGGGTACGAAGTAAGGAGTATCTGGGAACATGACTACCGGAAACTTAAAGAAACACACGAAATGCAACAGTTTTTAGACACATATGATATTGTTACTAACTTGGAACCTCGTGATGCGTTTTTTGGGGGCAGGGTTAATGGGTTCAAGTTATTCCGGGACACTGAGGAAGGGGAAAAAATCAAATATGTTGACTACACTTCATTGTATCCTTTCGTCAACAAAAAAAAAATATCCGGTTTCACATCCAACAATTATCCGTGAAAACTTTGAGGAAATTTCAAATTATTTTGGTTTGATAAAGTGTAAAGTTTTGGCGCCAGCTAATTTATATCATCCGGTTCTTCCAGTACGTCTGAAAGGTAAATTGTTTTTCCCTCTATGTAAGCAGTGTGTCATGGATAACTCTTCAGAATGCCGGCATTCTGAAGAGGAAAGATCGTTTTTGGGCACATTTACCACTGTTGAGGTTGAAAAGGCGATCAAAAAGGGGTACAGGATTTTAAAAATTTATGAAATTTGGAACTTCGAGGAAACGTCGAACGATTTATTTAGTGAATATGTGAATCATTTTCCTAGGATAAAACAGGAAAGTTCGGGTTTTCCAGAATGGGTTCGCACACCCGAGGACCAGACAAAATACGTGAACGAATACTATAAAAATGAAGGAATTGCTTTAAGAATAGATAGAATTAAGTACAATCCAGGGCTAAGGGCTATTGCAAAGTTATGCTTAAATAGTCTATGGGGGAAGTTTTGCCAGAGAGATGACTGGTTAAATACTGAATTTGTTAGTGATCCTCTTCATTTTTACAGACGCCTCAATGGTGCAGATGTAGAAATGCATGATTTATCTATTTTAAACAATAATTGAGTAGAAATGGTATTTAAACGTAAGCATGAGTATCAAGCAGAGAATAAATTAACTAATATATTCATAGGAATTTTTACCACAGCATGGGCTAGACTTGAACTTTACAACCGAATGGACCTGTTAGGAGAAAATGTGCTTTACGTAGACACGGATAGTTGTATTTATGTAACTAGAGAGGGTAGCCCTGAACCGGTCCTGGGGGATTACCTAGGGCAACTAACAGATGAAATTACACCAAAACATGGGCCAGATAGTTATATTACAAGGTTTGCATGTGAAGGGGCTAAGAATTATTCATATGTTGTGAGTAATAATACAAAACATTGTAAAGTACGAGGGTTTACTTTAAATTTTAAGAATAGTCAAATTCTTAATTTTGATTCAATGAAAGACGTTATATGTAAATTTTTAAACACAGATGACGTAGACAAGAAAAAAAAGGAAGCTAGCTTAGATATAATAAATGAGTGTAAAATAACAAGAGAAAAACAGACCCGACGACTTGCCAACAAGCGTGAGGTGAAATTTTATCAAGTTGTCTTCGATAAACGTATAATCATTGGTCAAGGTGAAGACACTATCCCCTTTGGCTATTACTGGTCACCAGGTACAATTTCCCATACTGAACCTGCTCTTCCAACCATGCAATCTGTTCCAGACCATATTCTTTTTACTATGGTTCATCCTACAGCACCGACCACCGTGGAACATATGCAGATTGATGGCACCGAAGATGATGTCGAGATGATGGATATTGAAATTTACAATGAGGACATTGTTGATGATGTTAATTTGATGGACACAGATAATGAAACAGACAATGACTATGAACAAGAAAATGAATCCGATCGTGATTTCATTAATGACTTTGAAATGTATAGCGATGAAAATGACGCTTCATTTTATAGACAGTCTTTGTTTCAATCATTCTTAAGATTTTAACGAGGAGAACTAATTTGTGAATGTTAAACCTGATACTATATTATAGTCAACCATATGTGAAATCTTCAACATGAAATATTTTAGCAATATTAACATCCTTGTAATTTTACAGTTTGATGTTATCATTGTAACATTAAAAGTTAATTATTAAAGAATCATGTATACTATGGTCCCCCAAAAAACTCCAATCATTTGTTCACCAAAAAAATAATACAAACCTGTAATATTTAGCATCATGAAATTTGAGAGGTGTTGTTTTCTCTTAAATTTAGCAACCTTGTACTTTTTATGTGTTCGGACTTTGGTACAGGTATTTCGTTTATTAATATAAGTCTTGATTTGAACAGTCTAAAAGCATTATCACCTTAACATAGATACACCCACCTGATGTGTATGCGGTCAGACAAAAAAGAAAAAAAACATGAAAATCAAATTTGTATGGATATGCCATACAAAAGAGTAAAATATGTAGTTGACAGGAACAAAAGTAACTCTGTTGTGTCTGTGATTGTGTATATACCTTTTTCGGTCAAAGCATACACTTTGCACTTTATGTTAATGTAAACAAATCAGTCACATATCTGTATATAGCTTCATATACAATTAACAGTTTTGTCATTTTAGACATTGCTTGAAATCAGTATGGACGTGCGATTTAAGACACCAGCTAACTTTTATATTTGTGGTAAAAGTCAATCGGGGAAATCTCACTTGGTCAGACAAATGCTTTACAATTGCAACGAGCTTTTTGATCCCGTACCGTCAAAAATACTTTATTGTTATGGTGAGCATCAGTAAGAATTTGACAGTATGGTTGAAACATTACCCAATATTAGTTTTATCGAAGGATTTCCTGACAATTTGTACGACATTCTTGAAGGTTACACAAACTCATTAGTTATAATTGATGATCTCATGTCCGAGTGTTCCAAGGATCTGCGTATGACCGATTTGTTTACACGAGGTTCCCATCATCGAGGAATATCCGTTATGTATTTGACCCAGAATTTATTCCCACCTGGTAAACAGTCAAGAACTATAAGCTTAAACTCGCATTACATGATTGTGTTTAAAAACCCGAGAGATTCACTAGGTATTGCAACTTTGGCACGTTAAATGTACCCACACAATACAAATTTCCTTTTAAAGTCTTTTCAAGATGCCACAGCAAAACCATACGGTTACCTGCTATTAGATCTACATCAACTTACTCCAGATAATATGCGATTGAGAACAAACATTTTACCTGGCGGGAGGCAAATTGTTTATGTTAAACGTAGCACTTAAACAACGGTTTCAGCTCAAGACATCTTATTTGCAACATGTCAAAGCACGTGAAGGACAATCTTCCTTATCTACAAGTTCTGGCTAAATGCAAACCGAAACTACGTAAATTACTTATTGAACATGGGCCAGTGTCTCCGTGGACTTGCACACATCTCCGTGGACTTGCAAATAAAAAAGTATCGCGAAAGAAAAAGAAACAGTTTCTTAATCAGAAAGGAGGTAATCTCCTAACTGCTTTGTTACCACCTGTTTTAACTGTCCTAGGAAGTTTACTAACAAAATGAAGCGAATGATTTTGGTACCAGAAGACGCTTATGCCAGATTTGAGCAAAAGCAAAAGCTTGAGACTTCACCGATCATAAAAAACATGATAAATGCGGACACAGACATGACAAATATTTTCCAACGCACGGATGTTGATGATACAGAAAAGCAAAAAATGTACTATGCCAACCTGGAAAGATACCTTAATCTCAGACAGCAAAAGGACAGTGAAATACCAACTATTCGGATAGCGCCTAATGCTGAAAATGAAGAAGAACCTACCCACCCAAAACATGAACAATTAACTGACGAAGTCATTGTTAAACATATACCTAAAACAATGCAGTCCAGGGCGACAGCAATCTTAAACCGATTGAAAGAAAGACCTGACATTATCACGTGGGACAAAACTGGAGAAGTGAAGCTCGAGGGTGAAAACATTCCACAATCAAACATCTCGGACTTGATCTCAGATGCTCTGAGGGCGAGAAAAAATTTCAATCCTACTGGTTCAAAGGAATTTTTTCGTGTTTTATCCAAAATAAATGTGCCTAAAGATTTAGTGAGGAATGAAGAACGATGGAAAGAGTCCCGAATGGACCGCAGTTTTTCTGAAGGAGGGAGTCTCTTAGACAGTCCAGGGGCTTCGACCTCGTCGATGTATTTTCAAAAGCTTCTAAAAAGACGTGACGAAAAACCAAGCAAGCCAAAACAAACTCAGGAACGTTGGCTTAAATATTAATCTTGTAATTGTTTACTTAATAAATTGTTTTTAAAATACGTTCTTAGCGTTGTGTTATACATGGGGTTAGGGCAAATGAAAACGCACGCACACACACACACACACACACACACACACACACACACACACACACACACACACACACACACACACACACACACACACACACACACACACACACACACACACACACACACACACACACACACACACACACACACACACACACACACACACACACACACACACACACACACACACACACACACACACACACACACACACACACACACACACACACACACACACACACACACACACACACACACACACACACACACACACTTCATTTTAACCACAATGTTTATTGAACCAACTTTTTACTAAACTGAATAAGATTAACATTAGGATGATTTGCACTAACTCTAAAGTGAGTCTTAACAAAATGAGACACTTTCGCGTCATTTAACATAGTATTGTCATCAAACAACTGTACGATTTTGTTCATGCTATAACCACGTGCTCTATGGCTTAGGTAGAATATACAGTAATCACCACATACGTCGGACCAAATACTTTGCAATTTACGCTTGTTATATTTCCATTTATCAGTGTGTTTTTCCAAATAGTGTCTAAACACCAATGGTACATCAGTCCCGTAGCTGTCAAAATATTCCCCCAGAATCTTGTTGTGGTCCCCCCGAGCATCACTTGGACCGATCCAAATTGAAATCCAGTGAGTTCCAGGCTTGCTACTCGGATCTGTGTTCGCGACAAATCCACAAGGATACTTGTCGATCGTTTGAGGTAGTTTATCACAGGGAAATACACCACAAAACATTTTTTTCGTTATAGGATCTTCTTCTAGTGCATGAGTGATTTGTGCAGTGTTCATCTAACCAGCGTAATCGTAGATGGCGTTTCTTTCAGAATCAATGTGAATAGTGTTTTCGAATTCACCGTAGCACACGAGACTCACAGCTACTGTAGGTGCAGTAGAGAACTTGATGTCGACTGCAAGATTTCCGCGTTGGACCACGTTAAAATGGTCGGAGGACCCACACATGTCAGGACTGAGGTCAGCACTATAGAGGTTAAACCCATTAACAAACTCATCACGTGAAATATCGTTACCAACATCATAAAACATCTTTCCAGTACCCGAGAACAAGGTAAGGAAGGCTTCGATGTATCTGCGGGTTGCTGCAGTATAGGAGAGCTGTAAGGGTTTGAAGGGTACTTTTTCTCCGTTGACGCTGATTGCTAAGAAGGATGTTGTAAAATTCTGAAAGTTGAAGGGATTCTTCTTGTAGGCACCGTTGAATGCTGCGCTATCGACCATTCCAAAGATAATCGTTTTCGGCACAAGTCCGTTGTAGAGATTATCTTTTCTCAATGATGGATTTCCAGCTGGGATGATGAAAGATTTGCACTCCACACGTCTCACAGGATAAATGGCAGGTCCTTTCTTCAATGCCAGTTCGTGGGCTATGGATATGCTTGGATTGACTTTCACTTTACGTATCTTGAGATAAACCTCCGTCAATTTCACCCTATAATCGGCGTCCGCCTCTGAGGCCATCAAACAAAACTCGTCCACGTTTCGATTCATAAGTATCTTGAGATCCACATAGCTCAAAAGAAGCCGTTCGCTCATAAACACGTCGCAGAATATAGGTCCCGCCATTTCGATGATGCCGCTTCCTTTGCTAAACTCGTACCTTTTCTTGAGGCCAAGGTTGACATTAGCATGGTCTCCAGCGAGTGTTGGGTCAGCGGTATCGATTTTAGTGCTCGTGTCTTTGTAGAACATTGCGGCCGTCAATTGAGACCGTTTTGCGGCTGGACCATAGTTGAGGAGCGTCTCCAAATAGGCACGATATGCATAGGTCCCCGTTGCCTGGGTGACCTGTTTCCCTTTCAAAAACACATCCACTTGTTTGAATAGGCTATGTAGAAAATTGTTGACGATACCTACTTTTCCGTCCTGTCAAGATCATCTCCGTTTGCCTTTGTTACTTTTTCTCGAACCACCAGGATGGTTTTTGCCAAATCTACATAGTCCTCCGTTCCTGGACAGAGGAACGTGATAGGTCCGCCATCTGAAACACTGGACACCGGCAAGTGGTCTACCCAATGTCCCTTTTCTAAACTCACTTGTGTTGGTGGTACAGAAAATAAATCAAGTTCACTTTTGGTAGACTCTTGTGATTTCGCATGTACAAAACTCATGTTTAACCGAATATGTCTGCAGGAGTTGTTCTCCGTTTCTTGGTCGGATTACTTCTGGTAGTAGGCGTAGATGTCTTTCTCTTTTTAGCTCTCTTCTTTTCTGTGGTTTTTTACGTCGTTTTCCACTTCCTGTTTGAGCATACGCTCTCAGTCGCTGCACAGCTTTCTGTTTCGTCGCATTAGCGGCTTCCCTGGTGCGTGCTTTTGCAGCCTCCTTGACATTTTTCCCAGCGAGAACATCTCCAATAAAGTTTGCACCACTGTTCAGAGCAATATTCCCAAGAGCTTTAGCTCCACTTTTTACCATGGGCATGACCGTTCTGGCAACGCTACGAAACAGACCACCCAGTCCATACCCCATTTGACCAGGACCTAATTGCCATGGACTACCTCTGAACACAGTCATACCGTGACCTTGTTGATCAAGATAATAACGTACGTATGGATTATTCATCTTTATGAAAAATAGCTGTGCTGTCTGAAATGTAGTGTTGTCACCACCTTCCCACGCTCAAATGGCAATGGATCGCCTGTGTCACTCCTTAAAAGAATTTCCACGTCCTCGAATAATTTTCTTTGGATAGGTACCTACTGAATGTTTGTGAACGTTTTAGTAATGATGTCACCAAATGTTCCCTCGGCAGGAATGCTTTTGAGTAACTGAGCACTCGTATCTCCAACGATTTGGGGTTGCACAATGTCGCAGTACACGTAAATGGTTGATACGGCCGTTAAGTCTGCCACGTAAGGATTTCTGTCGTTTTTTTTAACATAACGTCTTTTCCTCCAAAACCAAGTATGATCGATAACGGTTTCATTACAGCAAACTGAAACCCGTTCTTTATTTGAACGGTCACTTTCCCTGTTAAAGCATTGTACGTCAACTTGATGTTATCGCTAACGTTTCTGGATAACGCTTTATTCGCAGCTTTGATAAGCTCCGGCATGGACTGGTATTAACCGTAATCCATAATGGCTTGCTGAACCACACCTTTTTGTAATGTGTACCAGGTGTTTGGATAGGAAATGGAGTACAAACCAACTTCCCAGACCCCCTCCAAATCAATACTTTGCGGCAATTTCACGCGATAACTTGTCGTCTTATTATTGGGAAACTCATTCAAGGATGCATTACTAGGTAGCGTGAGATAAAAATGTGTTCCACTCATGACGACTATACCGCAACAAATAAAAAGAAAACAGCTCAAACGTTGTTTTTAGACTTTATTTATTTCTGATGCAGACACCCATGAATTGAATTTGTCTGGGTAACCAGACCACTTTACAAGATATTGTACATTTTTCCCCTTTCCCCGCTTTTTAGGAATTTTCTCAACCTCATACATGTCATCATGTTTGATAACCTTTTGAAGCTCCTTGTCATAAAATGTTCCTTTAAGCTCTTCGCCGTCATAATCTTTGAGTTTATATACTGCTGGATTTCGAGGTACGGTTTTGCTTACAGTAAATATTTCTTTTGAAAAGTTTGGTAAATATCCCTTCTCAAATTTTCGTTTAATTTTGCTTATTCTAACTTGGTCACCGACCTTAAACTTATATTTAATTGGTTCCATAATACCAATGATTGGTATTGTCATATAACGTATGCCATAGTTTATCTTCATTTTCTTTGTTAACTAGAGCAGGTTTCATTTTGATACTACGATGTAAACTGAAATTATAGGAATAAACTAAGTCAGGCAGCATATCGACATATCTCGGTGTTTTCCTTGCTGTAAAATATCTCCACATCTTTGACTTGAAGGTACGAATTGCTCTCTCGACAACAGAAGCCTTTGTTTCGTTGAACGTTTTAAAAAGTTGAATGTTTTCACTTTTTAACAGATTTTGAAAATGTCTGTTAAAAAACTCTGTTCCTTGATCCGTCATGATTTTTTCAGGTTTTCTACCCGATGTTAAAATCACTTTAAAGGCTTCGACTAAAGCAGTTCCTGTTTTTGACTTGACTGGAACTATCCACGCATACTTTGAAAATACATCTATACAGACCAGCAAGTTGCGATAACCGTCGTTATACTGCATTAACGACTGCACGTCTGCCAAATCGAGTTGCCATTCTTCATCAATACCACCAACAATGACACGATTTCTTTTAAAATGTCGGCGAGCTGGAGCATGTAAAGTATATGTGTCTTGTTTCATTAACCAGTTTGAAATTTGTTCTCTTGACAGTTTGAATCTCCCCTCATCTTTTACATCACGATATAAACTTTCTGCTCCCCCAAAACTTCCTGGTCGTTTTGGATTGTAATAAACATTTGATAAATACTCATCAACGCTCTCAACTGTTGCTTGACTCATGATTTTTTAGTAATGAAACAAACGGGAGTTGCATTGACAATATAAAATTTAATTTTCGGCTCTCTCTGTCTCCCTGTCCTCTGGATCGGTTACTGTCGTTGTTATGTTTTCTTGTAATACTATTTGTTTCTCAGAGGGACCATAATTTTTAATAGTCTTAGTGTTGTAACCCATCTGTATGTGACCTTCCAAATTCAAATCATTACGACCAAAACTAACGCCTAACCTGAACATTTTTTGTCTGTTGTGGTTTTTATCTCTTTTAATTTTATCACTCTTGCTGCTACAAGTACCCATGTTAGCTACAGAGATAGTAACACAACACAAGCCAACACCATACGAAATGAAGAAAGGACAACAATGCAGTACATTTTAAAAATGATTTATTTGTTCAGTAAAATTACACAATTGAGTTATATCTTAACTTGCACACACAGAGAACATAATCAATAAGATTGTTAATAGATGCAGTTCTTTCAAGTTCACTATACAACTGATACCAGACAAAACATGACAAATCAAAAAGTCTTTCAAAGTATTCTCTATGCATCGTAGAAGGTCCAGGGTACTTTAAAATCTTGCCCGCTTCTACAATTCCTTGCCACATAACATCATGATCCAACATTGATAAAGCCTTTTCAGCATAAGTCATCCATCGTTCCTCATCATCAAGAATCTCAAAACATTTTCTAAAGCCTTTCCACGGATTCCCGTCAATTTGGTCATGTTTTAAAATTTTCTCCTGTTCCAATTGTTCAATCTTACGGAAAACCATCTCCGTAAACACAAGTTCTACGAGTTTCTCAATGGTTAGGGAGTCAAAGTCAACTTCATCCACATACATTTGCTTAAACAGATGTGCCATGTTTTACTTTTAGACGTTTTTTACGCCAGTTCTTCACAAGCACACTCACCAGATAGATTAAAGTGTTCATAGCAATCACTGAATATTATACAACATTTGCATAAACAGTAGTTTTATTTCACGCTCATGTTGCGTCATTGTAATAAGATAATATCAAACAGTATGACGTCCGCATAGCGCAGGTATTTCCGGTCAACATGCGCGCGCCACGGTATACACATCATAGCCTGGTAACTAACTGACACGGGTAAGAGCTCCTGAAAAAATGCTGACGTAAGTGTTCTATACCTGCACCATACCTACTAGTGTGACCTTGGAGTTACCTTTGCCGATAAGAGAAGCACCTGACTAAATGAGTCGCATTCTAGTGGCGCATTCTTTCCAAGACACCATTGTGAACATGAAATAATTACATGACCTATTACGCCACAATGTCAATGTGCTTTGACATTTCGACCCACATTACTGAGTAATTTTTAAATATTTAAACATATGTTTTTGCAGACTTTAATCATATTGCTGAATTTTTTTCTTAAAATCACCATCTTTAATTTAGGTTAAAACTCATTAAATAGATCTGTTAATAAAAATTTAAGTAAGAATTGCAATTAATGCTTGTTCTTACAGACAGGTACCTATGCAAGTACAAAAACATGAATTTTGTCAACATTCTCCTTATTTGTAGTCCTTTTAAACCAAGTAAGCTATTCTTAAAGGGGGCTTCTTTTTTGTCAACCCCCTGTAGTCTTTTTGGAAAATAATACCACACATGTCCAATATGGCAGGGCTCTTGATGTAGTCATACACTAGGCTTGTACCTTCGACAGGATTACATTGATTGTTGTCTTCGTATGAATTTACATGCAGGGTTTTTTCAGTATAACAGTTATATATCAGCGTCATCCTCCTATTGAAAGCCTGCTGCACTCGTCGATAAAGACGTCATTACCTCCCTCGGAGATTCATGTTATCCTGGTTATTTCCGTACTCCTTGAAATAACTATTAAACGTATGTCCGACGCCCTTTAACTTCTCGGGTCAATGGCTTTATTCGTAGAACACAGTACTAAAGGGTTCTTACAAACGTGTACGTCTCTAATCAGCTGCGTTGTCTTACCACAGCCTGCTCCGATGCCTTCCCCAGCTTGTAGTTCATAGTCAGTCAATGTGATGTTATGTCGATATATCCTCGTGATATATGAGTGTTCCTCTTCTGGTTTATGGTATACATTATCAATCATATTAGATGTAAATTTGGTACAGCTTTCGGTCGTTTTCCTGCGAATGTTCTGCTCCCGAAAATTTCGTCCTGTTTCTGGACCGAGACCCTCGTGCTGCTTTTGTCGTATTTCGTCCCGAGGGACCCGATAAATTTGTAAGCAAGCATCTTGGCCGTCTTTTCGTCGAAATTGTCAAACAGGTATACCATGTATCCAGCAAGAGCGTCATGCCTTAACGACCTGTCGGCGACCAATTGGTATTTAATTTTATATGTATTTATGAGTCCCTCTTTAACCGGGTGGTCTATAAGATTCCTGCCATAAAAATCTTCCTCGATCCTAACACCATTACCTTTAGCGGTAGTACTCACCCACCCTCAAAACGCCATCAAATTTTTCGATGCTGTTATAGATACTGTATTGGGGCATATCGTGTTTATTGTTCTTAAGAACGCACGAACGCAATTTTCTAAGTCGAGAGCACAAACACCCACGTTGGTGTCGTCGTCCGTATGTAGATTATCTTGAAGGGCTCTTGGATATAGCCAATATCGACAATGTTCGTCTGTTGTAGTCGGACTGGGGTAGATATAGTTGCTCGTATAAATGGACCGAAATGGTGGCCATCGATTGGTTGCTAAACTTGAAGTTCTCAACCGGATAAGTTCTGTACACATGACACACACTTGCTTCCACATGTCGTAGTCATTTCCAACCACCATATTTGTCGGATTTGGCGTGATGAAGCCATCTAATTGGTCGCACCCGTTATAATTATTCTTGAAGATCCTCCTAAAAGGGCTTTTCAGTATCTATTTACAAAGTCATTATACTTTTACTTTAAAACTACATCCACTACATTTAATTTATATAAGAAAATTATGTTATTTATTTAACTACCTACTTAAAATTGATCTAATAAAATACGTTTATATTCTATTTTAGAATTTCGAAGGGTTTTAATATTTTTAATATTTTTTTGGAAGATTATTCCATAGAGTCACTGCTCTATAGTAAAAAGTTCGTTGACCAGATGATGACGTATAAAGTGGAATACTTAAGTCATTCTTGCTTCTTGTATTGACATTATGAAGCTCCGACCTGGATTCAAATTTTTCATTCAAGTGCGGTGGGGCCAACCGTTTTACACATTTAAAAGTCATTATGGCATCTCTAAAGTTTTACATGTCCTGAACTGGTAGCCATCCCAAACTTTGAAGTAATAGTGTCACATGATCATATTTCCTTGCACCGGATACAGTACGGGCCGCAAAGTTCTGAACACTTTGTAGCTTGGCAATATTTTTCTTCGCGGTATTCGACCAAACAGAAGAAGAATAATACATTCTGCTAAAGATTAACGCATTTATAATGTAAGCTAATGTACGTTTATCTAAAATATGTTTAACTCTGGTTATTGGACACAACTCTGCAATGCGCGTTATCGTAAGACAACCGAATAGTCTTTTGCATTGAGAACAGGCCTTATTTCTTTGCCAAGGACAATTGTGTGAAAATTTTCCGGCAGTCGCTCTAACATTTGCTGCGTGCCTATTAAAAGCAACTTGGTTTGCCTGGATTAGCTAACAGATTGTTCGAACAACACCAAATACTTATTCTATTTATATCCCTGACAGTTTGGTAGCTGCACTTTCCGCATCCACAATTGGGAATGATAAAAATATTTTAGAATCATCCACGTATGATTCAAGCGACGACTCCTTTGTCACATTGGGAAAATCAATAATGTATATGTTAAAAAGCAAAGGCCCGAGAATGGAACCTTGCGGAACACCTCGAGTTACCGTATGTGCTCGCGATGTCATCGATCTACGAATTGACTTCTGTCTGACAGGTAGCTTGACTTCTGCGTACGCATTGACTTCTGTCTGACAGGTAGCTTTTAAACCAATGCATTGCAAATTTGTAACATTAATTGATTGCAGTTTCCTGAATAAAATTACATGGTCTATGCTATCTGAAATGAATTTTATAAATCTAGTAGCTAATACCAAGGCAGTGACTTCCTTACGATCTATAGACTCAAGAATTGTTCTGTGATAAATATATTTAATGTCTCCTATTACCACTTTGGTGTTTTGTAAATTTTTTATTTCTTATCATATAATCCGTGAGTTGATTCAACACGCTAACAGATCTTGGATGCTGCTACCAACAAGGACAGTGGCCGGGGTGGTTATTATTTGGAATCTCGTAATATCCTTCCTTTACTGATGGGATAACTTCTGCTTTTTCCACGCGCTAGGAAATACAGATGTGAGCAGAGAACAATTGACAAGTTGTGTTAGTATAAGAAGAATACAAGGAAGAGCATTTTTGATGACTGATTTTGAAACTTTATCTAATTCTGGAGCTAGCCTATTCTGGAGCCTGGTTAGATTAAAACGACATAACGATTCTTTGTCTAGATAACCTTCAATTGGAATATGAAACTATTGATAATATGGGCATTGCTAGTAACATTTCATCAGGATATAGTGTTGGTAGATCTCTGTCATTTGAGCATATCATTCTGATGAAAACAACCATTTGGCCCGCTGACAGTGCAGTGATTAACGAGAATATTAATGTCCGTAGAAAGTCTATGTAAGGTATCGCAATATTATTTACCAAGGCTGCAACAACCGACAGTGAAGAATTTGTATACCCAAATATAACTCAAGTTAAGTTAACTATTGAGGGAGTTCTAATTTTGTCTACAGTCAGGGAATACCAAAATTACCCTTTTACGATGAAGCTAAGCGATTTTTCGGCACTCAGGATCTGAAAGATCAATTTATGACAATTGAGAAATTTTATAAGGATAAATTTACACCTTTGTTATTACACCTTTGTTATTGATCTAAAATCCCATGAAGACCAAGACAAGGTAGGTCATGGCAAGAGGATTTGAATACAGAAAATGGAGTACTACTAGAGATGAAGAAGACGTCACATGCAGGTATTCTCAAATGTAATATATTCGTTTTGTTAGATGGTTTAGTTAACTTTATAAATAACGATATTCAAAGCATACAACACTAGAACGTGTACAATATTATATGAACACACCATTTAACATGATAATTGTTGGAACGACTAACTGTGTTAAAACACAATACTTACTGGATATGCTAGAGAAAGAGTATAAGAATCCAAGAGTACGTGAATTCATTATACTCGTATGTCCAACATTTAGTTGGAATAGAACATACCAGGTTGGAAGTACATAAATGACACTGACGTTATACGTATCGAATGTAAACAGGTGTAAGTTAACGTTGATTAAACTCTACATATCGTATCTGAAATGTATAAGGGAACTAATAGCTTGCTAATATTGAATGATTGTGCTGCTAGTCAGGACGTTAAGACGGAACTAGGGAACTGGGTTATCTAGCTTTTTCTGCAAGACATTACATGCTATGAACTATTGCCATAACACAACAACTGAAATCAATCGCAAAACCTTATCCTGAAAACATAGATAAACTCACCTTCTACAACACAAATCGAAAGGACATGAGAACAATACTTGATGACTATCTCAATGGAGTTGATAGAAAGGAGACCACAGATATAATAAATAGGCTAAAAATAAACAAATATGCAAGATTGGAGATAAATCTTAGGCACCCATATAATTGTGACGTTATTATTCCGCAAATATAAAACATACCCTATTATATATAACATGCCAAAACACAAATGTGAAAACCCTGAAACTATTGACGAACTAGTTGCGGAGTTAGAGTCCCCAAATCAAACTATTAAAAACGAAAAAGTAATCTTATTGATGACGAAGAACCGCAAATTAAGAATGATAACACGCACCCGACTGACAACGATCAGCGACAGATTAATAACAATAAAAAGAGAGATGAGCTCTGACTGGTCGAAGATTGTGAACTACATAAGTCTATGGTTTACATTAGAAAGGAAAGTCAAAGGGTTATTGACAAGCTACATATCTACTAAGTATGAAAGGAAGAGGATGCTAAAGCCAATGAATTCATGGCAGACTTTCTCATTAGTAAATTTAAGAGCTGGGAATCATCTTAGGAGGCGCAACAACAACTAAAAATGTCTATGCCCATAAGACAAAACCGGAGGAGCAGATGGAGGAACCATGTGTGAAATAGTATTGGAATAGTTATGCTCTTCCAATCTACTCCAATTCCAGGGGAGGGTATGGCAAATCTAGTCCAGTACTGGGTTCATCATAGTAAAAATCCGCGTGAGGAACCCAACGCTAACAAGCTTTGTTTCGGTTCTATTTATTACCGTTACTTTGTTCTTTATTACTTCCACACGATGTGCTGTCATATTTCATGTGATTTCTTTACTTGTAACGTAGAGAGGTAGTGTGAGGTGATAAATTTCAAGATTCTCGCTCGAAAACACTGTAGTCACTACTGTCAACAACATACCACACGCGAACAGTTTTTTGCCTAGAAAAGGCAAAAATGAGCCCAAATCGGTAAATATTGACAAAATATCTACTGCTCTACATGTTTGCTACTTAAATTTGACAGTTAATGAGCCCAACACAGTGCAAAGTCCCAAGAACCGGGTGTGCGAAATCAAAAAGTGGCGCGATTTTTGTAGGTATAGAAATTCTATCTAGGTTATCTATTTTCAGATCAATGTGGTTATGTATACAAGATGGCGTCTTATTGACGATGTTATCACTAAAAAAGCCCAACTTTCAAACGATATAGTTTGTCGTGGAATTTTCTATAGTTTTTTAGTCAATGTGGCCAGTGGCGTAGCCAGGGGGGGGGGGGGGAGGGGCGGTCGCCCCGCCAATCGTCCGAGAAACCATTTTTTCAAAACGTTGAAATCCGGGTAGAAAATTGTTAGGGGGGTTATCTGATAGTGAAAGACGACCAGCTTTGGAATTTATCGTTAAATTAAGCGATTATTCGCATTTCCAATCTAAGGCAAATAAAGAATTACTAAAAAAGTCATTTCTATTTTCTATCAGCTTGATGGTCTCGTAGATTCTTCTTGCCCAAACGTCCAGAATGGGGGAACCCCTATTTTTCAGAATTTCAAAAACCCTATATAGAATTTTAAATTTCTCCGGTGGGGATGTCGTCCGACACCCCTTAAATGAGCTCACCCCCCCCCAAAGTCAGGGCCCTGGCTACGCCCCTGAATATAGCAGTTCAAACATTGCTGAGTTTATTTCGAGCTCCGCTATTTGCATAAACCTTAAAGATGCATGTTGGCCAATTTCACGATGTTTTGCATTATGTTTTAACTAATTACTATGGATTACATTATGGAACACGTCGAACTCACAGAAAATCATGCATTCATGTGGGGAATCACCTAAATGTAGAGAGATCCTACCAATGCTGGTGTAAAAATGTTGCTCATATATGATGCTGCTAATATCTCCGATCTCGACAATTATGAAATATTTACACAAAGTAAGTGAAAATTTGATGTTTTTATTCTCGCCTATATATTTTATAGTCGGATTTGGTCGCCATATTGAATTATAATTTGCATAATTTCAGCCACCTTGTGCCATATTTGTCGTAATGACTATATGCAAATTTGGAGCGATATGCCTTATGTAGGTGTTTGTGAATTACATGTTCATTCCTTCTTGTCCCCGCTTTTTTGTCAATTTGTAAGTGTCGTACCGGCATCGAATATACCTTTGACAATTTCAATTTCTGAAAAACATTCGCATAATTATACAGTAGCTCCGACAATATTCGTTCTTCTCGCGCTACGATCCAGGCAGTTGGTTTAGGCACAATTGAGAAATCCTAAAGCGTGGTTTCCATTTGGTCGTAACTGCCGCAGCAAGGTCATTCTCGACGATGTGATATAATCTGTATCTAAACCTTTTCTTTCGTGGGCTGTATTAGTTTAGATCATGCAGTGTACATACTCTATCACATCGGTTACATGGTGGTATTCACGACATATTCACGAATAAATGGAAAATAGGCTTTAGGATGCCTAAACTAAGTATTGTAACCATCCATCTGTAATCTTCCCAAACAAATAATAAATGTCTGATCGAAGACGAATCAGATTACCTTTGTGTTGACATGAATAGTTTTTGTCAGGTTTTTGGAGTATAAAAGGTCCCAGTTTACTCCGATTTGGGACTACTTTTTATTTCAAAAATTTAACTTTCTATCTTTTTGGAGTAGTTTTTACCCCAAATTGAACTAAAACTTCACTACACCAGGAGTAATTGTATTGGAGCATTGCCCTCTTTAAAAAATTCCAGTGAATTACACTCCTAAAGTGAAGTTATCTTACACTAGAAAAAAATACAATTATTTTTGATTCTTATAAAATCAGAAAAAATATATGAAAGTAGAACATTTCACCTCCAATGTTCCGAGTTCGACCCCTGTAAGGTAGACTCGAACTCAGTCCTCATGTGGAAAGAGTATAGTCAACGCTCTGCCGAAAGTCGTGGGTTTTCTCCGGGTACTCCGCTTTCCTCCCACGGGAATGTTGACAAGGTGAGATAGGTAATACGGGCCCACAGTAATTGGCTCACGCTGTTGTGGTGACCCTGCCATTATAGCGAAGTTAATAAAATAAAAATAAAATAAAATGAGTATTTAGAATTTATTATAAGTCATCGTGCTACGACTATAATGTCTTTTTAGAGTCGTGGCACACAACAATTAAAGCTGAATCGAATAACAACTCAACACCACTACCGGAACAGTATCGCATATTACCTAATTAATTAGACTTAATTCGGTCAATTTGTGTTTATGTATCGTATTACTTAATCAACGTTCTATAATATTCACATTTCACTTATCTTCCATTTACAGTATAGTATATCTTCATTTAATTGCTTTGTGCAAAATTTGAAGACATTTTGAATGAATACTGCACGTTTTTCGTGCGTTATTGTCAATGCTGCACTCAAAAGACTCATTGTTGCCAGATAACAAAAACACACGTGATTGATTTTGACCAATCGCGTGCGTAGAATTTGTGGAGTGAACAAAGATAATATATTACATATAGGTGCAACTCGTGTTTCTTCATTGTGCAGTAGAACCCCGCTAACTCGAACTCTCAAGGGAAACGAAAAATTGTTCGAGCTAGCGGGGGTTCGAGTTAGCGAGGTTGGTGTTAAATTTCGTTTATTAGGCTAATAATTAATAAGTTATACAGTAGAACCCCGCTAACTCGAACTCGCTTCACTCGCACTCCCCGCTAACTCGAACTAAATCCAATTTCCCCTGGATTTGATGGTACATTTTATAGTAATTTACTCCGGGTAACTCGAACTCGCTTAACTCGAATTCCTCGCTAATTCGAAAAAATTTCATTCTCCCTTGGTCAAATTTCCGGTTAACTCGAACTCTAATCTCCAAACGTGGATCTTAAAACCTGAAATGAAACTTAAATTTCATAATTCGAAAGCGTAAATTCGATTTAAACAACAACAGTTTAATCAATGTTATACATACAGTATAGCTTCAAACATTCATAACCTAAAATTTGCTTCCGAGCGAAATATGAGACAAAGTCAGCAGCAAAGGAGCATCAAATATTATTTGGAAGAAATACAAATGGATTGACATTAAAACTGAACCATAGAGATTCGTTGTTAGTTTTCTTGTTTCTGGTAAAGCACGGGTCTTTGTAAGTATTAGATAACACTATAACTATCTGTAAATTACATCGTAGTAGCTTACATTGTAAATAAACAATAAAACTACTATAACTTAGTAATTATTACCCCAATAAACGAAATTTAACACCAACCTCGCTAACTCGAACCCCCGCTAATTCGAACAATATTTCGTTTCCCTTGAGAGTTCGAGTTAGCGGAGTTCTACTGCAGTAGTTTTATTCTTCATTTACAACGTGAGCTACTACGGTATAATTTACAGATAGTTCTAGTGTTATCTGATACTTACAAAGACCCGCGCTTTACTAAAAACAAGAAAACTACAAACGAATCTCTAAGGCCAAGGTTCAGTTCTAATGTCAATCCATTTGTATTTCTTCCAAATAATATTTGATGCTCCTTTGCTGCTGACTTTGTCTCATATTTCGCTCGGAAGCAAATTTTAGGTTATGAATGTTTGAAGCTATACTGTATGTATAACATTGATTAAACTGTTGTTGTTTAAATCGAATTTACGCTTTCGATTTATGAAATTTAAGTTTCATTTCAGGTTTTCAGGTTCGCGTTTCGAGATTAGAGCTCGAGTTAACCGGGGAAATTTCAAATTTGACCAAGGGAGAATGAAATTTGTTCGAATCAGCGAGGAAATCGAGGTAAGCGAGTTCGTTACCCGGAGTAAATTACTACAAAATGTACTATCAAATCCAGGGGAAATTAGATTTAGTTCGAGTTAGCGGGGAGTTCGAGTGAAGCGAGTTCGAGTTAGCGGGGTTCTACTGTATATATATATATATATTGCATGCATGTTCTGATGATTAGTTGTAAGATTAGAGTTGCAGTCGGAAGGACCCACTGGAAAAGCTAACTTAGTGAAGTTAATTTATTCTGCTAACCTTGTTATTCTGCTAACCTGTACCTGTTGTTAATGTAGTCTGTCTAGTAACCGGTCAAAGAAGTAAGTATATATAGAACTTTGATTATGCAGCGATGTAGCGACGAAACGTTAGCAAATTGAATTTGATATAAACTTGAATTGTTTGATATGTATGGATTTAAAATAGCTTGCTGGGCATTAATACTCAGGTTGTTTTTGCATTGTGCAGTACCTTATGTGAGCGGGCATCTTTCATCTAGTTAAATCCTTGTTATCTTATTACAGAATGCACACTTAATTAAGGAGAGGGTGTGCCTGAAATCGGCGGTTTCAGGATGCTCAAATTTGGAAGCCAAATGGAATATATTATATTTAGCCAGATAAAACCATATATCATTGGAAAGCTAATTACACAAGGAATTCAAATATTCTAGTTAAAAGGTTCTATCTGACAAACAGTTTAATATTTTCTACCTTAAAGCATGATCATTCTTTCCGGATACTGGGCCATGCTTGACAAAAGATATCTGTGCCGATTTACAGTAAAAACATATTGTTTTTTAATTTTTGTGGGCTTCAAAGAGTGCAGAATGTACTAAGCGATGGGATTTTTGATATTCCACATAGTCTTTCCATCACATGGTCACAAAATATAAGCTTAATTTATCGCAGAAATTTTTAATGTTTTCCCTGTCCAAATTTGTAGCAATTTACCCTATGCCAAATTCCATCGCTTAAAACGCTTACCTAGTTGGGCTTTAGCTACCCTGAACATTTGAGCAAAATTGGTAAAATCCCTGCCGAGATATCTTTTCTCAAAGCTGGAAATTACCACATTTCGGGAAATTAAATTTAAAGTTTTATAATACAATACTGCAGCTAAAAGTCATAAACAGTCGACAAATTTGCAACTTAATTCATAACAAAGAAAAGTCCCAAAAGAGAGGTGAATCCTTTTTTGCCCATGTACTGTCAAAACTGACTGTCACATCAGTAATGTCATCACTGTCCTTGCTCGTGTCGCCTGGATCCGGATCAGCATCGTCTTCATCTTATAAGTTTTCTCAATTTCTCTCCAGCTTTCAATAGCTCAGCCTCTGCTTCTTGTGCTTCCAAAATAATATTGACTTGGTTGTAATATGCCTGTTTTGATATACATGGCATGTTCATGATGCCACAAAATGATGACAGTGATTCATAACCCCCCCCAGTCTCTAAAGAATGGTACACATACAACTCTTCACAACAAATGATCGACCTTTATCTGTTGTGGTTGTCGATGTAGGCTTTTTGTGGAACTGTTACACTCTGAACACTCCACTGAAAAATCAGATATCAAGCCAGCCCTACCATCAGTATTTTCACTAAGACCAAGTTGACCTGAACTACCACCATGCCACAATCAACATTTGGAAAGTATTTCAAGTAAATTCATTTAAAATAAATATATCAATTAATATCTTAAAAGCAGAAGTTACCTAACTTATAATATCTTAAGCAGTAGTTATTTCGCTCATTGTAAGCAAACTGATCAAACAAAAAGGCATTTAAAATAGTAACAAACCTTCTGGACATTTATCAATATCTGGCAACGTGGCTGACAACAGGTGTACATCAATAAGTCGGTAACTACTGCTCACACCTTCTTCATTTTCAGCATCGGAGTCACTAGATGAGTGATTGCTAGTTGAAAAATTAAACCCTTCGGTCGGTAAGTTTATGCCTAGACGCTCCCCAACTGGGGCAGATACTTCATCCAAAGTATTGTCGGTGGTCTCAGTGCACGAGCTTGTTGATGGCTGTTCATCTTTATGACAACCAGGTTGATTCTCGTCTTTTGACCACGTTGGGACTCCAGAAAAGCCTTAACTCCTTCTTTTGTTTTTGTATTTACTTCTATATCTTTCTCGCCAACCATATTTTAAATAAAACAACACAAAAGCAGTCGATTTTCGAAAGTTTTCTAGTCACCCAGCGTTGTAATATAGCAATTTCCAAAACAAATATGCATAATGGCAAAAATACGCATAGCCAAAGCATGCAACCGCTGCTAAGTATTAAATTCTCACATTCGTAGAAAAAATACTTGTCTAATTAACATTCGCGTGCTGTTGCGCAGAGTATTTGTAGTGAAAGTTACGTCCTACGCTTTTAATAATTCAGAGAAAATTATACCCATTGCACAAACATATAAAAGAGGTATGTATCTTTGTGCTAACCAACATTCAGAGTTTCAATTTATATATAATATATATTATAGACTAATTAGGTATCTGAAAATTGAAAGTGAACGCTTTCGATTTAATATCTTGTTCCGACTCGAACATTACGGACAGTGAACCCCTTCGGCTGCAACATTATTATTTACGATGTGTGTATACAGTAGTGAGTTTGTTAGATCTGCGATTTATATCAAATAAGACGCTAGAGGTCAGCCATTAAACCAGGAAATGTACGGAATTTTGTGATTGCAATACCACATATGCTCGCCACCATTTTATAAACTCCTCAAATAAAATACTCTTGCTGTCTAGCGGGCATATCAAATTTAAGCTAATCCATCGAGATATAACGAGCAAAGAGAAAAAGTGCAATTGCGCATGCCAGAAACCAAGTGAATGTCCTATGTCTAATAACTGTCTTGCAAAATCTGTTATCTACCAAGCCACGGTGAAAACATCTGACAAACGGCTTTGACCTCGTAGATCACAATGTAATTATTGCAGAACTTGAAAATCTTGAGGTCCAACCTTTCATAAGTAAATGGATTTAAAGATTTCTTAACCGATCGTGAACAGTGCGTTAGACTCGGCAATTCGATATGTCGGCACCCTGCAGAATTTTTGTTCATTTTTCACTTGTGATCTAAGATTGTTTATTTTTCAATATTTGTACAAAATGAATGTGTATGTGCGTGGTCATGCTGAGATATCTCTCGCAATATTGCTCCATTGGAGGGAGGAGCGGGCAAATGCACCTCACATTCACTTGTGATATTATTGTGGGCAAGGAACATACTTTTGTATTTCAGGTCACATTAGTTATATTTATATGTAACTTGATCGCACTCAGCAACCAGCAATCTGTACCTAAATATGTCAAAGATTTCGTCATTTCTTATTTTGTTTTTATTAATGTTTTTATTAACAAAACTACCGCGATTTATTTGCGTATTTTGAGGAATATGCGACGAAGCGTAGCGAAATTATCAGTTGTGAAAATATTACACGTATGCACAACAGTTCATATATGTAAACTCATAATTTGAGTTTGTTTTTGAGGTATGCATGGTGTTTTTTCAAAGGGGAACCGAAAAGTCCCTTTTTATGCATATTAAACAAATTACTAATAGCCTAGATTGGTATATTTTGTAGTGCGAGTTAAAATGGTGTTTTTAGCTATAGTAATATCACTTGCGTTTGCGACCACTCCCACATGCGTACATTAGTACATAGTAGGATAAGTCTTCTAATTCAATGGTATGAATTTTATTTGATAACCCTTCATTTGTTATAATTTTGATCACCAAGTTTCATCCATCAATGGAAAATAAATTTACTTTTGTTCTCATTTGTCTGACACATGCAGGGTCTTTGTTTAGTTTTCAAATAAAAGGGTTTTCAAGTGCATATTCTGCCTGTCCATCTTTCAGATCATAACATGTATGTCGTGCGTAAATTTACAACCTCAAAATATTTTTTCCGTAGCAATCGCCTTCGCAATCTTGAGCAATTTTCTTCCAGAAGGGATTTTTTGTTTTCCTTGTCGCAAATTTCATCGGCATCATGATTTTCGCAAATCCAAACATATATGTTGGTGATATGCATTCCGCTCTACAGTATTTTGTTTAGAAACCTCTTTAGGATAATTCAGGATTGATTTTATTCAGTTTTCGTCGCTAGGCAAGTGTCTGCATCGGGTTAGCCGTTTATCTACTGCGTATTATGATTTTAAGAGTTTTGTTGAAAAACTGATATTATTTTTGTGCTTCTCATATAGTTTGTCACCCAAAGATCTCTAACGTAGCTGAAATGGATTTAAATAGTTATGCGAATATCATTATCGTGACAACTTTGGTACCTGCTGCTGTCATATTTTTCTTTGGTTCCATTGTTTGGTGCTTTCATAGAAAAAGCGAAGCGTTAATGCTCATCGTCATGAAAGGCATCATCACCAGAAAAAATGTCGACCGCAGACCAACCTACTTCTTCTGCAACAGGAAACTTCCCTCATCAAGTCGAAAACATTTTTTCTTCCAATCTCTCCTGATAATTTCCTCATGCGTCCAGCTCTTCTTTCTTCTCGCCATTGCTGATGTTACCTACCAATGTATTCACGATCCAGACGTAGATTGTTTTAAAAAGAAAGATGATGTGAAATTATCTGACACCTATGCATACGATGCATAGGCGTACGGGCACCGTTTCAACTGGGGGGGGGGGCAAACAACACTTGCCCGAATTTTCAACTGACCTATTAAATAAGTTATCTAAAAAAGATAACTGTCTCGTCCATGTCGTTTACCAAAAGTGTCAATTATTTGAGCGATGTCATTCTTGATGGTAATGTTAGCATAGGCACGTTGATCAGTGCAACAGAATATAATCTTTTCTGGCCCATTGTTGAGCGAAGATAAGATTTTATGCGTCGCAATCCACTGAACGACCTTTCAGCGGAGCATGATGTGGCAGGAATGGATGCCAGTATGGTTGCCACCTCATATAGTACAGGTAGTAGGTCGCATAATCCATCTTGAAACATTCTTTCGACAATCCCTGCAGCGGTTTTTGCTCGAGAGCTGATATCGTTATTGACAGAGTTTTGATACATGCTCTGTTCAACTTCAAGAAGTTCTTTATCAACTTTGTAAAATTCTGCTACTACTTCAAAGCTTTTATCCGAAGGGTGCTCGTTGAGCACAACGTCACCCAAAGCACACAAGATCTCTTGATCATTGCTTTCAAATCGTGATTGCATTTCGCTGAGCACTTTGTCCAGGGATCGATAGAATGTATTGATGCGATGATGAGTTTGGGTAGTGATCACATGCGCGGTATTCGAAGATGCTGGTTCACCGATAAGTGCTTGCAAACGACGAGATGGTTTGTTTCGAGGTGCTCTTGCTTCTTTAAATACAAAATCAGATTCTTTGATGTTACTCTTTATTTCATCGGACATAACTTTTGCTCTGTTCCACAAGAGTTCTAAGCATTTTTCATTACGACAGTTCCGCAGCGTCTTCATGGTAAGGTCAGCGTTACGTTTGGCAGTAATAACGTCAATGTCTTTTCCTTGCAGATATTTACTTAAACTCTTTGTATTTAACAATATCACCTTTAAAAGGGTCACACCGAATACAAAATCAAAGTCACAAATGGCATTAATAAGAGCACGGCTATCAGTGTACGTTCTCTTATCCTTGTCATTTGCAAAAATAAGAAGAGCTTTGACAATTTTCGACATTTGTTCGGTAACTACTTTTACCGCTTCCCATCGGCAAGACCATCTAGTGTCACTAAGAGACTTAAGCGTGAGAACAAGGTGATCACTATCTACCTCAAGAGACTGAAACAAGGCATGTCGTTTCGTACTTCCTTCTAGGAAATTGTAGAGACTTTGTAATGTCCCCAAAGCGTTTCTGAGTGGTTCCATATCATTCATGGTATCTTGCAGTGCCAAGTTTAGAACATGCGCGTAACAATGTACATACACCCCTCGCGGTGAGCATTCCTTCATTCTTGCTGCTACGCCTTTTCGTACACCGCTCATATTGGATGCACCATCGAAGCATTCACCCACAATGTTTTCCAACTTTAAACCATACTCAGTGATCACTTTCTTTACAAGTTTAAAAAGAATTTCCCCTTCAGTTGACTCCGTTGAAAAAAATCCAACGAATGTTTCCAATGTTTTGCCATCCAAAACATGTCTTAAGCAAATTGATACTTGCTCTGCCCGACTAATATCTGACGTTTCATCCATAATTAGAGCAAAGTTTCGGCTTAAAAGCACATCGTGAGTAATTCGCTCAATAACAAAGCTGGAAATGATGTCCAAAATTTCGTTTTGTATGGATGGCGACGTCCACTGGGCGTGACACTTTAATTGACTCTGTAACTTCTCTTTAAGCCAGGGAATGTCTTCACATCTGAGATGCAATAGTTCCAATAGATTACCTCTGTTTGTGTCAGACATTTCACTGATATTTTTTCTGTTCTCTTCATGCCCTCGTAAAGATACGCTTTGCTGTGCAGTATAAAATATGCTGGTAATGATAACACGTAAATACTCCCGATTCCGTTGAACATCTTTTTGGTGGGCTTCCACTAACTGTTTCATTACCGATGTTTTGTGGTTTTCGTTTATCCTTGAACTAATCCACCTTGCTACTGCGTCTTTGTGAACTCTGCTTTTTGCATGTTTTTTCAGTCGGTCACTTTTTTTCCAATTATCAAAACTGAACGTATTATCTGCCATGAACTCTTGGCACGCAAAACATACAAAATGGCGTTGTTCCATATTATAGCTAATCCAAGGATACGTGTTATACCACTGTGGATTAAAATCTCTGCTTGATTTTTCATGACCGAATTTCTTTCGATTGTATTCTTTCAGTATAGGATGATTAGGCATGCGCGGTGACATTAAGGAAGGTATTGAAGGCTGATTGCTTTGGAAATCCACCCTTGAGTCGTGCAAGTTAAAAGAGGATCTCGACGAGTTAATTGAAGGCTCATTGCTACAACAGGCTTCCACTGATTCTTGAGACCAATGATTAATGGTGAAAATTTCAGCTGAACTTTGCACGTTTAATGATGGGGTTTGGGACTGATTTAGCTTGGTATCATCGAAGGACATTTCCAAGTCTGATAAGATGTTTGACGACTGGTTATGACACTCAACGACTTCGTTTGCGTCCTCTGATTTTTGAGATTGTACAACAGTGATCTTCTCTGTTGGATCTTGTAATTTGGCTGACGACTGATTTTAATTACCGTTTTTGTCCAATGGATGTGCATCATGTGCAATATCTGAACAGGATATTGACGAACAGGAGGTACTTTCACTCGCTGTCGCATTAACCATCGGACGCTTAGGGGGTTTTGCACTGCTAACGAAGAAGCTATTAATTTGTAGCTGATGTTCTTCAACCACAACGCTAAAATTTACTTTTTCACCATTGTGTACCATTTTTATATGACCTTCTTTATAGTCTGAGTCAACTTCTTTTTTGCGCGTTAGGCAAGTCACTCGTTGACGATAGTGCCGTTTACGCACCGCTTTTCCGTTACTAGCCGAAATGTCACAATGTTACCCACAAACCTGGAAAAACCGTGCAATAACAACTTTACGATGAAGGACGCCAATCCTATAGTTTTGTACTTTAAAACATTTCTGTTATTCAACTTATTTCGGGCTTCATTAGTTTAAAATTTTTAGCATGGCTGAAAAACGTGATATTTAAATGCTTGACTTTGAAATTGCACTTAAAAACCTATTAAGCGACATAAAAATTCCTGTAACTGCAAAGTTTAGTGAGAAATATTTTAAAATAGGAATATCATAGCCATGTAAAGTTTGTAAATTTCATATATGTATTGGCATTTCATCTACTCGTATATATTAGCATACATTTTTCTACGGTATGTTAATACATATACATCCGGAGGAAATGGGTGTTCATTCAACTTTTGCAGCAGTTTATAAACTGTAGAAATTTTACATGTCCATAATATCCCTATTATACAATATTTTTTCACTAAACTTCGCAATTATGCTAATTTTGGTCAGCTTTTTTTCAACTGTGGAGGCGATTTAACTGATTTTCATTTCTTCGCTTGTATTCAAATTTTTGAGATCACTAAGTAGGCCTATTTAATTGACTTGCAAAGATAACACAAAAATTCAAATTAGAATTCTGTGCGAATAAAATAGACATTAAATCGTACAGATAGTAGCTGAAAAAATCTGTTATTTTTTACCTCACCTTAATCTCTCTAGTACATCCAATTTTTATTGAATACAGCAGTTTTTGAAGAGGAACTAAAGCAAACTGTGGTGTCACTACTTATTATTAATCACATACAAAGTTATTTCAAGTTTTCATTGTGAATTGGCCTGCTATACTTCATGTTTCAATGCCAAAGAAATTTCAAAGTTAATTAATTCTAAAATTTAGTTTTCAACTTTTCATACACACTGCATGATAGAGCTATTTTTGCCCGAACGTTTGTGAATCTTTTGCCCGAATAGCTACATCACAGAAATTTTTGGGGGGGCAGCTGACCCCCCTGCCCCCCCGGCCCGTACGCCTATGATACGATGAATCGCCCGTGAACTGTTCATCGATATCGAGTGACGACTTCGTCATTTGCTACCGTATTAGTGCGTTTGATCCCGAGAAAGCATTCGTTGGCGCCGCTGCTGGATATGTATTGTTTAAAATGTTAAATTTTGTCTTTCTTCTCGTGTCGCATTTCATGATTTGGATGGCACAAAAGGTTAAGTGGGGCACTTTCTTGTGCTTTAAGATTGTGGTCGTTTTGATCATTTTTATTGTGCTGTTTGTTCCGCTCATTTTGAGGGTATATGTGGACGAAACATTTGTTTACAACAAAGAGATGATAATACTTAAATAGTAGAAGAACGTGGAGAATTTGTTGAACACCAATAATAGTCTAAACAAAACGTTTCCTTAAGCTGATGTTAATGGCATGTTTAAATATCAGCACATAGGATGGCAGAGTCAAGTATATACAGTACATTAGTCGTAGGAAAATGAATATAGTATGTGTCTACCTGTATGAACTATAGCTTGATAATCGAATTGATGATCGGGTGGTTTGTCGAACGATTGATACAGCCCATGCAAAGATTGTTGAAAACTAAGAATCTTCTTGTCTTGACAAAATTTCAAACAAGGTGTTAAAAATGGCGGCACGTGATTGCACCTTCCTCTAATAAAACCAAAATTTTCGCTAAATCTTTTTATATTTGAATACTCATAAACGAGTGGAAGAGACTAATAGCATCACCGGTTGATAAGAATGGCGCAAAGCGTGAGCCGAGTAATTAAAGGCTGGTATATGCGATCGGAACGGTTTCGATGATCTTTGAGAAAACTGTTTTCGACCAACTTAAGAGATATTTTAACGACAACAACCCTTTGACTGCCTGTCAGTCTGGATTTCGTTCACTACATCGTACGGTGAGAGCCTTGTTGGGTTACCGATAGCTGATCGGTTAATATAGATAATGGCTTAGTTATAATGGTTTGTCTTCATTCATGTGAAAAAAAGCTTTTGATACGATTGAGCATCAAATTATTTACAGAAACCAAAGAATTATACCAAATTGCAAAAATGTAAAGTTACTGTTCTGCCCTCAAGTTAGACGTCAGTAAAGTGCGGTAGCCCGACTGGCTCTCAAATTTGACACGAGTAAAGTGCGGTATACTTTAATTAATCAACTTGTACATGGTCATCTCTGAACAGTTTGTAATCGAACAAACTTTTAAAAGAACGAGTAAATTCTTCTGTGTATTGCTCAACTTTTTCAAAGAAATAATCACGCATAGTCGGGCCAAAAGTAAACTCTGGAATTTCAGTTCGTTTTCAGTTCGATGAACTAGTGAGTTCATCCAAATAGATCATTAGGGTTGGAAAGGCTAACTTAAAGTTTGATATATTTCAATGACAGTTTGCTGTATAATATATCAAATTTTAAGTTAGCATGTTCGATCAAAGAAGGCAACTAGCTTTTTCTTCTTGCTACGTGGTAGTCGCGATAAAGTATCTGAGGCTGCTGCTGATATATTATACCCACATCTATGATATGCGTGCCAATTTTTTTCGCCACCATCGCTCAACTGAATGCCACGGTCCTTAGAAATTAATTTAACTCACCGACATTATACTTTTTTAAACTCTCCGGCTATTTTACATGCTTCTTTTAAATTTTCCATTGGAACCAGTCTGTATCAATTGGCGGAAATCAGAAGTGGGCTCTCTGATCGAGTGCATCCGAGTTAGATAATTTCTTAAAGAGAAGACTTGTTTGAACGAGGTACGCGTACTATACTACTCATCGTCAGAGTTTAATCCAAAAATATTTCTTATTAAATTTTAAAATGCACTTCTAAATCATTCCAACACTAAATTTTTCTTTGATTAACGGTAAAACTCGCAAATTTTTCGATATTTTCTTCCTGACCATTACATATTTCTCGTATTTCTCGTTACATAGTTGACGATGACCACATGCATCTCTTTTCTATTATGAACTTTATATAGAATATAACGACGAACTGACAAGCATTTACACGAACGACAAAGATGACGGATAGTCTGAAGACCGAGAAAGCACCAAAGACGCACTGGCAAATGACGTAGACCTCGAAAAGACACAGTCGATCACATGATGGCTTGACACATCGGATCATTCCGACGAGCCCGAAACATTCCCGAATGCCCAACGAAGCGACACTATAGTAAAGAAAATGAGAACGCGGGAATATATGAAAACACGTCGTGGATTGAAGTTTTACAGAAACTTTTTCCGAAACAGTCTTTCTATGTTAGAAATGATTTTGAAGGCTTACGACAATGATTTAGTTCGAGCCACCGAATCACTGATCCTCGAAAATGGTATGCTTCGATTTCCAACTCCTCCGGTGAGTCCCAAAGATTGTACGAGTCCGTCGATTTTTGTTACGTCTGAGTCCGAACAGTCTCCGAGCGACGCCCGATTGTCAGCATTTTCACCAGTGTCGATCACAATAGCCTTAATAGTCATAGCACAATAGTCTTAGCCTTATTCACGTCCAGTGTTGCTGCCCACTCTACCTTCACACGTGATACCACCATTTACCCCTGCTATGTTTTCTACTCGCTCAATGATCAGGCCTTACATTCTCCCCCGGCGAAATCATATCAGCATGCCGCTTCGTCCGTATATGAGACCCCATGCTGGGGGAGGGGGGGGGGGTTAATGCTTCATTCTGCAAATGGACGCAAGACGCGCACGTGCAGTAGATGTTCGCCTTCAGATCAGTTTAATAATATAATTTAATATACTGTGAAGTAGTACCGTGTCTAAATAAAGTTGAAGTTGAAGTTGAAGTTTCTAGTCATTGTGGAAAATCCTCGAGAATGCGTGTTTGTGTACACATTCTGTGTGTGTATACATTGTAAAATTAGGTTGTTTTTGTGAAATATATGTTAAAAATGCAGTAAAACTGTTGGATTCAGTGTTTGTGAACTATTTGTACTCGCGTAAAAGGAAAAAGTAAGCCTTAGTTATCGGAGATTACGGTTGATAGACTCGATGGTTTCTTTTCTCATTCCCGTTCAGCGATGTTGAGTTATGCGACCTGCTGGTTTACTGCATTGCAGTCATTAAAGTTTAACCGGAGCAAATAAGCGAGTTGAAGAGAAGTTACGCAAACTCTCGCTTCTCAACTCTCATCCATAGTGTGATCGCGCCTAGTTAGATTATTTCATTCTATTTTTAACTTCCCATCTCCTCCATATGGCTTCGAAAAGGAATCGGTCAAAATTAATCTGTCGTTTTAACTTCTTGTGCTTGTATTTCATTTTATCCGTAATGCCATGGCGCTCAAATAATTTTGCTATTATTTTTAACCAAAAAAGACTAGTCAAGAAAAAATTTTCAAAACTGACAATCGTTGAGTTTTCTTATGTGAAACATTAGGTTTTTAGATGTGTTTCATGATTAAGAACAATGATTATGAACAAATCCTTTTAATAAATCTTCACCAGCAAAAAAGCATATTAATTTCAGGGTCCTGTTTTTATTTCCCAGCTCAATTTTGACTAAATCCCAAAGCTCAAGGGAGTAACCATCAAGTTTGACAGCACCATTAATGATAGTGCTGTCGAACTTGATGGTTACTCTCTTGTTAGACGTGATCGAGTTAATAAGTTGGAAGTAGGCGTGTGTGCATATGATAAATCATCTATTCCTTTTAAAGTATTGCCTGATTTATAAGATGAATGTTTCGAAATCGAATCCCTATGATTATATTTAAGATCGTATAAACTTCCTCGATGTTTTTCATGCTTAATAGTGTGTGTTATTCATCATCCACCAGCTAATGACAATAATACCCTGATCGACCATATCACTTCAAAACTGGATTTAACTCTTACAAAACACCCCAACGCAGGAATCGTTTTGGTCGGTGACTTTAATATATGTCCGGTTTCATTATTATTTAGACATTTCGGGCTTTAACAAATCGTCAAGCAACCCACAAGGAAAAACGTTACCCTAGATTTAATTCTCACGAATATGTCTGACTGGTGCAATTCTACATCAGTTATTTCCCCTATCAAATTAAGCGATCATAACTCTGTGGTATGTACCCTTAACAGAAGTCTAGCTAAAAACGTGACCAATAAAGTGACAATTAGGTGTAATAAGCATGTTAATAAGGCAGTTTTCGGAAAATGGTTAGCCATATATAATTGGTGCACCTTGTATCGTTCTGTTACATGTGAAAACAAGTTAGATATTTTCATGAAAGTCATTAATACTGGGCTGGATTCTTTTTTTCCATGTAAAGCTATCAAACTACATATACTAATGATAAACCATGGGTGACGCCTGAATTTAAAGAAATTATTAAAGACAGGCAAAAAGTGTATCATGATGGAAAAATCCAAAAGTACAACTATTTACGCAATTTAGCAAACAGGGAAAGGAAACAACTAAGGTCCAACTATCTCGATAAGAAAATGGATCAGCTTAAATCTAACCCTAACCTCCAAAAGTGGTGGGATTGCGTAAAACAACTTGCTGGGTACCCAAAGAGACGGGCAATATCGTCCAGGGTTCTAGATCATGAGATTTTTACTGGGGATGCTTTAACAAATAAAATTAACGACTTCTTTACATCCAATACCAATGAAGTCACACCATTACAGCCAGAACCTTCCGAAAATCAGTTTGAATTTAACGAATGCTACATCGAACCTCAATTTATTGTTGATCAAGAAAGTGTGTTTGACAAACTGTCTAATATTTCTATTTCGAAGGCTCAGATGGCATACCAAATTGGGTCCATAAAGATTACGCGTATATCTTAGCCTTGCCAGTTGCCTCACTGTTAAATGTTTCGATACAGCAACAACATGTTCCCACAGTATGGAAGAAAGCGGAAGTTATTCCAGTTCCCAAAACATCAGTACCTGCAGATATTACAACCGTCCTATTTCCTTGACACCTACCTTATCCAAAATTTATGAATCATTTGTATCCGATTGGTTGATTAGTTCAATCAAAAATAAAATCGACAAGAGGTAGTTTGGTTCTCTGAAAAATTCTTCAACAACCCATAATTTAATTAGTTTGGTACATCACCTTCTAAAGGAAACCGAGACGTCAAAATGTGCCGTAAGAGTATTTTTGCTTGATTTTTCTAAGGCATTTGACTTAATAGACCATGACATTTTGCTACGCAAGTTAGTAGATTTAAACGACTATTCTTAATTGGATTAAAAGTTTTTTAACTGAACGCAGACAATGCGTGAGGCTGGGTAGTTGTTCCTCGAGTTGGAGAACGTTAAACGGAGGAGTGCCACAAGGAACTGTTTTAGGACCTGTTCTTTTCCTAGTGATGATAAATGATCTTCTTGCCAAATGGCCTGATAGATGGAAGTACGTTGACGATAGTATCGCTGCTGAAAGTGCCATGCCGGATTGTAACAGTAAACTCCAGGATCTTGTAGATTATATTTATAGCTGGACTGTTAAAAATAATATGAAGTTAAATGTGACTAAATGCAAAGAAATGGTTGTCGACTTCAGTAAGGGAAAGCGGAATTTTCCATTGCTAGTAATCGATAATATTAAGGTTGAACGTGTTAATTCTGCCCGAATTCAGGGCGTAATAATATGAATTGGCGTGAGCACGTTACTAAAATTCTTAAGAAAGCAGGAAGAGATTGCATATGCTTAGGTTACTGAAACGAGCTAACGCCGACATAAACTTTGGATTACCACAAAGCCAAGCCAGGTTTGAGTTTCGATCAATTCTCATGATCAATTTATCACTAATTAACTATCCTGATAAATCTATCGCTACATTTATGCATGTCTGCATGTCTTGCAATTTTGTATAAAGAATGCTTATTTTCCACTTTCCGTGTTTTCCCCCTTTATGAACCAACTTTTCTGAACAGTGTGTTCCGTTCAGGCCAGTGACAAAATCCAATGCATTTTTGGTGAAGTTGGAGGATAGCATATTAACCTCGAAGATTATGCGAATGGATTCCCTATTTCCTGCAACATTTCGTGTTGGTCATGGTCTATTGATTGGAATGAACACCGAGATTACGGAAAGCTGTACTACTATGGTGTTCACACAAGCCTCCGCGCGTAATTTGCCCAAGCTGGAAAATTATTGCGAGGATATAAGTATCCTATTACACCAAAAGTAAGTCACTGACTCGTATTTTGTCTTTTCATGATAAAAAATCATTGGACTCTCTACTTCCTGTTGTTGATATGCATATTTATTATATGACTTAATAAAATGGTGCAAGCTGGTTGGTTGATTACCGTTCTGAAAAAAGTCCTTTTGTCATCTCAAGGATTTCATCGGGCCCACACGTAAAATCATTATACAAATAAATTATAAAAAGAAGCAAAAGCTTATTACGCCGTAGTCCCCGTACCTAAATAAAGAAGAAAAACGGCCCAAATCCCACATTTCAAGGCGACGATAATGCCGAACTAAACAACAACCGGAAAATGTTCGACAAACTGTTCAGAACATGTCGCAAATATGGTTTTTACAATATTTTAATGGCTTTATTTTGCATGGGACTCTTGCAATTGTTGTTTATCACGAAAAAAGTCGATCATTTATTATTTCTTTATAATTATATATGTATTTATTTAGATTAAATTTAATTTTATAATTGGAGCAATTTTATTGTTGTGTTAGTGTTATATAGGGCTGAACATTTCGGGCAGCAAAATTGTTTGAATTGTTTCCTGATCTTTTTACAAAGTCAGCACAAATTCCAACGTAACAAAGCCATATAATAAATCCCTTGTTAACCTCCTTTGCGCGATCTGTGCGGGAAATTGCTTTAGGGTTTTTTCGGTTTTTAAACCACCGAGCAATATATTCCCATGTACACCCTGCCCCGGTTAATAACTCCTTATTACAACACTTTGGAATTCTTGAGGGTTTAATCTTGCCTTGTTGATTAGTAAGTGAATTCTGGGCCTTTTCTTCAGGGTATTATCATGCAGTCATGTTGACTGGGGGTTAAAGGGAAATAGCAACATAATTTTTTATCGTCTCATTTAAAAGAGTCTCCAAAACAATCTACAGAAGTCTATTACAGAATTTTTATACCTGCTTTACCTAATGAGATATTTTGATTAGAATTATGAAGTTTTCCGCCATCTTGGATATTTGTTGATATGCATAATACGTCACAACTGGGGTCACGCTATTCTATTTTCGTATGAAACAATGATTAATATGCGCCCATAGCCGCACGTACTGTAAGTGCTCTCGACTAAAACGAACTGAAATGGTTTTAAACAATATTTGATTGTTTGTAGGTATTTGGGAGCAGCTTTAAATGGTTTATCGCTGTTGTGACGTCACCAAAACATAGTTTTGTTGCCATTTCCCTTTAAACTTTGAGTTTCTCCACACCTTCAGAAATACTGGTACAACGACAGTCCTGTCGCCACTTACCTCTATTGTTTACTTATGGGACGAACCTGGTGGGGATCTTACGTTACTTTGGCAACCTGAAAACTTTCGAAAGAACTTCCTTTAAATAAGGTATTCAGTTAAAACCTTGATACTTTTGTAACACCAATCTCTATATAAAAAACAAAAGAATTTGGGAATGGAACAAAAAGAAACCAACAGTGAAAGCTTGAAGCACATGAACTGAATATGTCAGAAATATCAACAGCAATATATCCTATAATAAATGTGGTGTGCTTTTTTCTCTTCAGGATGGTTTTGGAACGGTGATGCAGCACAGCAGGCGTAAAAAGGCTTCCAACGTGTCAAGTAGCATGAGCTGCATGGGAAAGTGTTCGTCAAAAAGGTCATCTGAATATGTTAAACCCACTGACCACGAGGCAAGCAGGCTTAGAATCGATTTGCCTAGCGCTGAGAAAACTTTTTTTTGGACTTCCTTCCTGGATGGTTTTCAGAGGGTCATAATCTTTACTGATGATCCTATATGCGCAAAGGAAACGATCAAGGTAGGATACCATTTAGGCATTCCAAAAGTATGCCCAATGTATATTGTGAGCCAGCAGTTATAAAATGAATATTGTTTGTGTTAATGTTATATTCACAAACTTTACCAATATAACTTACTCTGCACTATACATTTCAGCATTGCCAAGGAGAGCCTGTCTCAACGGAAATATTTTTATCACTGAATGGTGTTAGATTACCTTTGGTCAACCAAAAACAGATTGAGGTTGTTCATTTAGGTATTTCCAGGTATGTAATGCATCCACCCTTTCCAGACTTGTTACAATACAACATGCTACATGGTGCAATGAACTTTTCACTAATGTTGAAAAAAACTGCTATCAGTTCGAAAAAGACAAAATACGTCACAATCAAGATTTTTCACTGCATTAAATGCAGAACATTTTGCGCCATCTAAGAATGAGCTGTGAATGACATTTATTGGTATTTTTATAATTTCTCGGAAAGCAGTTAATGTAACATAATCTGTGTTTGAGCCACCATAGATTTTATAGTAAGACTGTGGTGCTTATAATTCTAGGTTTTTGGTATTATAGTCAGTAAAATACACATTGGTTTGATAAATATCCTATTTCATTATTTCATGTAGCTGGATGCGTGTGGGTGCGTTTCCCAAAGAGTTTTTATCTTTTTGCCCATTACAATTTTCTGCATTTGTAGCGCAACGTCTATTTGGGAGGTAGAGAAATCGCCGGAGAAATGGAAAGTTCTCAATGTGGAGACATCTTCTCTCTTAGAAGAAGCTTGGAGAAACAACATTCGTGTAAAAAAACTAGAGAAAGATGTCGAGGTATAACGTTGAACGTCGTGTCAATTATGAACATTATATTTTGAATACTGAACAATTTTGATACGAAGTATGGTGTGTGTTGTTGTTTATTTTCTATACAAGTAAACTGTTTGATGTCATCCATCACCATTTACTTACCCCGCATTGCTATGCCGATGACACAGAGTTACATCTGGCATTTAATCCACGTAGTAAGTAAGCAGCTTGCCAAAGTTAACAATGTCACTCTAACTATTGGTCAATCTGTAATTTCGCCATCCGAAGAAACCTATCAGGAACATGGGCGCTTGGTTTGACTGTACTTTTAACTTGAATCGTCATGTTAATAAGACCTGTAGAAGCGCTTGCATAACATAAGAAGAATTCGTAAGCACTTCAGCAGATAATCAACAGAGAAACTCATCCATGCCTTTGTCACCAGTTAGTTGCCTAAATAATTGCAATGGACTGTTGTATGGGCTGCCCGACAATGCTGTTGTCAAATTACAACGTGTTCAGAAGGCTGCCGCAAGGATTCTCTACTGTGCACCTCGGTTTAGCCATATTACTCCGTTGTTATACGAGTTACACTGGTTGCCAGTTAAGTATGGAGTTGAATGTAAGTTAATTATACTTACGTTTAAGAGAGGTTCAGATTTGGCTCCCAGTACCTCTACCGCTACCTTATTAATCTATCCGTCGACCAATCAGATGTGTCGGACCTACCCGATTAACCAATCAAATTGTGTAAAAATCAGGAAAAGGTAGCGGCAGCGGTAGAGGAATTCAAATCTGAACCTCTCTATATTAGGCAAAGGGGTTGATGACATCAGTTTCGTTAAGGTCGATTGTCTGCTAGGTTTTGAATGGGAAGTTAAAGAGATATGTGCTTTTATAGGTCGATTTTGATACTATGTCTTTGATCAAGCTTTATCGCGGCTCATTGAACAGACGATACGAGCCTGGGCTTTGGGTTCGTTATTCAGTGTCGATGAATTACGAGAATTTCTGTGTCAAAGTTCACCGTGTTCAGGTATTCTTCTTTATATTGCGTACGGTAGAGGATGAATAGAGATTACTGCTTGGTTGGCGAGTGCGTACGATCCAACCACGTAGTAATGTGTTTATCCCATACATATAGAGATTATTTAGACAAGGGAAGGCGATATCGAAGGCGAACAAGTCGAAACAAAATATTGAAGTCTCAAAGCAAATTCATACCGTTTATTTCATTATTATTTGGCCTAAATAGTGAGTCAAAGCTCTTCTTTTTTCTTTTTCATGTTTTTCATTCGAAAATTTCTTCTTGTTGACATAAAGCGAAATAACCCTTAATTTCGCGCCTTCCCCAACTCGGCGGCCTTGTTGTGAGCAAAATGGCTATCCGATTTTCTTTACTATGACAAAACTACACACCTCCATGGCATACAGTAGCGTAGCCAGCCCGATGATTTAGTCCCGCTATGCAAATAATTTCATGTCCATTGACTGCGAAGACAATCAATTTCTAAAGAAATGAATAATCATTATAATTTGAAAATAACATGAAATTTGCATAGCGGGACTAAATTGTCGGCCATATATATATATATATATATATATATATATATATATATATATATATATATATATATATATATATATATATATATATATATATATATATATATATATATATATATATATATATATATATCACCCTCCCCCCAAAGTCAGGGCCCTGGCTACACCCCTGAAATTAGCAGTTCAAACATTGCTAAGTTTATTTCGAGCTCCGCTGTTTGCATAAACCTTAAAGATGTTGGCCAATTTCACGATGTTTTGCACAGTATGTTTTGACTAATTACTATGGATTACATTATGGAACACGTCGAACTCACAGAAAATCATGCACTCATGTGGGGAATCACCTAAATGTAGAGAGATCCTAGCAATGCTGGTGTAAAAATGTTGCTCATATATGCTGCTGCTAATATCTCCGATCTGGACAATTATGAAATATTTACACAAAGTAGGTGAAAATTTAATATTTTTATTCTCGCCTATATATTTTAGAGTCGGATTTGGTCGCCATATTGAATTATAATTTGCATAATTTCAGCCATCTTGCGCCATATTTCTCGTAATGACTATTCAAATTTGGTGCGATATGCCGTATGTAGGTGTTTGTCACTTACATGTTCATTCCTTCTTGTCCCCGCTTTTTTGTCAATTTGTAAGTGTCGTACCAGCATCGAATATACCTTTGACAATTTTAATTTCTGAAAAACATTCGCATAATTATACAGTAGCTCCATGAATATTCGTTCTTCTCGCGCTACGATCCAGGCAGTTGGTTTAGGCACAATTGAGAAATCCTAAAGCGTGGTTTCCATTTGGTCGTAACTGCCGCAGCAAGGTCATTCAGTTCTCGACGATGTGATATGGTCTGTATCTAAACCTTTTCTTTTGTAGGCTGTATTAGTTTAGATTATGCAGTGTACATACTCTATCACATCAGTTACATGGTGGTATTCACGACATTCACGAATAAATGGAAACTAGGCTTTAGGATGCCTAAACTAAGTATTGTAACCATCCATCTGTACTGTTGTAGACTATCTCTTTTAGTTCCGAAGTTATTCGCAAAAATGTGCAAAATATAAACTGCTGATTCAGCAAAAGTTGCGACGTCACTAGTTGGGTAAATAGGTTTAATAAATACATAAACGAGCATAGCTCAGTTATTATTCAGTGAAACTCAACAAAATTTTGCACATGGATACTACATGACAAGAATCATCAAAAAACATTTCTAATTTTGTTGCCAAGGTAACACTGCCGTCCCCAGGCCCCTGATACGTAATTCCTATAACTTGTTGTATTTATCCACGTAGACATTTTTTTCGAACAATGATCTTCCCATTGAACTTTAGGCATGCATATGTATAGCAGACAAACTTCGAATATCATGTTGTTATGACCAGTTTCAGTATACAGCTATTTTATAAACATCCTGTGTGGAGCCTGGGGACGACAATGTTACCATAGCAACGACGTTAGAAATGTTTTTGGATGTATCTTGCAATGAAGTATCTGTGTACAAAAGTTTATCGAATTTGAGTAAATAATAACTGAGCTGTGCTCGTTTATGTATTTATTAAACCTACTTACCCAACTAGTGACGTCACAACTTTTGCTGAATCAGCAGTTTATATTTTGTAATTTTTGCAGATAACTTCGGAACTAAAAGAGATAGTCTATTACAGTAAACGGACAATCAACATACTTTTTTATGCTCTTTCACATGAAACAATAAAAATTTTTGTTGCCAATGTCCCTTAAGTTTTCATCCCTTAACAAGTGTCTGCATCGGGTTAGCCGCTTAGCTACTGCGTATTATGATTTTAAGAGTTTTGTTGAAAAACTGATATTATTTTTGTGCTTCACATATAGTTTTTCACCCAAAGATCTCTAACGTAGCTGAAATGGACTTAAAAAGTTATACGAATATCATTTTCTTGACAACTTTTGTACCTGCTGTTGTCATAATTTTCATTGGTTCCATTGTTTGGTGGTTTCATCGAAAAAGTGAAGCGTTAATGCTCATCGTCATGAAAGGCATCATCACCAGAAAAAATGCCGACCGCAGACCAACCTACTCGTCTGCAACAGGAAATTTCCCTCATCAAGTCGACGACATTTTTTCTTGCAATCTGTCCTAATAGTTTCCGCATGCGTCCAGTTCCTCTTTCTTCTCGCCATTACTGATGTTACCTACCAATGTATTCACGATCCAGACGTAGATTGTTTTAAAAAGAAAGATAATGAGTAATTATCTGACACCAATGATTACGATGAGTTGCCCGTGAACTGTTCATCGATATCGAGTGACGACTTCGTCATTTGCTACCGTATTAGTGCGTTTGATCCCGAAAGAGCATTCATTGGCGCTGCTGCTGGATACCTATTGTTTAAAATGCTAAATTTTTCCTTTCTTCTCGTGTCGCATTTCATGATTTGGATGGCAGCAAAGGTTAAGAGGGTCACTTTCTTGTGCTTTAAGAGTGTGCTCTTTTTGATCATTTTTATTGTGCTGTTTGTTCCGCTCATTTTGAGAGTATATGTGGACGAAGTCGAATCAGCTGTTCGAAAATTGTCCTTTACAGCATTTGTACAAGCCACCATCATTGGCCTAGTCGTCAACTATTTCGTGATATATCCTCCATGGGAAGAGTTCAGTGAGGCTGAAGAATATTATGGAGAGGTAACTTCAGCCAACAATGCTGGTGCACGTGAGAAGGAAATGGGCGAAACTAATGTAATTTAGAACTATTTTTAGAAAAGGCCGGTATAAATTCGCGCAAGATTCGAATTATTTTTGAGACAATAAAGCTGTTACTAAGCAATTATTACATAATATTATTAACAATGAAATAGCCTAAAAACTAAAATAACCCATTTAAAACATCATTTCCTTTGAAACCTTTATTTACAACAAAGAGATAATACTCAAATAGTAGAAGAACGTGGAGAATTTTTTGAACACCAATAATAGTCTAAACAAAACGTTTCCTTAAAATGATGTTAATGGCATGTTTAAATATCAGCACATAGGATGACAGAGTTAAGTATATACAGTACATTAGTCGTAGGAAAATGAATAGAGTATGTGTCTATGAAATATAGCTTGATAATCGAAGTGATGATCGGGTGGTTTGTCGAACGATTGATACAGCCCGTGCAAAGATTGTTGAAAACTAAGAATCTTCTGGTCTTGACAAAATTTCAAACAAGGTGTTAAAAATGGCGGCACGCGATTGCACCTTCCTTTAATAAAACTAAAATTTTTGATAAATTTCTTTGTATTTGAATATTTATAAACGAATAGAAGGGATTAATAGCATCACCGGTCGATAAGAATGGCGCAAAGCGTGAGCCGAGTAATTAAAGGCTGATATCTGTGATCTGAACGGTTTCGATGATCTTTGAGAAAACTGTTTTCGACCAACTTAAGAGATATTTTAACGACAGGAACCCGTTGACTGCCTGTCAGTCCGGATTTCGTTCACTACTTGGTACGGTAAGAGCCTTGTTGGGTTACCGATAGCTGGTCGGTTAATATAGATAATGGCTTTTGATACGATTGAGCATCAAATTATTTACCGAAACTGAAGAATTATGCTAAAACGCAAAAATGTAAAGTTAATGTCCTCCCCTCAAGTTAGAGGTCAGTTAAGTGCGGTAGCCCGACTGGCTCTCAAATTTGACATGAGTAAAGTGCGGTATACTTTAATTAATCAACTACATGGTCATCTCTGAACAGTTTGTAATCGAACGAACTTTTAAAAGAACGAAGAAATTCTTCTGTGTATTGCTCAACTTTTCCAAAGAAATAATCACGCATGGTCGGGCCAAAAGTAAACTCTGGAATTTCAGTTCGCTTTCAGTTCGATGAACTAGTGAGCTCGATTCATCCAAATAGATCATTAGGGTTGGAAAGGCTATATTAAAGTTTGATATATTTCAATGACGGTTTGCTGTAATATATCAAATTTTAAGTTAGCATGTTCAATCAAAGAGGGCAACTAGCTTTTTTTTTCTTGCTACGCAGTAGTCGCAATAGATATTGTATAAAGTATCTGAGGCTGCTGCTTATATATGCCACCCACATCTGTGCTATGCGTACCAATTTTTTTCGCCGCCATCGCTCAACTGAATGCCACGGTCCTTAGAAATTAATTTAACTCACCAACATTATACTTTTTCAAAATCTCTGGCTATTTTACATGCTTGTTCTAAATTTCGCATGGAGCCACATTTTCGTGTGGATGTTTTGAACTAGCCTGTATTAATTGGGGAATCTCAAAAGTGGACTATCTCATGGAGTGCATCCGAGTTAGAGAATTTCTTAAAGAGAAGACTTGTTTGAACGAAGTACGCCTACCATACTACTCATCGTCAGTGTTGAATACAAAAATATTTCTTATTAAATTTTAAAATGCACTTCTAAACCATTCCAACAGTAAATTTTTCTTTGATTAACGGTAAAACTGATGGCTCGCAAATTTCTCGATATTTTTTTCTGACCATTAGATATTTCTCGTATTTCTCGTTACATAGTTGACGATGACTACATGCATCTCTTTCCTGCTATGAACTTTATATAGAATATAACGACGGACTGACAATCATTTACACGAACGACAACGATGACGGAAAGTCGGAAGACCAAGAAAGCACTGAAGACGCACCGGCAAATGACGTAGACCTCGAAAAGACAATCGATCACAAGATAGCTTGACACATCGGATCATTCTACGAGCCTGAAGCATTCCCAAAGGCCCGACGAAGCGACACGATTAAGGAAAATGAGAACGCAGGAATATATGAAAACACATCGTGCATTGAAGTTTTACAGAAAATTTTTCCGAAGCAGTCTTTCTATATTAGAAATGATTTTGAAGGCTTACGACAATGATTTAGTTCGAGCCACCAATCACTGATGCACGAAAATGGTATGCTTCGATTTCCAACTCCTCCGGTGAGCCCCAAAGATTCTACGCGTCCGTCGATTTTTGTTACGTCTGATTCCGAACAGTCTTCGAGCGACGCCCGATTGTCAGCATTTTCACCAGTGTCGAGCACAATAGCCTTAATAGTCATAGCACAATAGTCTTAGCCTTATTCACGTCCAGTGTTGCTGCCCACTCTATCTTCACACGTGATACCACCATTTACCCCTGCTACGTTTTCTACTCGCTCAATGATCAGGCCTTACATTCTCCCCCGGCGAAATCATATCAGCATGCCGCTTCGTCCGTATATGAGACCCCATGCTGGGGGGGGGGGGGTTAATGCTTCATTCTGCAAATGGATGCAAGACGCGCACGTGCAGTAGATGTTCCATGGATTTTGCCTTCGGATCAGTTTAATAATATAATTTAATATAAGTTGATGATAATTTATTATAAGTTGAAGTTTCTAGTCATTGTGGAAAATCCTCGAGAATACGTGTTTGTGTACACATTCTGTGTGTGTATACATTGTAAAATTAGGTTGTTTTTGTGAAATATATGTTAAAAATGCAGTAAAACTGTTGGATTCAGTGTTTGTGAACTATTTGTACTCGCGTAAAAGGAAAAAGTAAGCCTTAGTTATCGGAGATTACGGTTGATAGACTCGATAGTTTGTTTTCTCATTCCCGGTTTAGCGATGTTGAGTTATGCGACCTGCTGGTTTACTGCGTTGCAGTCATTAAAGTTTAACCGGAGCAAATAAGCGAGTTGAAGAGAAGTCACGCAAACTCTCGCTTCTCAACTCTCATCCATTGCGTGATCGAGCCATGCTAGATAATTTCATTCTATTTTTAACCTCCCATCTCCTCCATATGGCTTCGAAAAGGAATCGGTCAAAATCTGTCCTTTTAACTTCTTGTGCTTGTATTTCATTTTATCCGTAATGCCATGGCGCTCAGATAATTTTTCTATTATTTTTAACCAAAAAAGACTAGCCTTTTCTTCTTTTTTTCAAAACTGACGATCATTGAGTCTTCTTAATATGTGAAACATTAGGTTTTTAGACAGTGGCGGATCCAGCGTAGGTCAAAATGAATTATAGCAGCCCAATTTTAAATTCAAAATAACTTTATAACAATGTCATTGGTTATGAATTTCCAAAGAATAAAATCTTACCAATGAAATTGCTTTGAAGGTGTTTTAAAATGTAAATATATCCAAGAATGAGCTGTAGTAATATATTTTGACCTACGCTAGATCCGCCACTGTTTTTAGATGCGGTCAATCCGGTCATGGCTGTGTTTCATGATTAAGAACAATGATTATGAACAAATTCTTTTAATAAATCTTCACCAGCAAAACAGCATATTAATTTTAGGGTCCTGTTTTTATTTCCCAGCCCAAATTTTGACTAAATCCCAGTGCACAAGGGGGTAACCATCAAGTTCGACAGCACTATTTATGATTTATTCAAGAAAGTGTGTTTGAAAAACTGTCTAATATTTCTATTTCGAAGGCTCAGATGGCATACCAAATTGTGTCCTTAAAGATTACGCGTATATCTTAGCCTTGCCAGTTGCCTCACTGTTCAATGCTATGCTTGGATACAGCTACAACATGTTCCCACAGTATGGAAAAAAGCGGAATTTATTCCAGTTCCCAAAACATCAGTACCTGCAGATATCACAACCGTCCTATTTCCTTGACACCTATCTTGTCCAAAATTTGTGAATCATTTGTATCCGATTGGTTGATTAGTTCAATCAAAAATAAAGTCGGCAAGAGGTAGTTTGGTTCTCTGAAAAATTCTTTAACAACCAATAATCTAATTAGTTTGGTACATCACCTTCTAAAGGAAACTGACGCGTCAAAATGCTTGATTTTTCTAAGGCATTTGACTTAACAGACCAATTCATTCCCAATTGTTTCGAGACAACTAAAGCAAATCTTTTTGCTGATGATACAAACCTTTCTTGTAATGGGTTTAGTCCATATGAAATAGAGATTAAACTTAATAATGACATTGAAAATGTTCATAGGTGGTTAACAGCTAATAAGCTGTCATTAAATATGAAAAAGACTGAATTTATGATAATAGGATCAAGACATCGCTTAACTACAATTGAAAATAGCCCAGTATTAACATTACGGGGAAGCAACATTGAACGGGTTTTCCAAAAAAAGTCACTAGGCATGATCCTAGATGAGCAGCTAAATTGGGATAAACATAATGACAAGCAATGTAAAATTATTTCAAATAACATCGCCCTGTTAAAAAGAGCAAGATCGTTTGTCAATAGAGATAGTCTGATTAAAATGTGTAATGCCTTAGTGTGGCCTCATTTCAATTATTGCTCAACAATTTGGAATGATGGATGTTGTTCGATAATTGATAAATTGTTCAAATTGCAAAAGAGAGCTGCGCGTGTGATAACTGGGGACACGTACGATGTTCGTTCCACTCAAACACTAAATAATCTTAATTGGCTTCCATTAGAAGAACTTCTAAAATAACGAGAAATAATAATGGCATTTAAAATATTATCTGGTCGATCACATCGATGTCTTGAAAAATTGTTTTCAGTAAGTCAAAATGACAATTACATTTTAAGAATCAACCATGAAACTAAATTGAAACTTCCTACACCAAAAACAAATTTTCTCAAAAGAAGTTTTTCATACAGGGCTGCGAAGTCCTGGAACGGACTTCCAAGTGAAACCACCGCAAACTACAACAATCTTTCAATTTTGTCGTTCAAACGGCAATTACACAATTCACATGTTCTAACCTATTGTAAATAGTTATTAATGCACCAATCGTCAGGAAATATTCGGAGACAATTAAGAAACCACTATGACACACACACAATGTTGTGGGAGAAGGGTTGATGGAGAGAAAAGCTCCAATTCTTATATAATTATAAACTGTTGTCAAATTGCCCCCCCCCCACAGACTCACAATTACAGCATTATGATTATGATGTAATTATGCCCTCAGGGGGTAATAGATCCCCCATGTTGGACCTTGCCCAAGGGGTAGTAGCTCCCCGAGATGGGCACTCTAAATGTCCAAGGAGTAGTAGACCTCCGTGATGGTCATTGTTTACTTTAATGTCCAAGGGGTAGTAGATCCCCGTGATGGTCATTGTTTACTTTACAATACATTGGTTTGTGTGAGTCTATGGGGTTAAGGGTGACCTTTGGGAGCACTACATCCCCAACAACCAAAAAAATTTTTTTTTTCTTTTTTTGAAATATATTTTTTTACTACCATTATTATTGGCAACAATAACTATCCTATAATATTTTATTTAATGCTGCATGAATTGTATTCATGCAAGTGATGCTGACAGAGTGTATCACAGAGTATTTACATAATTATATCTGATTATTTAATTTTAACGAGTTACGCTAAAGTGCAGGGTGGAAAATGTATCGGACCACGGGACCATTGGTCCCAGAAAATTTTTGGGGTTTCCAGAAAATATTTCAAGTTTTATTAACAAGGAAAATGGTTGCTGACCATTATCAGATTTAAAGATATCACTGAGCAGTGACAAACAAAATGACAAGAGCTAAAACACTGCTTGACCTTACACATATATTTCAAGATTAAATACTGTAGCACAGTAGTAGCACAGTAGTGACATTAAAAATTGCGTTTTAAACACTTTAAGACCCATCAATTTATCTGTATTGTACAAGTGTAATGGGAATTACATCAACAGAAAAATTAAAACAAAGTTGTTTTTAAAACTAAAATTCAAATATTTTGCATATATATAACAAACAATTTTTGACAATACCTTAAGTCCTTGTCTATAGCTCTTTAAACTTTATTAATTTATACAGGCATTATTTACAATCTTCATTAGGCACACCGTGGGCAAGTTCAATTTGCTAGTTCTTATAGCTCATAATTTACTTTTATTACAGTCTAGCGCTTAAATAACACGCAGTCAAGTGTAGTTGGTATAAGTAATTTTAAGTGTAAATCTTCTGCTTAAAAGCTGGGTTTCCAGCTAATACATTAGTCATTTGATGTTTGGAATATAATAACCATGAAGAAGCTATCTACAAAAACACATCAAAGTGAAACACGCAAAGTTGTGTGTAGAGTTAATAATTGCAAAATTCAGATTTTGGCGAAGAACTATCGGCAACATCCAAACATTGATTAACATCCAAATGAAGATTCATCAGATTTATCCCCACATTGTCAACGAAAAATTTTCTTTTATGAAACTGCAAAACAGACGCTGAAAAGAAGAACAGAAGAGGTTTCCCCAGATGTTGTGACTGCTAAGAAACAAGCAACAGATACATTACGCATCATGCAAGAAGACAGCGATATGAGCTCTGGTGTCAAGTTGCATTTTCCGCGATTTTTGAAAGTAAAATTACGTCACTTCATTAAATCCTTTCAGTGAAAGCCTGAATAAAATCGCGTCTGATGTTTCTGTTATAAAACAGAACATTAAATCAATCCTAGAGTCTAATGTAACAAGTAAGATTACATCTACACTTGTTGCTAAAACTAACCCAAATGAAGATATTTGCATGCAGAGCAACGACAATGTCGAAATCTTGGTAGCTAAAGTGACTTTAACAAGGTCTATTAAAGACATAGAATCGGTCGGATTTATTTTCGACGAGAAGAAGGAAGAGGTATTTTGCTCTATCTGCGGCACAGTTGATAGCGGCAATGATGACAACAGCACAGATGTGCGACATATAGGTATTTTTAAATATGAAAAGCAAACTGGTATGACATTTAACAGTGAAGAAAACCTTCCTGACCAGTTCCGTAATCTAAAGAAGCATGTAAAAAGGCACATAAAGCAATCTACCACGCACATCAAGAACATTCAGTCTCAAACAAAAAAACAAAAAGAGGCCGAAAAGGCCTCTCTCCCAGAAGTGATAACTTTCTTGAAGTGGTAAGTTTCGGTCAGCCAATCGTGAAACATGGAAGCACTGCAGCTGCACTTTCGGAGAACATGAGGGAGGGATATGACGCTCTTGGTGTAGAGGGCTGTCAGATTGAGAGCACTGTGTTTGACGGGGTGTACTTTGCAATACAAAAACACTTTAATGCAATGTACAAGTTAAAAAATGGAGACATTCTTTACAGTTACGACACATTGCATAAAAGTGGTTTTGTTGACACCCATCTTTGCAAGAAAGAAGATTTTAAGTGAATCGTATCTAATACAGATGTATGTCAGAAGCTCTTCAGAATGTTTAACTGGGGTTCCAATTATGAAAAGCTAGTTGATGCCACAGCCTTATGGAAACTTCAACTTACGAGCCTAATTGGTTTTTCTGAAACAAGGTTTGCTAACAGCCGAAGGCAGGTTTACATAAACATTCACCACGAGTTTCCAGCAATTATTACTTGTCTAAAAGATCAGATTATGGATGCGGTTAAAAGTTATGATGCGAAAACACGAGAGAAAGGTGATCATGCAAGAGAACGAAAAGGAAAAATTTTAAATGTACATTTCCTTTTAAAATTATCCGGACTTGCAGATGCCTACGGGCAGTTTGGTGCTGTGGTTAACGTGACTCAAAGGTGCATTTGCTACCGCATGAAAGACACAAAATGTACATGGAAGCTGTTGACAAATTGGAAAAAAATGGCCCAATGTTTGACAGATCAGCTCCAAGTGTGAATCTTTAGTTACCCCTGGCCAAAAAATCCGCTGTCTCTGGCCAGTGAATCATAAAGATAAGACGTCTCTTAAGGAAAAGAATGAAATTAGAGGTATTCCTGTAATATCAAGTTATGAAGTCCAGGCAGCTGGTCTCCAAACTCTGACGAGACGAGAACGTCAGCAAAACGAAATTAGAAAAGGAGTTGATGCCGAAAAAACTTCAGACAAACAGCTAGAGTTGCTCTTAAACGAGCGTTACAATGGCCTTAAAACTGAAGTGTTTGATGAACAATCTCAAAAGATAATTGCACTAACAAAGACAATACTGGATTTACCAAGTTTGGCCATGAAACTGCACCAAGTCGATGGAGGCTACATAAAAATTGCACTAACAGAATTCCCCAATTTCATAAAAGCGGTTAAAAATATTATCATAAGATCCTTGCTAGATTTGCCCGAGAATGCCTTGGAGAAACAGTACACCGAATTTTTAAGAAGATTAGAGAAGTTGACTGTCAAATATAAGATTGAGGAACTTGAAACACTTGATGCCAAGGAATTGATTAAGAATTTCTTTGACCCAGTAGGCAAGCTGTTTGCAGGAATTGAAATGGTGATGCAAGCTATTGCTGTATCGGCAGTGAAGCAATCATGCGAGTCCATCTTAGAGTCTATGGTGTCAAAATATGAACACCACTTCAACAGCCAAAGGAATATGGCAGAAGATAACATTAACAAAGCGTTTTTTCTTGCAGTTAATGGTCTTATAGTTTTGGGCATTGTGAAAGTGTCATTAAAGTCGCTATGGACAGATACTGGAAATCGAAAAAAAGAAATGACTGGCATTTTTATAAAACGACTGTCTTAAAACAGTTAACCAGTTTTGAAGGAAGCTCGAGAGTCCAGCTGAGGCAGTGAAATGAAAACAACAAATTTAAATGCATGGAATAGGATGTCAAACTAAAAACGCAATGAAAGCTTTTCAAAAATAATTAAATGGCAATTATTTAGACTTTGTCTTCCAACCTGTGGAGGATTTGAGCACTGCATTGTCAGCAAACTTCTACTGTATACTTTTAAGTGAAGATTTACTTTAAGCTGTAACGTTTTAAGTAAATTTTGATGTTGCCTTCTTCCTTCTTTTCAACTTGAATACTACTGTAATGCTGTGTATCTGCCTATCTGGGAAGACCATTGACATTGTAGTCATTTTGTCCGTAAAATCTGTTACTACACTAGTCCGCCAGTATCAAATACATCTGTATATTTGCAGATATTTCACATTTGACTTGAAAATGAAAGTTTGCAGAAAATTGTAGAGTTTTAGGTCCACGGTCCCAGAAAGAAAAAAAAATTTTCCACCCCTGCTAAAGTGGTGCAAAATCGCTGAAGGGTGGGATGGGTGGAAATTTCAAAATCTCTTGCTGCAGAGGTCAAAGAAATAGTTGTCGACTTCAGTAAGGGAAAGCGGAATTTTCCGTTGCTAGTAATCGATAATATTAGGGTTGAACGTGTAATTCTGCCCGAATTTTAGGCATTATGATCCAAAATAATATGAATTGGTGTGAACACGTTACTAAAATTGTTAAGAAAGCGGGGAAGAGATTGAATATATGCGTAGGTTACTGAAACGAGCTAACGCCGACACAAAAACGTTATCGACCGTATATACTACAGTTATAAGATAGTTTTGGAGTATCCTCGTCAAGATTGGCACTTTAATACCTCAGGATATCTACGTGATGACATTGAAAGAGTTCAAAGAAGGGCGTTAAGGATCACATTACCGGCACTTAGTTACACTGAGGCAAGCGAATTTATTAACATTCCACTATTGAAGGACCGGCGAGACAGTTTATGCCAACGATTCTTTTTAAAGCATGAGAACCTTCAAACACTTAATGATTTTTTACCTAATAAGTCCGCGGCTACATATGATTTGAGGATAAAATGTAAATATAATAATTTTTTTTGTAAAACAGAACGTTTTAAAGAGTCTTTTTTAACTACAAATTATTTCGAAATTGAATTGTAACTAATGGTATTCATATATTGATATTTTATCTTTATTACTGGTGTAATTTAACCTTTGGTTACAAGATCAGTGATTTTTCTAATAATAATAATAACAAAATCGCATAGTCCCAGTAAATGTGGTGCTCAAATCTTAATCCCATTCCCAGTTGATTGTTCTTTGGCCAATAAATCCCTGTCCCAATACTTGAAATTCAATTTTCGCAGCAAAAAATAGGCAACTCCCAGTTCTCATTTTACCTCTTAGAATTTTCTGATATCAGAGCTATTTAGCCATGCAAAACTTTCTCGGAACATGTCGACACCAAGTTGTAGGCGTCCTATATTTGCTTCGCAATTTTTTTCCTATTTCTTCGTCATTGTACCTCGAATTTCCTCCAGATGTCTTCCCTGTATTGTCTTCGCCACTTTTATAAAATCAATCAGCAGTTTGGAGACTTTTGGAAGACTTTTGGTGTCTGAATATTCGGTCCATACGGAGAGATTTTCAGCGAAGCCTTTCCATCGCAGATAAGCAGCAAATGACGTCAGATGATCATTGCCTCCAAAAAATACCCGTATGTGAAATATTTAATAGTCCACGCACGAAGCTAAAAAGATTTTAGTGTGCAAACAAAGTGTTTTTGGCATCATTTCGTCTAACTCAGATATTTCATCTACTTTTTCCTTCTTGTTTACTTACTTAATTCGCCCGTGTTTTGTATTTTTTTTATTTGCATGGTTATGAGCAAGAAATGACCCGTTCGTGATTTCATTGGCAAACATCTTTCCCTCCTTGGCAGAGAGGTAAAGGTACCTGTGTTTCTGATTGCCCACATCGTTTGACTTTGGTTTTGGGTGGTTCGTCGACAGGTCAAGTTCAACCGTTAAAATTCGTCACCCGCTCAGTTGGACAGATACCAGTCGACGACCACTCAAAACTCAAGTCAAAGCTGAGCGTGGAGCGCTTGCGCAGGAAAACACTAGGCAGTACCGCGAAGCAATCGTTTATTAGCCTAGTGTTTTTATCTAATATTTAAGCAAATTTCCTAAACTTGACTGTTGGGGACAGGTCTGCTGGGTTGGTGCAATGAAGACTTCTCGCCGTTATTTCTCTTCGTTCATGAAGACAAGTTGTTTTCGCCAAGAAATAACGACGAGAAGATTTAAAGGCGCCACTAAACCACAACAGTGTATTTCAACAAGCAATTTGTTCAGGAAATAACCAAAGACGATAACGCTTACTAAATCAAAGCTATGTATAATCATGGTTTAAGTTGTTTAGCTAGCTATGTTTTATAGAAAGGTCTTTGTAATAAGCAAATTCGACGTAAATAGCTTTTGTCTTATTTTTTTACTTTCCGTGGACTTTTCTTTTTTCTTGATCAAGCTTTCTGTGCCATTGCGTTCAGTGTCCTTGATATTGGAGTCATTTATTTATGGCCTTGGGTTTAATTCCCAAACACTGATTGGCAGTCTTCAGCTCTCTCAAGTAATGAGATAACATTGCAACAAGATGGTACTAAGTATGACACATACATAAAGACATTTCACTACCAACATGCAGGAAAGTTTACATCGAGACTCATAGCTTCTACATAGCCATATGAACATTTTATAGGTTATATCACAAATAGACTGCAGAGTAAACTATATGCATCCCATTGATCCTAAAATAACCTTACATTGCTTCGGGGAAAACAGTTTTCTATCTATCGAGAAAGATTGCTGCTCACAGCTTGTATATAATCAGGTATTTTATATAGGTTATATTACAAGTAAACTGCAGAGTACATGCATGTCGTTGTCTTAAATTACTCTTCTATGAAACAGTTTCCTATCCACGAGAAAGCTTGACGCTCACAGCTTGTATATAACCAATGAATGATACAAATTGAAGTGCACGATCTATTTATTTAACTTTGCCAACTGACATGCAACATTTTACAATAAATTTACGACAACATATAATATATCTTACAATGGCAGGGTGCATGCTACAGTTTTCACCAATTACAGCGGTCCCATGGACTATGCTAATACTATACAACGAACACAAATCTAATAACAACACGATATTTGACGGGACATATTACGAGACTTGTTACAAGACAAACATATAGATTTCCATGTTCTTGGATCATCATATCTGCGTTAAGCTTAGGCTTATAGAATGTACTATACGTTTGTCGTTGTTGCGGCGTGAGTTACGTGTTGACAAATTGGTTACAGCGCGACAACGTAGCGCCATCTTGTTGCAATGCTATCTCTTACTTGAAAGAGCTGAAGACTGCCATTCAGTGTTTGGGAATTAAACCCAAGGCCATTAATAAATGACTCCTATATCAAAGACACTGAACACAATGGCACATAAAGCGCGATCAAGAAAGAAGAAAGGCCCACGGAATGTTAAAGCAAACTTCGGATTCGCTTCTTCCAAAGACCTTGGTATAAAACAGAGCTAAACAACTTAAAACATGACTACACGGCTTTGATTTAGTGAGCGTTTTCGTCTTAACACTTTCCTGAAAGAAAACACTTGTTTTAAAGGCTCTAAAGTGTTTGCGCATCTTTGCGCATCCATACTTCTGTACCGTAAGTTTTGGGAAGAAGTCTGTCATACGTATTTGGCACAGTGTAGTGGTTTAGTCAACTACTACACTGTAGTTGTTGTTTTACAATGTAGTGGTTTAGTGGTGCCTTGAAGTCTTCTCGCCGTTATTTCTCGACGAAGACAACTTGTCTTCTTAAACGAAGGGAAATAACGACGAAAAGTCTTCAAAGCACCAACCCTACAGGTCTGTCCCCAAAAGTCAAGTTAAGAAAATTTGCTTAAATATTAGTTAAAAACACTAGGCAAATAACGTTTGCCTCCTTGACCTCGCGGTACTGCCTACTGTTTTCCTGTACTCCACGCTCAGCTTTGACTTGAGTTTTGGGTGGATCGTCGACCGCTCTGTCCACTGAGCGAGCGAAGAATTTTAAGTTGGACTTGGCCTGTCGACGAACCACCCAAAATCAAAGTCAAAGGAGTTGGACAATCAGGAATACAGTTGCCTTTACCTCTCGGCAACGGAAGAAAAGATGTTTGCAAACAAAAACTTAAACGGGTCTTTCCTTGTTCATCAGCATGCAAGTAAAAAAAAAATACAAAACGCCCTTTACCTGCTTTCTTTTGCGAAATATTAGAAAGTAAACTAGAAGTAATAAAATTGGAGAATTATCTCAGCAAAAAATAATGGCAAAAACACTTCATTCTCGCAATAAAATCTTACTTTGAGCTTCGTACAAAGAACATCAAAGATTACACATACGGGTATCTCCTGGCGGACCATGGTTATCTGACGTCATTTCCTGCTGGTACTCCAAGAAGAAGCTTCGAGAAAATACATGTCTGCCACGATGAAGAATGTCTAAGCAACGGGTCTTGAAAATACCTTATTCAAGGAGAACAAATACGGATTTACTACGGAGAAATAACAAAAAAGCCTCACAGAAGCTATGTGGATGAAAATCGAACAAAAATGAGGAAGAATTGGGGCAAAAATTGAGAAGAAAAACAACGTATTGTCAGACGAATTTAAAATCAAGATGGCGTCGTCTTCTTCTCCAAAGATCAATGCAAGTAAAATCGTTCTAGTGAAGTTGGGCATTAACAATATTGGTATTCTAGCATTCATTAATTATTCTGCTTATTTAAATGGTAAATATTTTGGTTATTAGATGGTACCTTTTTGATAAAAATTCGGCCTGCATACCAGGTCGCAATCTCAATTTTCTGTAATCAAATAAAAATCACTTTAATGTAATAATATAACTCAGTTTCTATTTCTCTCGCTTTCTCTAGCTGAACCGTTCCAAATGGAAAACTGGTCACTTAATTGAACAGAACTTTTAATTTCGAGGTAAGGTAATTTGTACCTCAAGTCTGCGTCTTTTAGCTGCACAACTAGTTCGGACTAACGATTTGGCATCAATTTTGTCAGACAGATATTTTCAGTTCGTTGAAAGTTTCTAATTTTTCATACCTAAATGATTGCCTACATTTCAGATAATCCAGAGATACTGGGAGACAACCACGAGACAAATGTGATACGAGAATTCACGTCCAAAAAGGAGATTCAAAAGCATTCGAGATGGTATGAAAACCAAATGTTACAAATATTTTATTATCTGTATTCTCCACCCCCCCCCCCCAAAAAAAAAAAATTCTCGGTCAGTGACGTAACTTTGGCATTAACATGAAAAGGATGTCTCTAAAGTAGTTTCTTTTTATGGGAATTTATTACAACTTACTTTCATTCTTTCTGCTGTTACTTTTTCTTTAAAACTTTTTGTGTCCACTGATACACTGCACTCTATACGAGAAATGGGAATTTCAGATTTCTAGTTTAAATTTAATAGGAATTCTTAGCTAGGGTTCATTATGAGAATTCATTATGTTAGACCAATGTTAACAACTGACATCATAAGTGTTTACATGCGTTTCATTTGAACTACATGCAAATCTGAATTTCTTGATCCTTGCACTTCAGGCCGTCGTTTAATTTCGACATTAAATCCCCCCTCCATTTTCTCCAATCCAGTCTTCTGTTTACCCCTTTATTTCTTACACTAGCCCTCTCAGGGTAATACCTCCTGATTTAACTTCAATTTTTATCTTTTCACACACTTTTTAATCAAATTACCCCTCCTAGAGTAGCACCCCCTTTCGTCACCCAAATTCAGTCTTTATCCTGTTTGCGTCCTTCTTTCTCCCACTATCCATCCAATACTTGTAAGTTGTTCATTTGTCGTAGTTACAGGAGAATTATTCATTCAGTTTGACAATTACATTTATATGATAACTACAGTGAAACACGACTCATTTTTATTCCGCCTCGTTGTTACCTACAATCTTAGACAAAACCTGTTGAGACAAAGCTTTTAAACCTCACTTGCTGTTGTTTTATCTCTTATAGCTACCTCAAAGATTCATTCACACACAGCCCACTTTCAATGTTGTTCTTCATATTTCACAAACACATGTGAACGCTTTTACTAAAAACATTATTTTAGTCACGCAACATAGTTTTCGGGTGGAAGGGAAGATAAATAGCTGAATATTCACAAACGTCTCAACAATTTTGTCTATGATCAATCTTAGACCAAACCTGTTGAGACAAAGCTTTTAAATCATACTTGCTGTTGTTTTATCTCTTATAGGTACCTCAAAACTTCATTCACACACTCCCCCTAAGCCCCATTTCAATGTTGTTCTTCATATTTCACAAACACGTGTGAACGCTTTCACTAAAAACATTTTTTAGTCACGCAACATTGATTTGGAGTCAGTGGCAGATCTAGCGTAAGTCAAAATAAATTACCACAGCTCATTCTAGGATATGTTTACATTTTAAAATACCTTCAAAGCAACTTCATTGGTTAGATTTTATTCTTTTGAAATTCATAACCTATGACATTGTTATAAAGTTATTTTGAATTTAAAATTGAGCTGCTATAATTTATTTTGACTTACCCTGGATCCGCCACTGTTTGGAGTGGAGGGGATGATAAATAGCTGAATATTCACAAACGTCTCAACAGCTTTGTCTTTGATTGTAGCCCTAGCAGCACTAATAAGTTGCTGGTATTTTACCTGATTTTACAATTCCAACCACCCTTTCAACATTCCGAAAACGGAGTACCCGGAGCAACGACTGTCGGCAGAGCGTTGATTAACTCCTCACATGGATGTCACAAGTTTGAGGTGGGGATTGAACCCACGACCTCAGAGGTGACAGGCGCTTGCTCTGACATTGGTGTGCTTGCATGGACATTAGTGTGCAAGATCACACAATCCTACACGAGAAATTTAAATTCCCTGGCGTTGACTTGAGTTTCATTGACATTGTTGTTGTATAAATCAATTACTAAATAATTTTCTTAGTCGGATAGCGTCATCCATGTACCTGGGATGTTGCTCGACTTTAATGAAAACGTAACAAGACACTTTGCCTTTCCTTGACCTTTGTCTCGCAACATTTCGCATGAATGGATCACGCTATCCAGCAAATAACCTAAAATATTGCAGCGTATCTTGCATGCATGAATGACCTTATCCTGAACCAAACACCATATGCTATTTCATTACCATTTGTCGCCAAGTAATGAGACAAATTTTGGATATCGAGGACATTTTTGGGAGTTATTTTTAGTTGGTTTCCTATGTTATACAGTTTACTGATACGTAGTTTGTCCAATATAGTTTGTCCATGAATTTTCGTCCTCTCAGAGGTTTATCTTTGATAATCCCCTGATATTCCACGCCTATAATAACTACTTAGTCTTCTGTAATACTTATGTAAAATGCTATAATTATCTATCTCTTGAAATGATTCATAGTGAAAAAAAAATTCAGTGCACGAAGCAAGGACAGAACAAGATGGGAAAGAAGTGAATTACTAATCGTGTCCATCACAAGATGCAAATTCTAGATGGCAAGATGCAAATTCTATCGCAATTAATGTACGGTTTGTCAAAGTCATTCACAATCAAATATCCATTTAGGAACCGTATTTTGAAATACTGGAAACTAAATTTTAGTTTCCAGTATACGTATTCTGAATTAGTGTTTTGTAACATCAAGAACTTTCTTTTTATTTTATGATGGTCGACTGGACATGAGTGAGCTTGTTACCTAATGGATCGACGTGATGTTCTATATATTAAAAGACAGAGTGAGTTCCAACCTGATGAAGCCATGGACAGCATGACGATGCTTTTACAAAATGGAAGCCACGACGATCGAAAGATAGAGTGAATGTAGGTTTATTAATAAGACTTTAATCAAGCGTCGTTTTTTTCATGCGCCGAACGTAATACAATTGAGTTCGACAATCGAGCGAATTAATATGTCGATCTAAATCTATACAGCAGTTTAACGTGAAGTATTTGCGATGATCGGGGGAAAAAGAAACTAGGGCACTTTATGCACTACTTTTTGCGCATGAAAAAAGCGACGTTTGGCTTACTCTAAACTATAACCTCGTACCGGATTCATCTTTGAAACTTAGTTCGGATTAATGCAATTGTAATTAGATTTCGCCCATGAAACAAGTGCGTTCGACTATTGACTATAAGTACATATTATTTGTACTCAATTTACCGGGTACGCTTTTGTCGCTCTCCGTTTCCTTCTCAGTTCCAGTTCGAGTTTTGTGTTTTGGTTTCCAACTAGAGGATGCAACATTAAATGACTAGTCCAGGGCAACAGTACATACAAGTTTTTTCAATGTACGTTGATAGACAAGATCATTTGACCATCTACGCGATTTGAGTCGGAAGGAAAAGATTTTTACCGGGCGTCTGTTTTCGACCGACTAAATCAAAGTATATGGAATGAACAGTAGGACCACTCAATTGAATTTTTTGTCCACGCATGTCACATGTCATTACCATTATCTCAGCCAGGCATTGCATTTTCTGGTCAACAAGAAGGTTGAAGTGGCTGGTCGTGACCAGTAATTTCCTCATAAAATCGGCAAACTAAAATCGGGTACTAGGTAAAAAATACTGGGCAGTTTAGTTTTTTGTCCCCGCCCCATTTCAGAAAATATCACCCAAGCTCTGAACGTTGTAACGCTCTGCTTTTGTTAATTTTGACAAAAGTATAAAACCTGAAAACCACTTTCACTGGCGCCATTTTGAAAAAATGCCAACCAGTAAATAATGCCTTGTATTTACCAGTCAGGCAACCAATCAAAATGCTCGAAAACCATTATTTACTAACGAAATTGTACTAAAACTAATTATTTATACTGGTCAACACTTCGATAGCATATAAAGCATGGGCAGCTGATCTGTATCTGATTTACAAACGCTAGAGGTTGTAGATCCGACACAGACCGGATGCGAATTCTTTATCGCACTTATAAAATGTCTGGATGAAAACGTTCGTATTCTTTCATAATCTCAAAGATATAAATGATATTTGGTTACAAAATTAAACTTAAAGTTTAGGTAAATCAGGGCAAAATCTTTATCCGATTTACAGATATTTATCAAAACTAAGCGGATATTATTGAAAACAGTGCAATGACTCGATTTTTATATTTCCTAAATGGAAAAGATTGCAAATTTTGAGTGGAAGAATGCCTTAAGCGACAATGACCCGCGTGCTCCGCTAACTGATCCGAACGTTGTATTCCAATAAAATTACTGGTTACAACGTTTGATAATTCCAATGGTTACTGGAATTGTCATTTCATGCATATAAAATGAACGATGACCCAGACCCCAACCCTGACCCTAACCCTAACAGTTCCTCCCAATAATTTATTGGAGACAATAATTTTATTGGGATACAACATTCGGATCGGGTGGTTCCGCCCCCTGAGTACGACCTTTCCACTTCTGCACATATATTTTCACAATAGCATAGTTTGTAATTTATTGTAATTGTGATCTAATCGAGTCTTTTCTTTCAAAGGTGATGGGATGTGAAGAAAGGTAAAAGAAAAAGATCAGAATGAACGATCCTGTATGACATTGACCCACAAACAATAACAATATTCAAGAATGAGAAGACGTGACATTGGAATAGAAAGTAGTGGTAATTTACAAGTTAGTAGAAAACAAGATACTTATTATTAAGAGATCAAAGAGGGGATTAGGTTATTTTCTGGTGTTTCTCACTGACAAAACTGTTTCTGGTTGAAAAAAAGAGACAAAATTGAGTGACCAGGTTGATACTTGAGTTAATGCGTGTGAGGAAATGAACGATATGGAATGTTTTAAAAGTTTCTAAGTATCAAAAAATGACACTTTCGTTTGGTTTCAATTATCAAGTTAAAAATCAGGTGAAAATATAGTGGTCATTAATGACAGTGTTTTTTGAAAGAAAAAATACGTTCACGCATGCAAATTGATGAACATTGTCCTTATTTTTGAACACAAAATAAAATAAAGCATGTAGTTAGTATGTTGGATTAACGTTGAATAGAAGTGTTGCGTCATTATCAGATTCAATTCCCAGGGGAATATACTATTTTCTTCGTTTCTTAGTTCAATTTACCATACATGTGTGCATGAAAATTAGTATGTAATCATTATATTTTTTTGCTCGTTTTAAATTCCCCTGGGAATACAGCTTGCTTTATTTTCACGGTAATTCATGGTGGAGACTTAAATCCTCTTTGACTTAAATATGATAAGTATCTTGGTGCTTTCGGGTTTGTTTTGGCAATTGGCAAGCAGGAACAAGGGAACAATTAATCCATTGTTTTTGTGCACTAGAGCAAATTACGCAAGTGGTTTGAGAGCAGCTGCGTCGTACCATGTAAATGAAGGCGTTTCGGTTAAATAAGTATGAAAATTACGGTAAAATCTTAACATATTTCGATCTATTTGTACTGTACCCAGCTGTACGGTCCTTGAATTGCATCATCTTATAGATGAGTTATGAAAAAAAAACTTCATTTGCGTTTCACCTTTTACGTTTCACTTTCAAATCAAAGTAATTTATACTCTTTATATTATCATGCTTATTTAACCCAGCCTCCGACATTGGTAAGCATTAGGTTTCTATTTGCTTCGACCAGTTAACACAACACAAAGCCCATGCCCTTTCAGCTAAGATTTTTCATCTTGAAACTCGATCAAAAACTCAGATTAAGTGGGTTTAAGTAGCTAGAGATAACGTAATTTATTTTTTATTTTGCTTTTTTGTTTATAACGTAATTTAGTAGCTAAATGTATGGAATGCGAGGGTGTGTGCCGTGTGTAAGTTGCATGGGGTTGTAGGCTTATTAAAGGAATTAAAATTTTAGAAGTATGTTAAAAACCAAAATCAATAATAGTCTCCAACAAAACAGATAAGTTTCAACAAGCTTGGCCTAGAATTTTCTTTTAAAATTGATATTGCTAGGGACATATAACTGCTGGTTTATTAGTGAGAAAAATACAAAATGCGGGATAAGTTTTGTATATTTGACAAAGTAAAGCAAGGCAAAAGTAAGTAGGCAGTTTACCTGTTTGTATATGGGATCTTTGATGTTTCTGTTTGGCCTAAAATATCCGAATAGATTAAATTCAGTAGGCATAGCATACTTTACCAAAATTTTAATTCTTTTAATTTTCGTATTTGGGTGGCAGTCGGGGTGGTGGTGGTGCATGTGGGTTTATCAGCTGCGAGTGACTGTGCGATGGTAAGGAGTGTGAGGGTAACGAATGGAATGCAGGAGTTTAGGACCGAGGAAGACAGCTTAGAACTGAGGCAGGTAGGATCAGCGGGGGGCACTTGTCATTTTGGCTTTGGGAATCAAATTTGCATGCTAAGTACTTAAGTCACTAACGTTAGTTGTTTTAATTTGTTAGGTATGCGCGGCTGCTCTCTGGAGAAGACCAACTTAGCAATTTGCATTAGCATTTTCAAGGTTGGTCTTCTCTTCGCCGGCTACTCTGGCCAGCTCTCCGAGTGCTAATTCCACTGTAATTAAGTAGAAGTACTTATACTATATGTACAAGTACTTCTACTTAGGTGGAAGTAGCACTTGGGAGCTGGCCGGGGTAGGGGGATTTTTTTTTATTCAATTTCTCAATTCCCATGGGAATTGAATTTTTAATTAAAAGGGGGTCACATGTAAATTTTGTAAACAATTTATTGAAAAGAATTTGTAGACTACAATTTGAACAACAATAAAAATAGATTAACTAATGCAAACTTGTACTTATTCAAATAACAATACAAGAAAACAAAACATGGCAGAAAGAAAACAATTGACATCAACACAAGTGAATGAACACAAGTGATAAACACAATGCTAAAGAACTTGGTTTTAATTCAAGTTTTCAAGATAAACATTTATACTTCAAGATAAGTGATACAGCCCTATGCTAACTTTGATGAAGAACATTACAGAGTTGTTTCACAATTAGAGAAAATAAATGGCTTTAAGATGAAATAAGACAAAAAAAACATGCTTTATAAAACATTTATTGTGAAACTTTATGTTATTAAAAAATAAGACTTGTCTCTTGGAGTGAATCCCATGAATTAAATTTTTGCAAATGTCACAAAAATTAAAATATTTATCTGTAAAGGGCCTTGACATTTTGAAATTATTTTATAAACTTCTTGCAATGAAAATACTTTTAAAAAAATCGTTTCTAACGTAAAAAGAGAGTGTGTTTTTCAAGTGAATCTTTATGAAATCCTAAAGCCATATAATTCCCTCACGCTGTTTTTAACCTGACAACAATTTAACCTAGATAGAGATGATGTTGTTGTTGACAATATTAAATCTAAAATATATAAACGAACTTGGATTTAGCAAAACTGTAACGTAGATGATGTTTCAGTCGAAAACGTTCTAGTTATTTTGTTTTTCTAAATCTAACAGATTTTACGTCTTCTTGAAACAGCATATATTTGATTAAGTTGATACAAACCAACTTTAGTTTGAAAAATTTCATTTCTTATTTTTGTTTGTTCTAAGACTATTTTTCAATAAAAATGAACCTCAACAAATAAACCTCTCAACCATTTTACTTCCAAAATGTCGTTTCCATTATACTTTAGCTATGAATGAACAAGTCTTTAAATGTCAATGTAACAGTGATATTTTTATTAGGTTTTTATACAATGAGAAACTTTTTTATACAAAGACAAGCTTTTTTAAATGCTCATGGTCTATTTTTAATTCTGAAATATCTTTGCGATTTGAATTACTCAAATGAACAAATATAATCCAGTTATACTGAAATGTTAAATGAATCAAGCTACAAAATTTCAAACATCAAATGTTTCAAACAATTGTTGGTTGTTGGGAAATTCACGGACCAATTTGGACTAAAAATGATTGTCAGGTAAAAAACGCACTTATTTGAAGTATAGATTTATCTTTACTTACTTGTTGAAAAGACCATGTTCAAAAGCCATGTAAACCTGTTTTCTTATATCATTATTCCCACTTTTGCAGAGTGGAACTTTTGAAAATAAAGTTAAACTGAAGCAAACTAATTAATGCACTGTGGAAAGTTTATTTCAATTGCCTAACAAGACAAAATTTCCTTAAACATAAGTCAGTATAAGGTGAAAACGAAAATCAATTGAGGAAATATGTTGTAATTTTAAAACCTTGAATTACCGGTACGTTTTCATATTCCAAGTACCTCGCATTTGTAAATCAGATACAGATTGGCTGCTCATTTTTTATGACTATCATTGCTCACTTCCTTAAGATCTTTCTTTTTGATTGTGTGGCAAGTTTTGTCATCAATACAAAATCAGGTCTTGCTGCTTCAGTTTAACTCAAATTCAAACAAGTCCTACTTCCCCAGTAATTTTAGCAAATATTTGTTCAAACGCTTCAAAATGTTTATTTAAAATCACAAGGTTTGCTGGTTTTTTAAATCTTTAAATTATTTTGTAGCGTAAAAGGCCTAAATAGTTTAGTGTGTAAAAGAGTTTTAAAATGACCAGTTGTACAAAACATTTCGGTTTTTCTTTTCAATTCACTGGATAGATTACCAGATTTGATTTATTTAGTTTTGCCATGAGAATCCCTACAACAGCATTAGTCGGTTACTATGGGCCCGACCTAACCTTAGCTTTCTCTGTGAATGGAACAGGAGTACCCAGTAAAAACCCTTGGTTTAGCGATTAGCATTGGGCAAATAAAAACTTTTTTTGGGTTATATATAGGCAATTAAAGAATTGATTTTGTGATTTTCAAATAAACATTTTGAACAGTAGAAATTCATATAAAACAGAAGACGATTGAGAAGGTAGATCAAGTAAACCAAACTATATTTTTCCTTTATTCATTTGATAAACAAGTTCTGAAATGTAAATTGCGTCCGCACAGAAAAGGTACAAATTATTTGAATAAGACACTACTAAATACATTTAAAATCATAAAATATTTTGGTTTCTTGAAAAACCATCTCAATCTTCTAAGACAAACACAGTAATATTGCAAAGACAAATAATGACAAACCGTTATGCTTTGTTGTTTTTGTTTTCGTATCATTACAGTAAAATATTACTGCTGAGCCTTTTGAAGAAAATAAAAGGTAGAACATGCATGTTCTCACAAATAATTTAATTAAAATTTATATAAACGAAAGAAATACCTTTATCCATACTGAAAAATCCAGACTGAACATCCGAAACATATTACCATACTACAAGATGCAATATGTTTTTTTCAAAACAAACTCAGTTTATCATTTTTGGCTTGCTTCAAAATGGAAAATGTTTTGAGAATGAGATGTGTCTTCCCATGATTTGTGGCAGCATGAAATTTTGTTTCTCTTCAATTGGGGTAAAATCTATAGCTGGTACCAGCAACAATGTAAATATTTTGAATCAACTGATTCTGACATTGCACATTCTTTGTGGTCATTAAGTTGGCACTGCCACTTGTCACAAGCAAGCATACAATTTTCAAATCATTTCATACTTAAACAAGTAATAAAAATATAGACCTTTTAAACATTTTCCATCACCAGTGTTTGCTTTGAAGGTACTTTGACATTGGAACATGCAATACAGGTCTAAAAATTCAAGAATATTACTGGTTAGAAATAAAATTAACCATATGTTATTGTAACTATACTGTAAGTCATAATTTTGCATGTGAAATGACCAAGTCATAATGGACAAAAATGGCAAAAGATAAACAGTCCAGTCAGGTCTTTGGTAATGCACGAATGCACACTCCTCCTGTCAGACAAGAATTCACCATAGCAAAAAAGATGGTGGCATGTCGATTTTACAAGAATGCATAGTGATCTTAAATTGTTTAAAAAAAAAACTGACGTCGTTTCAAGAAAAAACAAAAGACAACAGTTTACTTTTTCACTTGTGTTAAACCACAAGTGTTCACCCCTGAAATAAACTACAGTAACGCCCACATATCTTATGTGTATCATGAGCATATGTTACATGTATCATACATAATTTATTTGCACTAAATTAAAATAGCACCTAACATACAAATATGTGCATCAGGTATGCGAAAATTCTAAACAAATAAGTTACATATTACTACAAGTCCACTGTATGCATGTAGACCTCTATGGTATACTTCATTAAAGTGCCTATACGGTAGTCAGAGAATTTGCATATTTCAATAGTTTAGGTGATTTTACGAAGATTTGCACTATATTTCATAAGTCGAAAATTTGATCTTCGTGTATTTTTGGGGGCCTGAAGTTGGCGATTTATGCCGATTTTTCAAAATACCGTGAGCATAAAAAAACTGGGGCGAGTATGCTCCTGTGACGCCAAACCGGGTATACGCATTGATTGCAAACTAGTATTCTATACTACAGAGAAAAATAAACGAAAGAAGTGCAAAATAACCAGTGATGAAATCGGTAAATAGATAATTTAAAACAGTATACAGTACATGGGTCCTAATATATTTATGTCAAATACCAGACATTTATTCTATACTGGACATATTGAATTGCTAGACAATCAATCTGAAGGCCACATCACCTGATCACCTATCTCCCAACATAAACTGTAACATGTACTGATTCAGGGATATTCCTTTATTACACAGTAACAGTGGCGGATCCAGGGTAAGTCAAAATAAATTATAGCAGCTCAATTTAAAATTCAAAATAACTTTATAACAATGCCATAGGTTATGAATTTCGAAAGAATAAAATCTAACCAATGAAGTTGCTTTGAAGGTATTTTAAAATGTAAATATATCCTAGAATGAGCTGTGGTAATTTATTTTGACTTACGCTAGATCCGCCACTGACACAGTATGGTTTATGGATTGAAAAACATCATTGCTATTTGCTACATACAACTAAAAAATGCCGCTAAGCTGAGGATAATGTCACATTTTTATTCGGTAATTTGTATATTTATTCGGTAATAATGAAATGAAAAGTGGTTGTTATTTTTAAAATTGCCCAGAGTGTAAAACTTATAGACAACATTTCAGAGGTAGCTTTTTTTATTTGTGATCATGATAGTATTTGTACACTGTCCACTATGCTTTAAACTTACTGTTTAGATAGTGAGAGCTGCTATGGTTTTGTGTTCATATATGTATTTGCAAATAAATATACAGAGTATATACTATATTTATACAATTTTGAACATTTTTTAGCATTTCCTATTCAGGCATCTGTACAACCACCCACTCTAGAAGATGCAAAAGCAAAGCTATGCAGAACATGTGTTAATCCAACGAAGGGCCACAAAAAAGATTCAGAAGTGTCCACAGAATCAAAAATAGAATTTAAGACTTACTATATAGTATATAATAATTCAATTTAATAGTAGGATCTGATATCACCAACATTACTGTATATATACTTTATGTCTTTGGGGGGGGGGGGGGGGGCGGTTAAACAGCTTTACTACATTGTATTTATTTCAGTTTTCAAAATAACCTATTTCTCAATATCGTAATTTTACTTTATACATGAAAATGTAAAACAGGATAATATCTTGAAAATCTAAGTTAGTATAATTAAACAGGAAGTAAAGTCTGTTTAGTGCACCTAACATTGTATGAGTGACAGAAGAGACAAACTATTGTTTGAAGCAAAATATGTACATAAACATGCTAACATTTATGCACACAATAGGTGCCCTAAACAGGTATAACTTCCTTTTTATTTTTCTTTATTCTCGTGATCTTGTCCCCACAAACATATGGCATATTAGATTTTCAAGTTGCATTTATTTGAATATTTTTTGCTTTAAATATTCTTAATAGCCCTTGTCAATAATATTGTATCTATTAAAAGATTTTCAGATTTGTTTTCCTCCTTGTTCATCATCATAACCTTAAAATTCTTTTCCCCCAAATTTACTCATTACTGTAATAATCACATGCAGGTAAAGGTATTCTTCTTTTGCCAAGAAAGGTGTACACAAGTTGTATAACTTGCAGTTTTAATGCTTAATTTCACAATGAATGAGAAATAACTTTCTTTCTCTTCGGTCAAATTTTCTGAATTTTTTTTAGTTGTTTATTGATGTATAAAGGAAAGAGATATCAAAATTTGAAGGCAGGTTTATAATTCAGATTTTGATATATTCGTGGATTTCGATCGCGGAGAAACGTATTAGTAGATTTTTTTAAAATTCGAATATGTCTTACTTTAGATATGGTACAACAACTGGACGCAGTTTTAAAAAAATCCACCGAAGGAAACAGCGGATAATCAAGGCTAAAATCCATAAAATCATTGCTGACGTGATAAAATTTCGACTCGACATACGGAAAAACATTTCAGAAAGAGCTAAACGTAAAAGCTTACGAAAACGCGGTCGGAAAACAGAAAAGACCAGCTGAAAACATACATACTGTTTAGGTTTCACAAATTTTTTATCATGTACAGAATACTTGGTGATTTCGCCGTAGAAAAACTTCAAAACACAAGTTTTCATGTGTTGTTCATTTCAAAACATTTGCCGGTCGGCGAAGCTCCATACTGATCAATATAGACTTGTCCTGCAACTGTAGAAAGCCACCTTAAAGAATTTCATCACAGTTTCTACATTTTCGAAATTTCAGGTACAATTAACAATGAGGAAAAAGTTATAACAAGTGGTATCTCCTACATAAGCTTTTCCAACCAAAGCGAGGCAAGTCCAAAGTTAGTTTATTCATAAGAGACAAGTAGTACAGTGATGCATGCAAAATTTCAACTGATTTCGATGCTAAATGCAAAGGTTCTGAATGAAGACAGGTAGAACATATAAATATATAAACTATATAAATCTTTTCTTAACAACCCCAACGATGCGAACAGGCAAAAATATACAAAATATAAAAATAAACTAAATCATATCATAAAATTAGCTAAGAAAATCTACTATGAGGAGCAGCTAATTAAGCATAAGCAAAATCCAAAAATGATGTGGAAAACCTTAAATGAACTACTCAATAAACCAACTAAAAACACTAAACTATCTAAAACGTTCGTCGAAAGTAATTCGCTAAAGTTAATAGAAGACCCACATAAAATAGCCAACAAATTCAATGACTATTTTATTTACATTGGTCCCAACCTAGCAAAAAAAAACAGCGATGACAACGATACTTTTGTGAAATATCTCAATCGGAGTTATCCGTCTAGCTTCTTTATTGATGCTGTCACACAAAACGAACGAGAAAATGAAATCGCGAATATGAAGCCAAACAAAAGTTCTGGATGTGATGACATTAATTCTAAAATTATAAAAAAAAATGCCAAGGAAATTTTAAAGCCTTTAGCACATATTTTTAACTTATCATTCTTGTCTGGAATTATTCCACATAATTTAAAAGTCGCATTAGTTACACCAATTTTTAAAAGCAATGATGAAACCAAGTTTAAAAATTACCGACCAATATCAGTTCTAACCTGTTTTTCAAAATTACTAGAAAAACCTATGGCCAAAAGACTAACAATGTTTACTGGTAAACACAAGATATTATCAAAACATCAATATGGTTTCAGACAAAACAGATCAACTGAATATGCTGTAATAAACTTTGTTGACAAAATCACTACAGCAATTGATCAAGGGAAATTCTCTGTAGGCATTTTCTTTGACTTGACAAAGGCCTTTGACACAATTAATCACAGGATTCTGATACGGAAATTAGATCATTACGGTATACGAGGCGTAGCCAAAAAATGGTTCGAAAATTATCTGTGTAATAAAAAACAGTTGGTAAAATATAACAGTGTTAAATCAGAAGAAATGACTATCACAAGTGGTGTCCCACAGGGATCAGCATTAGGACCTTTACTGCTTCTTTTATATATAAATGATATCCAATATTGCAGTAAATCGGTTTCAATCATATTATTCGGTGATGACACAAACATACTATATAGCGATGCTTGCCTTGAAACATTACATGAAATTCTTCAAACAGAAATGAATAAAATTGCATACTGGTTAAATGTTAACAAATTGTCTTTAAATACTACGAAAACCAAACTGATTCTTTTTAGATCAAGAAATAAAAAATCCAGACATGATTTAAAGATATCAATTAATGAAGAAAATATAAAACAAGTGCATAACATTAACTTTTTAGGAATTGTTATTTACGAATTTTTAACATGGTACGATCATATAGATCTGATCGCAAAGAACATTATCAAATGTGTGGCTATTATTTCCAGGATTCGTCATTTTACCAATTTAAATTCCCTAAAATTGATCTATTATGCATTAGTCTATCCATATCTTACTTAGGTTAACCTAATACGGGGTAATGCTTACAAATCTCACATTCGGAAACTAGTAAATATTCAAAAAAAGATTGTAAGATTAATAACATTTAAATCATATAATGAACATACTGATCCAATTTCTTTTTAATTAAAAATACTAAACATGTTTTTAGTTCATGTTTTTAGTTTATTATTTTAGTTCATACAAGTTCATTTATCTTCCGATATTTTCAACTGCAAAATCTTCCAGAATTTTTTACTGATTATTTTATGTCCAACAAAGATTTCCATAATTATAACACAAGAAACACATCATTGCTCCACAAAAAAATTAATAGAACAAATTATAAAAACCGTACATTGTCTAATAAAGGGAATAATTTATGGAATAATCCTTTACAATACAAACAAATTCAATCTTTTCCTGTATTAAAAAAGGCAATAAAACTTTATCTTCTTCATTCTGATATAAATAATTAGAATTCCTGTCACTTTAAGAAATGTTGATTTGTTGTTGTAATAATTATACATAGCTTTTTCTATTTTTCAGTTTTCATATTTGTATGTTAAAATACGTATCTCTTTACTTTATCTAAGAACAATCGAACTGGCAACTTATTATAGCCGGTTATTAATTTAACCTATAGGGACCTTAAATAAAAGCCTTATGGCTTCTAGTAGATTCCTAGCCTTATATACTGTTGTAAATATTATCAAATTTATGATCTATATAATGTAATTTGGGCAAATTGATTAAATAATAAATAAATAATAAAATGTAGAAAGAGGCATTGGGAGGTGAAATGGGTAAAATCATGGACAAGCTGAATCATAACTATAATGCATTTCCAGAACTCCAAACTAAATTTTTTCATAAACAATGAGTCATTTGGTCATTTCCAGCAAGTTTCAAAGAGTTTCATCACAGTTTCTACATATTCAAAACTTCAGGTACAATTAACACTGAGGAAAAAGTTACAACAAGTGGTATCTCCCACATCAGCCTTTCCAACCAAAATGAGGCAAGTCCAAAGTTAGTTTATTCATAAGAGACCAGTGGTACAGTGATGCATGTATGCAAAATATTAACTGATTTTGATGCAAATGCAAAGGATCTGAATAAAGACAAGTAGCACATAGAAAGAACCATTGCGAGGTCAAATAGGTAAAATCATGGCCAAGCTGAAACGTAACTATGATGCATTTCCTGAACTCCAAACTAAGTTTTTTTCAAAAAGAATGAGTCATTTCCACCAAGTTTTAAAGAATTTCGTCACAGTTTCTACATTTTCAAAATTTCAGGTGCAATTAACAACAAGGAAAAAGTTACAACAAGTGGGATCTCCCACATCAACAGCAATTTTCAAGATTCATTCTAATATCATACCTCAAATTCAAATTGTCCAATCAAAATATCGTATTTCTACCACGTGATGAGGTGATTTCTCACTGTATCTCACTTTTAAAGTGAGATACCATTGAATCTCACTTTTAAAGTGAGATTCAGTGAATATCTCACGCTGTCATGGCAACGCTTGTACACGCAAGCACAGATTGGCAAGTTTTCGTAAACAAAAATGACGAAATGCGCGAAAAGTTTGATGAATTTCACGAAGAATAATAAAGTATTTTGGAGGACAAGGACGTTGAAAACACAAATATTTAAAAAATTAAAAGGAATTTTCAGTACTTCTCGTTATAAAAATAAACAAAGAACTGGCTATTTTGTATTTTAGAGCATCATATTTACAAAGGTATGTTCAACTTGAAGAACTTAAAAGTTTATTCTTACGAAAGTTTTTGATTTTCGGTATAATATATCATTTATATACCCTTCACTCGGGGGATTCAGTGAAATATTTCCTTCAGTGATGATATTTTAGTGATAAATATCATCACTTCAGGAAATATTTCACTGAATCCCCCTCGCTCCGGGTATATAAATGATAATTGACACAACTGTAAACTGTTATATACCTTTTATTTATGATTTTGAATGAACCACTTTTTCATCATCAACAATTCTTCAGGAAAGCAAAAAATGTACCATATATCTAGAAAGATTTATGAGAATTTTGCTTAGATTACAATTCTAAGGGGTTTTTTAAGTAATTTACACACAGTCCCTTTATCAATTTATCATGGGCCTGCCATAAAATATTTTATTGCATTTGAAAAGGACTTGGCAAAAATCTAATGGTCTCTCGCACTAACTCCGGGTAATTTTCAAGACATTGCATGACTTCATTTATGAAGTTGCTTCAATCTTCGATTCAAGTAACTATGATGCTCCATGAACTTCCTGTATACTCTTTAAGAAGTCCACAACATTTCTCTCACTTAGTATGTATATTGTTGAGGTTTTTTGAAATGTCACATAATCTGTCACACAAAATCAATTTGTGTTCCAGTCTGCAAAAGATGGCCAGTGCATGCACAAGTTTTTTGTAAGTTCATCTTTGTTCATTCCAAAATATACCCATTCCATGTGAATATGACAAGGCAGTTTTTATGAGACCAGTGTGCAAGAATGTGTAACCAGTTTGCAGATATGCAAGAGAAATTTCATGCCCAGTGCAATGTGAGGAAGAAACTGTGCAATTGGGATATCAGCCTGGATGCATTCCATGTAAACTCCATGCCGAAGATAAGCTAATATTTATTATTTTGTTCATCTAAATCCACACCGAAGATCTTCGGTGTTGAATGCATGGAATGCAGTCTGGGATATCAGGCATGCAATTTTGATATCTTCTATATATTTTCTACTCAATTTTGTAAAACTTTTTAGTCTGGTTTACTTATATGGGAATGACTGAATGCAATGCTATACAGGGTGTCCCAAAAAAGCCAAAAACTATTGAAAATGATCTATTGTTAAAACTTCAATGCCTAGCACTAAATTGAACCCATGAGTGGATAAACTACTGACATAACTGTCATAATTAATAGTAATACTCAGTGTTAACCATTTTTATGCCAGACAAAAAAACTAAACCTACAAGTGCATATTAAAAATGCAATCAAATTTTATGCATGGGCAATCAATTTGGTTTTTATCAATATTACCTACAGGTATAAGTTGTTTCAGCCAGGAAAATGATGACATCAAATAAACTAACAAGATAGAATTGTTTTCATTTTTTCTAAGCCTGATTTGCTTTTAGAGTTTAGAGAAAACAATTTACAAATGTAACTTCCCATGAGCAAAACAAAGGTACTTTATAAAGATATTTTAATTTTTTAGCAAGTGCTAGGGCATTCAAATGTTAACAATAGGTGATTTCAATAGTTTTTGGGGTTTTTTGTGACACCCTGTACATGCAGTACCTTACTTTAATACTTAATTCCAGACTGAAATATTCCAGACTGAAATACAAATTCCGCCTGCCTTTAAAGGCCTTTAAACCACTCGAAAAAACCCTGTAAATTTTCGACCCTTCTTAGGGCCTGTTTACATGAAGGTAGGGTGACCCTAGTAGAAGGGTTACGCTAGCAAACGGGACAAAAAAAAGCGAGCGTTTACATGAGATAGGGTAACCCTACTGCTAGGGCTATGTTCACCGCTAGGGTCACCCTATCTTAACGTGGTCGCTCTGCCATTCATTTAAAAAATGGTATTAACGTGCGAAGTTCTTGTGGTATGCTGTGTGATACTATGTCTGGCTCATTTAGTTGTTTCATTTCAGTGTTGTGACTATCTTTGCTTGTTTGATATTTACTGAAGGCGAATAACTTGACCCGCTTGATAGGGTAACCCTACCTGACGCATTTACATGGCTCATGTAAACAAAAAGATAGCCCTACTGCTAGGGTAACCCTATCTATTTGATAGGGTAACCCTACCGCTAGGGTAACCCTACCGCTAGGGTAACCCTAGCGCACATGTAAACGCTTCCTATAAAACATATTGTAGTAGGGTAACTCGCTTACTAGGGTAACCCTTCTGCTAGGGTCACCCTACTTCCATGTAAACAGGCCATTATTAGAATATGATTAAACGCAAATTACAACAATGTACCATATAAAATATACCTATAAAGCGAAACAGTTCAAAACGTGCAACGTTTAAAGCGAAATATGTCGCTCAGTTCAAGCTTGTTTCTCCCAAAAACAATCTCTAATATCCAAAGAGATACTCTACTACAGCTAAACATGTAAAATAAAGCATTTTACCTTGAAGTTGAACGAGGATTTAGGCAATAAAATTGTAGAATTTCAACAGAAATTTTCGAGGTAATTTTCGCCACGAGAAAGAAGTTCGACATTCGGAAAACTCCGGACGGTAACGGAATAATCCCAAAGCAGCGCGCACATAAGTCGACAATTTCCGAGTAACAAGAAAGACCAAGCCACCAAGGGGGCAGTTCGGACATTAGACATTTTCAATAAAAACTTATCAAATGTGACACATTATTTCCGTCAAGGTTGTAACCAGGGACCTACATTATTTGAATCAATTTTATTCCTAATTACTGCGATTTGCATTCAAGCTTGCGGCGTGTGGTTTCAAAACGTACGTTTGACGTTTCAAAACGTACGTTTGCCGTTTCAAAACGCACGTTTGCTGTTTTAAAAAAAACCAGTTTTGACAGGCCTCATGCTAAGTTTGAACAATGAAATTGACACTCTTTCGCGCTTCGAACGGAATGTTTGGCTTTTATATAGTAAATATAGTATATAAAAGCCAAACATTCCTTTTCAACCACGAAAACATGTTAATTTCATCGCCCAAACATGACATGTGACGTGCAAAAACATTACGTTCTGAAACGGCAAACGTGCGTTTTGAAACGGCAATTTGCACAAATCTAACTTATAATTCACACCAAAGCCTGTACCACCAGACCACTCGTTCATGCTTGTATGTTGGGCGGTAAATTATTGACTTTAACCAAATGAATTTTCAACTTAATTTTAAGCCAAAATATTTGCAACTGTCTGCAGCAAGATTTAAACAAATCTAACTGGTAATTTACACAAAATCCTGTACCACTAGACCACTATACTCGTTCATGGTTATACAGTTGGTACAGTTGTACGGTTGGTACAGTTGACTTCAGCCAACATTTTACCTTCATTTTAAGCCACAATAGTTTCAACTGTCTGCACAGCCATATTCGCACAATTCGAACTGGTAATGCAGACCAAAACCTGTACCGCTAGCCCACTCGTATATGTTATCCACTTCCATGTGTGGTGAGAGGTAAAATATTGACTTTAACCAATTTTTTACTTCATTTTAAGGTATAATATTTGCAGCAGTCTGCATTAAGATTTTAACCAATCTAAGCGATAATTTGGACCAAAACATGCACCACTAGACCACTCGTTCATACTTCTGTAGGGCGTGGTAAATGATTGACTTTTACCAATTTTTTACTTGATTTTAAGGCAAAATATTTGCAATTACCGAGAATTGAAAACGACATATGATATCACTACACCACTACTCGTTCATGCTTGAGTATGTATGATGTAAATTATAGACTAAAAAAGTTTTTTTCAGCCTCATCCTAACACTAACCCTAAAATACTTGTAAAATGAAGTAAAGTACTTGTAAAATAGGGTTAGGGTAAAAATTAGGGCTACGGCTATGTTTAGGGCCAGGGTTAGAGGTTGAGGTTTTTAAATTGAATGACAAGCGAAAGGTGTGCTCAAACTTCATAAATTACAAAAATGCATGCATTGCGTACATAAATTGGATTAGAATTTGCTGCACCCCACCGTCGACATTGGGTCATATTGGATGATGCGGTGCATTCGTAATACAAAGGTGCGAGTTCGAATCCCGCTGAAGACAACGATGTTCGTTACATGGTGGGGCTTATTGCAAACGCATGATTGTAGTGGGTTAAGAAAGTGAACTGTAATGTGTTTCGGGTTAAGAAGGAATCGAGACACTTGACTGTGGTGTGTCAAATGTTGAGTTGAGAAAGAAGCGAGATACTTAACTCTGGAGTGGCAAATGTGGCGGGTTACGAACGAGACTCTTTTTTATTCTGAAGAGTCTTTCTGTTCAAACAAAATACGGATTTCATTGCAAGTTTGGGTGCGTTAATTATTTCGCATTATCCTTGAGAAAAGAACATATCAGGAGTTGCATCGTGGTTGTTTCGTAAAGAGAGTATAAAGAATACTGAGTAGAGCGTGACGCTAGCAACATCAAGGTCTTGGGTTCGATTCTCACCACGGTATTTTTCACTTTCCCGGTTGAGACGCATTTACTTGAGAGTACTTTTTCCAAACATTATTACCAAGTTTACATTATTACCAAGTTTTACATATAGTAACATCTTCAATATATCGTATATCAATAATATCGCCTTCGAATTCCCTAAGTGTGCAAGAGATCAAGAGCCACTTTTCAAAGCATTCCGAGCCCTCAAGTAATCCAACATATTGCCACTAATCGAACTTGCGGCTACCTGAAAGGGCTTATACTTTTTAGGACACAGTGCAAATGCAGTATGTATACAACCTTCGTGTATACTTGCATTTATCTAAATATCATCTATATATAAACAAATAATCTCAAATACATAATCGCGCTATATTAACTTTATTGGAGAATTAAACCCAAAGGGCACGAGTGCATGCAAACGGGACTCTAAGTCCCATGCGAGGAATTCTACCTTTTTACACGCAATATATAAATTACATTTACTTAATAGATTACATGCAGATTACACGTATGTTTTTGACAGAAAGGATTAATTTTATGGTAAGACTTCGAAGGTCTGCAGGACAAGCTATTTTACACACATAATTCCAAAGAGGGACAATACGGTTAAAGAACGACGACTGAAAAGAACTTGTTTCACACGACGGCACTTTCAGTACGAGAGAAGGATTTTTACAGTTACGAGTACGGTTATGACTAACAAATGACACAAAGTTATATATATTTAAATCATATAAAAATCGTTCAGCAGTTTACAGAAATATGTCAAATCCTTCATCTCTCTGTCGTAAGACAACGGTAAGAGGTCTAGCATCTTTAATTAAACGGTCTTTATATGAAAGGTCCCGCGTTTGGAGGATCCACCTTGTGGCGCGCCTTTCAACTCTCTCCAACTTTTTTTTGTTGGTGCACTGAGACGGCGACGCAAATTTAGAAACCGTAGACAATCGGTAGCATCTTTAATGGTCGGTAGCATCATTGATCTCGATCTCAAGCCTATATGTCTGATAAAAATAAAATAGATCTTTCTTTTTAAAATTTTAAATAATCCAATCCCTGACCCAAACCCTAAACCTAACCCTTACAAAAATCGTATAAAAGGGAAATAATATAAGAAAAAAAGTTTGACGAACTTTAAAAATAAAAAAGCCTCGGGTGGAATTCGAACCCCTGCCTATTCTATTAGAAATCGTACGCCTAAACGACTGAGCTAACAACGAGCTAGCTGAAAACCGTCAAAACAATTTCTATTTATAATAAAACTTCGTCTAATCGAGACGAGAGGAATCTGGGAACGAGATCAATGATGCTACCGACCATTAAAGATGCTACCTAAGATGTTTCTAAATAAGCGACGGCGACCATATTTCTGTGGCGTAACATAGCTGAGATTTTACCAGAGAAAGATATAATGCGCGCCGAACATCACAAACCGTTAGGATGTAGCATGTTCTTCTTAGTAGACCCAGCATTTTATTGGCGTTGCTAACAATCTGCGATAAACGCGCGTTCCAGCTGAGGTTACTTGTCAAAGTGATCCCATGATCAACTTCACTGTCCACACGTTTTAAATCTGCAGAGCCAAGATGGTAATTGGCGATGAGTGAATATCTGCGACGTGAGATTGTCATAATGTTGCACTTGGATGTGTTGAATGTGATGTTTGAATCAGCGCTCCAAAACTTCAGCGCAAGTCAATGTGGTCTGCAGTCAAGCGCTATCCTCGTTAGATGTTATAACTCTGTGTAGCTTCGCATCGTCAGCGTACAAACCTGTTGATGTAGTTTGAGGGATAACGTCTGGGAGATCATTACTGAACAGAAGGTACAGCATAGGACCTAAAATGCTTCCTTGAGAGACGCCAGAGGTTACAGGTGACCATTCTGAAGCTATACCTTCAACAGCAACACGTTGTTTAAGCCCACACAGGTAGCTACTGAACCAGCTGTAAAGATTTCCAGAGATTCTATATCTACAGAGTCTTGTTAAAAGAATGTTATGGTCAACAGAATCGAAGGCCTTTGCGAAGTCAAGGAAAATAACGTCCGCCTGAATGTTATTGTCGAGTAGAAATCCGCTCATGTCACACCCGTACAAGAATGAGAAAAAGAACCTGCCACCAACTACCGACCAATAATCATATTCCTCCCATCTATTATTAGCAAAGTCTTGGAACGATGTGTTTGTAATCGATTTTATGATCATGTTCGGGAGATGATCCGATGCAATGAAGAGTGGTCAGAAGTTGGGTGACACACAAGCGACCATAAAGGAATCCATGCCGAGCGTCATTAATCATCCCCCGAACATGATCATAAAATCGATTACAAACACATCCTTCTAAGACTTTGCTAATAATAGATAGGAGGGATATGGATATTGGTCGGTAGTTGGTGGCAGGTTCCTTTATTCATTCCTATGTACGGGCGTGGCATTAGCGGATTTCCAATCAAATGGAGGAGTACCAGAGTAAAGGAAGTGGTTAAAAAGTGAGCATAGACTTGGAGCGATCGATAATGGCACTGCATTCTTTTAGAATCCGACCAGGAATACCATCAGGACCAGTAGCTTTAGATATATCTAAGTTACATAGATGCGTAGCAACTTCTTCTGAGATGGTTATGACGAACAGTTGGGAAGAGGAAGTCATCAAGGAGATGGACGCGTCAGGGTTCATCGCGGTTTGAGCAGCACGGAAGACAGAACAGAAATAGGTGTTAAATAGTTCTGCTTTCTCTTTTGGAGACTTCACTGTACGGTTGTTGAAGGTTATGATAGGATTTAAAGATGAATGGTGGTGGAGAATGGATTTGTGGTATTTCCAGAATATCTTCGGGTTATCTTTCAGTGAAGCTTCGATTTTCGTGAGATACATTTTTTTTAGCTCTAATTGCGTATTTGATTTGCCGACATAAATAACGCAATTTGAGTTTACGGTCAGCTGTTTTAATATTTCGGTACTTTCGTAACGCAGTGTATTTCTTGCGAATGAGATCGATGGCGAGCTTCACCGTTGATCCAGGTAGGAGAATTGGTGTCCTGTATAGTTTTAGTCGGAACAAAGCTGGTCACGAAAGACAAAAACTTGTCTTTTCATTGTTTTCAGCAATCGTCGATAGGGACTAAAGATGTTTCCGACAAGGCTCTACGTAGAGCAGGGAAATCAGTGTGGTTATAGTCGTAAATGACGCATCGCACAGGTTTCGCTTTTGAAAACTTGGTGCAAATGCTGAACTCAATGACCTAGTGATCGGTGGGGAAGTTGGGTTCATCGATCGGCAGGAGATGTTAGTACACTTAATATTGATTCTGCACAATTACAAAAGAGCAAGTCGAGCTTGTTTATCACCATATCATCATTCAAGCGAATAGCAACACAGGTCAACGTTTTTTGCAACTGCTGTATGTTAGGCAGTTCACCAACAAAGCTAAAGAATTCACCTAATGGTCGACATATTAATTCACCAATACGATAACCTTATTCGCATTTATTCTATTTAGCTCCTCGTAAATCAATCATGGGCAGATTGAATACAAACTGTGGACATCAACTTTGTCAGTACGACTACGGTGCAGCAGTTTCCTTTAGAGAAGTTTTGAGACTTTACCCTTTTCTTGGCTAAGGTTGAGCTCCATGCCACACCAATGTCACAGAGTACTACACAGAGGGCTCACTTCATATATTTTCCTATGATTTTTGCGTAACGGCCTTTTGCTCAAATGTGCGCTAAAGAGTGGTGGTCACCACCCTGAAAAATTCAAAATGGCGGCGAAGTTCAGAGCCATTTTGGGGTTGTCAGGGGGTGAATGCCTCTATGCACTTGCTGGGATAAAATTCTTAGCAAGTGCATCAAGGCATTCACCCCCCCTGACAACTGCCAATCCGCGTTACGCTTTTTTCGTCGAGTGAACTCTTTGTGTAGTACTCTGTGCCAATGTTGTGTGCCATTATATCTAGCGTTTACAATAAACTTATTATCCTCACCTACAATTCACTACATATTTTGTAAAATTAGCAATTACTTTCCATATTACTTTTGTGAAACCTAATTGTCTTCTTAATAGTTGACCTGCATCTAAGGACGTAAAACCTCATTCATATCATTAACGGGACGAAAGACACGGAAATCGCCATTTCTTATTGGCTCTTGCTATATCACCTATACGCAAAATATGGCTAAACTAAACATAGTAATATTTGATTGGCTATGGCATGAGCTGTCTTATATGCTAACTATGTTGTTCTGAGTTCTATCGTTTTGTAATTTGCATGGTCAGTACATGCAAATGATTACTATATGAAGAAAGTCATTTTGACGGATTATGCTTGCAACTCGCAGTAATCTAATGACCGATGGGATTTGTGATTAGTCTTCACTACTATAACAATTTGTACAATTGCTACAATTTGTAGACAATTTGTAGATGAAAAACATACTCTAGCTGCGTGTCTGTCATACATTGTACATTTGATGAGGCATATTTCGCTCAGCTTTACGAATTAATCTTCGAGATTGTCTTGGTCTAGCTCTTGGAGGCATCTCTCAAATGATTTGTCTTGCACGCATGGAGTTTCAAAAACTGCAGACTTATGACTTGGCGTATTAATATTTCAGCCATTGTGCACTTATTATATTCGGGGGATTTGAAAATACATCATATAGTATCACTTCAGTTAATCACTCAAAACAGGGGCGTCGGAACAGGGGGGGCAGAATATCTTTCCCGCCCCTCTCCACTTTCAACAAGACCTAAATTAAATCACGTGCTTGAAAAATTAATTCCCTACAATATAACGATTTACGATGTAAAAAATTACATCCTAAAATTACGTCCAAAAAGTACTTTCCAAACCAAAAGCCGACTGCTAAAAACCGTAAAACGCAAAAGTTATCGAAACCAAATAACCGCAGTTATTTGACGCCAACTTCACAAAACTGATCCCCCCCCCCTTCAAAAAACGCATTATTGGTTTGCTATCAGTTGAAGTCAGTCTTTCACTTTCTTAAAATAAAGCAATTATTTAATATCAGCAACACACAGCTAAATGGAGTGAGCACATGAATGGATAAAATTCTTTTGTTATATACCTGAAACATAGCGGCTATGACATATATGAAATTTTTAAGAACAACCCCCCCCCCCACTTTTAGAGACGTTCCCACGCCTCCGATTCGAAATGTTGGTCACTGATCATTAAGCACGCGTTATCCTAATGTCACATTCTCCTCTATTTGCTAAATTTAATTGTCGCATTCGTGATTGGCCACAAGCTACAACAAACAGACGCAGACGACAACAATATATATTTACATTCGCAGATACAAAAAAGTAGTTTGCTGAACATTACTTGATACATAGGTCTGATCATGGATAACAATGGATAGGAAACTAGCTGGTGTCAGTGTTGAGACCTAGTTGCGACGACGAGTTTCCACTTCTTTAACTATTTATGGTTCACGTTAAATTTAAATCTAATAAAGGACTGGTATACTATATATATCACTTGTACCAAAAAAATGACAAAAGATAAAATTAGACTTTTGTATTGTCACGTGTCAGCTGCTTACACTCAATAAGGCAGTTATGAAAGACTAATGTTTTATGAACGGACATCTACATGCTAAAAACACATCCAGTATCTTTCTTAACTCTATACTCCACACCAATCATGGTCTTTTTCTCACAGAACGAACAGTGGAACTCTATTATCTTGGACTTTTTGTTACATTTGCGGCATGTTACTCCTTCACCATTGGAATCAACAAGAAAAACCCCGCCATAGAATTTGAGGAGATCCTGCCCGCCATAGTTCTGACGCTCACAGAAGCACATGACGTCATGCTTGACGTAGCCACAGGGACACTTCAAAGAAAGGGTATCGAAAGGCATGGATTCACACTTTTTCTCCTAACAAAACGAATACAGTATTACGTTAAATTTGGCCTTGCTTAAACTACGGGCTCACCCAAGAACAGCACGCAATTCTCTCAGAGGTCTGATAATCCAGTTTTTAAAAAACTTGACTTTATTACAAATTTTCACCAAACTTTTTTTGTTCAAGCTGACCTCAAGAACCAGACATTACGTAGGTTGCACAAGCAGTGGTATTTAATACGTAGAAAATTTTATGTTTACTCACTAAAGATCATAGAAAACTTTACATTACATTATTTACATTCTTAGTACTATATTATATCATATTTCAGCAAAAAGTGGGAAAGGGGGTTGAAGCCCACCTCAGTCCATGCACCCACGGTGCCTAATAGTACAATAGTGCATGGACAGATAGATAAACGATCAAATTGTATTTATACACCGTGACCCCACCGAAGCTGATTTCTATGAGAGATGTGTTAAACATAGATAAAAATTTACTTATGAAAAGTACGATGTATATAATGCATAGAATAAAAAAGTGAACTTCACAGCTATATTTACACGAAAATGCATAAAGTTGTAGGAGGGAAATTACAACGCATAAGATGAAAAAGTTTGAGATAATTAATAAGTGCATTCAGTAGCGATTTCATGTTGAAAGGAAGGGATGGATTTACTTTCTCTAATGTCTTTTTACAGCAATAGTCGAATTAAGGGCGAGCAATCGCGTTATATGTGGAAATAGTGTTTTTTGTCAACATACGTTTTGGCATTGAATTGGATTGAATTTATTAATTGACATTCCCCTGAAAAGGGCCAGACAATTTACATAAGAAAATATTTAATTGTCGACTATATTTATAATAATATTGTCATTAATAGTAATGCATTAACAACATGTATAAACTAATATTATACTTTATTCAGATATGGTTTAAGTTTAAAACATTAGACAGTTTATAGTTTAAACAAGACGCCTGCTAAGGCGTTCACTCCGTCTGCCGAAACGAAAATGGGCACAAGGCCAGGCAGGGCTGTAACTAGAGAGTTCATTGGGGGTGGGGTATATTCACTTATATTTCTGTTCTGCCCAACTAATTCCTTTTTAAATCAATTATTATTAGGGTACCTTCCAAGGCATTTTACGTAATCATTTTAGGCACATCTTGTGTAATCACTAAGATAACCAAAAATCAATGTTTAAGGGACTTGCCAGGCACTCTGTCCGTAGGATTGCATTTTTTAGAATTTAATTTAAAGACTTTCATAGTACATATGTTAAACAAGATTCTTTTGTCATAATACCACCAACATATAGCTGTTTTACATCGCAAGTAAAGAAAATTATACTAAAAGTGTATACAATACATCAATATATTAACCTGAAGGAGGGCCCGTTTAACCGCCTCCAATTTTTGTTCAGTTATTAAACGAAAGAAAAATATATTTCTAAAATCCCACTTACAAAAAATGCTTTCCCCAGCAACAAGTCAGTCCAAGACACCAGAATCATGTTTGTGGGGTAAAACTAATGAGCAAGTCGCTATAGCAAAATATTTGGAGCAGTTAAAATCTGATGAAAGATCTGTGGCTGCTTGTACACAGTGTAGATTATTTATAAACACTGAAACTCCTTGGCTTGGAGCCATACCAGACTGCCTGCTACATGACCCTGATGAAGAAATGTTATTGTGGTTAGGTGAAGTTAAGTTCCCATCATCTAAGAAAGACATGAGAATTTCTGAAGCATGTCAGGATCAATCTTTTTTCCTAGCTGCACCAAGCAACAAACAAAGCAAACCCACTTTAAAGCATAATCATAACAGCTACTTCCAGGTTCAAGGCCTGATGGCAGCATGCAAAGTGAAGTGGGCAGACTTTATTGTATATACTAAGCAAGAAACATTTAGTGAAAGAATTTACTTCAACACTGAATTGTGGTATAAAACAATGCTGCCAGAATTAACTTCATTCTATTTTACATACATGTATCCAGAATTAACAGAACAGTAAAAATACAAAAAATTAAGTGTTACTTTCTATTTCACTATTTGCATTGATTAAGGGGGGGTAAAACAATGTGAGGTAGGAACAAACTACCCAAATTTTATTGAGTTCTGATGACATTTTTAATGGGAAAACATTACTTAATATTTTGTAACTTTTTATTCATTGTATCGCTCTTTCCACATGTACCCTGAGTGATGCTATCTTCCTTGTTTTAATTCATCCTGAAGTGATAATTGTGGTGCACCATCCAAGAATGGTGGTATATTTAGCCCAACACCAGGAGGCATCTCATTTTCTATATCAAACCCCCTGTCTGCCATAACTTGATGTCCAGACTCAAGTAAATTTAGAATACCACAATCTTTGGTAATCTGTTTACCACTAGAACACCCCGCATAAAGCTCTGACACAAATGTAGGATAACCTGCTGGGGAAATGCCCAATAGTCCCTTAGCAGTGTTATAATTTTTGTATGCTGAGTATGTAGCTGACTGGCTTCGAAATGAAGTTGGTTGGGAAGTTCGAAATGAAATTATTTGGTTGCCCATTGTTTATTTTACTTGAGGTGTTGGTTATCAAATGTTCTTTCAGCAGCTCATGCGTAAAAGAGGGGATGACATTGAGGTTTTTTGGCCACCCAATTGTCTTCAAACTATGGTCTTCTTGTCTTGTATTGTCCATTTGTTTACAAAAAATACATTTCCAAAACGTTGGAAAAAATATTCGCCGAAGGAACAGTATCTGTTCACATTTTTGTGGAAATTTTAACTTGCCAAGAACAGTAAATAGTCCTTAAAAGTGCTTTTGACAACAGTGAAAATATTTTGATAAACAAAGCTTGTGTTGAGATGTAAACATTTCGCGGCAAAACAGCCTCACTGTTTTGGTTTGTGAAAAGAACGTTTGATCAAGGATGTGTTGTTTTAGACCTATCAAGTATACAAGCAACGTCGCTTCTCAAGCCGCTAAAAACCACGCGATCGCTGTGTTTCTTTATGCAAACGATGAGCCATAAAGTTCCTATTATCCTAGAAGTAATTTAACCAGGTACTCACCTTTATGCTATGAAAAACAGCAAAATTTGTGCCTGACTCCTTCGAAAATTGGTCATTCCTCATTTCGAGAATCCCGTACGGCATGTTGAATATTTAAGAATCAGTAGCTTGTATAAACCAAAAACTTCGCACAAATATAGAACAAGACGTACAGATTTCTTGAAAATTTAAATTGAGTTGAACAATGATTTGTATTTTCCATAAATTTGAATTAATGAAGCTCCCCGTGCTTGAAAAAATTCGGTCACCATGTTTAGCAAAATTCTGTTCGGTAACTAAACTACCATGATGCTTTGCAATTCCGCAATTGGCCCATTGTTCTGACTGTCACCTTGGCTACTGTCGCTGCTTTCTAAAGGACGAAGCCGACGAAATCTTTTGCTTTTTGGACTTTGTGAGACCGTTGTATGGGACTCTGTTGAAAAATTGGCGGCGATATGCACATTGAATGTTCCCCCAGTGATGTAATTGCCGTGAAACAGCGCTGTGGACGAGGTTGACGGCAGACTTTCGTGACTTCGCTGAATGGCTTCCATTTCAAGTGAAACAACTTGTCTCATGTTTGCCGACGAATGTTCTGCATAACTTGCCGGGTGTAATGAACTGGAGGATAAAATGGTAGAGATATCTTCTTGCTGTTTTTCTCTTAGGGTGCTATAGTTGTTCACCGACTGTAAGTTTTTGTGGCCTGTAACCTGAATGATTTGAGTCGGAGGAACGTTTCTGTCTTGCAGTGTTTGTACTAGCGTCTTTCTGGCGCTGTGATTAGTAATGCGTTTGTCAAGGCCAATGTTCGCCGTTTCTGCACAATCCTTCATCAACGAATTCAGTTTGTTAACTCCCATCGGTTGAGGTTTGAACCATTTAGTTTCCGAAAATGCGTATTGCTAGTGCTGGTGTGATTAATTGATAGATAAAACGGAGAGTCAACGTTTAATGTATTTTCGGGCCGTTTCGCCTTGAAAAACTTGTACAAGTAAACAGGGTTTCTTTCGGGAGGAACATCAAGATTTTCGTACATACGTGGCTTCACCGACCTCGTATTTGCAGGATTGTCTCCAGGTCTTGTCTTTGTTTGTCTTTCAGTGCTGTATTCAAGATATTCTTTACCGCGAGAGTCTATTTTGAGAGTAATGTCTCCCCACTTTAAATTACGTTGTTCTTTGCCACCGCGAAGACCGAAATGCATACAATTATTGAACCAAATGCTGTTTACAAGTGCTTGAGGACTATTTAAGCCCATTGCACCCTTTTCGTAAAGAGTGTCAATCTCTTGTTGAGTAAGGCATGATGCTTCGCGTGGTTTATTTCCCTTTCCTTTGCGCTTAAGTTCTTTCTGCTTCGACCATAGGTCGCCCAACTAAGCTCGCACGCAGTGGCACGCCACGCACGCACGCGACTGCCTATCTATTATATAATTATCCTAAGGTTGGCAACTTTATCAGAGATTATCAATCAAATATAAATATATACATTCAAAACTTCGATCGAAACTAAAAATATAACGACAAATACTGAAAACAAACTTAATACAAATGAGCTTCGATACATTTACTAAATTTCTACTCCCTTTTTAGGAATAAAACTTAATGAAAAACACTTAAATTTGTTCATCTAAAACTAAGTTTTGATAAAAAATTGTCGACATTTATTTTGTCGTTAGGCTGGATCCAATTTGATCGACAAGCGTCATCATCGGAAAATTGTCGGCTTATTTCTTATTGGCTGATGAAAGTTCGGAAAGTGCCGAAGCTTTGTTTACCTAACTTTCTTCGGGATCAAGTTTTATTCCTAAAAAGTGAGTAGAAATTTAGTAAATGTATCGAAGTTCATTTGTATTAAGTTTGTTTTCAGTATTTGTCGTTATATTTTTAGTTTCGATCGAAGTTTTAAATGTATGTATTTATATTTGTTTGATAATCTCTGATAAAGTTGCCAACCTTAGGATAATTATATAATAGATAGGCAGTCGCGTGCGTGCGTGGCGTGCCACTGCGTGCGAGCTTAGTTGGGCGATCTATGCTTCGACTTGAGTGTGTCTCTTGTCGTGGCGAAATGTTGTCCTGTTAAAATTGATTCACTGTATCGACGTTTCTTGAGATACCGTTCAACAGAGGACAGAAAACCACGAAGAGTAGTTGGCTCAAATTCATCACCGTTCTTTTTCCTTACAGCCAAAAGAAACTTACTCAAGTGGCCATCTAGTTCTTCTGGCGAAAGTTGTTCTATTTCAAATGACTCGTTTGTTTGCTTTTCGCTTGCAATGAATGACACGATAAGCGATATATCTTGCCTCGTTTTTTTGCTTGTATTTTCATTTTCTTCTCCTTCAATAAATGTTTCGACGTCGTCGTCTGTAATATTCACGAATCTTGTAGCCATGTTCGTAAAAAATGTTTGACAAAAAAACTTTTTGTTCGCCGAAAAAGCAATTATTTTGCAAAAACCCAGTGCCCGGAAGCGGCGAAAACATTCAAAGCGTGTACGTTTTACAACATGTTCGCTGATTGGTCAAATATATTTCATACATGGGTTTTGATTGGCTAGTGAAAATGATATTTTCACACGTAAAAGATATCGAATTTTTACGTGTGTTTGAATACGATTTTTCTCAGTGGCCAAAAACTCTATATAACACTGATGTTTATAAAATAAATGTGTGTATTCCATTTTAAGTCTTTACTAATTGTCATTCCGAGGAGTTTAAGGGAGTCCACTATTTCAACGGTATCAGTGTCGACCAATAGATTGTCGTATTTGGGTAATGATCTTGAGAAGGATATCCTCATCTCTTTATATTTTTTAGGGTGTAGTTGGAATTTAGTTGATGACCATGTGGTGACTTCGTCAACAAGTTTTTGAGCTGAACTAGTTTTACCTCTAGGAATGATCTCATATGCTGTTGTGTCATCGACAAATTTGACTGTACCATCTGATGATGGTATTTCTAGGTCTTCGATCATTATTAAGAAGAGCCAGGGGCCTAATTTGGTCCCTTGTGGGACTCCAGCGGGCACTGACTTCCACTCGGAGAAACAGTCATTAGATAATTTAACTCTTTGTGATCTATCACTTGAAAAGTTATGAATCCAGTTCACAATATGTGAGTTTATGTCAAAACTACATAATTTAGTTAAAAGAATGTTATGATCTATTAAGTCGAAGGCTTTTCGGTAGTCCAGCGCTATAACTCTCACGTCAGCGCCAGTGCCATCGGTAGCTTGAGACCAATTATATATGTACTAGATTTACAAGGGCGTGAGCAGTTGATGAGTTTGGAATACAGCCATATTGATTGTGACCTATATGGCGGAGAACAACTGGTTTAATATGTTCGTTTACAACATAATCTTCGGCTATCTTTGAAACTGCAGGCGTTAAAGATATTGGTCGTAAATCGTTGTTGACATTAGTTATCGATGAATTTTTAGGAATCGGTGTGACATTAGCGCATTTCCAAATGTTCGGGAGCTGTTTCTCGGCGAGGGATGAATTTATTATTTTACAGAGAGGTATTGCTAGGTTATCTGAAAAGTCTTTCAGAAGCCAATTCGGGATGTTATCTGGACCACACGCCTTAGATGAAGAAATTTGGTTAAGTAATTCTGATACTCTTTCACAGGGTATTTGGGGTAGCTCGAAATTAGTCACATCTAATCTGTTGGTTTGTGACAAAGGTGCATATCCTTGCTGCGGTTGAAGAAAGGTGGCATTTCATTTGCCAAATTGCATTTATCATCTTGTGAAGATGAGTTGTTGGAAAGTAATATATTTACGATATTTTTTGTTGGTTTACTCATCCCACATATTTTTTTGCATTCTGCTCACCATTTCTTGGGTTCTGTAACTCCTAGATCTTTCATCTTTGTCTGATAATATATGGATTTACAACGTTTCCTTTCTCTGTTGACTCGATTTCGATAGAATTTAAATGTAGTACAGTTCCGAGAAAAGACTTTCCGACGTTTCCTGATGAGAGATTTCAGATACCCAGTCATCCATGGTGCGTCTTGAGTATGGATTTTTAATGATTTTACGGGCATAATTGTGTCCAAACCAAGGTGTATGATATTATTGAAGAATTGACACTTTTCCTCGGTACTTTGAAAGATATCAATAGTTGACCAGTCTATGGATGTAGAGTATCTGGCTAGGGCCTGCTTAGAACTCAGGCGCAAGTCTCTGACGTAAATCTTTTTAATAGAGTTTTCACGTTTGGACCTGACTTTGGGAGTGATTTTAATGGTACAATGATCGGAGAGACCGAAAGGTGGAAACTTGACAGGTTTTTGATAGTACTCACTCCAGTTTGTTAATATCAAGTCTAGGGTATTATCTCCGCGAGTAGCAAAATTAACTAACTGTTTGAGGCGGAAATGGTTGGATATCTGGCTTACATCTAGCCGGTTGAAATCTCCTGCTAATAAAATACCACAGTTTGGGTGTGAACTCTCAATTTTGGATAGGGTATAAAATAAGTACTCTTTCATTTGATCATCGTTTGAATTTGGTGGGTGATATAATACTCCTACAATTAGTCCTGAGAAACCTCGGGGAAGACGGTACGGCCGCAATTTATACCAAATGACTTCAATATGGTTGTTACTTGTATCCTCGTAATCGCGTAATCTATCAAGTTTAATACTTTCTTTTACATAAAGAGCCACCCCTCCGCGTTGAGCGTATCTTTTCGCACTATTTGGTAATTTTGAATACTTATAACATTATCATCTATTTTATCTTTCCTCGGCTTATCCACATATTCAAATTCGTTGCGTTTTTCGACCTATGCAAAGACTTTCGACTTTTTTCCGCTTTAAAGACTGCATTCCTTTAAGTTTAAGATCGCGCATTGTTTATAAATACAAGTGTCAATGATGTAATGCAATGCATTGTATGTTGGCGAAACTGTTCGCCATTTTCATAAGCGGATTTCTGAACACATGGGAATTTCGTGCTCTACTGGTAAACCACTTTCAAAACCTCGTTTCTCTAACATTCGCGATCATCATCAGTCTTCTGGTCACCCTATCTCTCCTGACCTTAATTGCTCTGAAGATGTTGCAAGTATAGCAAAGAAACGTTAGCTTCATTTAATATTTTTTAAAAAAATTGTTTTTGTTCAGTTATGTTATGGCTCTATTTAAAGCTGTTGTCTGGGCTTTGATATTTCTAACGAAGTTAAGATTTCCGCCAGGAGTATCTATGGCTATTGTTTTGACTTATTGCCTATATGGCAGCATTTATCAAATTGCCAAATTAATAGTTATTCAACAGATTTATGTTATTGAATAGAGATAGATGAAAATGCCATTATAGTCTGTGTGATAACGTATCTATAACTTAATACCATATATGTGGGCTTTTGTTTTCTACATTATTTGATGCAGCTGATAACATGAAAACTCATTGGGCAGTCCAACGACAAAAGCGATATGGTTTCTTGTCGATCATTAGCGACCAAGCCATAGAACAGACGGTAGCCCGCTGGCAGGCTTTTTTTGTGTTTTTATTTGTTTTATTTTTTAAAGAAAAAGTTCCAGCTTTGCCCAAAATGTTTCGGTTGATTTCACACACATAACGCATTGAATTTGAATTTTCTACTTTCGCGGTCGCTATCGGATAACTGTGCTATTCCGAGAACGGGTAGCAAATTTTAGTTTTAACTTCTTCCGCCGGACGAAGTGCTTTGGTTGGCCCGCTGAAATAGGTTAACGTCAATCATCGCAAAAAGAGTTGGATTAAATTTTATTATGTAAAATCTCTAACATATTAAAATTCTCCTTGTATGCCGACAAAATAGCAAATGTAGAAGACGCGATCAGGGTAGCTACGGATTTTGAAAGAAAAACAAGCTAGACACTAAGCTTCATATAAAGCTGAATGGCATTAGTAGGCGGCTACCCGGAAAGGCACAGTATAATCCGGCAGGCGTTCTTCCTCCTCCTCATCCCCCTCTTTAGTCAGATTCAAGATGGCGTCCGCGAAAGTGGAAAATTCAAATTCATTGGGTTATGTATTTGAGATCAACTGAGACTTTATAGGTAAAGCTGGAATTTTCCATATAAGATGAAAGAATTACATAAATACACAAATGAACGCCTGTCAGCGGGCTAAACAGACCGCGAACAGAGATTCAAAAGCCAAAGACGGATTGATTGGTTTCACTCAGAACAAAGGCCTGTTGAAAGGTGGATACTTTTTTCGGTCATAGCTATCTGCGACTACACGGTAATGTCAAGTAATAACTGGTGCTGTTGATGATGAAGGTAAAAGCATTCAATTAATTAGATAAATGATTTTAAAAATAAATTGAATTGTATAAGCTCATTTTACCATAATCATTTGTTAATATATGTACAGGGTAGGTAAAAAAAATTGATGCCCTTTCAAATTCAAATCAGGCGCGAATTTCATTACGGTTTATTCCCATGGGTTTGTATTGTTGTCTTGTTTTTGACTTTGTCTTGTTTCTGACGAATCATGCACGGCTAAATCTTTGTGTTTTTATTTCCATAGGGAATTAGATTTTGTTTTACGTCAACGTCTGTCAAATTGCAAGAATGCAATGATGCTAGTTTGAGTTTCAATAGTATCAGTTTTTTTACTTACCTTGTGCACAGTATAGGGTATAAACAGTAGGGCCACTCAACAGTGCAACATGTCCCCCTATTTTTATGCAATTGACTGGCCAGAATAATGGCAGAACGGCCAGTTCAGCGTTCCTATTGGCCAGAAAAGGCAATTGACTGGGCAGAACTTGCATATAATGAACATGCGTAATGAGACATGCGTGGAGACACAAACTTCAAAGGCTCCGACTCGAATGGCCTTTCTGTTTATTTGTATTCTGTGCCTTGTATGTCAATTCCGCTAAAACTACAACTTTAAAAGATGCACAACTCGTAGACAACGTAAGAACTTGGACCAAACAAACAAAGAAAATCATGAAAAGAAACTCGAATAAAGCTTTATTAATACGATTCAAAGCATGGGAACCCGTTTGACACAACACAACCAAACCTCGTTCATCTCGCAGCGGTATCATAGCACCAGCGGCCGCTAGGTTCAAATTCTCTGGGGGAAGAACACTTTCTTCTATTTGTTCAACAAAATATTTTAGTGATAAACCGAATGACTCGGCACAATACAGAAGACAAAACTTCAAACCTTTTCTTCGGTTTTGAAAGGAAAAGACGTTTCTTTGAGAAGATCAAGAAATCTTTCCACACGTCTGTTGCTATTTGCCAAGAGCAGAGATGTGCACATGAAGACTGTTTTAAGGTGGTCCAGTAGTGAAAAAATTCGAAATTTATCAATTTTTAAGAATTGTAGAAGATATTGTTCGTGATGTTATCTAATCATTTCCAGAATTTCAAACGCAAACAATATTTATAAACAGAGAAATTCAGCAAACTGTAAACCTTGTTAGGGTAAAACCATCATTTTACCCTGAACAAAAGGCGCCCTTTCATTGGCTTTTCTCAGTGCTTTATTGTTTTGTTGCATTGTTTTGTTTAAGTTATTAATATATGCAAAAGAAACAATTAAGCCATTTTCTTGGGTTGTTGACAACGCTATTTCTCCACATTTCAAACACGATAACTCAGCTGATGTTCAATATTTGACGGCGAAACTTTCTGGTCGTGTAGTAACAGCCTTTCTCTAGGAGATGAACTACAATTTGGCAAAGATATTGCAATTTTAAGAAGACAGTTTCAACATTCTAAAATGTAATCTTTCATTTTAGAGGCGCTATACATTTTTATGAAATAATTTCATTTCACACCCTAGAAATTGTCTTGGGTAATCAGCAAAAAGTTATTCCAAGTTTCTATCATTAATATTTCTCTCGAAATCATGCATACAAAATTGTTAAAATTTATGCAGAGAACACACTCCATGTTGGTAACCATAGCAACAATAACTATCAACAATGTATTTTTTAAGTCAGGTGAGCTGCCATAACAACATATTAAAACTATAGTCTGATGGCATTGGAAACTAGAAAAAGACTTTTTTAGTATTGGACCCCCTTAAGTTATCCCCTCGATCCCCGTACCCTTTGAGTCTTGCCACTGTACATGGTAACCCAACGAAAACGGTACGTGAAGGCAAATTTGAAGGCACATTCTCGAGGAAATATCACAATACTGCGTGAATCATGCTCAATCACACGACAATACCATGGTGGTGGATGCGATTGGCGTTACTACAAAGTCTGACAAAGTCCGTCAATGTGTTACAAGTCTTCGCGGCTAGACATTGTTCAGCAGATCAGTACCCAGCCTGAGTATAACTTAAAGGCTAACGAGAGAAGTATAATAAGAGCTGCACAAAGCAGCACTCGGCTCAGTGGAAGAAGTACCTCAGAAGAGGCAAAAACCAAAAGCTCTCTTTTTTTTCCTCATCTATTGTTGGAAAGGCTTACAGTCAGAGGATTTGCCGGGGACTGACTTTGTTCACTACTCTTGCAGATAAGTGCTTGCAACTGACTCTGACTCTGCCTGTTCCTTTCATGGAAACGGAAATCAAAAAGCCTGGAAAGTGTTGTAAAATAATACCAAAAGCAAAGAAGCATGGATTGCTTAACAGAGGATTGCTTAAAGGATCACATCCAACGGGCGAATCATCAAGCGTTTATATGGAAGTGGTCACTGGTCGCTTTTATTGTATCACCAAGTTCAGTAAGAAAAGGTTACAAAACGGAAAAATGATGAATTGACCAGCATTCAATTCAATGGATATCCAACTATGTGACCCCCAAATCAACAATTGGAATTTGAGAACTGTGTCTGCAAAACAGGCTGCAAGACGCAAAGATTTTGTTTTCTTAAGCTGGATTACGGTGCACAGAGCTACGCAAATGCCTTGATTGTGTAAATCCAATACCTGATAGCGATTCTGAAAATGGCGTGTGATTTTCCCGAATATTTAGCATCGGACACAGTAATGGTCGGCGTTTAAATACATAAAAACGAATGCACAACATATCCGCGGGATTTAATAAATGAAGTTAGCTTGCGTTCTTTGCTATCGTTAGAACTGGTGTTTAAGGTCTACCTAGCACGAGTTGTTGGGAAAATATGGCGTCAATTACTCTCCGAAATCTCGCTTGTAGAAAGTACATAAATATAATACAATATAGCAAGGTTCACATGCTGTACCTGATTTAACAGGATGACATGTAGCACTTTTTCGTTCATGTAGCACTTTTTCGTTCATGTAGCACTTTTTCTTTCACATTTTCATTAGTAGAAATGTCTGGTAAAACGGTTAGACCACAATTCACTCCACAACAGAGAGCTTTTATTGTTGTTGAGTTCTATCGTAATAACGAAAACGTTTACAGAATTATCCGAAGATTTAGAGAAGTCTATCCGAATGCGCGTTGTCCTTCTCGTGGATCAGTTTACAACAATGTGCGGAAATATGCCAAAAAAAGGAACCAGCTTAAATTCAAACAAGGGACGATTTGGTAATAACAGACTTGCAAGAATTGCGGAAAACATTGATTAGCGGTCTGCAATGCAATCGAAGAAGCTCGTGGGGAGGCTCCTGAAATACGAATTAGCTGTCTTCGAAACGGCCTTGGTTTGTCGTCTGCTACGTTCAATCGAATAACTCGCCTAGATTTACATTTTCACCCTTATCAAATGATAAAAACGCATCAACTTCTTCCTGGTGATCTTCCCCGACGATTCAGGTTTTGTCAGTGGATTCTTGACAAGAACGAGCGCTTTCTCTACGATTTGATCATCGGTGATGAATCGGGTTTTGCGCTTAATACATCCGTAAATACGCACAATATTCGAGAATATTGTCCAAGAAGGGAGCATCCTTTAGATTTCGAATATGTGCGAAACGATGATCGGCAAAAACTGACGGTGTGGATTGGTTTAATGGGAAACAGGACCATTATTGGTCCGTTTTGCTTTAGACAAAGTATCCATGGGGAGGATTATTTGGATATGATGGACGAAGAGATAGTCCCAGCATTGAGACAACTGCGACGTTATCGTGGTCGAAGAAACAATCAGTTTCGACGAATTCGGTGGGCACAGTATGGTGCACCTCCACATAGAAGAAGATTCGTCACAGATCGTCTAGTGGAGTTATTTGGAGATCGCGTCATTGCATTGAATCATGCTGTGGAATGGCCACATAGATCGCCAGACCTTACTCCACTTGACTTCTTTCTCTGGGGCTAACTGAAGAGCAAGGTTTATCTCGATGAGTTAGAGCAACGAATCTCGATGAGTTAGAGCAACGAGTTCGACACGAAATGAATACCCTTCGCCAAGACAGAGCACTCGTTAGACGTGCTATTTTCGACATGCCTCGGAGGGTGCGTGTTTGTTCGCAGCGTAATGGAGGACATGTGAAAGAAACACGCTTCTGAACTTAGCAAACATGCACGTCTGGCAACTTAAAGACAAAATTGAGCAAATACTATCGCGCGAAATTCAAATTTTAAATGCAACACGTGTTTATTTGTAAAATTAAGGATAAAGGAGAAGCGGATATATTATAGGTTAAAATTGCATTATCTACACAAAAATCGCAGCAATATGCTTACCTGAGTTTTACGCCGTCCCTCTGTGTATATGAAGTTATTTCATTACCTTTCAGGGTACTGAAAAAACCATTCATGTGCGGCGATTCCCGTTGAGTCTGGATTCCCGCTGGACATAAATCTACAAGTCATGTACGCAGAATGAAAAATTAACCAATCCAGTGATTCAGAATCTAAAGCCAGAGATTCTGCGTTGCCACGTTGACATAATTGAAATTGTCAATTTGATCATAGGAAGTTAGATATTATTTATATGTATAAAATACTTCGTGTTTTATAAAGATGTGTAACACATCAACAAGGTGTGCTTTTTAACACGCAAATTGTGTTTCTTTTAAATTATGCATGATGTTTTAGGGAAGAAATAACTGAACATTAAAACACAGAGGGTTCAGAGAGTTTTCCCATAATCCTGGCGTTATTTTTACTCTTAACTACTCTTCCAAAAGATTTAACTTAAGTCATTGCCAGGGTTAAGTTAACTGCTGGTGTAGGATTGACGTAGTCACAATAACCCGTGGAGTATAAGTGAAGAGTAAAAAAACCCTCCAATAATTCCTAATTCCAAAAGTAGAGCGGAATCTACTCCATTCATTGTCATTATTATATGTTGATTTGCATGGCCTTATTACCCCGTCAGTTATCACTGGTGATGCATTACGTCCAGACCTTCTCTTGGCAATTGAAAATAAATTATTATATATTTTGGAACTGACTGTAGGCTTTGAAACGAATCTAAAAATTAACTCAGACTGAAAATTGAAAAAATACTTGCCACTTATTTCTGATCAAGAAAATAACTTTGACAAAGTAAAATTTGTTAATGTATCCATAAGTTCGCTAGGAATATTTGGTTAATCGACGAACACATTTATTGATATGCTTCAGGATTTGAAGTTTGATGAACAGCATATTAGATACGTTACTATAAATACATGTATGCAGCAACCCCTCGCCAACACCTCGGAAAAACGTCTGCGCATGCGCGAGTACAAAAAATGGCGGAAAGTTTAAATTCCACTTTTCTAAACAAAAACATGGCTTTTAAAATTTAAGGTAAGTAAAAAACGCAAGAAAAATTTAGTGAATGGCTAGAGCAGATATCAATGTTAAGGCCTCTAATGTTCAAAATGAGTAAAGAAACTTATATAAGGCCAAAAACCTTGTTTTTCGGCACCCACGCATCGAGAACTTCGTACTATATTACCAGTTAGTGAACTTTAAGCTTAAAATATAAGCAAATTATCAAAAATATAAGGATTTTGTGTTGCTAAATATTTCGCATAAATATCAAAGTTTACTTATGCTCAACGCAAAAATTATTGATGCTACGCAAAAAAAGTTGTTGGCAAAAATGTGGATAATATTAGCCTATGGAAGATCTCCTTGTTCATTCGGTCGCGTAGCTTTCGTAAACAATAAATTTTTCATTACTCACCTTTGACCTGCATCTAAAATACTATTATTTTCTAGGTATGTAAACTACAATTATTTCTTGTTTTTAAGTTCATACGTTCGTTGGTTTGCTAATAATTTTACTCCAAAGGCTCATATGTGAGGTACTTCTTTTCACCGCCATATTGCAAAATAAACAAGCTCGAAACACCCGAATCATCAAGCCAATCTCAGTAAAATTGACGCATGGGCAGATGTTTTTCCGCGGTGTCCCCCTCGCAGTGAACTCAAAAAAGACTGGAACGATAACTTGGCCGCCATCTTTGAAGCCAAATTGAAGGCCGCCATGAAGGCCAAGCCACCAAAATATGACCTATTTTCAAAAGCTCTTTTCGACCCTTTAACTTCGTGTTTTAGAGCCAGTTAGATGCTAAATATTTTCTGGATATATTGAAATTTCATGTACCTCAACTTTCTAGGACGTCGAGTAAGATTTTAAAATATTTTTTGGCTGATAAAAATGAAAAACAGTTTCGGCGAAAATGTTGTCAAGAAATATCTTTTTTAAACAACTGATACCTTTCGAGTTTTAACAGTTAGATGGAAGAGGCTGCCAAGAACTATCCGTAACCGAAGTTTAAAGCTTTAAAACTAATGCTATCTGACGAAAAATATAAGTTTTATACGTATTTTTAAATCAACCATACAAATACACCACTTTGAAAACCTCGATTTACTCACGTTTTAGAAGGGCTACAGCAAAGACTAAAAGCTCAAAATAAACGACGATACCTGGACTTTAGCACAAGATAAGTTTTGGAAGTGTTGAAATAGTTAAAGCAATATATTCTTGAGTTGAAGAGCGTAGTTTGCTTCGTAGTTTGCTTCGGCACGTTGAAACTTTCGTCATTTTCCAGAGTAAAAAACTGATACCCCTCCGTAACTAAGTGTAGAACAGTCAGGACTATCCAGAAAACCAGGATCGAATCTTTAAAATTGAAGTCTTGTGATGAAAATTCTCATTTTTCATGTATATTTTCGCTCAAAAACAAACTTTTCATTCCTCGTAACTTTCCCCAGTCCTTTCGAACAAGCCATTTTCCTCGCGCGGTTCCCGCCTTTTGCTTCAAATTTGGCGTCATCCGATCGTAGGACGAAAACATAGGAGTTATCGTTCCAGTTGTATTAGAGTTCACTGCCCCCTCGACACTAAGAGCAAGCAACTATATTTTCGGAATTACATGAAGTACTTGCATAGGTTGTTGTCATAGCAACACGGCAATTGTTATTCTTTCTGTATATTTTTTCAAAATGACAAAATATCAGTTTTTAATCCTTGTTTTATTGACAATTTTTTTAAATGGCACAACATTTGTCATCAGTATGTTATTACGCCTAATGTAAGCTTAAATTTGATATAAAATAAGACCTATTAACTACATTAGTAATAAGAAGACAGTCTTGCATTTACAAAACATAAACTTACTCTGGAATTTAAATAGTGAATAAACTGGATGAGTACGGCTACGCCGGCCTTTATAAAGCATTAAAACACAAGTATAAATACGCATTATCAACAAACTTGCCATGTGTTTCACGCCATAGTCAATTCTTGGCGCTTCTCTGTATTTTCCCCGAATTAATCTCTCTTCAAGAGTCTTGTCGCAGTCGTTTTCGTCTTATTTCTCGCCTTTTTGGATGCCTTAAGTGTTTGCTACTCCTGATAGTCCGCCATATTCCTGAGATCAGAAAGGACCACACTTCGTTGGTTGTGAAAGTTGCCAAATCTTTTTGTAAAAATGCGAAATATTGTAGACTTGTAGTGCAAAAAGCAAATTTAGATATTTGCTGTCAGTTGATCAATCAATCAACAATAAATTTTAAATCTGGCCAATCAGTGTTAGCCATTCATGATAGTCCGCCATATTGTTGAGATCAGTGTGAGTATGACGTCATGACCTACCAAAAAAATCTCATCCCCATCACGTCCCCATCGCCCATGAACAGCGACTTTGAACTTCGCTAGTGCAAAATTAGTAACCCTCGCCCCGGGCTTACGCCCGGAACGGCGCTTCGCGCCGTTGGCTCGGGGAAAAAGAAAATTATTACTACTTATATTCGAGTATCTTACTATATATTCTGTCAGCGAAGCAAAGACTGGACTAGCCCAGAACTTTTAAAGATTTGAGTAGTGTTCAAAATGTAACATAAAAAGCATTATTATTATCATTATTATTATTATCATCATTATTATTATTATTATTATTATTATTATTATTATTATTATTATTATTATTATTATTATTATTATTATTATTATTATTATTATTATTATTATTATTATTATTATTATTATTATTATTATTATTATTATTATTATTATTATTATTATTATTATTATTATTATTATTATTATTATTATTATTATTATTATTATTATTATTATTATTATTATTATTATTATTATTATTATTATTATTATTATTATTATTATTATTATTATTATTATTATTATTATTATTATTATTATTATTATTATTATTGTTATTATTATTATTATTATTATTATTATTATGACATTGAGCCGACACGTCAAGACGTTGTCTGTACATGTCTTCGGTTTTAGTGGAAAATATTACTTGAAACACATCGAATAGTTAAAAATATTGTTTATAATTTATCATGATGCGTTCTACTTTAATTGGTTTATTCTTAGTTTGTGTTATTTGCTCATTTTGTGGAAAAAATTTTGAATCGCTTGGCAGACATCAATGGCGTTGCAAGCAAAAACTTCACCATGTTGAAAACGTTCACAATAGCACAACATCACTTGGAAAAATGCCTGTTATAACATCACCCGGGATTGGACCACCTAAGCGCAATGGCATCAAATGTTGTTGTGGTAAAGTGTGTAAAGGCGCTCGCGGTCTCAAGATGCATCAGCGTAGTTGTAGAGTCATCTTGGGTCTTAATAACGAATTACGGGCTGATCTGGACGAGGAAAACAACAATATTTGTCCTGATGATATTAGTAACAACGCGCAATGTAATTCCAATGCTGGGGAAAACCATGAAGAATTTCCATTTCTCAAGAAAGGTATAAATTTACCACAAAGTGATAAAGAATGGTCAACCGCCAACGAATATTTTAAAAGTGGAGGTCAAGTCCGTTCTGCGCATATTTTCTGCGCATATCAAATTCCACAAAGTACGCCGTACGTTGAGGAATTTTAATTTAATTAAGCATGAATAATAATTCGCGTTGTATTTCAAGATGGCCGATGAGAGGAGCGCGTCTGTTAGTGCCTCATCGGCTTCATCGCTGCCTTAAGAAGTCGCGCGACTTGCTTCTGACGAGGATGTAACTGCCAGGAGAAAACAGCAACGTTCAGAAAGGGAAGCTACAAGAATTTATTTGGGTGAACAACACAAAAGATGGCGTGATTTGTTGCAAGAGCTGTCGCTAAAATCAGACAAAGAACTTGCGGCAATATTGCTTGATGAATATATGGCGCGCAAAGAGCGGCATTTCAGATAATTACAACGATTCACTACAGTTTAGTTTTCTTATTATGCTGTTAATCTATTATGGGTCTATATAAAGTCTTTAAAATATTTTTTGTAGTGAAATATCTGTTCAAACTGAGGGACCGATACTAAGAGCCGGAAAGTCTTCCAGGTGGCGACCAGGGAAGCGAAGTTCAAAGCCAACAAGTCGCAATTCGATCCTCTTGTATGAAACTCTTAACCACATTTGGGTAGTTAAGTCACGGTTAAGTCTAAAATGCACACTTTTGATTAGCTAACTCTTTCACTAACTCTGGTTAAAACATAACTACCTTTTTATACAACTGCCCTGATACTCAAAGTAAAATTTCTTTATGAGTGGTGTGATTATACAGTATTGTCTTTAAATTAATATCTACAATAATCAAAACTTTTTAATGGAAAAGATAACTGCACAATATATTTCACTGATAACATTATATTGTCACTTGCAATTGTCAAATAATTGTTTTCCATTGTTTTATATAAATGAAGGTTGTTTTGACTGAGTGTAATAGGATCTTCTTATTTGAATGTTGCATATGACAATTAGCATGGAGGTATCAATATAGATATACAGTATTGTATATATACTACATATATGTAAGTTTAATAATAAAATACCATCTGAGTACTCTATTTTTTCAGAGGGATAGTGCTATCCACCAAATTATGATTTTTGTCAACTGTTGCAGATAGGCATTAAAAATAATGATGCCAGGACTAATAAATGCTGAAGTTTAAAATGGGTTGTAGTGCTTACTGAGCCTGTCCAGAAAGTCGAGAAAATCACTATCTGGTGGATAGTGCTATTTACCTTTGGTAGACACCTACCCCTAATATACATGTAATTTGTTTAGTATTCTAGGGCATATTGTGTGTTCTTGGGTAAACTTTCAGAATTCTGTATGACCTTCAGCACTCAGAGAGATCTATTGTGCACCTGTAAATAGCCTTATAATATCATGCAAACTAATTATACAAGCAAGTATATATAATAGATACCTGAATAAAATGATTTTGTAAATATATAATATGTAATTTTAATAACCCAAATGAAACATTCCACAACCAAAACAAAATAGTCTGTAATATCAAGTTCCTTGTACATTTGCATGGTGAAATACAATACTAGTTTAGCTTGTGGAAACACCATGTAAATAATAAATTTACATGGTGTTTGCACAAGCTAAACTAGTAAAATACTGTAAGTACCTGGTACAATATATGCCTAATTGTCACTGTGTATCAACAATCGCATAGTGTAGGCAGCCTGATAATTTAGTCCTGCTATCTATATATTTCTTTCTCCAATGACTGTGAAAACAATCAAATTCTAAAGAAATGGGCAAGAATTTCTTCCTTTTTCCCTCGTACGCATTCCTCTACAACAGCATACTGTCATGTTTTTGTCTGCATTAGGAATTCCCGCAATCTCCTCAATTTTACTTTGCTCTATTTCATCTGATGTGGTGAAACTATCGTCCATTGCAGTGCGGTTTCGGCAGTAAAATGCGGTATATACCTCTTTTTGCATTAGCATGGCCAAGTTGGCCAGGTGCCACCTCATTTTGCCTTTCCAACAGGAGGAAACGGACCACACACAAAGCATAAACTCAATTAAACTCAATGCATGAGAGCAACACTGAGTTAAATTTGCGAGACTTCGTGTAAGAGAGCTATACTGTGCCAAAACAAAACGCGTGTTTATAAACAGTGCGCAGAAAATATGCGCAGAACGGACTTGACTTACACTTTAAATTTGCTTTAAATTTAAACCCTCCAATCAGTTCTCAGGATATAAACTCCTCTATTGTGTTGTTGAATTCTGATCTCACTGAAATAAAATATGTCGCACGTCTCATACGTAACGCTCTCCGTAACACAAGCAATAATCTTACTGCTTCAAATCATGACGACTCGTTTAATCACGATGACTACATCCAACGTAATTTCTGGGGTTATGTAAAAAAGGTTATCAAAGTAAAAGACCGAATGTTGCCGACGTTTACAATGCCTGAATGCCTTTCATATTTTACTAAAATTCTTGCTAAAATAAATCCAAATAAAGTTTTTAATATACCCAGCTGGATTCCGCTGTTACCTGATCCTACCAATGAATTTAACCTTGACCCACCAACATATCAACAAATTACCAATGTTATACGAAAAATGAAAACATCTGGTTCTCCTTGCCCCCTCGACCAATTGTCTATTATCTGTTTTAAGCGATGTTATCTAACAGAATTATTTCGAGCAGTTTGGCTTTCTGGGGCTATTCCCGATGAATGGAAAAAAGCATGTACAATTCTGATACATAAAAAGGATGACACTAATTCTCCTTCAAATTTCCGCTCAATTACTCTCGAGACCATACCACTTAAAGTATTTACCTCTTGCATACGGAATTCAATATTCACCTTCCTAATTGCTAATAATTTTATCGAGAGCAACATTCAAAAAGGATTTACTCCTCATGTATCGGGAACATTGGAACATACCGCTCAAATGGCTTATATTATTAACCAAGCAAGAATAAAGCAGCGCTCTCTTGTGATTACCCTTCTTGACCTTAAAAATGCATTCGGCGAAATTAATCACAACCTCATTAACTCTGTACTTGGATATCATCACATACCAGATCACATCAAAGTCCTGATTAAAAGCCTTTAAACAAACTTCAAAACGTCAATCATTACATCAAATTTCAATACACCGTTCATACCTGTTGGCCGTGGAGTGTTACAAGGAGATTGCTTAAGTCCATTGTTATTCAATCTCTGTTTTAATACTTTCATACAACACATCAAATCCGACCATTACCGCCAGTTTGGCTTTTCACATAAACTTCTAAACCCAATCCATTGGTTCCAATTTGCTGACGATGCTTCTGTAATCACTAGTCTTGAAACCGAAAACCAGCATCTTCTAAACCGGTTTTCTTTATGGTGTCAGTGGTCAGACATGATTATTCGAGTGGATAAATGCAGCACTTTTGGTATAAAGAAAGCCGTAACGAAATCAATACAATATTTACCAAA